>CM038673.1:128280931-128880931 GCA_021605145.1 Aegilops bicornis | reverse complement strand
CATGGAGAAGCTTCTTCAAAAAAGAGGTGAATCTGGCACATCACACCAGCCTACTTGATGTTACTGTTGGATGTGTTAAACAAGCCAAAAACTACTTGATGCATGCCAAACAAGTTTCTCCCACCTGGATGTGTTAAATAAGTTGCTTCCCCTGCCCCTTTTATGTGTTCGACAAGTCAACTAAGACATATTTTCTGGCCAACTAATACGTGATTCTAGCCAAGTGAACATGCATGCTTGCCAATTGGATATATGCATCCTGGCCAACTAAAACGTCTATTCTAGCCAGCTAAAAACATTGGATCCCAACGGAACATGCATGCTGGCCAACCGATATATGCATCTGGCCAATCAAACGTCTATTATAGCCAGCTAAACACATTGACTGTACAACAGAACATGCATCCAGGGCATGCTGGTATATGCATCCTGGCCAACTGAAATGTCTATTCTAGCCAGCTAAATACATTGGTTGTGCAACAGAACATGCATTTTGGCCAAAATGATATATGGATCCATGAAAATTCAAACATCTATTTTAGCCAACTGAACACATTGGTTGTGCAACTGAACATGCATGCTTGCCAACTGATATATGCATCCTAGGAAAATTGAAACATCTATTCTATCCAACTGAAAACATGGATCTGTGCAATCGAACATGCATCTTTGGCAACTGATATATGCATGCTGGGAAATTGAAACATCTATTCTAGCAAAAACTAAACACATTGACTGCCAACTCAAAGATCTATTCTAGCCAAAACCAAAAAACTGTAGTACGGCAACTTCTGTAGCAATATGTGCGACATATAAATAAACAAGGTTATTGAAGCCATAAAACCACATTAAAGTAGTCACGCATATATTGCTTGTCCCACACATATATTCCGGTAGCACACCTATTGAAAAGCTATAGTGTAAAAATATGTTCAAATATCTTGGAAGTAGAAAGCGAAGCAATGACGAAAAACATATATCTATAGTCTGTCATCAATTTCTTCTTTCTTCTTTCACCTGGATTTTGCATCTGAAAAAGTAGCATCAAATTGTGTCCCAATTATGTGCAGAAAAATCTGAATAAGCTCCTTGCCAATGGAAACCCTGCGGATCAGTGCAACAAAAGCAGATGAACAAGTCAGAAAACTCTGTGGTAAAAAGAAGTCAAGTTCTTGCCAACTATTTACTACAAACTGTGCAACTAACATAACAACTCTGTGCAAAAACAAAAAAATGCATGCATGTTATAATAAAAGATTCTTTCTGAGACATGTTGCTTTTGGAACTAAGATTGTCATAAAATGGTGTGCAACCGCCTATTTACTAAGTTTTAGGTTGTTTGAAACACTCTTTTCTATGATTAACAATCGACTACATCACTTTCTTCTTTTTTATATGTGCGGTGAGTGTGTGGCAGCATCCAAAAAAGGAAAAAATGCTTGATCTCAATGAGTTGCCTCCTGATCTCACCGAGCTTCCTCATGATACGGATCAGCAAAGAACCCAAAGATACCAACAAGGAAACTGGACAGAAAATGTTCGATCTGTTTACTACACGCAGGCAAGTCATGGTGGAAACCCTATGGGCCATGACAATGTGGCAGGCCAGCCATCAACCCGTGGTGCCCCTGTAGTGGTGTCTTTGCAGTCAGAGAGCCATACTCTAGATGACACGGGAACCGAGGCAAATGTTCCTGGTCCAACCAGGACTGAGCTAGGAGCTGGGCAAGAAGAAGAAGGAGAGGATGAGGCTGGTTCTCAACCTATGGAACCCTATGTTGGCATGAGGTTTGACAGCCTTCAAATTGCTAAGGAGCACTACAACAGCTACGCACTACGGATGGGTTTCTCTATCAAGATGAACACATCTAGACGGGCGCCCCGCACCAATGAATTGATAAAACAACAGTTTTGCTGCAACAAGTTCAAGAAGCCCAAAGCTGATGATGGAGGAGCTGAGGCTCCTCCTGTCCTGGACCCTATTCCAGATCCAAAATCTGTTGATAGTGATGAGGAGATGGAAGAAGAACCTCCAATATTTGCTGAAGAGGAGGCTGGTACTAGTAAGAAGAAGAAGAAGCGCAAACGTGAGACAATAAAGCAGACTCAGTGCAAAGCGAAAATGTTGGTGAAGGCGATAGATGGGCGATGGGAGGTGACGCACTTTGTTCGTGACCACAATCATCCGCTCGTGAACAAACCTTCATTGTCCAAATACTTGAGATCCCACCAAGGCATCTCACCTGATGAAAAGGAGTTTCTGCGCATCTTGTATAACTGCAACTTTATTACAGGTGTGGTGTTTTCTATATCCCTTAAAGAATTAAGTTTTCCTCAGAGGCAGTCCAAAGGTGCAACTGTTATGGTACTACTGTGCAACTGAAATGACTTAACTGTGCAACTGGTGTCCAGCTGGTGTGCAACTGAAATGACTTCACTTTTGGTGCTTGTTGTGCAACTAGATTGTCTTCACTATGCAACTAGACAATGTCATGTACGCAAAAAGTGCAAAAGTGTTTTTAAAAAGATGCAGCTAGGTGTCCATTTCCTGCGATTATCTTCTGTGCCAACAAATGTCCTATTACCGAGCAGCTGGATGTGCGCATTCGTGCAACTAAAAAAGGATACACTATTTGTTTTTGTATTATGCAGGACGTATGATGCATGTAATGGCAGAGTTCTATGGATCTGAGATGATGGTGCCATTCGGACCAAAGGCAATAACTAATCTTTGTACAAGTTTCCGTAGAGATGACACAAAGGAGGGTGATCTGATTGAGACAATTGCGCACTTCAAGGATATACAAAAAACCGATCCAGACTTCTCCTATAAGGTGAAATATGATGAAGAGGACAGAGTTGTCAACATATTTTGGGTGGATGGCTTAGCTCGAAAAGCTTATGCGGAGGCGTACCATGATTGCATATCGTTTGACACCACATACATGACCAACATGTACAATATGCCGTTCGCGCCCTTCATAGGAATAAATCGACATGGCCAATCTTTCATGTTGGGTTGCGCGTTTGTGAGGCAGGAGTTGGCATCGAGCTTTGATTGGGTCTTTGGAGCATTCCTAGAGGCTATGGATGGCAAACCTCCTAACAACTTCATCACCAATCAGGATGGTGCAATGAGGCAGTCAATACAGAGCATCTTTCCAACCACCGTGCACCGCTGTTGTAGATGGCACATCATGAAAAAGGCTCGTGAAAAAGTTGGTTGGCTCTTTGTGCCGGAATCCAGGACTCTCTGATGATTTCAACAAGTGTGTTGACTTCAGCTTCACTATAGACGAGTTTGAGCAGAATTGGGCTGGGTTAATGGTGAAGTACGAGGCTATGACACACACACACTTTGAGAAATTGTACGAATACAGGTCAACTTGGGTGCCGTGCTACTTCAAGCACAGGTTCTTCCCGTTCCTACAGTCTACACAGTGTAGTGAGGGGTTCAACGCCGTCCTGAAAAGATCTGTGAACCCACACAACTCAATGCTAAACTTTGTCAAGCAATACGAAAAAATCCAGAACCACATCCTTGCGAAGGAAGGCTGCAATGATTACAGGACAGAACACCTTGAGATTGAGTTGTGGTCCAACTTCCCAATAGATAAGCAAGCTTACAAAACCTATACTAGGGACCTTTACCGCAAGTTCAGAGAAGAGTTTGAGCTGATTGGACGTTATAATGCATTCCAAGTTGGTGCTGATATATTTGAGCTCAGACCGAACCAGGAATTTGTTGCCAAATATGGTTCTCGAAACTACTTGGTGCAGGCAAGGGTGGAGAAGGGTTCCTATTTGTGTGAGTGTTGTAAAATGGACAAGGACGACATCCTCTGTTGCCACATCCTCAAGGTGTTCACCCATGTTGGAGTTGATGTCATACCGGAAAGGTACCTGCTATGACGGTGGACACCTACTGTTGTAACTAGTGCGCCAGGGACTGGTTATGAGCAACCGGATGAAATGCCTCCTCAGTCAAAGAAGCAGATAAGGGAGAGGAACATGATATACGATTTTCGGAAACTAGCAAAGTTTGTGAGTGGTTCTGATCCAGCACAAGCTATTGTATACAAGCATATCTTGTAGCACGCATCGAGATCGGCCACCTGAACAAGTCCAAGAAAAAGAAAAAACCGACTGCTGTCACGGGGCCATCAGATGATGGCAATCCTCGAGGACCTCCTCCACCTCCAGGCAGCAATCAGGGGGCTCATTATCCGGGTAATTACCTGCCCCAACTCCTGATCTAACTAGCTGTGTAACTTCAGTTGCACACATCATTGTGCCCAGTTGCACACACCATGGTGCCAGTTGCACATAAATAGGCTGCCTAGTTGCGCATGCTATGTTAGTTCAAGCATCGAGATAAGACAACTAACTTGTTTTTCCTGTTCTGGATATAGATGATGTCAACCCTCAAGGACATCCTCCACCTCTTGGCCCTACAGGCAGCACTCAGGGGCCTCATCATCCAGGTAATTACCTGCCCCAACTCCCCATCAAACTAGGTATGTGACTCCAGTTGCACACATCATGGGGCTCAGTTGCACAGAAAAACAGGCTACCTAGTTGTGCACGCTGTGTTAGTTCGAGCATCAAAGATAACACAACTAACTTGTTTGTCCTGTTCTGGCTATAGGTGATGCTAACCCTCAAAGACCTCCTCCCCCGTCTGGACCAACTAGCAGTGCCCTGCGTGCTACTCCCAATGGACCTACAGGCAGGACTCAGGGGGCTCATCACCCAGGTAAAAATACCTTCCTCAACTCCCAACAAAACTAGGGTGTGTGACTTCAGTTGCACATATCATCCTGCCCAGTTGCACATAACATGCTGCCTAGTTGCGTGCGCTGTGTTAGTTTGAGGATCAAGCTAAAAATCTAACTTGTTAGTCCTGTTCTGCCCATAAACGATTACAATCCAAGTACCATGATGGGTCGTGCTACTACAGGTGTTTTTTTTTCAACTTAACTTGCACACAACAACCAGTTAGTTGGACAGCATGGGCTGTGTGGTTGCAGAGAATATCAGTGCTGGTTGCACAACAAAAAAAAGTACTAAATTTTTTATATGATTTTCACACAGGTGATCATGATGGTCCTACTGCCCCGTTGGAGGTTGCATCCCCTGCACAAGTTTATGATGATTTTGTGCCCAGGGATCCTCCAAGGTCTACTACAAAGGGTAGGGCAAAAAGTCGACGGTACAAATCGGCGCTGGAGCTACACCCAAAGAAGAAAAACAAATGCAGCCAGTGCCAATCTACAGAGCACACTGCTGGTGTGTGTCCACTCAGGCTACTGTGATTCTGTTTCATCGTTTGTAACTTTGAGACAAAAAAGGAAAAGAATGATGTTTTTTAGCAATATTGGGACCAAGTGGACACATTCAGCAGCTATGATTTCTCTTTATCTAATTTATGCTCCTTGAATTAGTTCATGCACTGTGTAAAAAAGGTTGCTATTTGTGCCTTTGTTGGCAACTGGTTAAATATTTAGTTGTTGAACAATTGTATGACCATTGCTCCTAATGTATCGAAAAAAAGTGAAGATATTGACTTGCAAAGCGGAATTGCTACTAGTGTGCAACTACAAAATCTGCTTAAAAATTGTGCAAACCAGCAACTACCTCCATGGAGCAGAGAAAGAAAAAGAGTACTGACCTAGTCCTTGTCGTATCTCAGCAACTTCCTCCATGGGGCGGTGTTGTGCACGCTGGTGACCCAGTCATATGCCAGCTTCTTCCTGATGTTGAGTACTTCCTTGGGTTCGTAGTTGGGCAGTTGGCTACCATTCCACTCGGTGGCATTAAGCGGTCTGAACAACCCACACTCATTACTGCGATGGTCAAGAAAAAGAAAAAATGTAACATAAAATTAAAACCAATAAAGATAATGCACTCTGTGCAACTGCTTATGTGCCACTGTGCAACTGCTTATGTGCCACTCTGCAACTGACTAGATAATCCATTAGAAACTCATAAAAATGATAAATAGATTGCAGACTAGTACTGTGCCTTAAAAAACTAAAGATTGCACATGTAGAAAAATTTAAAAACTACAAAAATGATGGTAAGAAATTGAGAAGAGAGCCATGCTTATTGTCTTACTTGTCGAGCTGCTTCGGTACATCAATGTCAATAATCTGGAAGTGCTCGATGCTGAACTTTGGGTAATGCTTCCTCCATAGTCATGCGTCTTGCCCCTTGATGGTAGATGCGGTGGTCATCAGCTCAATGTTGTCCAGCATCCTGTTTGAGTCAAGAACTTTGAAGCGTCCATCCCTCAAGCTAACATTGAAGACCCAATAATGCCTCCCTCCCTCCTTATCAGTTACATTAGCACTCGAGCACTGGCAGCATGACCTGCAAGCGTGAACGATTTCGCATACACATATCTGATGTAGCTAAGAAAAAACGGTAAAAGACTTGGTCAAGTTAAAAACAAGTTTCCAACAAGTATGTGCCAACTAAACATATGTGCCATGTGCAACTGAACATGTTGTGGGTGTCAACAAAAAGAGATGGATCATGTGGGCACAACACTCACCAAGTCCTTCTTGTCGAGACGGTTCTTGTAATCAAACTTCTTGTTTATCTCATTCACGTTGTGGATACCTTGCTGTAAATTCATCTGCAGAGATTACAAAGCATGGCTCAATTGGTCAACAAAAAAGTGCTACAGAACAAACATGAGCGTGGAGAAGGTTTTGGAAAAACTTACCGAAAACCTCAGTGGCATAACAACCTTCTTTGACCCTTCTGGTAAGTTCTCCATGATGTGTAAGATTCCAGTCTCAATAACAATTTTTGACAGCCATTGAACCGGCTTCATCGAATCAACTAACTCCTTTAAAGAAATGAAGAAATTACCATACCTGATTATCTCAGGGCTGAATTTTTTTTAAAGCAATAAAAAGACAAGTTAGCTCGAAGGGTCACATCAGCAAAAAAAATGTGCATGAAATTGAAAAACAAAACAGTGTGCAACTAAAAGCCCTGTTCTGTGCAACATGCTATGCTTTCTGTGCAACTAAGTGGCTGGTCCTGTGCAACTGAAAAAGATATGTATGTAGGCTGTGGGGAGTTAGTTTACCTGGTAGCTTCATCATTTGCTCCTTCGTGATGCCTGACCCAATACAAGAGGGCAGCGTAAAGCTTGTTCACTGCCTCATTGGAGCTGAAAGACTTCTTCTTGTTGTAGTCAATGAATGGAGACCTTTGAGATGCTGCGGGCCTTATTACCCTCCTCTGTCTTCGTGCAATAGGTGGTCCCGAAGAACTGCTCGTGCCAGCTTCTGGTTCTGCACATATCGGGGTGTGGCAATTCTCTGGTGATCCGACAGCATCAGCAGCAGCGCATCCTTCATTCACAGCTGCTGGGTCCAACTCACACTCATCAATACTAATCACACCGTCTTCATTGTTTACTGCTTCTTTGGGCAGTCTTTGAGCATGACCATCTATGCCGAGGTCAAAAGATGGTGCATCGCAGAACCCGTCACCATGATAAGACTTTGATCTTCGTATGGGTTCAAGGACCAGGGCATCTCCTTGCGGCACAAACACGGGTGCATCGTTCACTGACTTGGTTCGCGATAGTGTTGTAGTTGGCGGCCTTGGAGGCTTGCACCTACTTATAATCTTGAACACCTCCTCTTGTGTTAATGGTTCTTTGAGAGTCGGCTCTTGGTGATGCAGGCTTGCTTGGCTGCTATGTGCTGGCTCTTGGGGACGGCAATTTGGTAGTAGGATCACCTCCTTTGGTGTTTGGCATTGAAGCATCTCTATGAGTAGGCACCTTGGGGCTTGCAGTTGCAGTGGTGCCTTCCTGAGCAGCTGTGGTGGTTTTGACTGTGACCATGCTGCTAGCTGACACATCAGTTGGCACACTGGTACCTGTAGTTGGCATCTTTCCAGTCTGAGTTGGCAGCAACCTAGCAGAACTTGGCACCCCTGCATCAATGGCTACGGCTCGCAGTTCTCTCTCATCTCTTAACCCCAAACCTTTTGTGGCCCGTTCCCCCTTTGTGCCCCTGGCAAACTTGACAATCTTTTCCTGCTTAGGTGGTTTGGGTGGGATTGTTGAACTCCTGTGATGGTGGTTGGCTCTCTGTTCACTACAGTTGGCATATGAGTTTGAGGCACAGCTTCCTTGACCATATTTACTTCAGCATCTGCACTCACCATCTTCTCCTTGGTTTCAGGCAACTACAGATTCTTCTTCATTGAAACTGCTTTACGCTTCTGGACCACGTGAGGGTTTGACATGGATGTTGTCTTGCTCTTGCCGGAGCTTAGATCTGGAAGCTGCTTCAAATATTCCTTGTATTTTTCCTTTGAATGAACCCAGTCAAGACCCTTTCCTGCTTACTCAATGTCAATTTGATTCTTTTCAACAACACTTGAAAAGAACACGCTCTTGTCAATGGCAAAATTGATCTTCTCACACGTATCTTGGTCGCTAAAATCTGGCACAGGAAAGGTGGTTGGCAAAGCTGGCTTCAAGTTGCAGAGCTTGAACATATCAATGCTGCCCTGGGACTCTGCTTTGTCATTTTTCTTTGACTTCAGCAAATCCTTGTCTTTCCAGCAAGTTTTGTCGATTAACATCTGTAGTGTGCTCCTGCTACTCAATGAATTGATCTTTCTTTGGCGGGAGTGGCGTAAGTGCTAGTCCTCCCGGATGTGTTGCCTTTGTGCAGTGAGAACCAGGGGCATTGTCATCATCATCATCATCGCTGTTGTCGCTTCCTCCATTGGATCCCCCTTTATCATCACCATAACCATCCTCGTCTTCTTCATCGTCATCTTCTTCCCTCTCACTGCCATCAACTGCTGCGTCTTTGTCTTCTCCCCTCTCACTGCCATCAACTGCTGCACCTTTGTCCCCGTCCCCCTCTTTGGCCTCACCTTCCTCTTCCTCCTCCTCTGCCTCACTATCTTCTTCCTTGTCCTCCTCTCCTTTGTCCTCCTCCTCCTCCTCCTCCTCTTCCTCCTCCTCCTCTGCATCTTCTTCATTGGCATCCTCATCCTTGTCCTCCTCCTCTGATTCATCCGCATTTGTGTCCTCATCATCGTCAACATCTATCGCTGCTTCCATTTCCTCATCTTCTTCTGACTCATCCTCAAAAAACTCTTCTTCTTCTTGTATAGTTGACCCCCGTCTCTTTCTTTTTGGAGCACGGATGGCTGCTGTACGTAAGGATCAATATCTGGTTCCTCGTCATCGATCTTGGCAACTGCTTCAATGAAGGTGCCAACCTGTTCGATTCTGACCTTGCACGGTCATTGACCACTTTCGCAATCTTTGCCTTTTTCTGCATCAACAAAAAAAAGATTCAGTACCGATTCAGTTAGAAAAAAATTAAAGAGTAAAATGTCTGTAACTAACCATGATGTGATAAGCAAAAACCGACTAATACACACTTTCTGGCCAACTAAAAACATGATTCTAGCCAACTACAGATGCACTATGGCACAAACTAAAAACATGCATTCTGCCAAGTTGATGTCAATGGTTGTAAACGAACACTTTGAATGTCCAAAAGAACATGTGCAACTACAGAAGCTTATATGTGCAACTGAACATACATCACAACCAACTGAATCCTGTATTCTCGCAACTACAAAAAGTTATACATGTCCAACTGAACATACATCCCAGCCAAAAGAAAATGTTGGTAAGTGGTACAAATTTATGTATGCAAAACACTAACCTGCGGATTGTAGGTTATTGGTAACTTGGATGCCACGAATGCTTCAACTTGCAAAATTCCACCAAACAGTGGTGTCTGCACTGTGCCTCTATACTCCTCTTTAAGCTGATGTAAAAAAAAGAGAAAAAGAAAAGAACAAGGTTATCATAACAGATTTGTGTGTTCAACGAAAACAAACATTATAAACTGTGCAACTACAACAAGATACTGGGGTAGACAATTCAACTATACATATATGCAACTGAACAAAGACATAAAAATTGTGCAACCCACATGGCACCTAAAAAAAGTTTCTACCAACCGATGCCACACATCTGTGCAACAAGATTAGTAAAACTGTGCAACTTAAAAAAGATGGTGTGCCAATTTAAAATGAACATGTCTGCAGATGCCAAACTTAAAGCTACAAGTTGTGCAACTACATGCATTGTTGTGCCAACTGATGGCAGTTTTTGTGCAATTTCCAAAGAAAGTGACCAGACATCAAACGAACATAAAAAGAAGAAAATGTTGGAAAAAACAAAGAGAACTCACTTGTAATTTGCCGAACACACCAGGAGAGATGGTATCCTTCTTGATCACCTTGGCAATCAAAGTACTATCCCATGCATTCGATCGTATCGCGCAGTTGCTTACTGGGATGTCATGGACAAGCGCATCAAGGTATAGTATCTTCACCAAACCCAACAAAAAGAAAAGCCAAGTTCAGTCATTATTATGAGTATTTCAGCAAACTATAACTGCACAAAAAGAACAAGAACATATGGAAGTGGTCGTTTTTACTAACCATCAAGTGATACAAGCATCAGCAGACAGTTTGCTTATCCTGGTCCATGTTCCGGAAAGCTTCGTTAATGTGTTCTGCTACAAAAAGGAAGATGTTTGTGTTCTTGAGGTTTTCATGATCTAGCACGAGTCCGCAGCACTTTGGGCTGAGCTTCAAGGCCGTGGTTGGTGCTAAGAAAGTCTTTGAAGGCAACCGCAAGCCGTGCCATAAAGAATGTGTCATCTATTCTTCCTCCCATATCCTTAATCATCGTGGTCCATGTCTTGATCTGGGATGAGAAGTTCGATTATGTTGAAGGTCTCTCTGAATCTCCTAGTTGTATCCTTGTCAACTTTGTAACAGACTTTTAGACTCCTGTTAGGAAGATCAAATACCCTTTGAACACTGTCAGCATCGACACGGATCCTTCCCCTTCCTGGGAAAACCATTTCAGACGTCTGTGGCTGGTAGGACTGCACCAGGAACTTAGTGAGGTCCGCTGGAAGTGTGTCTGAAAAAATCAATAGCCCCCCGAACAACCTCGAAACTAGCTCTGACTTCTGTGGTGCGCTTAGAGAGGCGTTGAAATTTGCAAACCGCGCTGGTGATGCCCTTATCCTGCCCGCTTGTGATGGTCGCTCCACATCTTCCCCTGCAGCCACCTCAACTCCTTCACCGCTAGCTTGTTGATGAGAATATAAAAACATTAAGGAAACATTAAAAACAAGAGAAAAATTAAGAATGAAAAAAAAATCTTACAATCATCATTTTGATCAGTATTGGAAAAAGCCATATATTACTAAGATGGATCATGCCAACTAATATGATATATTTGTGCAACTAATAAAGATCATGAGGACAACTGAAAACTGCCAGTGTGCAACCTTCAAAAAAAACTAAGAAAATATACGATACCTGGCAACTACAAAAAGTTCTAACAGATGTGCAACAATAAGAAATGATATTGCAACAAGATAACAGCAACTAAAAAAGGTTTGCAAGGAACTGTTCAATAGCTCATAAACACAAAAAGAAACCACATACATCAGCATCTGTTGCGGAAGATGCGACAACTCCTCTAGCAACTACTGCCTGCACACAAAAATGGCCAGTGATGTCAACTATAAAGAAGCCAACTTGTCAACTACAAGATGCCAACTAATGTCCAGTGTATTTAGATCAAGATGACTAGAGATGTCAACTACAAGATTGTTATTGACAAACTAAAAACAAAAATGCTGGTGAGAACTGCTGCATAATTTCATCAGCGTCTAAAAAAGCGAGAAACACTTATATTCGAGAAATTTACTTACCCTAGAAGATGACTCAACTCCCTTTCCAACTGATGCACGTCTAGGCCGCTTTACAACACGGAACTGGTCAACATCCTAAGAAAAATAAAAAACATGAGCATGAAAAAAAAAATGTTATATGACCCAAACAAAACCGAAAAATGGGCTTGTGTCATCAGCATGCCACTTACCTCAACATCCTCTCCCTGCTCAACACTCCACGCAGGTCGTGGTTGGCGATTAGCAGGACGCTTCGACCTCCGGCAAAGCGACTGACTTCCAGAACGCTGATTAAACAACCCAAAAAGAAAACATGAAAAAAAAGGTACGTGCATAAGTTGAAAACAACTCAAAAACACAGAAAAAGGTGAAAAAAAATACATCTTCTTCATTGCCATCCACATCTCCTTCTATTATAACCATTTTTGCCCTGCGGGAGGAAATACAACAAAAGAAAACATAGTTAGAAGATGCGGAAACAAACTAGGGAAATCATAGAAGGTTGCTTTGATCTGCAGACATCTACACATAAGCAGGACACACAAATGCAAAAAAAAAAAAAAAAAAAAAACATGTGGACAACCAACTACTACAATGATGCAACCAACTGGGCAGTAAACCTTGTGCAAACTGGACAGCATATAAAGTTAACTAACTATTTTACGCCTAGGTATTACTTGCCAACTGTGACAAGTAATAACTAGGCAGAAAATAGTTAACTAAAAACAACAAGCTCAAGAAGATAACTTGTGCAAACTGGAACAAGCAAAAAAATGCAAAGCAAAAAATCCAGCAAAACAATTGGGCATACTATATTGAAAAATTAGCAACCATTCAGTGCTAATTTGCAAAAAATAAGCGTCCCTAGTTGCACATGAGGGGAAACGCATGAAAACAATCACATCCACACCAAAAGACTTGCACATTGAGAAAAAATAAATTGGAAAATTGGCAAGCATTGGTACTAATTTGCACAAAGCAGGAGAAAGCACATGAACCACCACAGCCACCACAATGCTAGTGGATAGGGTAGACTATATTGGAAAACTGGCAAGCATTGGTGCTAAATTGCACAAACAAGAGTCCCTAGTTGCACACAGCAGAGGGGGAAAACAACAAAGCCAACTAAGTAGAGCAACTAGCACAAAGTGTATAACATATGAACAGCCAACTAGTAAAAGTGACGATGCAGCCAACTGAACAGGCAACTTGAGCAACTGAACACCGTATAGACAACCAACTAGTACAAACAATGAGCCAACTGACCAAAACAACTGCTGCAACTGCAGAGCATATGGACAGCCAGGTACTATATGGATGCAGCCAACTGAGAAGAATTTTGTGCAACTAACCACTTAAATTACTGAATCATGAACTTGCAGGATCAGGAAAAATCAGCCGATGCATTGCACACTACATTGCGCGCATCTAATACAACTTGCAGAATGACTAAGAATCATGAACAGATCTCAAACCTCTGCAAAATTGAACGGAACATGAACTAAACAGCCAAATTGACCTAAAATCGCAACGGCCGCCATGGACATGCATCCCTTCTACCTAATGGCTACCGCGTACCCTGGCAAACTACACGTTGACCCTGGCCAGCCACCCCCGTGCCGTCAAGGGGGTACTAATTTGCACAAGTGATGATATCTATTTGCACACAGCAGAATAAAAAACCACGTGGACCACCACATCCACCACAAGGCTGGCAGATTGGGTCCACTATATTGCAAAAAATGGCAAGCCTTGGTGCTAAATTGCAAACAAGGGTTCCTAGTTGCACACAGCAGCGGGAAAACACACGAACCACCAGATCAATCACAAAGGATGGCAGTTTGGCTAGTTAATGTTGGGAAATTGGCAAGCATAGGTACTGATTTGCACAAAAAATGGTCCCTAATTGCACACAGCAGGGAAAAACACATGACCCAGGAGAACCACCACAAGGCTGACAAATTGGCTATATTGTCTCAAAAATTGTCTACTACTGCTCCTAATTTGCACGCATAAGGCGACACGATTTGCACACCACGAGGGAAAAACACTCATCAAAAACACCAGATCCACCGCGAGGCTACAATCCACAGACGAACCTCTATGGCCACTAACCAATCATCCTCCCTGAACCACTCATCTCGTACGTATATACACGAACTCTCCCCTTATTGCAGCATAAAAGCAGCCAGGATGAGCACGACCCTAGCCCGCCCCTGCCAATCCGGCGGTTTCCCAAACGAAGTAGTCCGCGGGGGTGACCTCAACCTCACCGAAAAATGAGTTCGACCTCCCTACCCCCGATCGCGACCTCGAGTTCGACCTCTACTTTGACCTCACCGGAAAACGTGCGACCTCGCGGAAAAAGGAGGCGGGGGCGAAATCTGAGGCAGCGTGGTAGGAGCGATACTGCCGCCATGGACGACTACCCTCACGTAGCGCCCGCCGTCGACCACAACCAGCGGCGGATTTGGAGCCGCCTCAGAGCACCAACCAGCGTAGCGAAGCGAGGGAAAGAGGAGGAATGGGCGGCGACAGGTGCGGGGTGGACAGGGTAATGGCACGAAATTCGAAACCGCCGCCCACTACGCACGACGGCTATCACGCTGGGAACTGCCTAATCCTCTATGACGTGTGGGTCCGTCGGGAAGTTAATCTCGGGCGGCGCGGCTCGATCGGACCAGGCGACCGGTCCACGCGCGGTCCGAGCGGCGCGGCTCCACCACCCGACCAGGGAACACCTGGACATCGCGCGCAGTCGATCGAGCGGCTCTCGTTCGGCCGCTCGTTCTCTCTAGATAGATAGTGCGCGTGCACTTTTTAGGATTTGGGCAGAATTAAAATGTACTCCCTCCATTCTTAAATATAACTCTTTATAAAGATTTCACTATGGACTATATATGAAACAAAATGAGTGAATCTACACTCTAAAATGCATCTACATACATCTGTATGTGGTCCATAACGAAATCTCCACAAAGACTTATATTTAGGAACGGAGGGAGTACTACTCCTTAAGTGAATAGCGGAGTAATAAAGTTTTCAGGGCTCAAAAAGTGGAAAAAAAATCGGAACGTGGTATATATGCAAAAGAATCAGCGGAGGCCACTCGAATCGTGCCCCGCGAAAGGCGAGAGGCCGGAGAGAAAGCGAGGCGCGGCGCGGGGCGGACGGAGCGAGCCAGCGACCGCGTCAGTCATCGATCGCCTCCGTCCCCTCCCCAGCACCCAACGAACCCTACCGGTGCGCGTTGGATCTACCGGAGATGGCGGATGTGGACGCGGCGGCTGCGGCTGCGGTTGCGGTTGGGGCGCAGGCGGTGCAGCTGATCGACGGCGAGGGCGAGTTCGCGGGCGAGTCGGCGGAGCGGTTCATGACGGCCGCGGGGGTCGCCGGCTGCGGGCTCTCCTACGCCGTCGTTGCCATCATGGGCCCCCAGAGCAGCGGTAAGCACGCACGTACACTGCGCGCGAACGCCGGTCGCGTTGGCTCGATCGTGTGGCGTGCCCCCATCCATCCCATGCGCGGCGCTGGCCACCTGTTTGATCAAATGCTCGTGAATTTCTCTGGGCGTCCGCACTGCCGCCGATTTGTTTCGTGCTGTTTCTGGAACATTAATTGGTGCACGGGTCGGGGACGCCCATTTTGTCGATCAAATGGGTCAGCCGCTACCCATGATGCGGTTTGTCCGATAGAACGGCAGCATGTTTCCGTTGTTTCGGGGCGTGCCCTCGTCTTCGGATGGATTATTGACGCTTCGCCGACGCCGGATGAATAATGACGGGGTTCAGTAAGTTTGGGTAGTAAAATAGTGACATGTTATATCATACATATCATTCCGAACTCAGACTGCCAGTATAAGCTTGCCAGTTTAGAGGCTAATTTCGTAGTGGCTGCATGGAGACCGGTGCATCATTGCTTGTTTGCTTCGGTGTATGCACATTGAGGGAAATCTGCATTGCTCATGCGTGATATTGCCATTTCTACGAAGCTATGGTGACAATAGCGCCATAGTACTTGTAAGCCAGCATGGTTTACCCTTTTCGACTGAGCCTTGCAACCCCAACTGGGTGACATGTGTATATTGTAAAAGTAGCGTGCTCGTGCATATCTACTTTGAAGCCCTTTACTTGCTGACATGAGTGACATCTAAGAATCAGAGTCCACTGATGAACAATTAATTATAAATCCACTGTATATCCTTTTTCTTGGGGGTTATTGTTTGTCTTCTCTGATATTAACTGATAGTCTAATACTGAACTTAAACATGTATTCTTGGATGATATCTGTGAGTGTGGACTTCCTTCCCTTTATCACAAATTGACAGTACGTACTTCAAATTTTAGTTGGCATAATATTAATCATACTTTACTTTGAGCAGGAAAGAGTACCTTGTTGAACCTACTCTTTGGGACTAATTTTAGGGAGATGGATGCGTTCAGGGGAAGGTATACTCAATTTTCTTTACCTATCTTTCTTTCAATTTTTTCATTTCTCTTATCATGAATTTGTGCTTTCAAATGTAGTACACTCTTAGATTTGATAGTATATTTCTGTCGCTAGGAGCCAAACTACCAAAGGCATCTGGATGGCACGCTGTGTTGGTGTTGAGCCCTGTACTGTTGTAATGGATTTGGAAGGTACTGATGGAAGAGAAAGAGGAGAGGTATTCTTACTTGCACAGTTTAATTTCCTTGTTCTTTTGACTTTTCGAGTAGCAAAGTGCAACATTAGAGAGATACTGGAAGGTTATGGACTTGGTAACTAGAATAGTTACTGGTACTGTTTGACATAACAATCACCAAACTGTCAATTAGACCTAGGAGATTGGAAAGAAAGACACTGCATTTTCTCTTTCTTTCTGTCATTCTGTGAGTATTTAGTGCCCTGACCAGAAAAACTTGGACCTTAAAGCATGGAATGGGACGAATTTATGAAATGATACCTGGTATCAACAGATTGTTTCCATTTGTCTTTTGCGATAATTTACCTAATTTACATATAATCCAGGCATCAGACGCAGTTAGTGTACTAACCGAAGCTTCACATAATTAGGAGTATTTTCCTCCTGTGTATGGTATCATTTCTTAATAGAATGCAAATTTTAGTTCGCAAATAGTGCTTTAGCAAAGCAGTAACATTGCATTCTCAACTGATTTGGCTTTCCTGTCTTCAAGTAACAAATATAAACGTGATTGATCCTCAAAAGAACAGAAATAAAAACTACCCCGTCTCGTAATATAAGATGTTATCACAGCCAATATGTGAGTATATCGGTTGTAATAACATCTTATATTATGGGACTGAGGTAGTATCATGTTTGATTAGTACTATGTTCAAAAGGTGACCTTGCATGAGGTAAAGCGACTTGGTCATGTCATATGGAACTATGGTAGAGTCTTATTAGGCATACTGCTGTAAGGAGGTTACTGGGGACACTTCTTTTTTGATGATCTGTGCTTTTGCCTCATTTTAGGATGATACGGCATTTGAGAAGCAAAGTTCATTATTTGCTCTTGCGATTTCCGACATAGTTCTGATTAACATGTGAGTCATTCTCTGTGATACAGGATGCTGCTCCAATTTTTCGATGTCAAGATAACTACCCCTCCCCTTATGCTTATAGATTGAGATTTTGTCCGTACACTCAAGTCCTTATATTTTAACTGCATGTATTCTTCTAGGTGGTGCCATGATATTGGTCGGGAGCAAGCTGCTAATAAACCTCTTCTAAAGACAGTATTTCAGGTACCAAGGTGCAATCTCTGTTCTTTTAGGTATACCCTCAATAGCAATGGGGATATATGTCCTGATTTACTTGTAACTTTCGGACAACTTGGTATGTAGGTCATGATGCGTTTGTTCAGTCCCAGGAAGACAACACTATTATTTGTTATCTGGCGATAAAACAAGGGTTTGCTTCTCCTTTGTTCTCTTCCTATTTTGAATATATTTACTAAATTCTTTTTATTATCAGAAATATAATCTTTGCTCCATTTATTTGGGCGAATCTCAGACACATCATTATTTTTATGCAGACTCCACTTGAACATCTAGAACCAGTTCTAAGGGAGGATATTCAAAAGGTGCTAGTATCCTATTCTTGTTCCATGATTGTTTACTACTCCTTCTGTTCACTATTATAAGATGTTTTGAATATGTTAATATGGACTACATACTTACTGAAATGAGTGAACAAACACACTAAAGTTAGAACATCTTATAATAGTGAACGGAGGGAGTCCCTTTGTTCACAAATATAAGATGTTCTAACTTTTTTCTGAATCGGATGTATATAGACAAGTTTTAGTGTGTTTGTTCACTCATTTCAGTCTGTATGTAGTCCATATTGGAAAATCTAAAACATCTTATATTGGTGAACAGTGGGAGTAGTTTGTTGCCATTCCCTATTTCTAATTTTGTGACTGATTTGATCAGATATGGAACTCGGTTCCTAAGCCAGACGCACACAAGGATACCCCTCTCAGTGAATTTTTTAATGTGGGCTTTCTGATTTTGCTATACAATCTTGATTGACTTAATAGACTATACTGATTATAACACTTTTTGTAAATATGAAGGTCGAAGTCACCGCATTGCCCAGTTTTGAAGAAAAAGAAGAACAATTCAGAGAGCAGGTACTTCAACAACTACTTGAAACTTGTCGTCTTAAGTTATTTCTACATAAATGTACAACATTATTTTCCAAATAAAAAGAGGATCTAAATATATTATTTTTCAAGCTCTTTACTTTTATCTCGACCAGGTTCAACAACTTAGGCAGAGATTTGCAAATTCAATTGCACCAGGAGGTCTTGCAGGTGATAGGAGAGGAGTTGTTCCTGCTTCAGGTTTTTTGTTTAGTTCACAGCAGATTTGGAAAATTATCCGAGAGAACAAGGATCTTGATCTTCCTGCTCATAAGGTACAATTTGATGTACACTGGATCGGTATTACATGAGTCATAAAGGAGTTACTTTAAGTTCCATAATGTTGGTTTATGCATCAAATGCATCATACATAAGAAAATCCACAGTATCCATCTACACCAATCCTCTAAAGCCTGTTTTTTTTATGTAAAAGAACTCGTCCTCTGATTTTTAATCAACAGCCAAAACAATTCTGGAAAAGAGACGACATGAAATGGGAGTGCATTGTTCCTGAGCCTACTTAATGCCTGTCGATACAATATTTTCAAACCTTTTTGCTATTCCTTAAAGAAGTGCTTATCTTGCTAATTATCTTAAATCTAACGCAAAATTGCTAGACAATACCTAGTCTGCGGCTGAATGAGCCCTACCCTTATTCCATAGGATATGCATGTTATCTATCTATGGAATATGGATGCAGATCATGTCCTATACATGTACAGACTGTTAGGAATAGCAACTTAGTATTATCTGGAGGCCAAAACCATCATATATACAAGTATAGAAGGGAGGCCAAAGGCCAAATACAGAAAACCAAAAGGCATCATAAATATAACTCTACCCCCCCCCCCCCCCCTCAAACTCATGGTGGATCCACGACACTGAGTTTGGAGAGGTAAAGCCCATGTTGTGCTCTAGTCTGGGCCTTCGTGAAGAAGTTCGCTGGCTGTAACTTGGAAGGCACATACTGCAGAGCAATAACATGGTCCTGCACACCAACGCGCACAAAGAAAGCATCAACCCCAATATGCTTGGTAAGCTCATGCTTCACGGGGTCCTGCGCAATACTGATAGCACCTGTACTGTTTGACAAGAGTGTTGTAGGTCTTATAACAGAAATACCAAAATTCTCGAGTAACCAGCGTAACCAAGTCACCTCCGCCGTGAGAAGAGCCATAGCTTGCAACTCAGCCTTTGCACTAGAACGGGAAACTACAGTCTGTTTCTTCGTCTTCCGGACAATGACAGAACCACCAAGAAAGACATAGTAAGCAGAAAGTGAACAATCCGAAGGATCACTAGCCCAGGTAGCATCTGAATAGGCCTGGAGTTGTAACGAGCTGGAACGAGGAAAGAAGAGACGGTGAGAGATCGTGCCACGAAGATATCGTAGATTAGGAAGAAGGTGACTATAGTGAACCGAAGTGGGAGAAGAAACAAACTGACATATGGACATGATAAGAGATATCCGGACGAGTGACAGCGAGATAGACAAGACTCCCAACAAGATGACGATAACGAGTCGAATCAGACAAGGGCTCACCATCAGAAGCACGAAGGTGAACATTAAGCTCCATAGGAGTCTCAACAGTGCGCTCATCACTAAGAGCCGCACGAGCAAGAAGATCCTGGATATACTTTTCTCTGGAAATGAAAAGCCATGAGAGGTGGAGGAAACCTCAATCCCAAGAAACTAAAGAAGAGGACCAAGATCAGACATAAGAAACCGCTCACTGAGACGGGCCTTGACAAAGGCAATGTACTGAAGATCGTCGACAGTGATGATCATGTCATCAACATATAGAAGACGAAGAGTGCGACCACGAGCAGAAAGGTGGACAAACAACGCTGGATCATGAGCACTAGGAGAAAAACCAGCTGTAGTCACCACAGAGGCAAAACGCTCAAACCAAGCGCGGGGGGCTTGCTTAAGACCATAGAGAGAGCGACGAAGACGGCAAACCATGCCATCAGGAACAGAATACCCAGGTGGTGGTTGCATATAAACACCATTAAGAAAGGCATTCCTAACATCAAGCTGAGACACAAACCAATGGTGAACAGAAGCCACGACGAGAAGTGTGTGAGCAGTGGTCATATGGGCCACATGAGCAAATGTCTCATCGTAATCACGATCGTGCTCCTGCTGATAGCCACGAGCCAAAGAGGAGCTTTATAACGCTCAAGAGAACCATCATAGTGAGTCTTAATCTTAGACCCACTTGCAAGTGATGGGACGAACACGGGGAGGAAGAGAAGCCAGATCCCACGTTCCAGTGGCGCTCAAGTGCAGCAATATCCTCTGCCATCGCAAACTGCCATTCAGGATGAACAACAACATCGCGATAAGAGGTAGGCTCAAGTCAGGATGAGGACAAGGCCGAGTCCGAAGACCATAAGTTGGCTGAGAAGAGGAAGAGGGCACACCAGAAGTAGATGGCGCATCAGTGGACACATCCACAACACGTGGACGACGAATGTAATGGAAAGGAAAAGAGGGACGATTAGGAATCACCAGAGATGAAGACGGGGAAGACATCGGTGCTGACGGGGAAGGAATTGTTGATGAAGGTGAAGACAGAGAAGGTGTTGGGGATGAAGGTGGAGAGTCATGCGACAAGGGAGGAGAAGAAACTGTGGGAGAGGATGGCGCCATATCTGCAACAACAAGGGTAGCAATATGGGGCACATAGGGAGGTGTATTAGGAAATGTGAGAAAAGAGATGTCCTCCACAGAAAAGGCCGAGGAGGATGGATGCGGGTAAAAAGGATGAGACTCATCAAAGGTCACATCCCGGGAAATACGCATCCGTCGACCAACAGGGTCCCAACACCGGTAACCCTTATGATCATCGCTGTAACCTAGAAAGACACACTCAATAGACTGAGCGGTCATTTTGGTGCGTTACGCGGAGGAAGAAGAACATAGCAAACACAACCAAACGAAGCACCGAATAATCAGGAGAACGATAAAAAAGCCGTTCGAAAGGAATACCACTCTGCAAAGCAGCAGATGGCTGGATGTTGATGAAACAGGTGGAAGTAGGTATAGCCTCAGCCCAAAAGTGAGACAGATGAGAGGCAGTGATCATCATTGCACGAGCCGTCTCAAGAAGATGACGGTGCTTGCGTTCAGCCACACCATTTTGAGCACGAGCACCAGGACAAGAGAACTGGGGAAGGGTACCCTGTTCAACAAGAAATCCTCGCAATGCATGAGATATCCTCACCAGCAGAATCTGCGCGAAAAACACGAATATAGGAGTGGAGAACTGGGTATGAACCATGGCATCATTTTTTTGTATATAGATAGGACCTTACTACGAGAAGACATGAAATAGATCCAAGTGTAGCGAGTAAAATCGCCTATAAAGGGTGTGTTTAGTTTGTGTCACCAGGTGGGATGTAACGGGTCGATCCCGTGCCAAAGGCCCATTCCCGTGTTTAGTTGGGTCGAGGAACCGGAACCCACCGGTTCCCAGGAACGGAATATTCGCCTGATATGCGGAACGCGCTCGTACCTCCAATTCGGTGGAACGACGCGGAACGGCTCGTGGCTCTCACCTCACCTGTGTCTCTCCTCTACATCTGCGAGTACTCGGTCGTCTCCGGCGCCACCTCCCCGCGCCCATCTCCGGCTGCACCATCTCCGGCGCCGCCTCCCCGCGCCCATCTTCGGCTCCGCCATCTCCGGCGCCACCTCCCCGAGCCCATCTCCGGCTGCGCCATCTCCGGCGTCGCCTCCCCGCGCCCATCTTCGGCTCCGCCATCTCCGGCGCCACCTCCCCCCTCACCTCTCTCTGTCGTCTCTCCCTCTCCCATGAGGCGGCCCAGGCGGTGACGGCCAGGCGGCAGCTGCGGCGGAGGGAGCACAGTTCTTCTCCTCAATCGACCGGTGAGAGGAACATCGGCAACAGAGGCTAACGACGGCAGAGAAACAGCAGCGACGAGTTAAATCTGATTCAGTACGTCTCTCTTCTTTTCTCTCCCTAATTTCCTAGCTCAATCTGATTGGGGTTGTGGATTCAGCGGCAGGCTCAATTTGATTCAGGGGGCAGTAGGCTAACAACGAACGATTAGCCATTTGAGGTTATGGATTCTTGTTGTTGTGTTCATAAGCGGCGGTTCTAGATGTGCTCACGTAACAGACACATGTTAATAAAACCTTGTGTATTTTGAGTACATGACTTGTATTTTGACAGATTTTTTGACATGTAAAATGACTTGTATTTTGACAGATTTGACTTGTATTTTGACAGATTTTTTTGACTTGCATTTTCACAGACATTGGTAAAAAATAATAATATACTTTCTTATGATGTGTTAAAATTAGAAAGAGCTATGGGAGTGACAATTGTGCATATACATGTGAGAGAGGTAATCTCACGAGAAAGATAAGCAAACCCATTCCATTCTATGCTGCCAACCAAACACTGCAATGTAATCAATCCATTCCATCTATTTTACCCTACCGAACACAAGAATGGAACCAACCCATTCCCTTGGAATGGAACCATTCCATTCCGTTCCACTTCGTTCTCCAACTAAACACACCCAAAGAGAATATAGTAGCGAGACCCCCTTTCTAAGCAAAGGGAGCCGGACCCCAAACATCTAAGTGAATGAGGTCAAAAGTATGCTCGGACATTGACTCGCTATGAGGATTGGGTAGCTGAATCTGCTTACCAAGCCTACAACCCAGACAATCCAACGAAGCGTTACCTGATACATGTCCCAGAACACCAGGATGAACTAAAGACGAGAGATGAGAATCACATAAATGGCAAGGCGATGATGCCACTACTGAAAAGAGCTAGCAGATGCAGCAACAGGGCCGCGAGACCGGCGGCGGCATTAGAGGGAAGACGAAGTCAGTCAAGCTCCAAGAGACCATCACAGCGTCGGGGCTAGCACCAAGCAGAGCGCCTATGCGATGATCTTGAACAGAACATGAACCAAAGTCGGGATTGACGCTACAACGAGAGTCAACAATCTGACTACCTAAAAAGAGCTGCATGCTATGTTGAGGAACATGAGCAACAGAGGGAACGTGAAAGGTGGATGTGCTAAGAGTGCCTCGACTAGCGACAGGGAGGGGAGTACCATCAATAGTAAAAACACTAATAGGAGACTCAATAGGTCGAATGGAGGTCAAAGTCGAAGAATCAAAAGTCATATGAAAAGACACTCCAGTATCAAGAATCAGTGAGGATGTACCTGAATGAGTAGAAGGTGGTCTCTCAATGCAAAACTCAGGCGCATAACCTATAGAACCTGTCGGTGAAGAATCCCAAGCAGCAAAAAGGCATTGGAGTTGCGCAATCTCATGCGCAGGCAGGGACACAATGTTAGAGGTCGAGGTAGAACCACCTGCCGACGAAGAGCGGTTGCCATCACCCGTGGAGGCTGTGTGGTGAGTCGACATAAAATGAGTCGACGTGGAGCGACTACAACCGTGGGTAGAAGCCACGACAGAAGTCGACATAGTGCAGTCACCACCGGGTGCAGAACTCGTTAAGGGAGTCGGCGTAGGGCTACAATCACCGATTCTTGAGTCGTGAGAAGACTCGATGAAGAACGACCAACATAGCCGGCAGAAGAAGCCAAGAGAGTCGATGTAGAACGACCAATGCCATGCAGAGAAGCGGCTAAAGGAGGGTGCAACTACTGAAGGAGTCGTTGTAGAGCGGCCATCAGCATCGATGGAACTCGCAAAAGGTGTCGAAGTAGAGCGACAACCACCACCTCCAAACGGACGAGCACCAAGCACCGAGCGAAGGCGCATGTGTGAGACAGGATCAATATACAGGATACCGTCAAAAAACATCGGGCAACGTGGGAGACGCGTACCTAGCGAAAGCATTGTACCTTTTTTTACTCTTTTTTTAGACAACAACAGAACTCAAGCCGCAACATAACGAATCAGGCTACTTGCTCCGGACATTCAGAAGCAAGGAAGAGCGTTGCGCTGCGGCTGGCAATGGCTTTACCGGACAGATCATACTAGGCCGTGGCATGGGCTGCCCTTGCCCACGGACCATTCTGCCGACGAGCTCTTCCGCGCGTCAACGAATATCGTGGTCGGGGACGGCAGGCGTACATCGTTCTAGGACTCCCATCGGGCGGCGACTTACGCCCGAGGATCGATGGCGGAGCTGCTGCGCCATCGCACCAAGCACCGCCTCTCTCTTGAGGAGGCCGTCACGGCAATCGTTGGATGCGACTCTGAAGCGAACCCTTCGCTCTGGTGCTCGAACGGTTGTGCGGACGGAGCTGGCCCACGAGCATCAACTTCAATGACAATATCGCGGACCAGTGATCTGGCGTTGGGCGGAGGATGGTGCCTACAACGCCAAATCAGCATATCTCGCCAATTCGAGGGAGCTCTGCGATCGGATGACAAGGCACTCATCCCCAGTGCAAAAGCGGCGCCCATGGCGAACTTTCCTCTGGTGGCTGCCCGTGGGCGGTGTCTCACAGATAAACTGGCTATTTGAGGCATTGCGCACAACCCAACCTGCCTTCTCTGTCTAGCTGCGTCGGAGACGACCAACCATCTGCTGGCGGAATGCACCTATACCAAGCGGCTCTGGACCGCTATCATTGACAAGCTTGGAGGCTCTTTCACGCAACTCGCGCCAATGGTGGCCACACCTCTGCCAAGCCAAAATCTGAAAGCTAATTGGAACACGCAGCTGAGCTTGCTCCGACCTGATGAAAAGAAGACCTGGAAGTCGGCCATCTGCTTGGCTTCTTGGATGCTTTGGAAAGAACGCAACAACCGTGTCTTCAACGCCACTAAGTGCACCGTTCCACAGTGTTGGGAATTAGCACACAAATACACTTGTGGTTAATTGAAAACTGCAGCGGAAACAAGTAATCTCAGCACCACATCATGTACTAAATCAAGGATCGTTGCTTAGCACGGAAGGAAACATATGCAGCAGCATATATGGAGGCAGAAAATGTTACTCAGCAGACAAGGCACTCCTCAGCCTAGTGTCTTGTGGTTGGAGTAAGTTTTCCTGACAGCATCAAGCATCAACAAAGAGACACCGGATTTTTACATGGAAAACCCCCCAACTCGAGGGGAAAAACCACGGGCGGAAGCCACCCAAATCCTCTTCCACTATTATCAAATGTGGGATACAACAAGTTCTTCTCTAGACAGCACTAGAGGATCTCATACATCAAGATTTCTGAATCTTGGATGAACACAACAAGATTTGGAGCTCAAGAACTAGGGATTGGAACAATCTCACCAAAGATGGTGGAACCGAAGCTTGAAGGAGGCAAGGTAGTGGATCTGGACCATCACAACCTTGGGAGGAGCTCCCTTTGCTTCTTCCTTCAATCTTCCTCTTCTTCCCTTGCTCTCTTGGTTTTCTCTCTTCTCTCTTGGAGGATGAACTGATTTTCGTCACACTTGGTGGTGGCTGCTGGATGGAGGGTAAAGCATCTCCATCCACTTATGTGCAAAGTCCAAAATGACCCTAGGTCATAACCCTAATGGGTAGTGGGCTTCTGCACCTCTTTGGGCTGCCTAAAAGGCCTCTAATTGGTCACTCCTCCACATTACATGAGGATATCCCAACAAATCTCCCCTCCGACTCATGAGGGGGCACCGCCATGCCCGCTACCTTGCAACATGCTTGTAGCTTCTCATTTGGTAATATCTTGGTCATCATATCCGAACCATTGTAAATCGGTATGGATCTTCTCAAGTTTGACAACTTGGAATTCACAACATCTCGAATCCAATGGTACCTCACATCAATGTGCTTGGTTCGAGAGTGATAGCTTGAATTCTTGGCAAGATGAATAGCACTATGACTGTCACAAAACAGAACATACTTCTCTTGCTTCATGCCGAGCTCTTGCAAGAAGTTTTTCATCCACAAAACCTCCTTGCCAGCATCAACTGCTGCAATGTACTCAGCTTCTGTAGTTGATGTAGAGACACATTTCTGCAATCTTGATTGCCATGACACTGCACCCCTGCATAAGTCATCAGGTATCCGGATGTGGACTTCCTACGATCCTTGTCACCTGCGTAATCTGCATATGTATAGCATAGACAAGATGTAGAAGTACCCCTGAGATACCTGAGAATCCACTTCACTGCTTCCCAGTGAGTTTTACCTGGATTTGTCATGAACCGACTAACAACTCCAACTGCATAGGCAATGTCAGGCCTAGTGCATACCATGGCATACATCAAACTGCCCACAATGATTGGTAAGGTACTTTCCTCATTTCTTCTTTCTCCTTCTTGCTTGTAGGACATTGTTTTGAATTCGGTTTGTGATGGCACATAGCGGAGAGATAACAGATTTTGCATCTTTCATATTGAACCTTTCAAGTACCTTCTCAATGTATCTTTTCTGTGAGAGCCAAAGCAGCTTCTTTGATCTATCACGGAGATCTTCATGCCAAGTATTTGCTTAGCTGGTCCTAAATCCTTCATGGCAAATGATTTACTCAATGCCTTCTTGAGGAGAGCAATCCTCTTTGTGCCATTTCCAACAATCAGCATATCATCTACATACAACAAGAGAATAATGAAGTCACCCTCGGCGTACCTCTTCATAAAGACACAATGGTCAGGTTGTGCTTTATGGTAACCAAGCCCAGTCATAAAGGACTCTAACTTCTTGTACCACTGCCGAGGAGCTTGCTTGTGCCATACAAGCTCTTCAATTTGCAAACTAAGTGCTCCTTGCCTGCAACCATGAATCCCTCTGGCTGCTCCATGTATATCTCCTCCTCTAGGTCACCATGCAAGAAAGCTGTCTTCACATCAAGTTGTTCAATTTCCAAGTCCATAGTGGCAGCCATGCCAAGCACAACTCGGATCGAAGACATCTTGACCAATCGGAGAGAATATCTCACTATAATCAATGCCCTTTTACATTGAATCCTTTCACAACCAATCTGGCCTTGTACCTTGGATATGAGGTGTTTTCTTCAGTCTTCACTCTGTGCACCCACTTGTTCTTGAGTGCTTTCTTGCCTTTTGGCAAATTCACCAACTCAAAGGTATCATTCTCATACAGGGAATTCATCTCATCCTGCATGGCTTCTGACCATTCTTTCTTGTTCTCATCAGACATCGCCTCATAGCATGAGGGCTCACCTGCATCTGTCATCAACACATTGATGTGGTGGATATTTAGAAGGAATGTGACCTCTTTCACTTCTTCTTTGCTGCTGCACTGGTGGTGAATCAGGTGGGTTTTCGTTGGCATCATCATTACCAACTTCATCATCATCATCACTTGATGGCTGCTCGCCACTTTGACTTGTACTTGCCTTGATCAGTTGCATCTCCACTGTCTTGGTGTCATCATCTCCCCATGATTGTCATGCACGAGAGGAGGACGGATTGGATCCATATCAACTTTGAGGTGTGCTTTGGTCATTGGCTTCTCTGGTTTCTCAATATCTTTTATTGTTTCATCTTCAATGAACACCACATCTCGGCTTCTCACAATCTTTCTATTTCTTTGGATCCCACAACCTGTAGCCAAACTCTTCACTTGGTTGGTGAGGTAGATCTGCTTCTTTGTCTTGCTATCAAGCTTGAATATCTCGTCCCTTGGAACATGTACAAATGCCCTGCAACCAAAGACCTTCAAGTGCTTGTATGATACCTCCTTCCCTAACCAAACTCTTTGAGGAATATCACCTGCAAGAGGAACTAAGGGAGATAGGTTAACCACATACATAGCATTCATCAATGCTTCAGCCCAAAATGAATTAGGTAAATGAGCATGAGAGAGCATAGCTGTGGCCCTCTCTGTGAGTGTCCTGTTCATTCTCTCTGCAAGACCATTGAGCTGGGGTGTCTTTAGTGGACTCTTCTCAAGGCTGATGCCAACATTTCTGCAATACCTTTCAAAAGGACCTCTGTATTCACCACCATTGTCTGATCTCACGCATTTCAATTTCCTGCCAGTTTCTCTTTCAACTTTGGCATGGAACTCCTTGAAGGCTTCAAACGTTTGGTATTTGTGTTTCAGCACATACACAAAAACCTTTTTGGAATGGTTATCAATAAAAGTCACAAAGTATAATGCTCCACCATGAGATTTTTCCGTCATGGAGCAAACATCAGTGTGCACAATATCAAGAACATTTTCTGCACGATGTGGAGGGAGTGTACGAAATGCAACCCTATGTTGTTTGCCAGCAAAACAATGTGCACAGGGTTTTAAGGATATACCTTTCAACTCGTGGAGGTACTCCATGCGAGCAAGAGCATGCATGCCCTTCTCACTCATATGCCCAAGCCTCTTGTGCCACAATTCAACCGAAGTGTCTTTTTGACAACATTCAACACCTCATTGCACAACTTGGTTTTAGTCACATAGAGATTACCTTGCTTACTTCCTCGAGCCACAATCAAAGAGCCTTTGGTGAGCTTCCATTTTCCTTCACCAAAATAACTAGGATGTTTGATATCATCAAGCTTGCCCACTGACAACAAATTCAACCTTATGTCGGGAACATGCCTCACATCATCGAGCACCAATCGCAACTGTGTTTGTTTCAATGCATATAGAGCCCTTGCCAACAATTGTCGACGAACCACTATTTCCCATCCTCACTTGGCCAAGAACACCACTAGTGTAAGATGTGAAATACTCCTTGTGTGATGTGATGTGGAAGGACGCACCTGAATCCACTACCCAACTCATGGCATCATCACGAACAACACTATAGCAATCTTCATCTTCAATGACTAGATAGTCCTCATCTGTTGTGGTCATGGCTGAACTGCTCTCAGCCTTTTGCTCGGTTTTCTTTGTGAGTTTCCCCTCTGCAAGCTCTCTTTTGTACTTCCCCTTTTCGCTCTTTATGTGTCCCGGATTTCCACAATGAAAGCAAGTAATATCTTTTCTCTGTTTTGACTTTGATCTCCCCCGGATTTGCTTTTGCCTTGCTGAAATCTTGTATTGCTTTGCGTCCACGGTTCTCATTCTTCCCATGGGTTTCAGCCACATACGCATCGGAAGAAGAGGCATCACCCTTTTCCTTCTTTCTGGCTTCTTCATTCAAAGCATATCGTTTCTTCACCATCTCCAAAGTCAACTTCCCATCCGGAGCTGAATTGCTAAGTGACACAACAAGCGTGTTCCAACTATCAGGCATGGAACTCAGCAGCAACAATGCTTGCACCTCATCCTCAAAGTTGATCTTCATGGCTGAAAGTTGATTTATATGGCATTGGAAGACCTTTAAGTGCTCAATCACACTTGTACCATCTCTGTACTCAAGCTTTGCTAGTCTTTTGATCACCGAGGCTTTGTTCATTGATGTCTTCCTCTCATACATAGACTCCAACTTCTGCCACATCTCATATGCATTTGTGTCATTTGCAACATGGTGGAAAATATTGTGGTTGATGTACACCGAATCATACCCTCGCCTTTACGTGCAACACTCTCCATTCTTCTTCCGTGACACTGTGGGTATCTTGTCTTTCACAATTGGCTCATACAAATCCTTGCAATAAAGGATTTCTTCCATCATGGGCTTCCATAATGAGTAATTGGAAGAATCAAGTTTTATCATGCCACTTGTAGTAGCGCTTTCTTCCAAAGCCATTGTGAGCAGCACTTCCAGCAACAAACAAGCAACTGGGATTTGCAACCTTCTAAGCAACCAAGGCTTTGATGCCACTCTGTTGAGAATTAGCACACAAATACACTTGTGGTTAACTGAAAACTGCAGCGGAAACAAGTAATCTCAGCACCACATCATGTACTAATTCAAGGATCGTTGCTTAGCACGGAAGGAAACATATGCAAAGCATATATGGAGGCGTAAAATGTTACTCAGCCAGACAAGACACTCCTCACCTAGTGTCTTATGGTAGGAGTAAGTTTTCTGACAGCATCAAGCATCAACAAAGAGACACCAGATTTTTACATGGAAAACCCCCAACTTGAGGGGAAAAACCACGGGCGAAGCCACCCAAATCCTCTTCCACTATTATCAAATGTGGGATACAACAAGTTCTTCTCTAGACAGACACTAGAGGATCTCATACATCAAGATTTCTGAATCTTGGATGAACACAACAAGATTTGGAGCTCAAGAACTAGGGATTGGAACAATCTCACCAAAGATGGTGGAACCGAAGGCTGGAAGGAGGCAAGGTAGTGGATCTCGACCATCACAACCTTGGGAGGAGCTCCTTTGCTTCTTCCTTCAATCTTCCTCTTCTTCCCTTGCTCTCTTGGTTTTCTCTCTTCTTCTCTCTTGGAGGATGAACTGATTTTCGTCACACTTGGTGGTGGCTGTTGGATGGAGGGTAAATCATCCCCATCCACTTATGTGCAAAGTCCAAAATGACTCTAGGTCATAACCCTAATGGATAGTGGGCTTCTGCACCTCTTTGGGCTGCCTAAAAGACCTCTAATTGGTCATCTCCTCACATCCCACATGAGGAGGATATCCCAACACACAGCTCATGGGACGCACCACGGGCGAGGCGAGAAGCTGGTCGGTGGCTGGTATAAGCCTGCTAGACCGGCTGTTTCAACCGCCTTGAGTGTTGAATATTATCTTGCTGTATGTTGGGTGTACCCCTGGAAACCAGCTCCAAAACCCTTTGATCTGGTCTAACTGTAGCTCTAATGCACTTTGTATTCCTCTCTCTGATCTGTCAATGAAATATGGCCCTAGGGCTATCTTTTCGTCAAAAAAAAATCAGGCTACTTGGCAGAGTAGCCCGACCGCCCACCACCAGCCCAAAGTAGAGCGGGCCATGCAGGGAGCACGCACGCACACAAGACATGCATAGGTGGATCGATTCACGTCCCTGCAGTCAAAGCACACGCGTGAGATGGATCTAGTGGCGTGACCCGATCGAAAGCACGGAACCCGGTCGGTGGCCGATATAGCACGGAACCGGCCGATCTTAGGCGGAAAGCAGACGACGCGGATGGCAACCTTGGCGGACGGCGACGGCGAGAGGGAACTGGTGGCCGATCTTGGGCGGAATCGGGTGGACGCGGATGACAGTCTGCACCCGGAGGAGATGGAATTGATTTGGTGACTCGAGGTGGCGGCGGCCAACGATTGATGGCGTCTTGACGTGGATGAACACACAGCAGATCAGGAACATGGGTATAGTAAAGTAGCAGCAGCAATATATACAAGCACGACGGCCGCCGCAAGAAATTGGATCAGAAGAGCACAAGTTGCACGTGCGAGAAAAAAATCTAGGGCTCTGATACCATGTTAGAAATAGCAACTTTGTATTATCTGGAGGCCAAAACCGTCATAAAAGCATCATAAATATAAAACACATACATGCTCATGCAATGCTAGGATCAATGCATGCAATCCTCCCTCTGTCTCTCTCTCATGCAATGCTAGGATCTAGTGCATGTAATCCTCTCCCTCTCTCTCCCTCCCTCTCTCCCTCCCTTTCTCTCTCTCTCTCTCTCCACAACTACTCCACATGAAAGGGGTTCATGGAGCTCCTCATCTCAAGCTACAACGTCAGCCTTCATATTGACGCGGATGCAAAGCCCCAACAACGAGTAGTGGCTTGTCAATCTCATCCGCAGGTCTTGGATCTACGTCACCATCTCTGCGGAGTTGGTCACCATGGTCACGGACACTTCCAAGTCCACGCACCAGACATGGGTTGTAGTTGAGTCCGTCTTCCTTAACGGCATGACGTTGGCGCATCAATCTTCGATTCCTCGTCCTTGTTCTCATCCGCGACCAACACCAACGTCATCAGATGTTGGAGAAGATCATCCAGACAAAGACACCGAAGGTTTCTTTCGTCGACATGTAGAACATGCTCCTCCAACGGGTTGACGTCCAAGTTGGCGTTGCTCTCTATATGTGGCTCGTTGGCTGCTGGCTTCCCGTCATCTGGCACACATGGTGTTTCCTCCACACCCATGCCAAGCCATGGCGGGCACAATTCCTATGGCTTGCCAAGCCCACCCTCGTCGAACTAAGCGCAAGCGCTCCATCATCCACAGTGGATTTGGTGCCCCGATCCATCTCCATAGAAAGCAGGTCCTTGCCCCTGGGCGGGCATGGTTCAGGCATGGCACATGCCATTTATCGAAAAAGGCTTTCGCCCCGCTTTATATATAAAGCACAGATCACCAACAATTCAGTACAGCACACGCCACCAACACACAAGCACACACCCAAGGCAGGATACAAAGGCGCTGAGCTCAGCAACACCACCCCTAGCACTACAAGAGCCATCGGGGGCCTCAACCGTGAACACGCCACCGCGAAGAGAAGAAACTACATACGACGCTCCGTGGGCTCCAAGGCGGTGCCAACAGGTAGGTTACGACACCGAAGTGCCGCCACCGCCCGACCCAAGGATCAGGGTTTCCCCCGGAGCATCACGACGGGCAGCGAGAGTCGCGGCGACGCCTTCAAGAAGGGAACGAGCTTCGCCGTCGCCGGTCAGTACGAAGATAGAACAGGTTTTCACCTCGACCAATATTCACCGCCACCGAACGCCGCACCCTGGCTACCACGCCGCCCACACGGCCATGGCCACCAAAGCACCATGTCACGGGCTTTGCCCAGAGCACCGCGACACCACCACCAGGGCCGCCGCCCAAAGATCCATGACCTTGACGCCACCTCACCCGTCACCCACCGCTACCCCAACCAAAGAGACGTATGGAAAGGAACCGCCTTTCGCACTCCTGAGCAATCCCCAACGTCGAGACCCGAAGTCCGGCCAAACCTGGCCACCATCGACCCGTCCTGCTGCCGGGCACGAGACGAGCTCGGTCCTGCAACCGGGGGCGAGACGAGTCAGATCCTGCTGCCGGGCACGAGACGGGCTCGGTCCTGCTGCCGGGCGCGAGACGAGTCCGGTCCTGCTGCTGGGCGCGAGACGAGCTCGGTCCTGTCGCCGGGCGCGAGACGGGCGATGGGCGCCGCTGGAAGAGGGCCAACCCTTCGATGAAGGTAGCGCCTGAACGACGGGGAAAGGAATCGAAGGTCGTCAAGGGCGCTCCCCGACAGGCAGACGCCGAAGAAATCCAGCCGCCGCCTTGAAACGACCCAGACCACCGCCATGGGCCACCACCACGCCGTGGAACCCCACATCCACACCGGGACCCCGAGGGATCGCTCCGAGCCGCCGCCGGACGGCGCCGAATCCAAGGAGCAGGCCGGCAACCGCCGCCGTCCCTCCGAATCGCGCCCGAAGCGATCTCGGCCTCCGCCATGCGCCACCAGCCGGGTCCCCGGCGACAAATCCAGCCGGATCTGGCCGGAAACCGGCGCGTCCGCAACCACCAGCACCGCCGCCGCCGCGTCAGATCCGCTGCCGCCACGGGTGCGCCCATCACCGCGAGGCCCTTCACGCCGCCACCCGGACCAGCAGCCCTGCCGCCGGGCCAAGCAGCCACGCCACGCGCCCAGCGCAGCGCCGCTGTCCGAAGCAGGCGCCCCGCCGCCGCCGCCCGAGCAGGAGAGACGAGGCCCCGCCGCCGCCAGCACCAAACGGGCTTCGCCCGCCGGCGTGCACGGGCGGCGGCGAGGGGAGGGGAACCGGCCGCCGACGCCCTAGGGTTTCCCCCCGGTCGCCCGCGGGGACGACGCGGGAGGAGGAGGGAGGGAGGGGGGATGAGTTTTCTTGTAATAATTCTGGGTCTGGCACATGCCATTTGACATGACGCTCCCTTTGTGATGCTCCTGGCATCCTCGATGCTTGACCAGCTGCACCAGCCTGGAGTGTATGGTGTGCCCTGTCCTCGATCCCTTACATCAGCTATGAACGAAAATATGAAGTCTCATCTTGTATATCTCATCCATGTTTTCATGTGTCATCATGGTAGCTTCCTAGTTCTTAAATCCCCACTTGAGGCTTCATTGTCTTTCCCCAAGCACTCTCCTTCATCTCTATGCTTGATCATGCTCTAATGCTCGTCCCATTGTCCATGCTAGTCCCTTCATTCCTGAGCAATACAAACATATGTAATTTAGGCGGTATCATATTCTCGTGAACATTACAATTAGTTCCGAGAAATGGAAGTACCTGATAATTTAATCGGTGTGCGTGAGCTCTAGTGACTCCTCTTTGTCTTGCTCTAAGTTGAACATGTAAGCGGCAGGGGTTGTGGGTGTAACAGTGGTAGGGATGGCCTTATCACATATGTTGTCGGCGAGCTGCAGCTCCGCATCGGTGCCGATGTGATCGCCGACGTTGTAGCTGGAGACGAGGAGCTCCATGAGCTTCTTTCCATGTGGAGTATGGCCTAGCGTGGAGGTCGAGCACGACGGTGATGACCTGTTCACGCCGCGAAACTGGAAGGAGAGAGGGAGAAGAGCAGCGGGAAGGAGGTGGGTTGCAGGGCGTGAAAGGTCAGAGATGGCTGTGGCCGCGACAGGCCCTACTTGGGAGCCATGGCAGGATCTGGGATTAATCTGGTACCATGATAGTCATATTTTGGGTAGGGAGAGAGAATTACATGCGCTAGTTGTGAGCACGTTGGTGCATGGATAGATAGATGCCTTGCAGACCCCATAGAACAGGAGTAGGACTCATTCAGCGGCAGACTAGGTATTTGTCAACAGTGGAAACGGAACATATCAAACATCATCAGTTATAATTGTTTGCTGTGATTACGAACCTACATGTTATGCTGAGGTGAAGCACCACCAACAGAAGAAGCAACCCAAACTTGCTACTTGTTGATTTATTCCATTTGCTTCATCATGCAAGGTAATGGTTGCTACTGTTCGCTGTGATGAAATTGCAAATGAGAGGTTTGGCTGCCTAACCTCGGATGCTGTAAGAACTTCACTTATCATTTAATATTCATGGATGTTTTGCTTTCGCTAATATGTTTGTGATCTTTAGGAATGGCTAGATTTGGAGAATGATGTACAGGCTGGTTCAGTACTCGGTTTTGGGAAAAAACTTGGATCTATTGTGGAGGTCCACATGGAAGAGTAAGCCTGCGTGTTATTTTAGTTGTTCATCCTGGTGGTTTGTTCAACATGATTCTCGGTCCTTGCGACCGCACAAAGTTCACTTGTATATTCTATGCATCTACCAGTAGATTGATAAACATGTTGTACTTCGCAAAGAAAATCTCTAAAATTTCCAGCACTCTTGACATATGGTTAATGTGAGTATTGGGATATTTATATAAGAAATAATATTGGTTTGTCTCTGTTTTTTTTTTTTGTTAAGGGGCCCCTTTCATTTCATTCAACTGACAAGACAGAGTTTGGCTCAGAAAACAGAGAAAAATACAACATTTTCTGAATCAAAGCAACCACCCCTGAAGCAACAATTCATCTCTACTAGATCTTAAAACTCTGCCACCGAACCATACAATGTCGCAAGAATGAGACACTTTATCACTATTTAGGGCACATACTTTGGTACTGAACACTGAAAAAATTGGTGATCTACTGTTTCAAGATTATTACAGAATATGCATTTCTTACTCTGCCTCCTTATTTCTTTAAATTGCATATAAAATTGCTGGTGTCTTTCTCGTCTCTGTGATCCAATCACCGAAGTACTGGCATTGAATCTAGAAGTTGTTATTTGACTGTCTATCTTGGCCTTTGTGAATTCCCTATATTTTGTGATAACAGGAAACTGATGTTGATTTTTCTCTAAAAAAACGGAAACTAATGTTGACGAATAAAACTAAGGTGCATGATTATTTTTCAGGTATGACAAAGAAGCTGTCTATTTTGATGAAGCTGTTAGGAAGGCCAAACGGCAACTGCTGGAATCTAGAATACTGAATGTAAGGTGCTATTGTACATAGGCATTGTTACGCCTTCCCCTTCATTTCACTTATGTTGTCCCATATTCTTTGCAGCTTGTCCAGCCTGCGTTCCAGAAAAATTTGAGTCATCTACGTACTAAGGCTCTTGAAAAGTTTAAAACCGGCCTTAATCAATCTCTTGAGAGTGGAAAAGGTTTCGCAGCATCTGTTCGAGAAACTACTGAATCCTCTCTCAGTGAATTTAATCAAGGGTGCGCAGGTAAATTTGCACGCTTGATAATTTGTATAAATATTATTTTCCCAATGATGTAGAATTTATTCAAGGACTACATTGATGGGGATTGGTAACTAGAATGTCAGTTGGCTTCCCTGGAATCAGAGGGTAATCCGATAAGGTTCCTGAGTTTGACACAAGAACCTAGAGTAGTTAGCAATATTAGATTACGGGAGGAACACGTTTCTGGGATTTAGGAGTTTTGCATTCCCTTTGAAATAGGAAGGTATCTGATATTCCCACCACATTCTTATTGCTATCTCATTTCTGCGGTTAGGATTTCCAGCAATCCTGAGATTCCCATAAATCTAACTTTCAAGCCATCATATGCTCCCTGTATTGAAGTAGTGTGATGTTTGAAGTCCAAGTACATTGGGTTTGTCTAGAGCCAGTGTACCTTGTTGTTCTGGTATTGCATTTTTATCCCTGTATCTACTTCATGTGCCTGAGGGCAGGCCTGGCACAGTGGGGAAGTCCTCCCCACTTGTGCCAAGAGGTCCTGGGTTCGAACCAGCCTCTCCGCATTGCACTTTGCAGCCTATAATCCCTCCCCAGACCCCATCTTGTGTGGGAGCTTCTATGCACTGGGTCTGTCCTATCTACTTCATGTGCCTGTAAGATATGCAATTTGGGAAGGCAATTTTGTCTGTTTCTTTGGAATACCAACCCCTTCAAACCGAAACTGCAATCTGACAAGTCTTCATATTCTAGATTCTGTAATCAAGCAGGCGGATTGGGACTACTCTAAAATCCTAGAGAAAGTTCGGCGTGATATTGAAGACCATGCACTTTCAGTTCGTGAAAGCAAGCTAACAGAACTAACAAATCATGCTAAGGTTAAGTATGGAAACCTAGAGAAGGTTTTTTTTATTAGTTTCTCAGCACATACTTCGCTTCTGCATATTTTTGGCACTTGCTATAGCATTTGGTTACCTCATGGTCATAATTTAAGTTATGTATACTTTCAGGAGAAACTAAGAAAAGCACTTGTTGAACCTGTGGAATCTCTTTTCGATGCCGACCAAACAACTTGGGCATCAATAGAAAGCCTCTATAAACGTGAGACACAGGCCATCCTGCCAGAGGTTTTTAAAGCCCTTTCTGGGTTTGAAATGGGAAGCGAATTCTCAGAAGAAATGGTGTCAAAATTAAGGGATTATGGTCAAAGCATTGTGGAAAATAAGGCTAAAGAAGAAGCTAGCAAAATTTTGATGCATATGAAGGAAAGGTACAGAAATACTTATTGCTTGTTCCATGTACCAATCAATATCATAACCTTCTGATAAAGTTCCTTGTTATTGCCAGGTTCACAGTGGTGTTTAGTCATGACAAGGACTCAATGCCAAGGACCTGGACAGGAAAGGAAGATGTCCGTGCAATAGCAAAGGAGGCTCGTTCTGCTGTACAGGATTCTCGCCTTTCTAACATGATGACAAACAATATATCCCTTTGTTTTATTGTTAAGTGCTCTTACACTTACATTGCAGGCTCTCAAACTTCTGTCTGTATTAGCCGTCATTCGCTGGGATGACAAGCCAGATAGGATTGAAAACATTCTGATTTCCACACTTCTAGATGGTTCTGTTGCGTCAAAGAGTTCAAGTGCTTCTTCTGGTGACCCGCTTGCTTCAACTAGCTGGGAAGAGGTAGTTTAGTGTTTATTTGTTATTCATGCAGCAAAAAGTGGAATTGATTATACCGAGGATCCATCACTTTACCAAACAACTGAAACAGGTTCATCCAAAGCATACGCTTATTACTCCAGCTCAGTGCAAGTCAGTGTGGAAGCAGTTCCAATCAGAAACTGAGTTCACCATTACACAAGCAGTATCAACGCAGGTTTGAATTTATTTAATACATAGTTTTGGTCTCTTTTAGTGTATTTAATATTCAGAGATGTTGTGCTAGCAAATTATTTACTCCCTCCGTCCCAAAATAAGTGACTCAACTTTGTACTAAAGCTAGTACAAAGTTGAGTCACTTAATTTGGGACGTAGGGAGTATTTCTGTAGAACAACTCTTTTCAGGAACCATGGCAGGTATGATGCCTTTGCATTTAAGAAGTAAAGAGCTTTAGAATACCTCTATAGTTGCATTAGAGAATTGTTCAGTTTGAAGAATTTATCGCTCCCCTCCATAAATTGGATTATTCATAATTGTGCTTTTTTTGTGTGTAGTGGTGGATTCGATTTTATTTTCTGATGATGCTTTCTTTTTTCTAGAGGGTGAAATAGATTCTTATTGTATTGTCTTTGACTTGAACTCTTTTTTTTATCTCACTCCAGCAAGCTCACAGGCGCAGTAATGGCAGACTGCCTCCTCCTTGGGCGCTGGTTGCTATGGCAGTTCTTGGTTTTGATGAGATCATGATGCTTCTGAGGTACGTAGCTCAACAGTATGCGCAGGGGTTTCTTACACAAACTAAAAACTATTAACATGGTGTGCTGTCATTCTTGTTCTGCTGTGCAGGAATCCTATATACATGTTCTTGCTATTTGTGGGTTATTTACTTGTCAGAGCTTTAGCAGTGCAGCTAGATATTGGCAGAGAATTCCAAAATGGAGTGGTAAGATGTTGAACATTTGTTAAAATGGAATGGAGTAGTAGTATTTTTCTTGTTGTACAATGCTATCGTGAAATCATCTGTGCAGAAGGTGTGTTGAAAAAAATGCACAGAATGTCAACTAATTTCGTACTTACTATACATCTTTTGATGCCTGGTTATGTTTCATCAGAAAGCAACATATTGTGGAGGAAGCACGAGTACTGTGCAGGAATCCTATAGACCAGAGAACTGCATTGTCTATTGAGCTAGAGTAATTTATAGAACAAGTAAATTACGAGGCATGGGTTTCTATGCTCCTAAAATCAGTTGTTCCTAACATTGAATAGCCCATTTTAGGAGGACAGAAGAGACCTAGTATTAGTTAGCTTTAACTCTGTTTATTCCGAAATAAGCTTGTGACAAATTGAACTGAACCCTCTTCACCTTCATGAACAGAGAAATTAAAATGATGTTACTCTGCAGGTTCCTGGGATCCTATCTGTTTCAGCAAAACTACTACCCACTCTGCAGAATCTTCTAAACAAAGTTGCAACTGATCAGCAGCCGCCGCAACAACAAGGGCAGCAGCACCGCCCTCCGGCCGCAGAAGTTCCGGAGGCACAGCAACCGCCACCCCCGCTACTCCTGAGCCCCAAAAGCTCGATGAGCGAGCTGCGGAGGCTACACACGCCGCCGAGCCCGGTGCGCAGATCGGTATCGTCCCCGTCACACTCCTCGCCGCCGTCACCCAAGGCATCGCCCCGCAAAGTGGCAGAGGAGCAGAAACCAAGACGAGCAGTAGAGCCTGACAACGAGTCCAGCAGTGCTTACTCCATAGTGTGATCCCGGGGGGATTTGAGCATCTTTTCCCCCCAACCGAATGCACATAGCAAACGATCTTGGTGAGTATATATATACCCGGAGAGAATAATGTAGCACCCTTTCTCTCTTGCAATTTTGCAAGGAAGGTTATATATAATCTGTAGAGTGGACAAGCAGCTGTCACCATATGACATTTTCATCAGCATGTATAGAACTATACAAGCATAGAGGAAGCTACTTGCGTTGACACGTACGACATGTCCAGACTCCAGTGACAAGATTCTGAACCATACTTTTTGCCGTATACCTGATGTCAATTCTTTTTTCATTACGAAATGGAGTCACAGCATACAAAACAAGTTCTATACAAACTTAACTTTTTCGATGCCTAACATCTGCATCAGGAAACACTACTCCTACATCTAGAGGCACTTCAACTGCACCTACAGGATGCTACAACAGAAGAACGCTCCAAAGCATCAACACTACAAATGTTGCCTAATATTTTGCATCAGGGAAATAAACTCCTACACCTGAGAGACCAAAATCTGCACCTACAGGGTGCTATATCAAAAGAACAAGAGAGATAATCGCAAATGCTGCATCAATCAACACTTGATCAACAGAGCCTCCGTACAGCAGGGCCCCACCCGTAAGCACGCTTGAAGACTGAAGGAAATATGCCCTAGAGGCAATAATAAAGTTATTATTTATTTCCTTATATCATGATAAATGTTTATTATTCATGCTAGAATTGTATTAACCGGAAACATAATACATGTGTGAATACATAGACAAACAGAGTGTCACTAGTATGCCTCTACTTGACTAGCTCGTTAATCAAAGATGGTTATGTTTCCTAACCATAGACATGAGTTGTCATTTGATTAACGGGATCACATCATTAGGAGAATGATCTGATTGACATGACCCATTCCGTTAGCCTAGCACTTGATCGCTTAGTATGTTGCTATTGCTTTCTTCATGACTTATACATGTTCCTGTAACTATGAGATTATGCAACTCCGTTTACCGGAGGAACACTTTGGGTACTACCAAACGTCACAACGTAATCGGGTGATCATAAAGGAGTACTACAGGTGTCTCCAAAGGTACTTGTTGGGTTGGCGTATTTCGAGATTAGGTTTTGTCACTCCGATTGTCGGAGAGGTATCTCTGGGCCTTCTCGGTAATACACATCACATAAGCCTTGCAAGCATTACAACTAATGAGTTAGTTGTGAGATGATGTATTACGGAACGAGTAAAGAGACTTGCTAGTAACGAGATTGAACTAGGTATTGGATACCGACGATCGGATCTCGGGTAAGTAACATACCGATGACAAAGGGAACAACGTATGTTGTTATGCGGTCTGACCGATAAAGATCTTCAGAAAATGTAGGAACCAATATGGGCATCCAGGTCCCGCTATTGGTTATTGACCGGAGATGTGTCTCGGTCATGTCTACATTGTTCTCGAACCGTAGGGTCCGCACGCTTAAGGTTTCAAGGACGGTTATATTATGAGTTTGTGTATTTTGATGTACCGAAGGTTGTTGAGTCCCGGATATGATCACGGACATGACGAGGAGTCTCGAAATGGTCGAGACATAAAGATTAATATATTGGACGGATATATTTGGACACCGGAAAGGTTCCGGAGAAGTTTGGAGCTCCGGAGGTTACGGAACCCCCGGGAGGTATATGGGCCTTATTGGGCCCATGTAGGAGGAAGGAGAAGGAACAAGGAGGGGCGCCCCAAGCCCAATCCGAATTGGGGGGGGCCGCCCCCCTTCCTTTCTCCTTCCCCTCTTCCTATTCCTACTACTAGTACTACTTCCTAATACTAGTACTCCTTCCTTCCCTCCAAATAAGATAAGGAAAGGAGAGGAAACCTACTTGGAGTAGGTTTCCCCTTCCCTATGGCGCCCCCTTGTGGCCGTACCTCCTCCCTCCCTCCTTTATATACGGGAGGGGGGGCACCCTAAGAGACACAAGTTGATCCTTGAGATCGCTCCTTAGCCGCAGTGCGGTGCCCCCTCCACCATATTCCACCTCGGTCATATCGTGGCGGTGCTTAGGCGAAGCCTGCGTCGGTGAAACATCAAGATCGTCACCACGCCCGTCGTCTGACGGAACTCCCTCTCCCCGAGCTTTGCTGGATCGAAGCCCGAGGAGCGCCATCGAGCTGAACGTGTGCCAAGAACTCGGAGGCGCCGAGTAATGCTACCGATCGGCTGGATCGCGAGGAGAACGTCTGACTACTTCCTCTACGTCATCATCGACTCGGAGGTGCCGGAGTAACGCACTTTGGGATCGGCAGATCGCGAGGAGAACGTCGACTACTTCCTCTACGTTGTGATCGCTTCCGCTTTGGTCTACGAGGGCACGTAGACAACACTCTCCCCTCTCGTTGCTATGCCATCATCATGGTCCCGTGTGCGTGGGAAAATTTTGAAATTACTACGTTCCCCAACAGTGGCATCGAGCCCTGGTTTTATGCGTTGATGTCATATGCACGAGTAGAACACAAGTGAGTTGTGGGCGATACAAGTCATACCGCCTACCAAAGATGTCATACTTTGGTTCAGCGGTATTGTGAGATGAAGCGGCCCGGACCGACATTACGCCAGACGCTTACGCTGAGACTGGTTTCACTGCTACGAGCACTCGTGCTTAAAGGTGGCTGGCGGGTGTCTGTCTCTCTCACTTTAGTTGAACTGAAAGGCTACGCCCGGTCCTTGAGAAGGTTAAACGGAGTCTATTTGACGAAAGTATCGTTGTGGTTTTAATGCGTAGGTAAGAACGGTTCTTGCTCAGCCCGTAGCAGCCATCACGTAAAACTTGCAACAACAAAGTAGAGGACGTCTAACTTGTTTTTGCAGGGCATGTTGTGATGTGATATGGTCAAGACGTGATGCTATATTTTATTGTATGAGATGATCATGTTTTGTAACCGAGTTATCGGCAATCGGCAGGAGCCATATGGTTGTCGCTTATTGTATGAAATGCAACGCTACGTAATTGCTTTACTTTATCACTAAGCGGTAGCGATAGTCGTAGAAGCAATAGATGGCGTAAACGACAACGATGCTACGATGGAGATCAAGGTGTCGCTACCGGTGACGATGGTGATCATGACGGTGCTTCGAGATGGAGATCACAAGCACAAGATGATGATGGCCATATCATATCACTTATATTGATTGCATGTGATGTTTATCCTTTATGCATCTTATTTTGCTTTGATTAACGGTAGCATTTTAAGATGATCTCTCACTAAAATTATCAAGTAGTGTTCTCCCTGAGTATGCACCGTTGCCAAAGTTAAATCGTCTTGAGACACCACGTGATGATCGGGTGTGATAAGCTCTACGTCCATCTACAACGGGTGCAAGCCAGTTTTGCACACGCAGAATACTCAGGTTATACTTGACGAGCCTAGCATATGCAGATATGGCCTCGGAACACGGAGACCGAAAGGTCGACCGTGAATCATATAGTAGATATGATCAACATAAGATGTTCACCATTGAAAACTACTCCATCTCACGTGATGATCGGTTATGGTTTAGTTGATTTGGATCACGTGATCACTTAGATGACTAGAGAGATGTCTGTCTAAGTGGGAGTTCTTAAGTAATATGAATAATTGAACTAAAATATATCATTAAATTAGTACCAGATAGTATCTTGCTTGTCAAAGTCTGTTTATAGATAGATTGCTCGTGTTGTTGTTCCGGTGAATTTTAATGCGTTCCTTGAGAAAGCAAAGTTGAAAGATGATGGTAGCAATTACACGGACTGGGTCCGTAACCGAGGATTATCCTCATTGCTGCACGTAAGAGTTACGTCTGGATGCACCGCTAGGTGCCAGCCCGCTTGCCGATGTAACCGACGACGTTAAGAACGTCTGGCGAGCAAAGTCGATGACTACCCTATAGTTCAGTGTGCCATGCTTTACGGCTTAGAACCGGGTCTTCAACGACGTTTTGAAAGTCGTGGAGCATATGAGATGTTCCAAGAGTTGAAGTTGATATTTCAACGAGAATGCCCGGATTGAGAGATATGAAGTCTCCAATAAGTTCTATAGCTGCAAAATAGAGGAGAATGGGTCTGCTGTGAGCACATACTCGTAATGTCTGGTATTACAATCACTTGACTCAACCGGGAGTTGATCTTCCGGATGATTGTGTCATTGATGTAATTCTTCAATCACCGCCACCAAGCTACAAAGGCTTCGTGATGAACTATAATATGCAAGGGTTAGTAAAGACTATGCTCGAGCTCTTCGCAATCTTTGAAGGTCTGCGGAGGTAGAAATCAAGAAGGAGCATCAAGTGTTGATGGTCAATAAGACCACTAGTTTCAAGAAGAAAGGCAAAGGGAAGAAGAAGGGGAACTTCAAGAAGAACAGCAAACAAGTTGCTGCTCAAGGGAAGAAACCCAAGTCTGGACCTAAACCTGAAATCGAGTGCTTCTAAGCAAGCGGTCGTCACCGGAAGCGGAACTGCCCCAAGTATTTGGCGGATAAGAAGGATGGCAAGGTGAACAAAGGTATATGTGATATACATGTTATTGATGTGTACATAACTAGAGCTCGCAGTAGAACCTTGGTATATGATACTCGTTCTGTTGCTAATATTTGCAACTCGAAACAGGGACTATGGATTAAGCGAACACTGGCAAAGGACGAGGTGACGATGCGCGTGGGAAATGGTTCCAAAGTCGATGTGATCGCGGTCGGCACGCTACCTCTACATCTACCTTCGGGATTAGTTTTAGACCTAAATAATTGTTATTTGGTGCCAGCGTTAAGCATGAACATTATATCTGGATCTTGTTTGATGCGAGACGGTTATTCATTTAAATCGAGAGAATAAAGGTTGTTCTATTTATATGAATAATATCTTTTATGGTCATACACCCTTGAAGAGTGGTCTATTTTTAATGAATCTCGATAGTAGTGATACACATATTCATAATGTTGAAACCAAAAGATGCAGAGTTGATAATGATAGTGCGACTTATTTGTGGCATTGCCGTTTAGGTCATATCGGTATAAAGCGCATGAAGAAACTCCATCTTGATGGACTTTTGGAGTCACTTGATTATGAATCACTTGGCACTTAAGCGAACCGTGCCTCATGGGCAAGATGACTAAAACCCCGCTTCTCCCGGTACTATGGAGAGAGCAACAGATTTGTTGGAAATCATACATACAGATGTATGTGGTCCAATGAATGTTGAGGCTCGTGGCGGATATCGTTATTTTCTCACCTTCACAGATGATTTAAGCAGATATGGGTATATCTTCTTAATGAAACATAAGTCTGAGACATTTGAAAAGTTCAAAGAAATTCAGAGTGAAGTTGAAAATCATCGTAATAAGAAAATAAAGTTTCTACGATCTGATCGTGGAGGCGAATATTTGAGTTACGAAGTTTGGTCTACATTTGAAACAATGCGGAATAGTTTATAACTCACGCCACCCGGAACACCACAAGCGCAATGGTGTGTCCGAACGTCAGAATCGCACTTTACTAGATATGGTGCGATCTATGATGTCTCTTACAGATTTACCGCTATCGCTTTTGGGGTTATGCTCTTGAGACGGCCGCATTCACGCTGAATAGAACACCGTCAAAATCCGTTGAGACGACACCTTATGAACTGTGGTTTAGCAAGAAACCAAAGTTGTCGCTTTCTTAAAGTTTGGGGATGCGATGCTTATGTGAAAAAACTTCAACCCGATAAGCTCGAACCTAAATCGGAGAAATGTATCTTCATAGGATACCCAAAGGAGACAGTTGGGTACACCTTCTATCACAGATCCGAAGGCAAGACATTTGTTGCTAAGAATGGATCCTTTCTAGAGAAGGAGTTTCTCTCGAAAGAAGTGAGTGGGAGGAAAGTAGAACTTGATGAGGTAATCTGTACCTTCTCCCTTATTTGAAAGTAGTTTATCACGTAAACCAGTTTCTGCGATATCTACACCAAATAGTGAGGAAGTTGATGATGTTGATCATGAAACTTCGAGATCAAGTTACTACAGAACCTCGTAGATCAACTAGAATAAAATCCGCACTGCAGAGTGGTACGGCAATCCTGTTCGAAGTCATGATACTAGATCATGATGAACCTACGAACTATGAAGAAGCGATGGTGAGCCCAGATTCCATAAAATGGCTTGAGGCCATGAAATCTGAGATGGGATCCATGTATGAAAACAAAGTGTGGACTTTGGTTGACTTGCCCGAGGGTCGGCAAGCAATAGAAAACAAGTGGATCTTCAAGAAGAAGACCGACGCCGACGGTAATATTGTCTGTCTACAAAGCTCGACTTGTCGCAAAGGGGTTTCGACAAGTTCAAGGGATTGACTACGATGAGACCTTCTCACCAGAAGCGATGCTTAAGTCTGTCCGAATCATGTTAGCAATTGCCGCATTTTATGATTATGAAATTTGGCAAATGGATGTAAAGACCGCATTCCTGAATGGGTTTACGGAAGAAGAGTTGTATATGATGCAACCGTAAGGTTTTATCGATCCAAAGGGAGCTAACAAAGTGTGCAAGCTCCGGTGATCCATTTATGGACTGGTGCAAGCATCTCGGAGTTGGAATAAACGCTTTGATAGTGTGATCAAAGTATTTGGGTTTATACTGAGACTTTTGGAGAAGCTCAGATTTACAAGAAAGTGAGTGGGAGCTCAGAGCATTTACGATATTATATGTAGATGACATATTACCGATCGGAAATGATATAGAATTTCTGGATAGAATAAAGGGATACTTCAACAAGAGTTTTTCGATGAAAGACCTTGGTGAAGCTGCTTATATTGGGCATCAAGATCTATAGAGATAGATCAAGACGCTTAATTGGACTTTCACAAAGCACATACCTTGATAAAGTTTTGAAGAAGTTCAAAATGGATCGTGCAAAGAAAGGTTTTTACCTGTATTACAAGGTGTGAGATTGAGTCGGACTCAATGCCCGACCACGGCAGAAGATAGAGAGAAAATGAAAGATGTTCCCTATGCTTCAGCCATAGGCTCTATCACGTCACGCAATGCTGTGTACCAGACACTGACGTATGCTTAGTCAGTAAGCTTGGCAGAAGGTACCAAAGTAATCCAGAGTGGATCATCGGACAGCGGTCAAGAACATCCCGAAATACCCGAAAAGGACTAAGGATATGTTTCTCAGTATATGGAGGTGACAAAGAGCTAGTCGTAAATGGTTACGTCGATGCAAGCTTTGACACCGATCCCGGACGATTCTAAATCGCAAACCGGATCGTGTTTTTGTTAAAAGGTGGAGCCGCTGGTTGGTGCAGTTCTAAACAAAGCGTCGTGGCGGGATCTACATGTGAAGCGGAGTACATAGCTGCTTCGGAAGCAAAGAAATGAAGGAGTCTGGATGAAAGAGTTCATTTCCGATCTAGGTGTTGTACCTATTGCATCGGGACCAATGAAGATCTTCTGTGACAATACTGGTGCAATTGCCTTGGCAAAGGAATCCAGATTTCACAAGAGGCCCAAGCATATCAAGAGACGCTTCAATTCCATTCGGGACCAAGTCCAAGTGGGAGACATAGAGATTTGCAAAATACATACGGATCTGAACGCTATGCACCGTTGACTAAGCCTCTTCCACGAGCAAAACATGATCGACACCAAGACTCCATGGGTGTTAGAATCATTCTTGAGTGAACTAGATTATTGACTCTAGTGCAAGTGGGAGACTGAAGGAAATATGCCCTAGAGGCAATAATAAAGTTATTATTTATTTCCTTATATCATGATAAATGTTTATTATTCATGCTAGAATTGTATTAACCGGAAACATAATACATGTGTGAATACATAGACAAACAGAGTGTCACTAGTATGCCTCTACTTGACTAGCTCGTTAATCAAAGATGGTTATGTTTCCTAACCATAGACATGAGTTGTCATTTGATTAACGGGATCACATCATTAGGAGAATGATCTGATTGACATGACCCATTCCGTTAGCCTAGCACTTGATCGTTTAGTATGTTGCTATTGCTTTCTTCATGACTTATACATGTTCCTGTAACTATGAGATTATGCAACTCCCGTTTACCCAAGGAACACTTTGGGTACTACCAAACGTCACAACGAATCGGGTGATCATAAAGGAGTACTACAGGTGTCTCCAAAGGTACTTGTTGGGTTGGCGATTTGAGATTAGGTTTTGTCACTCCGATTGCCTGGAGAGGTATCTTCTGGGCCTTCTCGGTAATACACATCACATAAGCCTTGCAAGCATTACAACTAATGAGTTAGTTGTGAGATGATGTATTACGGAACGAGTAAAGAGACTTGCCAAGAATCTAGATTGAACTAGGTATTGGATACCGACGATCGGATCTCGGGTAAGTAACATACCGATGACAAAGGGAACAACGTATGTTGTTATGCGGTCTGACCGATAAAGATCTTCGTAGAAAATGTAGGAACCAATATGGGCATCCAGGTCCCGCTATTGGTTATTGACCGGAGATGTGTCTCGGTCATGTCTACATTGTTCTCGAACCGTAGGGTCCGCACGCTTAAGGTTTCGATGACGGTTATATTATGAGTTTGTGTATTTTGATGTACCGAAGGTTGTTCGAGTCCCGGATATGATCACGGACATGACGAGGAGTCTCGAAATGGTCGAGACATAAAGATTAATATATTGGACGGATATATTTGGACACCGGAAAGGTTCCGGAGAAGTTTGGAGCTCGGGAGGTTACCGGAACCCCCGGGAGGTATATGGGCCTTATTGGGCCCATGTAGGAGGAAGGAGAAGGAACAAGGGAGGGGCGCCCCCAAGCCCAATCCGAATTGGGGAGGGGCCGCCCCTTTCCTTTCTCCTTCCCCTCTTCCTATTCCTACTACTAGTACTACTTCCTAATACTAGTACTCCTTCCTTCCCTCCAAATAAGATAAGGAAAGGAGAGGAAACCTACTTGGAGTAGGTTTCCCCTTCCTATGGCGCGCCCCCTTGTGGCCGGCCACCTCCTCCCTCCCTCCTTTATATACACGGGAGGGGCACCCTAAGAGACACAAGTTGATCCTTGAGATCGCTCCTTAGCCGTGCGGTGCCCCTCCACCATATTCCACCTCGGTCATATCGTAGCGGTGCTTAGGCTAAGCCTGCGCCGGTGAAACATCAAGATCGTCACCACGCCGTCAGGTCGTCTTGTGAACTCCCTCTCCCGGAGCTTTGCTGGATCGAAGCCCGAGGAGCGTCATCGAGCTGAACGTGTGCCAAGAACTCGAGGCGCCGGAGTAACGGCTGGGATCGGCCGGATCGCGAGGAGAACGACGACTACTTCCTCTACGTCATCATCGACTCGGAGGTGCCGGAGTAACGCACTGGGATCGGCAGGATCGCGAGGAGAACGTCTGACTACTTCCTCTACGCCAGATCGCTTCCGCTTTGGTCTACGAGGGTACGTAGACAACACTCTCCCCTCTCGTTGCTATGCCATCATCATGGTCCTGTGTGTGCGTAGGAAAATTTTGAAATTACTACGTTCCCCAACAAAGACGTCCCTCGCTATCTGGGCCAACCTCTTGGTCACTTCCTTAAGAGTTTTTTGCACCCCTCTTTTCTGTAGCACACCTCACGAATCCAACACATAACATAAAGAGAAGATAATATCAGTAGGATCCCTAGGTAAAGAACTTTGAAAGCAGGATTTATTTCTTGCTTTCTAGATCGACCATAACAAAGCAGTCGTACCAATAGCTATAACCATTCTATCTTTCTCAGTATACTTAGGAAGCCAATTCTGGCAAAGGTCAAAGAATGACAGGGGTGTTTGGGGATTTCCCAAAGCACTCCCAACTACATTCCAAAGAAACCGAGCAAGAGAACAAGTGAAAAACAGATGATCAATACATTCATTGGAATCAAAAAATTCACATTTGTTGGTGCCTTTCCAGCCTTTTTTACACAAGTTGTCCTTGGTCAGGATCCTCCTTTTGGTAACTAACCATATAAAAGCTTTAATTTTCAAAGGTACCTTCAGTTTCCACAGAAACTCAAAAGGGAACACTACTCTCTTAGCAATAATATATTGATAAAGAGATTTAACAGAGAACTGACCAGAGCTAGTCAAAAGCCATTTGACTTTGTCAGGTTCCTCACTCCGAACAACCCGACTGCACATATCCAGAAGCTTATTCCACATATCCAGTGTCTCCCCATATAACATCTCCTAAATCTAATGCAATTAAAATCCTGTTCAAATGCTTTAGCAACCGTAATGTTTTGACGAAAAGTAAGCTTGTACAAGCGAGGAAAAAGTTGATGAGAGGCTTGTTGTGGATCCAAGCATCTTCCCAAAATCTAGTTTTATGCCCATCCCCAACAATTCTCGACAACAGTTGTAAAGATATCTTTAACACTCATGATACCATTCCAGAATGAGAGTTGGCAGGAGATGACTCATATTGAGACAGAGTTTTCCTCTTCAAATACTTTGCTCTAATCATCTCCGCCAATCCCCATCTTCATTCTCAAGTCTCCAGAGCCACTTACACAAAAGACTAATATTCTTGATATCTAGATTAGTAACACCCAACCCCCCTTGGTCTCTAGGTTGACAAACATCAAGCCAGTTAACTAGATGATACTTCCTAACCCCCCTCCCCCCCTCTCTCTCTTGCCAAAGCACCCGTGCTCGAAAGAAATCGATTCTTTTGCCTACTCCTTTTGGTAGACGGAAAAAGTTAAGTAAATGGCTAATGATGTTACGCAAGCAAGTTTCAGTGCGTATAAGCCTACCGCCCATAGATAAAAGACCCCCCCACCTTGCCTGCAGCTCCTTTCTCTACTTTTCTGCCGCTGTTTTCCAATCCGCATTACAAAGTTTTTTATAATGAAGGGGAAGACCTAAATACCTAAAAGGGAAGCCCCCAATAGCACAAGTAAAAATGCCGGCATAATCAGCTTGTTTCTCCAAAGCTTTACCGAAACAGAATATTTCACTCTTTAAAAAATTAATCTTCAGACCGGTCAAATGCTCAAAAACACATAGAATAATTTTGAGGTTCCTAGCCCCCTCAAGGTCATCTTCAAAACAGAAAATAGTATCGTCCGCATATTGCAAAATATTTAGACCTCCTGCATACAACCTAGGCAACACTCCCTTGATAAATCCTTGTTCTTGCGCCCTTTGCACCGTGGTAGCAAGAACATCAACATCAAATTGAAAAGCAAGGGGAAAACGGGTCCCTTGCCTCAAACCCTTCCTAGTAACAAAATACGGGCCAATAACATCATTAATAGTGATGGCAACCTTTCCATTACTAACGACATCTCTTGTCCATCGGACAAAACGTTCAGGAAGCCTTTCATCTTTAGGACATCAAGCATGAAACTCCAATTAATTTTATCGTAAGCTTTTTTGAAATCAACCTTAAAAAGCACATCAGAACATTTATTTCTATGTAAAGAGTGGATAGCTTCATGAAGCATAAGTACATCGTCTAGGATGTAGCGCCCCTTTATAAACGCATATTGAGCTTTGGAAATTGTTTTATCCGCAATTTTCATAGCTCTATTGTTAAGAACTTTTGTAAAAAATTTAAAAGGTACGTTCAGCATACAGATGGGGCGGTGCATTTGAATCCTATCAGCCCCTTCCCCTTAGCAAGCAAAGTGACTACCCCATAGTTAAGCCTTGAAATGTTAATCTTGCCCTCATAAAAGTCATGAAAAAGCCTAAGGAGATCGTTACAAATGAGGTTCTAGAAAAATTGAAAGAACTCGGCAGGATAGCCGTCCGGGCCAGCCGCTCTGTTGTGCTTCATAGAAAATAACGCATTTTTAACTTCATCCATAGTAAATTTGCAACTGAGCTCAACCTTATCCTCTTCTGACAAAACATCATCAAGAGGGATACACAGAGATATAGGAGGTAAATCTACATGACCAAATAAATCTTTATAAAAATTAGTTGCATATTTGAGCAAGTTATCATCCCCCTGGATGATCCCTTCATCCTGGATAAGTCGAAAGATTTTACTCTTACGCTTCCGCCCACTAGCCTTAATCATAAAATACTTAGTGTTGCTATCCCCTTCTTTGATATCCCTCTCCTTCGAGTGTTGATACCATTTTATTTCTTCCTCTCTAAGAATTTTATTCAAATCATTTTGCAGACTATTTCTATGCACATAGTCAGTCTTTGATACACCAGCAAGCTCACACTTCTTATCAAGTATATCTAAAGCATTAATAATAAAACTCTTCTTTTTCTTGTAACTACCCTCAACATTAAGGTTCAACCCTTGAGCCCGCTTCTTAATTTTCTCATAACAGCCTGCCACCAATCCAGGCTGTTTCTTTAGGAGCGATAGAGTTCCAAATTCTAGAAACAACGGCCGGCAACTCATCTCTAAGAAGCCAGCAAAGCTCAAATTTAAAAGGCACAGTAGCTACAGCATTTACAACTCCAAGATGTACCAAAGAGCAAGCAGCATGATCAGAGACACCTCTAACGAGTGTCCTGACCGTAACTAAAGGAAAATGTTGTTCCCAAGATGGGCTAACAAGAATCCTATCTAGTTTTACATACAAGGGTCATCCTGGTTATTAGACCAAGTAAAGCTCCTCCCGAGAGCTCTAACTCTTTAGCCCCCAATGCTCAATGATGGAATTAAAGTAAAGAGACCAAATAGGGAGTTTTTAGCTCTACTTCTCTCATTGATCCTCCTAATGATATTGAAATCACCACCAACAACAAGGGTAATTTATCATGCCCTAACATATGAACAAAATCAATCGAGAAAGTCCTTCTTGTCTTTGGTATGAGCAGCCCTGCACACATTGACCAAAGTCCACTTGAAACCCGATCTCTTATCCATAATGATCATTCTCGTAAAAACCTAGTAGCAAAGGCACGTGTCGACCTCAAACAGGTCCTCTCTGACACCCATGAGGAGCCCACCCGAGGCTCCTACAGAGGGTTGCCAAAGCCAAATGAAAGTAAATCTACCACCGATACTAGCTAACCATGGATCAAAAAAATCAGTTTTCTTAGTCTCCTGAATACAAATGAACTCTAAAGCATGCTCAAAAATGATTTCTTTAAGAAACCTTCTTTTTTCAGGTTCACCCAACCCCCTAGCATTCCACAAAACACCAGCCATAAAACAAGTTACTTTTTTTTGTATCACACTTGACCTTTGGCTTGACGCTGACTCCTCCAACGCAAGTCTGCTTTAGTTTAGATTTATATAACGATGATAAAAGAATTAATTCATCTCTAAGCTCTTCATCGTCCTCAGATTCATATTCTGAGTCAGATACAAGGTTCCTAATGTTATCAGGGTCAAGACTTCCCAGCTTTGACTCTTCATCACTACCTACAACATTAGTCTTCTTCCTCATATTTGCAAGAAATAAATCACTCCTAGTTTTTTATAAGCTCTTGATCTAGAAATAGTGCTATCTATTTCCTCAGGAGTATTGCCTAAACTAACACCAATGCATTGCGTAATGTGTGAAATAAAACTAGGTAATCAGATTTGAAACAAGAGGGTATATTGGGAGCAGTATTTATATCTCAGAGAAGCCATACACCGGGTCTCCAGATTCTTCCTCCTCGCCATGTCAGTAGCTTTGTCCATAGTCTGCACCTCCTCTTTGTGTTTGTTCGTGTCACTTCTTCTCCTCGCCGCCTCATCTAGAGCTGCCTTTTCTTTAGCCTTTTGGACCCTAACTTCAGCTTCCCTCAACTTTTGTTGCTTGGTAATATCAGCCGCCCCAAGATCTTGCAAAGGATTCAACACCACCCCTTGTACCCTGTTAGAGAAGGAGGTCTGCTTCGTCGCAACAGCTCTTCCAGGAGGTGAAATAGCACAGGTTGTTTTAACCATGGCAGGGGTTAGGTTCTCCTTGTCATGCCTTAGGTTGCAATTTTCCTCAGCCAACAACTCCTCTTCCACTTCAGCCTCAATCTCTTTAATTCTCTGAGTGCTAATCCCGAGCCTTCTAGCAAAATCTTCAGGATCCTGAGTGCAGTCATACTCTTCATCTTGTTGGCTACCAACCCTTTCTGTAAAGTTCTCCATCATTTCAGCGTCCTTAGCAAAGTCTGCATTAATCTGCTCTACACCAGACCCCGCCTTGTCAGTCAAATGCTTCTTGTCTAGCAGTTTTTGTCTCACTTCCCTTTTAGCTATCAAGTTCTTATCTAACTCGTATTGACTGGATATAACCTCATCAGAATTCTCAGCTATCGCATTTCCTCCGATACCAACAGCATCACTATCTTGCCTTGGAGATTTACTGCATATCAGCTCATCCTTGTCGCTTCTGTCCCTAGGTCTCTTATCCGTAGTTTGTTGTGTAGGAGCCGAAGGCCTGGGGTAGCTGACCAAAACACCCCCTCCAACGGGCCTCCCTCCTCCACAATATCCTCTAGCTCAAAGAAAATGTTATATACCAAGCCACTTTCATTCAGGGAAGCACTAGCTGGAATTTTCCTGGGATCCATATACTACCTTGATATAATTATTGTTGATTAATGCTTTCTCAAGGGACTTGGGAAGGCATGTCAGCAGTCAGCTGTGTACATACTGCAGAGCACAGCAAGCTGCCTAGCTGGCGATCGTCTACCGGGGGATGTTCTACGCAGAACTAAACTTCAGACTTGTACTAGAATAATATGGCAGCTAGCGATGATCATCTCGCAGCCTCTCGCTGGGTAGAATGTTTAAGCTCGGAGACATTGGTCCCTTTTGCTTCCGCCCGTAAAAGCTTGTGGAATGCACGTTGGAGCGTCTCATATTCATATGGTTCGAGACGATCCTCCATCGGAGTCACCAAGTTGTGATAGGCTCGTTGTCAGTGGTACCCTGTAGTTGGCGCATTCACTGATAGCAGCGCGCAGGTACGTACAACCTGTCTCTCTCATTATTTTTTGTCAGCAAGCAACAAAAGACGGTCGTTTAGAGGAGGCATGCACCTCTCTTTGCAACACCGCATGTGTTGTGTACCACCAATACAGTAGATGTCACATTCGTATGGACTCACATCACATCACACTGAAAGAAAAGAAAAGAAAAGGAAACGAGAAGGAAGAACAAAAGAAGAGACCCAAATACACCACTGCTATACTTTGGTGCTAAACCAACTAAGCAACGTTTTCTGCATGCATTTCTGGCTAGCTTCGTGTCGTGACTTATTGGGACTGGGAGGAGCGGATGTTCTTGGGGTAGAACTTGTTGCCGCCGACGGCCATGAGGATCTTCTTGCTGAGCGCGTCGCCGTCCTTGTCGCTGGACTTGGAGACGTAGAAGGCCCTGGAGAAGCAGTCGACGAGCTCCGGCGCGGCGCACATCACCATGTGGAAGGGCCAGTACCACCCGGGCCACGTCACGTAGCTGTCGCCCCGCCGCACGCTCGCCACCACCACCTCCGCCAGCGTCTCCGTCTTCCCCACCGGCAGCGGCCCGACGTTTATCTGCAATCCCGTCACCGGCACATCCATCATCAATCAGTGAAACCAACCTATCGGTCGATGGAGGAACTGCTATGAATGTAATGGTGGTTCGGGAGGGAGATGGTTGGGTGTGCGCGTACGTCGCGGGCCTCCTCGTCGAAGCCGACGTTGCCGTCCTTCTGCACGCCCTTGCCCATGGTGAGGTTGGAGACGACGTAGCCCGGCATGAGGATGGTGACGCGGACGTGCGGCCCCACCTCCGCCCGCAGCGTCTCGTAGAACCGGATCACCGCGGCCTTGCTGGCCTGCAAATGCAATGGAGCAATCACGACCGACCGGAGCGTTAATTCTCATGTGACACGTACGTAGCGAGCGGTCGATAAAGATGTTTGGTGAACTGCTGATCCCGAATTTATTGCGGTAATTAAATTTCAAATCTGGGTTTACGTACGTTGTAGAAGCTCATCCGCGCCACCGGGACCCTGCCGGCCACGGAGGCGGTGACCACGATGTTGCCCCGGCTGGCCTTGAGGTAGGGCAGCGCGAAGTAGGTCGGGTACACCGCGCCCCAGAAGTTGAGATCCTGCGTACACGTACGTCGCACGTATGGTGGAGAAATTAACAACATGATTACTTGGTATATACTTGGTAGCTAATGAGGAAATTAATCGTGGATTTGTGTTGCTTGTTTCTCAAGTGAGTGGGGTGCTTGCTTACCATGACATTCTGGAAGGCGGATACGTTGGTGATCTCCTCGAAGAAGCAGCTGGACCACACGCCCGCGTTGGCCACCAGGTGATTCACTGCATGCATGCAGGATCCAGCGAGACACGAACTATTAGCAGCTGAAACTCACTGGAGTAGTAGTAGTACCATTTTTTGCTAGCTAGCTACTAGTAACTCCAAATAATCCATTCACTTCATCTTATACTACTCGGACGGACTTGAATTGGCAAGCTGAACTGACTACGACCACGCACGCACTTGATCGACAATTGTAAGTAGCTGGGGTACGTAACGTACGTGCATTCCTATCAACCAGACTGGACGACCTGAGGAGCATGCATCACTGCTCTGGAAAGTGATTTGCTTCAACTATAACCATAATAATGCATATGTATTCATATATATTCTGTCGTTATCTGAGAGCTTGCTGTCAGGCTCTGGTCGTGGTTAATTACCACGTAGGAGCAGTACTTACATTTGCCGAAGTGTGCGACGGTCTCCTCGACGGCCCGCTTGGCCTCGTCCACGTTGGTGATGTCCGCCGGCACCACCAGCGTGTCCGGCGCGCCCAGCTCCCGCGCCGTCTTGGCCACGGCGCGCAGCGCGATCTCCGTCCGGGCCACCAGCGCCACGCACGCGCCTTTCCTCGCGTACTCGTAAGCCAGGTTCTGCGGTCGTCGAAATCACAGAGATAATAATTCATTCATGACCACCGCCTTATAATTGAGGCTCTCCTTTATATTTACTCCGGCCGGCCGGTGACTGCAGAGCCACATGCAGCGTGCACGAGAGCTGCCGCTACTCGCAGGTTTCCAGGAGGCTGATGCGACGGGCAGGACTGGTGCCCATGCTCCAGGATTTATGGGGTGGACGGTGAGAATTCAATTCAATACTGCGCTGCATGCCGCTCAGCCGCTACCCTGCCCGGCCAGGGAATTACTCACTGCATCAGCAATTGATACTATGAACAGTACTCTATCTTGACACTGTACTCTTGGTACTACGCAAGCTACCGGAAGCTTTCAAGCCTTCAAGGTGGTATATATGCTCCTATCACCCGTCTGTTGTTCCTAAATTTATTTGAGGGCCCCTGTTTCTCCTCTCCTTATATTCTTCCTGTAGCTAGCTTTTAGTTTTACACACATACAAAAGTTCTTCTTTATTTATTCTACAAGTGGTTTTTTATTCAGTTTGTGTTTTACTACCAAATATGGCGCAATCTATGTTTGCTACTATCCGAAAAGAGGAAAGCCGCTGGAGAGGATGTTCACACGTGGTAGTGGATTATGGAAACAGTGGGCCAGACTGCCACAGAGAAACACGGTTTACGTTACGGCACAACGTTTCATAAGAGAGATATTTGAACAACATTTCGAGACTGGTAAAATAAAAAAAATCAGTGATCATGAGTGTTCCTCATAAGTGTACATGAAATGTAAATGAGGGGCCAAAACGAAGTCTCTACGAGCTATCATCATCAAATCACACTCACACGAGCGAATCTACATAGAACAAAAGAAACATATACCAACAAAAAGGATGACCAGATTTTATAATAAATTTAGAAATAAAACCAATTGAGCTGAACCAACCGATAATCTGGCAAGGAGTATGCAAGCAATAGAACAGAAACAACTAACGTAGAATTCGGTCGACAATGTTTGCAGCAGTAGAACTGTGGAAGGGTGGCGAGTACGGGGTCTATTTGATTTATACCGCATGCACGTACATGCAGGGAATGGTCAGACACTGACGGATGGGTCTAGATCTTACTGCATGGGTGGAACCCAAGCCATCAATGACCTGCGCAACGGGAACGACTGTACTACGTACATGAGACAAGGGGCGGCAGGCTTTACTGACCTCGCCGATGCCGGAGGAGGCGCCGGTGATGAGCACGACCTTGCCGCGGAGGTCCTCGCCGGCGGCGAAGGGCCTAATCAGAAGCCGGTAGACGAGGCGGCAGAGGAAGGCGACGGGGAGGTAGGCGAGGAGCACCAGCGCCAGCCCCACGTGCATGAACCCGCTGAGGAACCCGTTCGTCAGGGCTTGCCTCGCCATGCTGAACGAAGCTTCGGTAATGGCGGCTATCCTTTCTGATGCCCTGCCCGCCGGAGGCGAAGATGTTGGATGGCTGTGGCTCAGGTGGTGGTGGACTGGTGGTGGAGATGGGGAGCTCGTGGCCGGTGTCTATTTATTTATGGCTCCGGCGACCTATGTGCCCGTGTGTGGAGTTGAGGGGTTGAGGGGAATTGATTGATGAGTGGGTGGGGTACAAGGACACAGAAATGCAGTATTCAACCCAAAAGAAAATGTATTAGTAGTATTAAGATATATTTTTCCATCTATTTTTTTAATACGTAGTAAAGCAGCCTTTTGGCACTTAGGCACTAGTGCTCCTGGTGCACGAAAATAATTTCCAAATTTTCTAATAATACTAAAAGTCGTCTAAAAAATCATGCATGCAGATTGGGGTGTTCTTTACCATCGCAAAAAAGTTTCACAAATTACGCATAGATTTGCATGCTGTACAAAAATACAAGCAGGAGGGGTCGAAAAGGCTGATTTAAACTTGTACAAAATCGACCAGCCTTCTTATATTTGCACATGAAATATCTGACAGATATTTTATAAATAAAAATTATTAGTTCAACGAACATGCAGACTACTACATGTGTAAATTCTTTTGGTGATTTTTGACAAGCCTAAAAAAAGTGGAAGGGGTGGGTGCCACCGAAATGCATTTTTTTTGCTTGGTTGATAATTCAAAATAGAGTGTGGACGGCTCATTCGTTTGCAAAATGTCATGGGCGGCAAAACTGTAACATTTTGCCCGCTTTGCAAGCAAGTGTAGGAGACCGCGGCACACATTCTCTTCAAGCAGGTTCTCCAACGGGTCTTGACCGAGGTTAATTACTGTGTGGACTGGCCTACACGCTGATGTGATGAGGAGTTGGCAAATTGAGGGTTTAGTTCGAGATTGGTGGACTAAAAATGCAATTGATCGTGGAAACAGGAGAAAGGCCCTCGCCTCCTTGTTCATGCTTGTGGCCTGGGAGATTTGAAAAGAGCGCAATGCTAGGGTCTCCGTAACTCTGTTGTTACAACGATGATCGTCTTCGCGATATAAAGGAGGATGCTCGGCTCTGGGCCTTTGCCGGTGCCACACACTTGAGTAATGCAATGCCGCGGGAGTAGTCTCACGCTTAATTTGTCTAAAACCTCCTTTCTTAATCAATGAAAATGACAAAACTTTTGCCTTGTTTTAAAAAAATGCAAAAAATTATGTTTGGCATCCGGGGCATTGGTGCCTGAGAGTAAGTTTTTCTTTCCAATACACATAATAGAATTATGTGTCTTTTATATTAATGGGAGAAAAATATATAGTAAAGCAGCCTTTTGGCACTCAGGCACTAGTGCTCCTGGTGCATGAAAATAATTTTTGAAACTTTTAGTAATACTAAAAATCATCTACAAAACCATGCATGCAGATTGGGGTGTTCTTTACCATGGCAAAAAAATTCAAAAATTAACACTTAGATTTGCATGCTGTACAAAAATACAAAGCAGCACTGGTAAAAAAAGGCTGATCTAAACTTGTACAAAACCGACCTGGCTTCTTATGTCTGTGCACATGAAATATCCGTCAGAATTATTTTATAAAAACATTATTAGTTCAACAAACATGTAGACTACTACACGTGTCAATTATTTTGGTGATTTTTGACAAGCCTAAAAAATGTGGAAGAGGTGAGCGCCACCGAAATGCAAGTGTTTTGCTTGGTTCATAATTCAAACATAGAGTGTGGACGGCTGATCGTTTGCAATGCCGTGGGTGGTAGAGTTGTAACCTTTGCCCGCTTTGCAAGCAATTGCAGGAAACCGCGGTGCATGTTCTCTTCGAGTGCAGGTTCGCCAACGGGTCTGGACGAGGAGCTGACGAATTGAGGTTTCAATTTGAGATTGGTGAACAAAAATGTGATTGATCATGGAAAGCAGAGAAATGCCCTCGCCTCCTTGTTCATGCTTGTGTCCTGGGAGATTAAAAAAGAGAGCAATGCTAGGGTCTTCCCTAACTCTGTTGTCATAGTGACGATCATCTTCGCGAGCATAAATGAGGAGGCTCGGCTCTGGGCCCTTGCCGGTGCCACGCACTTGAGTAATGTAATGTCGTGAGAGTATTCTTGTACCTCGTTTCACGAAAAATTTGTCTAAAACCTTCTTCCTTAATCAATGAAAATAAAATATTTTTGTCTAGTTTTTTAAAAAAGTGGAATTTTTTTTTGGCACCAGGAGCATTGGTGCCCGAGAGCGAAAGTTATTTTTTTCAAGTACACATAATAGAATTGTGTGTCTTTGTATCAAGGGAAAAAAATCATGTTATGGATAACACCGTAAATGCCCCTGATGGTATCCCAACTCCTGGTTGGTTACACACAATTGTTTTTTTTAAGTTACACACAATTGTTACTGTAGCTACAATCACTGATGAAATCCCCGCAAAAAAAAAACAATCACTGATGAAACATGTCGCCACTCTTTGTGCCCTCACCCCCGTTGTCCGGGGTCTCACTACGCCATGAGCACCATGTTCCTTACATTTAATCGTGTTGTGGTCTCATAAGCGAGCCGTCTAGCTACCGTATAGTGTTTTTTTCTTTCAGAAATACCATATACTGTTGTTGTTTTTTTGGCGAGGGACCGTATAGTGTTGTTGTGTGCATGTGTTTGAAAAGAAAATAGAATTGTTGTAACATGTCATCTTGAATCTTACAGAATTAGAAAATAAAGGCAAAGAGTGCTTGATGCAAAAAAAAAGTGCCAAGAGGTTTGAGCCAATGAAATTTTTTTCTTGTTCAGAATAGAGTGCATATATCAATCCGTACAAAATTTCCCCGAGTATTTCAATCGTACTTTATCCGTTCTAAAAAGAAAGGCATATAACTTTTGGATCAAGTCAAATGGTGCATAGTTTATATGAGAAACTACCAACTACAATACTAAAATAATGTAGAACTTATTTTATTATGGATTTAACGATACTAATTTGGTGCTATATTTGTTGATATTTTTCCTTGAAACTTTGTCAAACTTTATACCGCCTGACTTTGAGCCGAAAGTTTGTCTTCATTTTGAAAACAAATGGAGCCTACATAGAAAAAAAGTACAGGAAGCATTTCTAAGGACGATCTAAATATTTCCAAAAAAAAATACTATAAATTCCCGTTGGATCAAAGGAGCCCTAATCATGTGTCACTGTCCAGATTGGTGGTGTAGTGAGGTGATGGGCAGGGAGGAGGGCAGCGGGACGTGAGGTGATGGCCAAAGTTAATACCGGTGGGCTTGTCCGTCGAGGGGTTGGCTTCCCTTGGAAGAAAAGCCAACCATGCACATTAATAGGAGTACTAGCTTGGACCTTGGAGACGTAGTACACAACCTAGATTAGGATTAAACATGCTATACTGGCTAAATCTAGTCTGCTACTCCCTCCGTTCGAAATTATTTGTTACAAAATGGATGTATCTACAACTAAAATACATCTAGATACATTCATTTTTTAGATGAATAATTCCGAACGAATGAAATAGTACTGTACTTTCAGTAACAGTGATGCAATAAAAAATATATTCCTGTGAGTGCTTACTACCTCGTTCTTGTTTCCTTTGGAGGTTTTGTAGGACTATTTGAACTGTATAGTCCATCAGACACCATTGTAAATAACTCATTTTGTCATGGAAATGAACACATCGCTGTCACAGTCGCAACGTCCCGGGTCCTGGCCAAAATAAGGCGGACACGTCTACTGGCATCGTTCCATGCTAGTCAAGGTCAAACAGTGTCTACACCTTGCCCAGCCCATATGAGGCCATGAGATTTATTAAATCTGGCAACGAGTTGGTTGGAACGGTGGCGAAAAGTATATAGGGGATTAAGTGGCCGCGTGGACGATTAATGCTGCCCAGCGCCTGGCGGCAACAAATGCCAGCGTTGACCCCATAGCTTGTATAGTACTCCTTCCGTCCGAAAATACTTGTCGAAGGAATGAATGTATCTAGATGAAATTCAATTTTAGATACATCTATTTTCATCCATTTCTCCGACAAGTATTTTCGGAAGTAGTAAGTATATTTTGTCACTAGGACGTCATACGCTCATACTCTACATGTATGTAGTACTGTACTAGTATTATACTACTACGGTTGCAGATTGACGTTGCCGTCAGTTAGATGAATAGATTGACGTTCCCGTCAGTCAGTTAGATGATGAACAGATTGACGTTCCCGTCAGTCAGTTAGATGATGAATAGACTGGCGTTCCCGTCAGTTGGATGGATGCATCCAACACTTTGGTGGCCGTAACTCTCACCCCCAACACGGCAACACCAATAGGAAACCACCGAGGAAGAAGACGGAGAGGCTAGCTACTTGACGACCGGGACACCCAACGTGGGAAAACCATCAGCGCGGCTGCTACCACCACTAGCGCCTACGGCTCCAGGAAGGTGGGCGTATTGAATGCAACGCCATGCACCGTACCGGCGGCGACAGACGGAGGAGCCCAGACGCTGCTGCCGCCGCATAAATCTCTGCTTTTGACTTGACCGTTGCCGCTTCCAGTTACCTTCCTCCGTATTTACTGCGTACGGCCGGGTGTTTGACGCCTTCGCGCCGTGAACTTCCCTGTCATAGTTCACGCGACGCGTGGTGTGCATGCATAGTACAACGAAACTGCCCTGTCAGTGTTGAAGATGTCGCAGAGGCGTGCGCCGATGTGCCGATCGACGGGGGAGAGTTTGTATTTGACATTTTGACTTCGACGGCCGGGAGAGCGAGCTGAGGTGAAGTCGTAGCCTGCCCATGCAAAGATGGATGTGGAAGTGGAAGTGGTAGTGGGGCACCGGTCTCCTGGAGAGAAGTGATTGACCCGGTGCATAATTGCATTGCCCATGCTGCTTTGTGGGCAAAGAAAGCTACTTATCTGAGGCTTACCCGCTCCCACTGAGTAATGAGCGCCATACTCTTGGGTCTACATAAGTAACTATGGTCAAACTAACATTCAATTTGGCTTAATTTTGTTGCTGGAGCAAACTAGCCTGCCCATGCAATAGATATAGTGTTTTTTTTAGGGAGCAATAGATATAGTGTTATATAAGGGCATCTCTAACCGGACTTGCCTAGTTAAACCCTCTGTACAGTCCATACGTGCGTGAACAAAAGCGGACAACTCACGTTTGTCCATCCGGACAGCCACAGAAATACACTCCCATTAGCAAACCCTCATCTATAATACATAAATAGTTGATCCCCACTAAGCTAATTCTTTTGACATGCAGCCTAGCCACGTCATCAAACTTGCCATGTCAGCAGTTCAGTTACATGTTTTCACTTTCATGCTGCTCGCGTCCACACGGCTCGGTGGCTCGCAGCCTCGCACAGCCCGCTGGATTTGTTACGGCTGGATGTACGCACAAGCTCCAAAAGGCCGGTTGTATGTTGTTTGAAGCTCATGCAAGGCACGTAGGAGACGAAAAAGTAGCCCGTATACACCATTCAGATTCCCAGAAGAAAAAAAGATGCATCGCTCAATCCCCTTCCATCCAGTTCCCCGTCCAGCCGCGGCCACGCCTGATGCGTCCCCCAACTGATTCCTCGACCAGCCGCCGACCTTGATGATCTACAAGCAGCAGCAGCCAGCCATGCTCACCCGCCAGCGCCACCGCTGACCCTTCATGCAGCCACGATTCCGGTCCTCCGATGAACCGCCGCCATGTCTCACGCTCTCTCCAAGCCGTGATGACCGACGCTTCTGGCGACCCACCGTAGGTAACCCTTAATTACTCCACCATGCCCGACGGCCCCCCTTGCCAGCAGCTGTCGCTAGCCCTTCCGCCGATCGATAGATGTAAATCCAGCAACTCATTTGTTCATATTCCCACTGCTGATTTTACGGCCAGCACTAACCCGTTCAACTACATGACACACATTCTCCCGGCCACAAATGCACAAGAAACGGCTTCATGCACCACACCATTAATCACCCCTAATTATCTCAGACTCCATTACTCCACAATTGTGAGAAAAGTTTGTATAAAAAACCCTCTGGACCGCCATCGTAATCCAACAAGCACGCATGTTTACATTCTCATCTAGGAAACGACCTCTACCTTGCTATCTGCAGATTTCATATTTCCATCCACCCTTAATTTTTCCTATCATCAAGCTCATGCTTTTCCATTTCTGGCGTTGCTCTCGGGATTGAAAGGTGCTCGACTTTTTGCTTCATAGGTCGCTCGGATTGGATTCATTGCTTTGTCTTTCTTCTGCTGCTCGTGTTGGTACACAACTACTTATCTCTGAATTTAATTATCTACACTCGATTAGCGAAGTACGTACCTTCTATTTGTTTTATGTGCATATTACATACCAATATACCATACAAATTCCTTCCCTTGGACTATTCATATCGATACCTCTAGATACAACTCATATTCTTATGTTTGCTAAATTATTTTTGTATGTGTTAAGCCAATATATTTTTTGTATGTGTTAAGCCAGTATTTTTTTTTGCATTGTTTACCTCTGCTTTGAAGGTTCTTGAAGCTACTGACCCCGAAAGAGTGATGATGCTATGATATTCTGAGAGGTCATTTTTGTTCTCTCAAACGACTCCATGTTTGAAAGACATCAATTCTCTGAATTCCAACATGTTGGCCTGGACCAAGGATTTTACCTTCACATGTGAAATCTTCTAGAGTATTTATATTCTCAGTTAATCTATCAACAGCATAAGCAATACCCACAGAGGGTTATACCTATGTTCTCTGTAAGTAAATAAGAGAGTGGATGCCAATATATTACTCTTTCCATCAGTATACGACGGTACCTTTTATTATAAGATGTCTGTCAATTTTATATATTTTTTGGATTTGCTCAATATGGGGCATGTACCTAGGACCATTCACTCAATGTGGTGTGAGAACCTTTATTTTCCAATTGTTTCTTAGGATTGATATCAAGGCGAACTCTTTTTCAGAAATAGTATGTTCGAGGAAGTTTATTCAAGAAAGCTGGGAATATATTCGTCTCACTCTTCATGTTATATTACTATGGGAACCCGACTATCATATGGCTATTAATCTATCTCATCACAAATCTGCCATGAGGATGGTCTATTCTAATCATTTATTTGAAGAGTGTGTTCCTGTTGGGGAACGTTGCATAAAATAAAAAATTTCCTACGTTCACCGAGATCCATCTATGAGTTCATCTAGCAACGAGTGATAATAGTGCATCTACATACCTTTGTAGATCGCGAGCGGAAGCGTTCAAGAGAACGGGGTTGAGGGAGTCGTACTCGCCGTGATCCAAATCACCGATGACCAAGTGCCGAACGGACGGCACCTCCGCGTTCAACACACGTACGGAGCGGATGACGTCTCCCGCGCCTTGATCCAGCAAGGAGGAGGGAGAGGTTGATGAAGATCCAAGAAGACGACGGGCGTGGTGGTGGATGCAACAAGACTCGGCAGGCTTCGCCAAGCAACTACGGGAGGAGGAGGAGGTGTAGCAGGAGAGGAGGCGCCAAGACTTGGGTGCGGCTGCCCTCCCTCCCCTTTATATAGGCCCCTGGGGCGCCGCCCCTCTAGATCTCATCTAGATGGGGGGCGGCCAAGGGGAGACTTGCCCCCAAGGCAAGTGGGCGCCTCCCCTAGGGTTCCCAACCCTAGGCGCATGAGGGGGGCCCAGGGGGGGCGCACCAGCCCACCAGGGGCTGGTTCCTTCCCCACTTCAGCCCACGAGGCCCTCCGGGATAGGTGGCCCCACCCGGTGGACCCCCGGGACCCTTCCGGTGGTCCCGGTACAATACCGGTGACCCCCGAAACTCTCCCGATGACCGAAACAGCACTTCCTATATATAATTCTTTACCTCTGGACCATTCCGGAACTCCTCGTGACGTCCGGAATCTCATCCGGACTCGAACAACTTTCAGTTTGCTGCATACTCATATTCATACAACCCTAAGCGTCACCGAACCTTAAGTGTGTAGACCCTACGGGTTCGGGAGACATGCGCATATGACCGAGACGGCTCTCCGGTCAATAACCAACAATGGATCTGGATACCCATGTTGGCTCCCACATGCTCCTCGATGATCTCATCGGATGAACCACGATGTCGAGGATTTAAGCAACCCGTATACAATTCCCTTTGTCAATCGGTACGTTACTTGCCCGAGATTCGATCGTTGGTATCCCAATACCTCGTTCAATCTCGTTACCGCAAGTCACTTTACTCGCATCGTAATGCATGATCCCGTGACCGGACACTTGGTCACTTTGAGCTCATTATGATGATGCATTACCGAGTGGGCCTAGAGATACCTATCCGTCACGGAGTGACAAATCCGGTCTCGATCCGTGTCAACCCAATGTACACTTTCGGAGATACCGTAGTGCACCTTTATAGTCACCCGATTACGTTATGACGTTTGGTGCACCCAAAGCACTCCTACGGTATCCGGGAGTTACACGATCTCATGGTCTAAGGAAAAGATACTTGACATTGGAAAAGCTCTAGCAAAACGAACTACACGATCTTGTGCTATGCTTAGGATTGGGTCTTGTCCATCACATCATTCTCCTAATGATGTGATCCCGTTATCAATGACATCCAATGTCCATAGTCAGGAAACCATGACTATCTGTTGATCAACGAGCTAGTCAACTAGAGGCTCACTAGGGACATATTGTGGTCTATGTATTCACACGTGTATTACGATTTCCGGGTAATACAATTATAGCATGAATAAAAGACAATTATCATGAACAAGGAAATATAATAATAATCCTTTTATTATTGCCTCTAGGGCATATTTCCAACAGTCTCCCACTTGCACTAGAGTCAATAATCTAGTTACATTGTGATGAATCGAACACCCATAGAGTTCTGGTGTTGATCATGTTTTGCTCGCGGAAGAGGTTTAGTCAACGGATCTACGACATTCAGATCCGTATGCACTTTGCAAATTTCTATGTCTCCATCTTGAACATTTTCACGAATGGAGTTGAAGCGACGCTTGATGTGCTGGTCTTCTTGTGAAACCTGGGCTCCTTGGCAAGTGCAATAGCTCCGGTGTTGTCACAGAAGAGTTTGATCGGCCCCGACGCATTGGGTATGACTCCTAGGTCGGTGATGAACTCCTTCACCCAAATTGCTTCATGCGCTGCCTCCGAGGCTGCCATGTACTCCGCTTCACATGTAGATCCCGCCACGACGCTCTGCTTGCAGCTGCACCAGCTTACTGCTCCACCATTCAACATATACACGTATCCGGTTTGTGACTAGAGTCATCCAGATCTGTGTCGAAGCTGGCGTCGACGTAACCCTTCACGACGAGCTCTTCGTCACCTCCATAAACGAGAAACATGTTGAAAGATCGAGGATGTCGCCTAGAGGGGGGGGGGTGAATAGGCGTTTTAAAATAATTACTGTTTAGGCTTGAACAAATGCGGAATAAACCTAGCAGTTAATTTGTCAAGCACAAAACCTAAAACAACTAGGCTCACCTATGTGCACCAACAACTTATGCTAAGCAATATAAGCAACTATGTGATAGCAAGACATATGACAAAGGACAATATGGCTATCACAAAGTAAAGTGCATAAGTAAAGGGGCTCGGGTAAGAGATAACCGAGGCACGCAGAGACGACGATGTATCCCGAAGTTCACACCCTTGCGGATGCTAATCTCCGTTTGGAGCGGTGTGGAGTCACAATGCTCCCCAAGAAGCCACTAGGGCCGCCGTAATCTCCTCACGCCCTCGCACAATGCAAGATGCCGTGAATCCACTAAGGGACCCTTGAGGGCGTTCACCGAACCCGTACAAATGGCGACCCTTGGGGGCGGTCACCGAACCCGTACACTTTGGCAACCCTTGGGGGCGGTCACCGGTACCCGTCAAATTGCTCGGGGCGATCTCCACAACCTAATTGGAGACCCTGACGCTTGCCCAGAGCTTTACACCACAATGATTGAGCTCCGAACACGACCAACCGACTAGGGCGCCCAAGCACCCAAGAGGAACAAGCTCAAGGGCACCAAGCACCCAAGAGTAATAAGCTTCTCAACTTGTAACTTCCACGTATCACCGTGGAGAACTCAAACCGATGCACAAATGCAATGGCAAGGGCACATAGAGTGCCCAAGTCCTTCTCTCTCAAATCCCACAAAAGCAACTAATGCTAGGGAGGAAAATGAGAGGAAGAACAAGAAGGAGAACACCAAGAACTCCAAGAACTAGATCCAAGGGTTTCCGTCACATAGAGGAGAAAGTGATTGGTGGAAATGTGGACCTAGATCTCCTCTCTCTTTTCCCTCAAAAACTAGCAAGAATCCATGGATCGATTGAGAGTTAGCAAGCTCAAAGAAGGTCAACAATGGGGGCAAAAACGAGCTCAAGAGATGGGGAACCATTGGGGAAGAAGACCCCCTTAAATAGGTCCCCACGAATCTGCCCGTTATGTGCAGAAAACTGTAGGACCGGTACAACCGGTGCACGAACCGGTACAACCTGCCAAAGCAGAGGAAAAACCAACCTGGGAAAAGCTCTAAGCGGTACAACAGCCTGGGGAACCGGTAGTACCGGATAAACCGGTTAAACCGGTCAACAACCGCCCAAGAACCGCTCCAAAACAGAAACTAGTCCGGTGGTAGAGCGGTACATGGCCGGTACAACCTCCGGGCCAACTCTGGAACGGTACAACCGCTCCAAACACCGGTTGTACCAGTCAACCGGTACAACCTCTCTACGGGGCGGTACAACCTCTCTATGTAAAACAGGCAATATCAAAACAGCCACAACTTTCGCATACGAGCTCCGAATTCGATGAAACCAAGTTTGTTGGAAAGCTAGCAACGAGGGCTAACACAATCTTGATAGAAATATCAATAAGAAGCAAATGAGAAAAGGCCCATAAGAAAATGGTGAGAACCCTTCCTAGGATAAGACCGGTAAAACCTCCAACACCAAAAACATCATAGAAGACGCATGCGAACTCCGTTTTCGATGAACTCAAGATTGTCATCAAGATGACCATAAGCTCTAAGACTCACAAAGAGAACCAAACAAGAACAAGGAAACATGATGCAAGGATGCAATGGTTTGAGCTCTCTACTAACGATACGATCAAGCTACCAACTTGAGAGCCCCCCTTGATAGTACGACAAACGATCCTATAACCCGGTCTCCCAACTACCACCACGAGACCGGTAAAATAGAAAACCTATTAAGGGCAAACCTTTGCCTTGCACATGGTCCACTTGAGCTAGATGAAGACGATCTTGACTCCCTCAAGTTGGACCACCTTTCTTGATTGCGTTGGCTCGATGAAGAGTAGATGATTGCTCCCCATAGTCCACTATGGGTGAGCGACTCTTGACACATCTTCACAAGTCCATTGACACCACAATGGATGGCAAGATTCAAACTTGATTGCTCCCCATACTCCATTATGGGTGAGCCACTCTTCGTGTTGCTCCACTTGAACTTGCACACATCAAACTTGATGACGATCACCACTTGATGTCATCCTCCATGGGTTGTATGGGATCTTCCTCTTGACGCAAGACCATGGAAACATACCTAACCCCACAAAGAACTCTCACGTAGACCATGGGTTAGTACACAAAGCATAATGGACAATTCTTACCATACCATGGGAACACTTGGTCCCTCTCGGTACAACTTGTGCGCTTTGTGTGTCGATCAACTTGAATCACTCTCTGTACTTAGGCTAGATCAACCTTAAATCTTTTCAACTCTCTTCATTTGGATGATGTCTTGAAGGTAAACATGAATGATCACATAATCTTCTTCTTCAAGACATGCTTGCAATAAGCTCAACACTCACATGACCAATCTTTGGATAATTCCTTAATAGCACCTTGGTCAACTCATAAACTCCTTGAAACCAACACATGGACTTCAAGAAAAGCCTATGGACAAAACCTTCAAATATAACTCAAGGCAACCATTAGTCCATAGAGATTGCCATCAATTACCAAAACCAAACATGGGGGCATCGCATGTTCTTTCAATCTCCCCCATTTTGGTAATTGATGACAATCACTTTCAAGAGAGTTTATATAAGGAATTATGAATCACCATGCAATACAACAACCAATAGTGCATGCAAATGAGATGCAAATGCTAAGGAACAAAACCAATGCAAGAGGAGACAACTCTCTAAACTTCTCCACACAACTCTCTGAAACTTCTCCCCCATTGGCATCGATTGCCAAAATGGGCTAAAAGCTTAGAAGGCCATATAAAATGTGTTCCTCCATAAATTGTGTATTTCTCAACAAGAGAGAGGAATGCAATACACATATCCAACGGTAAATACTTGGAGGAAGACAAACTATATTGAGGCACAAAGATTGCAACAGAAAGATATGCCACAAAGACATAACAAAGAGAGACACAAGCAATCCGAAGATACCAATTGAAGCAAGCAATCAACGGATATCAATTGAACCAACTAGACCAATGATCCTACATACCACAAGAATAAATACATTATGATAAGCGCAAAGGAGTGTTCTAACCAAACTAGAGAAGCTCCCCATGATTTGTGCACACATAAGAATTTTTGTATTTGAATACAAAGTGCACAAAATAGGATCATAGCTCCCCAAAATCAATAGAAACTCACATCCAGTGCAGGTGAGCATATAGGAAACAAAGCCTAGCGCTTGCAACAAGCACATGGTTGAGCAACATGTAAAAGAGGCAACTTAAGAATAGGCTCAACCAAAATGATGTGTGTGAGTCATGGTGAAGCACTTGAGAAGACTAAAATTAGGATGAGCATTAAGCATCAACATAGTCTTGAAAGAATGAGGCACATGGTGCAAGGCCTATCATTTCCACACACAACTGGCAAATGGGTTCACAAGCTTACTAATAAGCAAAAGAGAACCTATGCTTGTGACAACCCGTGGTGAAGATAGATTTAGGAGGCTCATCAAGACGAGGGATACCAATTAAGATGGCAAAACCTCGTAAAGATAAGCAAGAGGAAAATAATCTTCACCACACAAGAGTGCAACAAGATGCAACGACAGAGGACACGCACTCAAGTCAAAAGCTTTCACGGAGCCACCAAAGAAATAACAAAAGAGAGACAAGGTGGACGTGGAAGAAAGGATATCATCTAGAGATGTAATTTCTCTCAAGTGTATAATGTTCTAGGTAGACGAAATCATGATGATATATATCTACAAAGAAGGATGTACACCGAAATAGTTACAACAAGAAGGAATGAGATATCCAAAAGGAAGTCATACATATACCAATAAGATATTTGCTTGAAAGCATAGCACTTGGCTAGATATGGTCTTATTGTATATAAATGAAGTCCAAACACACATCCATCAAAGGCATCACAACTAGCAACAAGAGATCATCGTTGGGATGCTTTGAGAAAGGAAACAAGTATCACAAGATATGAAATGAATATCATGCCAAGATGCAACCTACACAAGGTTGAATGCAAGAGGAGAAAGCATGAATAGATACTTGTTACCGAGATATCATTGGAAGGATGTAGTAGATACCAATTGAAGGTAGATAGTAGTTCATTGATCATCCTTGCTTGACTCCAATATGCACATGGTGACAACACCTTCCTTGTGAGTGAGCCGAGCATCCAATGCATCTCCAAATGTTCCTAGAAGAACAACACAAACTAAACGGTACCCAAACTCATCGGGACCAAATAGTTAGAAACACCAATACATAGGACAAACTCCACATAAATATGTGCATATAGATATGAAAATGAATTTCATGCACATCTCATCCAAATTGAGACTAGGTGGAGTTTCCCCTATATATTGAGTCAACGAAAGAAAGCAAGCCAAATAGAATACATGAAGTAAATATGCATGCTCAAAACTTTCAAGAACCGATACCAAAATACAAAGAAATGCCAAGTGAAAAGGATACCAAATGGAGAAATCATCACTTGGAAGATATCATTAAGGAGACATCAAGGAATGAGATGTCCATCGATACACACTAAACTAAAGATGTCAAACTCCCAAAGAGAGGATGGTTCCAAACAAACCAAGCTCTCAACAAAGTTTCATGATGGCACAAAGTACCAAAAAGAAATGGCTTGCCTTCCACCAAAACACACTTGATAAGGATCACAAGAAGAGTGTTCTAAAGAAAATAGGGTAGCTCCCCACGAGTTGTGCATTATATAGGATTTGCATTTGAATACAAAATGCACAAGGTGGGATCACTACTTTCACTATATCTAGAAAACACTAGACAAGAACAAGAAATAAATAAGATCCACAAGTGGTAGGGAAGACACCGGGAGTTGACACAAACCTTGGCAAGAGAAAAGGCAAATAAAAACAAAAACCAAAGTAAAGATGATCAACAAACTCTACCACACATAAGTGACTACCAATTGTCAAAAGACAAGAAGTATTTGGAAATAATTCCCGGTGGTAGATAACAAGGACATCCAACATCATCTTCACAACAAACACAAGCAAATTGCAACTTGTAGAGCTAACATGCCACCTAGGAACAAGATAATTTACAATATCAATTCTAGGTGACAATATCTCAAATGTACACATTTTCTAGGCTTGTAATATGCACTTAGCATATTACTCCCCCATAATGTGATACCAATAAGAACTTAACAAGAGGCAATAAGAGGATCCAACACGAGATACAGTGGAATTTTTAGAATTTGAATTTCTCATGAGAGATATACCACCTAGCGACTAGATAATCTTGTAATATCAATACTAGATGGTATTCCTCATGCACACACATTTATAGGATTGTGAGGTGCACAAAGCACATCACTCCCCAAAATGGGATGTTCCATTGATCTCTCACACGAGCCAACTAGGATACAAACAGGAAGCAAAAGGCTCAACGCATACGGCCTTTACATTACATGATGTGCAAACCAACACACACATACTTGATTGCTCAAGATAAGCAAGTTGGAAGCGCAACATATACAAACACATGCAAGGAACAAAACCAAAACATGCAAGGGGGCAAGTAACTTTCAAGGTAAACAATTTAAGTACAAGTTACCGCAAGGAGGCACATTGGATATAAGATATAAACTTGATGATTCAATTGACTTGGGTCGAGACAATCAGAGTGATGAAGTCCCCTTAATTCTTCATAAAGTATCCAAGTCTCCAAAGCCCTCCAACAACACCTATTGATCAAGTTTGAGCTAGTTGGTCCCCAACCAAGTTGGGTCCTAAGAGGTTAGTCACAATAGGCTTGGCTACCCAAATGGTTCTTTGCTTCAAACCACTTTGAGTACTAACAAACTTGGCAACCACATTGCCAACCTTATCCTTCCCAAGAGAATAGACATCATCAATAATAATTGGGTTGGATAAGTTACCACTAGTGCATGAAGAAGCGAGGTGACCTTTCTCACGGCATAGGTAGCAACGTCTACTCTTCACTTTCTTCTCACTTGATTTCTCAACTTGAGAAGCATTAACTTGAGTCTTCTTGGGAAGAGGCCTTTCTTCAACTTGAGGTTGAGCATGTGATTGAACTTGTGCCCTCTTCCCTTGTTGCTGACACTAATGGCCTTCTTCTTCAATGGGCAAGATCTAACATGATGCCCTTCTACTTTGCACTTGAAGCAAACAATCTTGGCGAATTCTTGACTTGTTCTTGGCCCTTCCTTTTGTTCATCTTGGACTTCTTCTTCTTATTGGAGTTGAATCCAAGTCCACCTTTGTCATTGGGGGATTTTTGCACACTCAAGATATTGTTGAGTGTGGATTTCCCTTCATGACACTTTTCCAAGTCTTTCTTCAAAGAAATGACTTGGGCCTTGAGCTCTTTGATTTCCTCTACACGGTTAGTCTCAACACAAGTACTAGAGGAAGTATAAGCTTCATCGTTAGAGCAACAAGGCAAGGAAAGCAATTCATCACAAGATGTACCAACATTGTGAGTAGATGAATTACAAGGACTAGCACATGGCAATATACTATTTTGACTAGAAGTAGTGCTAGTACCCACATGAGGCTCACTAGATGTTACCTTAGAAATCATGGCCTCATGAGCTATCTTTAGCACACTATGGGATACTAGAAGATCATCATGAGAGCTTGAGAGCTTTTCATGACTTTCTTCCAATTTCCATAATTGCTAGATAGCACCTCAAGTTGAGCCCGTAGCTCAACATTCTCCTTCAAAATGGATGCTTCACAAGTAATAGGATTAGTAGCACAAGCATCATCATTAACAACAAGAGGAGAAGGCAACTTGGCAAGATCTTTTAAATAAGAAGCTTCAAGTTGGGCATGAGACTCGGTGAGTTTGATGAGCTCACCCTTGATGACCCTTGAGCCATTTTCGAGGTGCTCAAAATCCTCAAGGAGTCTAGCATGAGAAACTTCAAGCTTAGCATTTTTAGTTTTGAAACCGTTGGCCACCTCAAGAGCTCTATCATGAGATTCCCTCACTCTAGATAATTCTAGAGCAAAAGTCTCCTCAAGAGATTCGGAGGTGGTTTGTTCATGTTCAAGAGCTTGAGATAGCTCCACGATCTCATCTGCGTAATCACGCCCATGAGCTTCCATTTTCTCAATGGTGGCCTCATGCTCCTCTAGATGAGATTCCAACTCCTCAATGTATTTCTTGCCATCAATCGCAATGGACATTATTTCCATGAAGTTGGAACGAGCAATTTTATTGTTATGAAGAACTTTAAAAATCATTTCCCCCTTAGTTTTTAAGGAGGCAACATTATCATTCTCTTCATCATTATCCTCATCATCATTAGTATCAACATCATCATCAAGAGACATATTGGGGTACAAAGTAGGAGATACCTTTGACGCCTTAGCCATAAGGAAAAAGCAATAGATGATGGTGTAGGATCCCTTGAGGCACCATTAAACACCACATCTTGTACCATGGAGTGTTGGGTTTCCTCTACATTGTTAGCACAACAATTCGAGGAAATAGATGCATTTTATCATGGCAACAAGACATAGCAAGCATATCATCATGAGATTTAGTCAAGCAATTTCTACATGATATGCAAGGACTATCAACACAAGCATGTGAAACATTTGGAGTGCTCAAAGTGTTAAAGCCCAAAGAAGGAGCATTGCAATAATATAGTGATGAAGGATCATCCACAATAAGCATACTATCATCATTGCAATGACCAACACTACTCACCATATCATTACCTTGTGGCAAACCACATGTAGGTGAAGTAGAAGAAGTTGAGAAGACAATACGACCGGAGGTGGAGGGAGAACAATCATCCCCACAAATCTTGGACACACCATATTTATCTTTAAGCTTCGTCCACAACTCATGAGCATCTCGGAACGGCATGAGTTGAAATATAACTACATTGCTCAAAGCATCAAAAAGCACATTAGAAGCTTGAGCATTGAGATAAGAGTTTTTCTCATCCTCTAAAGATAATCTTTGGGGATCCTTTGGAGGAGAAAACCCATATCTACAATTCGCTCTAAATTTGGGTCCATGACCCTAAAGAGATTAAGCATGAATTACCCAAACATCAAAATTTGTGCCATCGAAACTAAGAGTGTCAGAGAAACCTAATCCTCTAGTCGACATCTTTACTCTCTAGGCGGTAAAGCCTAATAAAGAGAGACGAGGCTCTGATACCAATTGAAAGATCGAGGATGTCGCCTAGAGGGGGGGGGGGTGAATAGGAGTTTTAAAATAATTACGGTTTAGGCTTGAACAAATGCGGAATAAACCTAGCGGTTAATTTGTCAAGAACAAAACCTAAAACAACTAGGCTCACCTATGTGCACCAACAACTTATGCTAAGCAATATAAGCAACTGTGTGATAGCAAGACATATGACAAAGAACAATATGGCTATCACAAAGTAAAGTGCATAAGTAAAGGGCTCGGGTAAGAGATAACCGATGCACGTAGAGGCGACGATGTATCCCGAAGTTCACACCCTTGCGGATGCTAATCTCCGTTTGGAGCGGTGTGGAGGCACAATGCTCCCCAAGAAGCCACTAGGGCCACCGTAATCTCCTCACGCCCTCGCACAATGCAAGATGCCGTGAATCCACTAAGGGACCCTTGAGGGCGGTCACCGAACCCGTACAAATGGCGACCCTTGGGGGCGGTCACCGAACCCATACACTTTGGCAACCCTTGAGGGCGGTCACGGTGCATCAAATTGCTCGGGCGATCTCCACAACCTAATTGGAGACCCGACGCTTGCCCGGAGCTTTACACCACAATGATTGAGCTCCGAACACCACCAACCCACTAGGGCACCCAAGCACCCAAGAGGAACAAGCTCAAGGGCACCAAGCACCCAAGAGTAATAAGCTTCTCAACTTGTAACTTCCGCGTATCACCGTGGAGAACTCAAACCGATGCACAAATGCAATGGCAAGGGCACATAGAGTGCCCAAGTCCTTCTCTCTCAAATCCCACCAAAGCAACTAATGCTAGGGAGGAAAATGAGAGGAAGAACAAGAAGGAGAACACCAAGAACTCCAAGAACTAGATCCAAGGGGTTCCTCTCACATAGAGGAGAAAGTGATTGGTGGAAATGTGGAGGGAATGATCCCCTGGCCCCGGATTTCCATATAAAGAATATGACGAGGATAAAGACCCTCTTTAACCTGAATTCTAATTTATTGCATATCCCGCATAAGGAATCGAAGGAAGACGCGACGTTTTATTCCAGGGAATCCCCAACGAAAAATGCACACTATTCCCTCTTTTCTATCGAATCGGTCATAACCACTACCTACATTCCACAAAATAGTACACCACAAGTAGGAGCTAATGAATAGGCATGCGATTCCGTAGAAAGACATCACGACCCCCTGCGGAAAAAAAAAGAATTTCTTGATCTCCTCTCTCTTTTCCCTCAAAAACTAGCAAGAATCCATGGATGGATTGAGAGTTAGCAAGCTCAAAGAAGGTCAACAGTGGGGGCAAAAACGAGCTCAAGAGATGGGGAACCATTGGGGAAGAAGACCCCCTTAAATAGGTCCCCACGAATCTGCCCGTTATGTGCAGAAAACTGTAGGACCGGTACAACCGATGCACGAACTGGTACAACCGGCCAAAGCAGAGGAAAAACCAACCTGGGAAAAGCTCTAAGCGGTACAACAGCCTGGGGAACCGGTAGTACCGGTAGTACCGGTTAAACCGGTCAACAACCGCCCAAGAACCGCTCCAAAACAGAAACTAGTCCGGTGGTAGAGCGGTACATGGCCGGTACAACCTCCGGACCAATTCTGGAGCGGTACAACCGCTCCAAACACCGGTTGTACCGGTCAACTGGTACAACCTCTCTACGGGGCGGTACAACCTCTCTATGTAAAACAGGCAATATCAAAACAGCCACAACTTTCGTGACACGAGCTCGAATTCGATGAAACCAAGTTTGTTGGAAAGCTAGCAACAAGGGCTAACACAATCTTGATAGAAATATCAATAAGAAGCAAATGAGAAAAGGCCCATAAGAAAATGGTGAGAACCCTTCCTAGGATAAGACCGGTAAAACCTCCAACACCGAAAACATCATAGAAGACGCATGCGAACTCCGTTTTCGATGAACTCAAGCTTGTCATCAAGATGACCATAAGATCTAAGACTCACAAAGAGAACCAAACAAGAACAAGGAAACATGATGCAAGGATGCAATGGTTTGAGCTCTCTACTAACGATACGATCAAGCTACCAACTTGAGAGCCCCCTTGATAGTACGGCAAGCGATCCTATAACCCGGTCTCCCAACTACCACCACGAGACCGGTAAAATAGAAAACCTATCAAGGGCAAACCTTTGCCTTGCACATGGTCCACTTGAGCTAGATGAAGACGATCTTGACTCCCTCAAGTTGGACCACCTTTCTTGATTGCGTTGGCTCGATGAAGAGTAGATGATTGCTCCCCCATAGTCCACTATGGGTGAGCGACTCTTCGGCACATCTTCAACAGTCCATTGACACCATAATGGATGGCAAGATTCAAACTTGATTGCTCCCCCATACTCCATTATGGGTGAGCCACTCTTCGTGTTGCTCCACTTGAACTTGCACACAGTAAACTTGATGACGATCACCACTTGATCTCATCCTCCATGGGTTGTATGGGATCTTCCTCTTGACGCAAGACCATGGAAACATACCTAACCCCACAAAGAACTCTCACGTAGACCATGGGTTAGTACACAAAGCGTAATGGACAATGCTTACCATACCATGGGAACACTTGGTCCCTCTCGGTACAACTTGTGCGCTTTGTGTGTTGATCAACTTGAATCACTCTCTCGTACTTAGGCTAGATCAACCTTGAATCTTTCCAACTCTCTTCATTTGGATGATGTCTTGAAGGTAAACATGAATGATCACATAATCTTCTTCTTCAAGACATGCTTGCAATAAGCTCAACACTCACATGACCAATCTTTGGATAATTCCTTAATAGCACCTTGGTCAACTCATAAACTCCTTGAAACCAACACATGGACTTCAAGAAAAGCCTATGGACAAAACCTTCAATATAACTCAAGGCAACCATTAGTCCATAGAGATTGTCATCAATTACCAAAACCAAACATGGGGGCATCGCATGTTCTTTCACATGTCCTTAGTCCTTTTCAGGTACTTCAGGATATTCTTGACCGCTGTCCAGTGTTCCTTGCCGGGATTACTTTGGTACCTTCCTACCAAACTTACGGCAAGGTTTACATCAGGTCTGGTACACAGCATGGCATACATAATAGACCCTATGGCTGAGGCATAGGGATGACACTCATCTCTTCTATATCTTCTGCCATGGTCGGACATTGAGCCGAGCTCAATTTCACACCTTGTAATACAGACAAGAACCCTTTCTTGGACTGATCCATTTTGAACTTCTTCAATATCCTATCAAGGTATGTGCTTTGTGAAAGACCTATGAGGCGTCTCGATCTATCCCTATAGATCTTGATGCCTAATATGTAAGCAGCTTCTCCAAGGCCCTTCATTGAAAAACTCTTATTCAAGTAGGCCTTAATGCTGTCCAAAAGTTCTATATCATTTCCCATCATAAGTATGTCATCTACATATAATATGAGAAATGCTACAGAGCTCCCACTCACTTTCTTGTAAACGCGGGCTTCTCCATAAGTCTGCATAAACCTAAACGCTTTGATCATTTCATCAAAGCGAATGTTCCAACTCCGAGATGCTTGCACCAGCCCATAAATGGATCATTTGGAGCTTGCATACCTTGTTAGCATTCTTAGAATTCGACAAAACCTTCCGTCTGCATCATATACAGTTCTTCCTTAAGATAGCCGTTAAGGAATGCCGTTTTGATGTCCATTTGCCATATCTCATAATCATAGTATGCGGCAATTGCTAACATGATTCGGACGGACTTCACCGCTCTACGGAGAGAAAGTCTCATCGTAGTCAACCCCTTGAACTTGCCGATAACCCTTAGCGACAAGTCGAGCTTTATAGATGGTAACATTACCATCCGCGTCCGTCTTCTTCTTAAAGATCCATTTGTTTTCTATCGCTCGCCGATCATCGGGCAAGTCTGTCAAAGTCCATACTTTGTTTTCATACATGGATCCTATCTCGGATTGCATGGCTTCAAGCCATTTGTTGGAATCTGGGCCCGCCATCGCTTCTTCATAGTTCAAGGTTCACCGTTGTCCAACAACATGATTTCTAGGACAGGGTTGCCATACCACTCACGGTGTGGAGCGTATCCTTGTGGACCTCTGAAGTTCGGTAGCAACTTGATCCAAGTACCTTGATCATCATTAATTTCCTCCCGATCGGTGTAGGCACCACAGAACATTTTCTGAGCTGCACTACTTTCCTGTTCAAGAGGTAGTACTTCATCGAAGTTCTACTTTCCTCCCACTTACTCCTTTCGAGAGAAACTCTTTTCCGTAAAGGATCCGTTCTTGGCAACAAAGATCTTGCCTTCGGATCTAAGGTAGAAGGTATACCCAATGGTTTCCTTAGGGTATCCTATGAAGACGCATTTTTCCGACTTGGGTTCGAGCTTTTCAGGTTGAAGTTTCTTGACATAAGCATCGCATCCCCAAACTTTTAGAAACGACAGCTTAGGTTTCTTCCCAAACCATAATTCATACGGTGTCGTCTCAGCGGATTTAGACGGTGCCCTATTTAAAGTGAATGTAGCTGTCTCTAGAGCGTATCCCCAAAATGATAGCGGTAAACCAGTAAGAGACATCATAGATCGAACCATATCCAATAGAGTGCGATTACGACGTTCGGACACACCGTTCTGTTGAGGTGTTCGGTAGCGTGAGTTGTGAAACGATTCCACGTTTCCTTAAGTGTGTACCAAATTCGTGACTTAAATATTCTCCTCCATGATCTGATCGTAAGAACTTTATTTTTTCGGTCACGTTGATTCTCTACCTCATTCTGAAATTCCTTGAACTTTTCAAAGGTTTCAGACTTGTGTTTCATCAAGTAGACATACCCATATCTACTTAAGTCGCTTTGTGAGAGTGAGAACATAACGATATCCTCCGCGAGCCTCAACGCTCATTGGACCGCACACATCGGTATGTATGATTTCCAATAATTTGGTTGCTCGCTCCATTGTTCCGGAGAACGAGGTCTTGGTCATTTTTCCCATGAAAGCATGGTTCGCATGTGTCAAATGATTCATAATCGAGAGACTCTAAAAGTCCATCTGCATGGAGCTTCTTCATGCGCTTGACACCAATGTGACCAAGGCGGCAGTGCCACAAGTATGTGGGACTATCGTTATCAACTTTACATCTTTTGGTATTCACACTATGAATATGTGTAACATCACGTTCGAGATTCATTAAGAATAAACCATTGACCATCGGAGCATGACCATAAAACATATCTCTCATATAAATAGAACAACCATTATTCTCGGATTTAAATGAGTAGCCATCTCGTATTAAACAAGATCATGATACAATGTTCATGCTCAAACTTGGCACTAAATAACAATTATTGAGGTTTAAAACTAATCCCGTAGGTAAATGTAGAGGTAGCGTGCCGACGGCGATCACATCGACCTTGGAACCATTCCCGACGCGCATCGTCACCTCATCCTTTGCCAGTCTCCGCTTATTCCGCAGCTCCTGCTGTGAGTTACATATATGAGCAACGGCACCGGTATCAAATACCCAGGAGTTACTACGAGTACTGGTAAGGTACACATCAATCACATGTATTGTTGGGGAACGTAGTAATTTCAAAAAATTTCCTACGCACACGCAAGATCATGGTGATGGCATAGCAACGAGAGGGGAGAGTATTGTCCACGTACCCTCGTGAACCCGTGGCGGAAGCGTTATGACAACGCGGTTGATGTAGTCGTACGTCTTCACGATCTGACCGATCCAAGCACCGAACGTACGGCACCTCCGAGTTCAGCACACGTTCAGCTCGATGACGATCCTCGGACTCCGATCCAGCAAAGTTTCGGGGATGAGTTCTATCAGCACGACGGCGTGGTGACGATGATGATGCTCCACCGGCGCAGGGCTTCGCCTAAACTCTGCGACGATATGACCGAGGTGGAATATGGTGGAGGGGGCACCGCTGCGGCTAAGGAACGATCCGTAGATCAACTTGTGCGTCTGGGGTGCCCCTTTCCCCCGTATATAAAGGAGGGAGGGGGAGTGCGGCCGGCCCCATGGGGTGCGCCTAGAGGAGTCCTACTCCCAGGGAGTAGGACTCCCCTCTGCCTTGTTGGAGAAGGAAAGGGGAGGGAAAGAGGAAGAGGCGCCGCCCCCTCTCCTTGTCCTATTCGGACTAGGGGAAGGCGTAGCGGACCTGCTCTGGCCGGCCCTCCTCTTCTCCCTCATGGCCCACTAAGGCCCAATATCCCCCGGGAGGGTTCCGGTAACCCCCCGGTGTTCCGGTAAAATCCCGATTTCACCCGGAACCATTCCGACATCCAAATATAGGCTTCCAATATATCAATCTTTATGTCTCGACCATTTCGAGACTCCTCGTCATGTCCGTGATCACATCCGGGACTCCGAACAATCTTCGGTACATCAAAACTTATAAACTCGTAATAAAGCTGTCATCGTAACGTTAAGCGTGCGGACCCTACGGGTTCGAGAACTATGTAGACATGAACTAGAACTATTCTCGGTCAATAACCAATAGCGGAACCTGGATGCCCGTATTGGTTCCTACATATTCTACGAAGATCTTTATCGGTCAAACCGCATAACGACATACGTTGTTCCCTTTGTCATCGGTATGTTACTTGCAGAGATTCGATCGTCGGTATCCAATACCTAGTTCAATCTCGTTACCGGCAAGTCTCTTTACTCGTTCTGTAATACATCATCTCGTAACTAACTTATTAGTTGCAATGCTTGCAAGGCTTTATGTGATGTGTATTACCGAGAGGGCCCAGAGATACCTCTCCGACAATCGGAGTGACAAAACCTAATCTCGAAATACGCCAACCCAACATGTACCTTTGGAGACACCTGTAGTACTCCTTTATAATCACCCGATTCGTTGTGAAGTTTGGTAGCACCCAAAGTGTTCCTCCGGTAAACGGGAGTTGCATAATCTCATAGTTACAGGAACATGTATAAGTCATGAAGAAAGCAATAGCAATATACTAAACGATCAAGTGCTCGGCTAACGGAATGGGTCGTGTCAATCACATCATTCTCCTAATGATGTGATCCCATTAATCAAATAACAACACATGTCTATGGTTAGGAAACATAACCATCTTTAATTAATGAGCTAGTCAAGTAGAGGCATACTAGTGACTATATGTTTGTCTATGTATTCACACATGTATCATGTTTCCGGTTAATACAATTCTAGCATGAATAATAAACATTTATCATGAAATAAGGAAATAAATAATAACTTTATTATTGCCTCTAGGGCATATTTCCTTCAGTCTCCCACTTGCACTAGAGTCAATAATCTAGTTCACATCATCATGTGATTCAACACTAATATTTACATCTGTATGTGATTAACACTCATAGTTCACATCGTCATGTGACCAACACCCAAAGAGTTTACTAGAGTCATTAATCTAGTTCACATCGCTATGTGATTAACACCCAAAGGGTACTAAGGTATGATCATGTTTTGCTCGTGAGATAAGCTTAGTCAGCAGGTGCATTACATTCAGAGCCGTATGTATTTTGCAAATATTCTATGTCTACAATGCTCTGCATGGAGCAACTCTAGCTAATTGCTCCCACTTTCAATATGTATCCAGATTGAGACTTAGAGTCATCTGGATCAGTGTAAAAGCTTGCACCGATGTAACTCTTTACGATGGGATCTTTTATCACCTCCATAATCGAGAAATATTTCCTTAGTCCTCACTAAGGATGTTCTTTACCAATGTCCAGTGATCTACTCCTAGATCACTATTGTACTCCCTTGCCAAATTCAGAGCAAGCTATACAATAGAGTGCAGTACATAGCATAGCATACTTTATAGAACCTATGACTGAGGCATAGGGAATGACTTTCATTCTCTTTTCTATTTTCTGCCGTGGTCGGTATTTGAGTCTTACTCAATTTCACACCTTTGCAACACAGGCAAGAACTTTTCTTTTAGTATTCCATTTTGAACTACTTCAAAATCTTGACAAGGTATGTACTTATTGAAAAAACTTATCAAGCGTCTTGATTTATCTCAATAGATCTTGATGCTCAATATGTAAGTAGTTTTACTGAGATCTTTCTTTTAAAGAACTCTTTTCAAATACTCATTTATGCTTTCCAGAAAATTCTACATTATTTCCGATCAACAATATGTTACTCACATATATTTATCAGAAAGGCAGTAGTGCTCCCACTCACTTTATTGTAAATACAGGCCTCACCGCAAGTCTGTATAAAACTATATGCTTTGATCAACTTATCAAAGCGTATATTCCAACTTCTGAGATGCTTGCACCAGTCCATAGATGGATCATTTGGAGCTTACACATTTTGTTAGCACCTTTAGGATTGACAAAACCTTCTGGTTGCATCATATACAACTCTTCTTTAAGAAAACCATTAAGGAATGCAGTTTTGACATTCATTTGCTAGATTTCATAAAATGTGGTAATTGCTAACATGATTCGGACAGACTTAAGCATCGCTACAGTTGAGAAAATCTCATTGTAGTCAACACCTTGAACTTGTCGAAAACCCTTTTTGCGACAAGTCGAGCTTTGTAGATAGTAACACTATTATCAGTGTCCGTCTTCCTCTTGAAGATCCATTTATTTAACATGGCTTGCTGATCATCGAGCAAGTCAATCAAAGTCCATACTTTGTTCTCATACATGGATCCTATCTCAGATTTCATGGCCTCAAGCCATTTCGCGGAATCTGGGCTCATCATCGCTTCCTCATAGTTCGTAGGTTCATCATGGTCTAGTAACATGACTTCCGAACATGATTACCGTACCACTACAGTGCGGATCTTACTCTGGAAGACCTACGAGGTTTGGTAGCAACTTGATCTGAAGTTTCATGATCATCATCATTAACTTCCTCACTAATTGGTGTAGGAATCACTTTGGAACTGATTTACGTGATGAACTACTTTCCAATAAGGGAGAAGGTACAATTACCTCATCAAGTTCTACTTTCCTCCCACTCACTTCTTTCGAGAGAAACTTCTTCTCTAGAAAGGATCCATCTTAGCAACGAATAACTTGCCTTCGGATATGTGATAGAAGGTGTACCCAATAGTTACCTTTGGGTATTCTATGAAGACGCACTTCTCCGATTTTGGTTCGAGCTTTATCAGGTGAAAACTTTTCCTCATAAGCATCACAACTCCAAACTTTAAGAAACGACAGCTTAGGTTTACTGTTAAACCATAGTTCATACGGTGTCGTCTCAACGGATTTAGATGGTGCCCTATTTAAACGTGAATGCAGCTGTCTCTAATGCATAAGCCCAAAACGATAGTGGTAAACCGATAAGAGACATCATAGATCGCACCATATCTAGTAAAGTACGATTACGATGTTCGGACACACCATTACATTGTGGTGTTCCAGGTGGCGTGAGTTGCGAAACTATTTCACATTGTTTCAAATGAAGACCAAACTCGTAACTCAAAAATTCATCTCCACAATCAGATCGTAGAAACTTTATTTTTCTTGTTACAATGATTTTCCACTTCACTCTGAAATTCTTTGAACTTTTCAAATGTTTCAGACTTATGTTTCATCAAGTAGATATACCCATATCTGCTCAAATCATCTGGGAAGGTCAGAAAATAACGATACACGCCGCGAGCCTTAACACTCATTGGATCGCATACATCGGTATGTATTATTTCCAATAAGTCAGTAGCTCACTCCATAGTTCCGGAGAACGGCGTTTTAGTCATCTTGCCCATGAGGCACGGTTCGCAAGTACCAAGTGATTCATAATCAAGTGATTCCAAAAGCCCATCACTATGGAGCTTCTTCATGCGCTTTACACCAATATGACCTAAACGGCAGTGCCACAAATAAGTTGCACTATCATTATTAACTTTGCATCTTTTGGCATCAATATTATGAATATGTGTATCACTACGATCGAGATCCAACAAACTATTTTTATTGGGTGTATGACCATTGAAGGTTTTATTCATGTAAACAGAACAACAATTATTCTTTGACTTTAAATGAATAACCGTATTGCCATAAACAAGATCAAATCATATTTATGCTCAACGCAAACGCCAAATAACATTTATTTAGGTTTAACACTAATCCCGAAAGTATAGGGAGTGTGCGATGATGATCATATCAATCTTGGAACTACTTCCAACACTCATCGTCACTTCCCCTTCAACTAGTTTACATTCATTACGCAACTCCCGTTTGAGTTACTACTCTTAGCAACTGAACGTTATCAAATACCGAGGGGTTGCTACGAACACTAGTAAAATACACATCAATAATCTGTATATCAAATATACCTTTGTTCACTTTGCCATCCTTCTTATCTGCCAAATACTTGGGGTAGTTCCACTTCCAGTGACCAGTTCCATTGCAGCAAAAGCACTTAGTCTCAGGCTTAGGTCCAGACTTGGGCTTCTTCACTCGGCGACAACTTGCTTGCCGTTCTTTTGAAGTTCCCCTTCTTCCTTTGCCCTTTTCTTTGAGACTAGTGGTCTTGTCAACCATCAACACTTGATGTTTTTCTTGATTTCTACCTTCGCCGATTTTAGCATCGCGAAGAGCTTGGGAATTGTTTTCGTCATCCCTTGCATACTATAGTTCATCACAAAGTTCTAGTAACTTAGTGATGGTGACTAGAAGAATTCTGTCAATCACTATCTTATCTGGAAGATTAACTCCCACTTGATTCAAGCGATTGAAGTACCCAAACAATCTGAGCACATGCTCACTAGTTGAGCGATTCTCCTCCATATTTTAGCTATAGAACTTGTTGCAGACTTCATATCTCTCAACTCGGGTATTTGCTTGAAATATTAACTTCAATTCCTGGAACATCTCATATGGTCCATGACGTTCAAAACGTCTTTGAAGTCCCGATTCTAAGCCGTTAAGCATGGTGCACTAAACTATCAAGTAGTCATCATATTGAGCTAGCCAAATGTTCATAACGTGCGCATACGCTCCTGCAATAGGTGCATCACCTAGCGGTGCATCAAGGACATAATTCTTACAGGCAGCAATGAGGATAAACCTCAGAACACGGATCCAATCCGCATCATTGCTACTAACATCTTTCAACACAGTTTCTCTAGGAACATATCAAAACAAACATATGAAGCAACAACGCGAGCTATTGATCTACAACATAATTTGCAAAATACTACCAGGTACTAAGTTCATGATAAATTTAAGTTCGATTAATCATATTACTTAAGAACTCCCACTTAGATAGGCATCTCTCTAGTTATCTAAGTGATTACGTGATCCAAATCAACTAAACCATAACCGATCATCACGTGAGATGGAGTAGTTTTCAATGGTGAACATCACTATGTTGATCATATCTACTATATGATTCACGCTCGACCTTTCGGTCTCCGTGTTCTGAGGCCATATCTGCATATGCTAGGCTCGTCAAGTTTAACCCGAGTATTTTGCGTGTGCAAAACTGGCTTGCACCCGTTGTAGATGGACGTAGAGCTTATCACACCCGATCATCACGTGGTGTCTGGGCACGACGAACTTTGGCAACGGTGCATACTCAGGGAGAACACGTCTTGATAATTTTTAGTGAGAGATCATCTTAAAATGCTACCGTCAATCAAAGCAAGATAAGATGCATAAAGGATAAACATCACATGCAATCAATATAAGTGATATGATATGGCCATCATCATCTTGTGCTTGTGATCTCATCTCCGAAGCACCGTCGTGATCACCATCGTCACCGACGCGACACCTTGATCTCCATCGTAGCATCGTTGTCGTCTCGCCAACTATTGCTTCTACGACTATTGCTACCGCTTAGTGATAAAGTAAAGCAATTACATGGCTTTTGCATTTCATACAATAAAGCGACAACCATATGGCTCCTGCCAGTTGTCGATAACTCGGATCATCTCATACAATAAAATATAGCATCACGTCTTGACCATATCACATCACAACATGCCCTGCAAAAACAAGTTAGACGTCCTCTACTTTGTTGTTGCAAGTTTTACGTGGCTGCTACGGGCTGAGCAAGAACCGTTCTTACCTACGCATCAAAACCACAACGATAGTTCGTCAAGTTAGTGTTGTTTTAACCTTCGCAAGGACCGGGCGTAGCCACACTCGGTTCAACTAAACTGAGAGAGACAGACACCCGCTAGTCACCTTTAAGCAACGAGTGCTCGCAGCGGTGAAACCAGTCTCGCGTAAGCGTACGCGTAATGTCGGTCCGGGCCGCTTCATCTCACAATACCGCTGAACCAAAGTATGACATGCTGGTAAGCTGTATGACTTGTATCGCCCACAACTCACTTGTGTTCTACTCGTGCATATAACATCAACGCATAAAGCCGGGCTCTGATGCCCTTTGTTGGGGAACGTAGTAATTTCAAAAAAAATCCTACGCACACGCAAGATCATGGTGATGGCATAGCAACGAGAGGGGAGAGTATTATCCACGTACCCTCGTAGACCGTAAGAGGAAGAGTTATGACAACGCGGTTGTCGTACGTCTTCACGATCCGACCGATCCAAGCACCGAACGTACGGCACCTCCGAGTTCAGCACACGTTCAGCTCGATGACGATCCCCGGACTCCGATCCAGCAAAGTGTCGGGGATGAGTTCTACAAGACCTGACGGCGTGGTAGCGATGATGATGCTCCACCGGCGTGAGGCTTCGCCTAAACTTCTGCGACGATATGACCGAGGTGGAATATGGTGGAGGGGCACCGCACATGGCTAAGGAACGATCCGTAGATCAACTTGTGTGTGTCTGGGGTGCCCCTTTCCCCGTATATAAAGGAGAGAGGGGAGGTGCGGCCGGCCCCATGGGTGCGCCTAGAGGAGTCCTACTCCCACCGGGAGTAGGACTCCCCTCTGCCTTGTTGGAGAAGGAAAGGGGGAGGAAAGAGGAAGAGGCGCCGCCTCTCCTTGTCCTATTCGGACTAGGGGAGGGGGCGGCCTGCCCCGGCCGGCCCTCCTCTTCTCCCTCATGGCCCACTAAGGCCCAATATCCCCGGGAGGGTTCAGTAACCCCGGTGTTCCCAGAAAATCCCGATTTCACCGGAACCATTCCGACATCCAAATATAGGCTTCCAATATATCAATCTTTATGTCTCGACCATTTTGAGACTCCTCGTCATGTCCGTGATCACATCCGGACTCGAACAATCTTGGTACATCAAAACTTATAAACTCATAATAAAGCTGTCATCATAACTTTAAGCGTGCGGACCCTACGGGTTCGAGAACTATGTAGACATGACCTAGAACTATTCTCGGTCAATAACCAATAGCGGAACCTGGATGCCCATATTGGTTCCTACATATTCTATGAAGATCTTTATCGGTCAAACCGCATAACGACATACGTTGTTCCCTTTGTCATCGGTATGTTACTTGCCCGAGATTCGATCGTCCGTATCCAATACCTAGTTCAATCTCGTTACCGGCAAGTATCTTTACTCGTTCCGTAATACATCATCTCGTAACTAACTTATTAGTTGCAATGCTTGCAAGGCTTTATGTGATGTGTATTACCGAGAGGGCCCAGAGATACCTCTCCGACAATCGGAGTGACAAAACCTAATCTCGAAATCGCCAACCCAACATGTACCTTGGAGACACCTGTAGTACTCCTTTATAATCACCCGATTACGTTGTGACGTTTGGTAGCACCAAAGTGTTCCTCCGATGGCAGAGTTGCATCATCTCATAGTTACAGGAACATGTATACGTCATGAAGAAAGCAATAGCAATATACTAAACGATCAAGTGCTAGGCTAACGGAATGGGTCGTGTCAATCACATCATTCTCCTAATGATGTGATCCCATTAATCAAATAACAACACATGTCTATGGTTAGGAAACATAACCATCTTTGATTAATGAGCTAGTCAAGTAGAGGAATACTAGTGACTATATGTTTGTCTATGTATTCACACATGTATCATGTTTCCGGTTAATACAATTCTAGCATGAATAATAAACATTTATCATGAAATAAGGAAATAAATAATAACTTTATTATTGCCTCTAGGGCATATTTCCTTCATGTATATCAAATATACCTTTAGTGTTGCCGGCCTTCTTGTCTGCTAAGTATTTGGGGCAGTTCCGCTTCCAGTGACCCTTCCCTTTGCAATAAAAACACTCAGTCTCAGGCTTGGGTCCATTGCCTGACTTCTTCCTGGCAACTGGCTTACCAGGCGCGACAACATCCTTGCCGTCCTTCTTGAAGTTCTTCTTACGCTTGCCTTTCTTGAACTTAGTGGTTTTATTGATCATCAACACTTGATGTTCCTTCTTGATTTCTACCTCTGCTGACTTCAAAGATCGAAAATACTTCAGGAATAGTTTTCACCATCCCCTGCATATTGTAGTTCATCACAAAGCTCTTGTAGCTCGGTGGGAGTGACTGAAGGATTCTGTCAATGACCGCCTCGTCCGGGAGGTTGATGTCCAGTGGGACAAAGCGGTTGTGCAACCTGCACATTTTGAGTATGTGCTCACCGACAGAACTATTTTCCTCCATCTTACAACTATAGAACTTGTCGGAGACTTCATATCTCTCGACCGGGCATGAGCTTGGAAAACTAGTTTCAGCTCTTGAACATCTCATATGCTCCGTGTTGCTCAAAACGCTTTTGGAGCCCGGTTCTAAGCTGTAAAGCATGCCGCACTGAGCGAGGGAGTAATCATCAAGACGAGACTGCCAAGCGTTCATAACGTCTTGGTTCTCTGCAGGATGGGTGCATCACCTAGCGGTGCTTCTAGGACATATTGTTTCTTGGCAGCTATGAGGATGATCCTCGTGTTAGGACCCAGTCCGAATAGTTGCCGCCATCATCTTTCAGCTTGGTTTTCTCTAGGAACGCGTTGAAGTTCATGGTGACATGAGTGTTGGCCATTTGATCTACAAGACATTTTGCAAAGATTTTAGACTAATGTTCATGATAATAAAGTTCATCTAATCAAATTATTTAATGAACTCCCACTCAGATTTGACATCCCTCTAGTCATCTAAGTGTTACATGATCCGAGTCGACTAGGCCGTGTCCGATCATCACGTGAGACGGACTAGTCATCATCGGTGAACATCTCCATGTTGATCGTATCTTCCATACGACTCATGTTCGACCTTCGGTCTCTTGTGTTCCGAGGCCATATGTGTACATGCTAGGCTCGTCAAGTTAACCTAAGTGTTTTGCATGTGTAAAACTGTCTTACACCCGTTGTATGTGAACGTAAGGATCTATCACACCCGATCATCACGTGGTGCTTGAAGCATTTAACTTTAGCAACGGTGCAGTTAGGGGAACACTTTCTTGAAATTATTATGAGGGATCATCTTATTTACTACCGCTGCTTTAAGTAAACAAGATGCATAAACATAATAAACATCACATGCAATTATATAGTAGTGACATGATATGGCCAATATCATATAGCTCCTTTGATCTCCATCTTGAGGCTCCATGATCATCTTGTCACCCGGCATGACACCATGATCTCCATCATCGTGTCTCCATGAAGTTGCTCGCCAACTATTACTTCTACTACTATGGCTAATACGTTTAGCAATAAAGTAAAGTAATTTACATCGCGTTTCTCAATGACACGCAGGTCATATAAAAAAATAAAGACAACTCCTATGGCTCCTGCCGGTTGTTATACTCATCGACATGCAAGTCGTGATTCCTATTACAAGAACATGATCTCATACATCACAATATATCATTCATCATACATCACAACTTTTGGCCATATCACATCACAAAACACTTGTTGCAAAAACAAGTTAGACGTCCTCTAATTGTTGTTGCAAGTTTTACGTGGCTGCAATAGGGTTCTAGCAAGAACGTTTTCTTACCTACGTGAAAGCCACAACGTGATTTTTCAACTTCTATTTACCCTTCATAAGGACCCTTTTCATCGAATCCGCTCCAACTAAAGTGGGAGAGATGACACCCGCTAGCCACCTTATGCGACTAGTGCATGTCGATCGGTGGAACCTGTCTCACGTAAGCGTGCGTGTAAGGTCGGTCCGGCCGCTTCATCCCACAATAATGCTGAAGCAAGATAAGACTAGTAGCGGCAAGAAAGTTGACAACATCTACGCCCACAACAAATTGTGTTCTACTCGTGCAATAGAGAACTACGCATAGACCTAGCTCATGATGCCACTGTAGGGGAACGCTGCATAAAATAAAAATTTTCCTACGTTCACCAAGATCCATCTATGAGTTCATCTAGCAACGAGTGATAATAATGCATCTACATACCTTTGTAGATCGCGAGCGGAAGCGTTCAAGAGAACGGGGTTGAGGGAGTCGTACTCGTCGTGATCCAAATCACCGATGACCAAGTGCCGAACGGACAGTACCTCCGCGTTCAACACACGTACGGAGCGAATGATGTCTCCCGCGCCTTGATCCAGCAAGGAGGAGGGAGAGGTTGATGAAGATCCAGCAGCACGACGGCGTGGTGGTGGATGCAAGAAGACTCCGTGAGGCTTCTCGCCAAGCAACTAGGGAGGAGGAGGAGGTGTAGCAGGGAGAGGGAGGCGCCAAGACTTGGGTGCTGCCCTCCTCCCCCCCTTTATATAGGCCCCTGAAGTGCCGCCCCTCTAGATCTCATCTAGATGGGGGGGGGGGGGCAGCGGCCAAGGGGGGGAGACTTGCCCCCCAAGGCAAGTGGGGGGCCCCCTCCCCTAGGGTTCCCAACCCTAGGCGCATGAGGGCCAGGGCGCACCAGCCCACCAGGGGCTGGTTCCCTCCCCCACTTCAGCCCACGAGGCCCTCCGGGATAGGTGGCCCCACCAGGTGGACCCCCGGGACCCTTCCGGTGGTCTCGGTACAATACCGGTGACCCCCGAAACTCTCCCGATGGCCGAAACAACACTTCCTATATATAATTCTTTACCTCCGGACCATTCCGGAACTCCTCGTGACGTCCGGGATCTCATCCGAGACTCCGAACAACTTTCGGTTTGCTGCATACTCATATTCATACAACCCTAGCGTCACCGAACCTTAAGTGTGTAGACCCTACGGGTTCGGGAGACATGCAGACATGACCGAGATGGCTCTCCGGTCAATAACCAACAGCAGGATCTGGATACCCATGTTGGCTCTCACATGCTCCTCGATGATCTCATCGGATGAACCACGATGTCGAGGATTTAAGCAACCCCGTATACAATTCCCTTTGTCAATCGGTACGTTACTTGCCCGAGATTCGATCGTTGGTATCCCAATACCTCGTTCAATCTCGTTATCGCAAGTCACTTTACTCGCATCCGTAATGCATGATCCCGTGACCGGACACTTGGCCACTTTGAGCTCATTATCATGATGCATTACCGAGTGGGCCCAGAGATACCTCTCCGTCATACGGAGTGACAAATCCCAGTCTCGATCCGTGTCAACCCAACAGACACTTTCGGAGATACCTGTAGTGCACCTTTATAGTCACCCAGTTACGTTGCAACGTTTGGTGCACCCAAAGCACTCTTACGGTATCCGGGAGTTACACGATCTCATGGTCTAAGGAAAAGATACTTGACATTGGAAAAGCTCTAGCAAAACGAACTACACGATCTTGTGCTATGCTTAGGATTGGGTCTTGTCCATCACATCATTCTCCTAATGATGTGATCCCGTTATCAATGACATCCAATGTCCATAGTCAGGAAACCATGACTATCTGTTGATCAACGAGCTAGTCAACTAGAGGCTCACTAGGGACATATTGTGGTCTATGTATTCACACGGGTATTACGATTTCCGGATAATACAATTATGGCATGAATAAAAGACAATTATCATGAACAAGGAAATATAATAATAATCCTTTTATTATTGCCTCTAGGGCATATTTTCAACAGTTCCTACAAATAATATCAAGAGGTTCACACAGAGATATTAGCACATTGCTCCAATGTATCTCCAGCTGCATTTGATGAGATTCTCAATGGCATACTACATTACATGATAACCTTTTCTGGTATACTACATTACATGATAACCTTTTCTGACATACATGTACAAGGACACTGACCAACATAGATGAAAAATTAAACGCTGCAGCTCACGTCCTGTAATTGTTTTAGTATCTGGTTGGGAACTCTATGTTTTTTGTGCTCAATTTGCATTAACTAATCGGATAAATTGGATTATTCTTATTTTGTAATTTGTCCCATGTATAAAAAAAGAACTATTTGAGATCTCGGTGTTAATATTGAGATGCGGGAGGTGCTCTCCATGCGCTCTTTGCTCCTTAGTATGAAAAATCAACAACAGTTCATGTTCTATGCAAGTTCTGCTACACGTCCATATAGGCTATTCCCTAATTGTAGTTTCATATGCCAAACATTTTATTTTATTTATTCATGCCGGAGTTCAAGAATCAGGTAATTTTTACCCTTTAATTATCAATTAGATCATGATTTATACATGTGCATTGGGAGAGCGGGAGCGACCCTGGGTTTGTCTGAATTTTTGGCAAAAAGTGCACCGAGTGATGTTCGCTTCCCCAACACAAACAATTAATAATTAAGGGTGACATCTTGAATTTTTTGGCGGAAGTTGTTACACAGTAAATGACTAGCAAGGTATGAATGATATGAACATTTGTCATTAGTTAAGCTTAATAGTACGAACAACACTCTTTTGCAATATATCGGCAGGCCAACACATTACATATGCTTTTATCAACCAAATTATCCTTTTTTTTACTTTTCACATCATTCTATCAAAGATTTAAGTAAACATATTTTTATATATTTGCTTTAGTGATTTCACAAATTACTTACTCCACAAATCCTCCTCCAAAGCAATACTACAAATTCCCGCGGCAACGCGCGGGGAATCATCTAGTTTTTATTTAAACTCATGCATGTGTATTACTAAACCATACAACTAGCACACAAGAATCGAAATAACAAAAGGCGATTCAATAATGGATTTTTAAATTTAAAATAAATATGTGGTTCAAACCGAAAATATTGTCCGAAGTGCAAAGTTCAAGCATAAAATTAAAAAATTTAGAATGGCAATTGTGATACATTGTCAAAAACTAAGAGTGGCAAAAGTGAAATGAAAACATTTTGCTTTTGCCACGGAATGGCATTTGTGATACATTGTCAAAAACTAAGAGTGGCAAAAGTGAAATGTAAAAATCTACAGGGGCATAAGCAAAGTGGGAAAAAACTAGGGCGGCAAAAACAAAGTTTCCTCTCAGTTTAACGGTCCCTAGTGTGAATCCACATATGCTTCACAAGATTATTGAGTAGTGTGCACATGCGCTTGTTGATCTTGAAATCGTCAATGCATCTTTAAGAGGTTGATAACATATGTTGCATCTCTAAGAGGTTGACAACACATGTCTTATGAACATGGATAGTTTTTCTTGATTTTTTATTGAAGTGTTAAAATGTGTTTCTTAGAAGATAGTAGCATATGAGCATTTGAGGAGTGGGAGCGCATGGTATGCACTCTCCGGGCTGCAAATCTGATACAATTAACACCACTAAATAAATGAAATATACATACAAATAAATAATGAAATTAATTGTGAAGGATGCATCCTATATATAGAGTCATCTCACCAACTTATTTATCTTGACATCTAAGCATGTCATCTCACCATACAACTATGAATAGGATAAGACACACCTCAACATGCAATCATGCATGAAAAAAGACCCACTGCAACATTGTGCCATGCATAGGAAAATGTTTACATTCAATTATTTTAGTTATTTTAATAAATATTGTCACAACTATACATAATCAAATATAATAAGTCATATGTATTTTTAATTTGTGTTCTCATGTTATCAACCCAAATTTCTATCAACCAATTCTTAGAGCAGGGTAACCTCTAGTTTATGCAGAAGTTCTCAAGTACTCTATGAATAAAGAACTAATAATTGTAAAAGAATACAAAATAAATTAAAACAAAAGACAAGGCAAACAAAGTAAAAAAGAAGGTAAAAGTTGTAGTCTTGATGCAACACTACAATATTTTTAGTGGGTTGAAAACATAAAATGTAGAGCCCTCCAGAAACTCCATGGATATGGAAATCCCTACTCCTCCACCTAATGGCACTCTCTATACGCGCTAATCATTCAACCCAATAGATTTTTTTTCTAGAAACTTCCCTTGTTTGTTTTTTTCCTTTGCTGGTTTTATCGGTTTCTTCCATGTTTTTATATTTTTTCCTTTTCCATTTTTTAAGTTGGTATGTATATACAAAATCCAGAAATATTTTCTGAAATTCAAGAATATTTTGAATTCAGGAACAATATTTGAGTTTCATGAATATTTAAAATTCATAAGAATTGCTATAATCCATACTGTTTTTTTTAAAAAAAGTGGACATTCTTTAAAAATGAAAAATAAAAGTAAAATAATGAAAGTAAAAAAAGAGAGAAGAGAACAGGATACATGTTTGCTAGCCTCCTATAGCATATGCGTGGACTAGGAGGTCCCACGTATATATATATATATATATATATATATATATATATATATATATATATATATATATATATATATATATATATATATATATCAGCGTGCGGGTGGCCTCAAACATTCGTGTTAGCAGGTTGACCAAATCATGTGGTTTTGGGAAGATTCAATGGACCAGTACAAAATGCTTTTAGAAGCTTATGCCTGGTTTTGGGAAGGTTTGATGCAAAAAAAAGAAGTGTGTTTTAACTATCCATTTTGTCTTCAATTTTTTCTTTTTTTCCTATTATGTTTCCTTCTTTCATTTTTCATATACATGTTGAATTATTTAAATAGATGATGAAAATATTTCACATAGATCTTGACCAATTTTCAAATACATGTTGACCATTTATCCAAATACATATTGAATATTATTTGAATTTGCAAGGAAATTTTTTAAATAAGACTACAAATATTTTTCAAAAAATGTTCAACGTGCAAAATATTTCTTAATAATTTTATGAACTAGTTCTTAAACGGCTAAAACATTTTTCTATACAAAATGAACATGTTTTAGAAATTTCGTGAATATGTTTGCGCGTTTCATAAACTTACTAAAATTTCATGAACATATTTCTAAAAGTGCAGACATTTTTAAATACCATGAATTATTTTTGGAAGTTACGAACATTTTCTCTAAATTATTCGGAAACTTTTTAAATTTTCTTGAATATTTTAAATTTTCAGAACATATGTCTGAATTTTTCTAACTGTCACAAATATTTTTGAACAGTACTTTTTTTTCAAACCACACGAAGAAGCTTTTATATTTCATGCTAATTGATGAAATGTGCGGTAAATATTTCATAAAATTGATTTCTAAATGTCACAAAGAATGTTTAAGCTTCCACCTTCAAGATTTTTGTAGAACTTGCACTCTATAGGTATGTTATGTGCATGCTCATGAACCAGAAAGTTTCTACGGCTTAAATGGGATAGAAAGTTTTCCTCGACTGAAACATAAACCAGGACCAGGCGGGAACCTCTGCAGGCGAGCTACATCTTCCTTGCACATGCGAGGTATTGGGGGCCCAGCTATGTGCCGCCTGCAGCGGTTCCTATCACGTCGCCTGCAAGGAGCCACTGCTGGCCAGCCCACTGATGGTGACTGCTTGGGCGTCACTCATGTTTCCCCTTTTTCACATTTTTTCCTTTTACAATTTAAATTTTACTATTCTTTTATTTGTAACTGTTCTAAAAATATAAAACACTTTACATTAAATTTTAAAAGTGTTAAACATGCATTTGAAATGTTGAAGGCGTATATAGAAATGTTAATCATGCGCACGAAAATGTTTCTGGCATTCAAAAAATGTCACTTGTTTCAAACAATGAAGTGCCATTTCAAAAAAAAAAAGTTTACCCAATGTATAAAAAACTGGTCACATTATTAAAAACATGTTTTGTACATTGAAAAAATGTACGTTACATTTAAAAAATATATTCAAGAGTCTCGAGAAATGCTATTCCTGTCATTTTCATAAAAAGCGTATACATATTTTAAAAAATAAAATGTTTGCATACAGTCACCTAATGTTTATACCATTGAAAATGTATGTGGCAGTTTAAAACATATTCCTGTATTTAAAAAAATATGCAAAAAAAATTCTAAATTTTCAGAAGATTAAAAAAACTGTGTAGTTAAAATTTTATTTTTTTTCCAATAAAGAATGTACAAGGACTAGATGGAAATTTACTGTGTATTAAAAAGGCATTCAAAACATGTACTTTTAAAAACAATGTACGACATATATGGAAAAATGTCCAAAGTGTATCAGAAAAATGTTTGACGTCTGCTCTAAAAATGTACACACGGAGAAAAATTGGACATGGGTTAGAAAAAACCCGATCAAAACCACAAGAAAAACAAAGAGGAAAGGCAAAAGACCAGAGAAAACAAAGAAAAAACAAATACAATGAAGAAAGAAAACCTTGAAAAACAGATGAGAAAACACAAAACAAAGGAAAATAAAGGAAAAAAGAAAAACAAAGAAACAGTGAAAAATAATTGAAACAAATGAATATACAACAGGAAAAAAACGGACGGATCGAATGTACAGTGATACATACGGGCGGACTACCGCGCTAAATGGGTCAGCTCACTAGTGTGTTGTCCATAGGCGATTCAAATTAGGAATACATATGGTGGACACATAGTTATCGCGCTCTTTGTGTCGATTTATCGATTAGTGAGCGACTAGCTGAGCCAGCCCGTTCAGATAGTTCGCAGGAAGTCTTTAAACTCTAGTTTTCGTGGTTTTACGGATCTTCTCGAATGTTTCATTCTGGTTTTTCTGTTGAGTTTAAATCTACATTGTATTTCTGTACTTTTTTCTTTTTTAATTTTTATTTTATCTTAAAAAAATTCCCAAAGTTTTAAAAATGTCGCTATTTTAAAAAATGTTCAATTTATGACTCAATATTTATTCAAAAAATTAAATTACATTTTTTAAATCCGAGAACACTCATAAAAATTTCAGATTGTTTTTAGTTAGGAACAAATTCAAATTTCATTTTGTTTTTATGAAATTTTGAGAACACTTTTCAGATTCATAGAATATCTTTTTAAATTTTATAAAAAATTATTTACGAGAAAAATGAAATATTAAATTATTTTTTAAAACATGAGAACTTTTAAAATTTGATAATATTTTCTGAATTAGAGACAATTTTCAAAGTCAGAAAGATTTTATAATGTGTGAGGTCATTTGAAAAAAATTGAGAACATTTAAAAAAATTCAATTTCTTCTTTTAAAATTTGAGAATATTTTTTTATTCGAGAAGTTTTTTATTTTTTAGAACATTTTTTGAAAACGTGAAGTTTTTAAATATTGGGGAACATATTATAGATCTTTTGCTCAAAAGAGAACATCTGTTGAAAACATTACGTTTTTTAAATTATGCTTTTTTTATTTTTCATGCATATTTTCTTATTTGTCAATATCGTGATTTTTTTTACTATAGTTGATGTTGGGAGAAACCGGCTAGAACTGAACTACGAGTAAAAGAAACCATTACATACACCTGAAGCATGGTCCAACCCAGTCGGGGGCGCCCTCTGCATCAACCCTCCTATTTGACACAAAGGTGTTACTCAAAAAAAAAATGTTGACACAAAGGTCCCATGTAGAAGCGCCCTGCAGCATGTGTCACAATATTTTTTTTCTTGCTAATCTCTTGCTGGGTAAACCTGTGTGCAGCCTTGTGCACAACAACTGGAACGTAGCACCAATCGTGCGTGAGGGTTTCTTCGAAGGTTACCACAACTGTCTCCACCATTACGAAATTTTTGGTCCCCTCAACTCCGACTGTCATCTTGCACTGAGAGGTGGGTATCTTGAATCTTCAAGAGTTCCTTGTTCTTGTAGTGACCATCGTTGTTTTAAGAGAATAAAATTACTCTTGTTCTTTTGGCTGTGCCATGAAGTTAGAGAATTTTGTGTCCATGCAGATTTGATTATTCAGATCTTATGAGTTTATATTAGTGTGTCAAGTTTTTTTGTTGGTTTCATTCTTTATGAAGGTGAAATCTTTCACCCACATCATGGTAAAGATATTGTGATTCGACAACCTACACTCTAGGGGATCATCTTCGGCCCAAGTGCGTTCATTGATCAAGTCTTTCCATCTTTTAGGATGGGCAACTCAAGGCGCTTTCAATAACTTTTATTGGTAAAATGCTTGTGCGGGTGAAAGGGTGACAACAACGTTGTTTCAGTCTAATTGCAATCTCTTTACCCACGCCTTGAAAGTATTTCTTCTAGAAGAGCTTTATCCAACGAAGAGAGTGTTTCCTGTTAGAATTAATGGGCTAGGCCCATAGCAATTTCTGAAATCTCAAAGCCCATGTGTAAAATGGCAAGTGGTGGTGCTAAGTTTAGTCCCACCTTGGAAGTTGAAGAAGAGTTGGACCTCTTTATATAGTGGGTTCTCTCCACCACTCTAAGTGGTGTGTGAGAAGAGAAAGGGAAAACCACACGCGCGCGCTTGCTCGCCTCGCCTCGTCTGGCCTGGCCGGGCCGGGCCGGGGCGAGGCGAGGCGAGGCGGCGCGTACATGCGACATGCACGTGAATGGTCCGCCGAAATCCGCCAACATCGTCATCAACACTATCGCACCAGCTAACGATCAGTACGTCAGCTATTGTTACGTGCTTGCTGCAGTATCTCTTCTAGTCATGAATTATTTACTGGAATTAATCATGAACTTGCCTAATATTCCAACAATCCAAAAACCTAATTTTAGGCAATTTCCTGAGTTAACTATGGCTGGATTCGCTGATGCACTAAGGCCGGATAAGTTTACCGGTGTGCACTTTAAGAGGTGGCAGGTGAAGACCACGCCCGCTTATCGCTTCCGAAAGTTTTCCACGCTAGTGTTGGTGCTCGAGAGGGAATGACCGGCGAAGATCGGAGAAAATTCCAGGAAGCCAATACTATGTTTGTGGGATGCATTCTGAGTGTTCTTGCTGACCGTCGTGTGATGTGTACATGCACATAAACGACGGAAAAATTCTGTGGGATGCACCGAATGCAAAATTCGTGCAACAGATGATGCAAAGGAACTGCATAAGATGGTGAATAATCGTTACGTGGTTGAACAAGCTCATGAGACACGATTGCATTGTGAAGGAACTTGAACTCCTTAAATGTGTTCTACCCGACAAATTCGTGGCTGGGTGCATGATTACAAAGTTGCCTCCTTCATGGAGGAATTTCGCCACAACTCAAGCATAAGAGACAGGGAGATATCGGTTGAAAATCTGATTGCATCTCTTGATGTTGAAGAAAAAGCTCAAGACTAAAGATACCACTGAAAAAGGAGGTGAGGTTCAGCCTCATCGCTAACATGGTGCAGCGGTACCCACAGAACAAGAACAAAGGAAAGAACAAACCTGTTTTTAACAAGCCTACCAAGACTACTACCTTCAAGAAGAAGAAGTTCAACAAGGCTGAGCTAGAGTGCTACGCCTGTGGGAAGCCCGGACACTTTTCCAAGGAATGCCCTGAACGTGCAGACCGCAGAGGGAAAACGAGCTCCAAGACTGTCAACATGGTGACCGCTAGCAATACTGATGGGTATGGTAATTTACCTATTGTGCTTTCAATATTTCAATCATCTTCGTGGTGGATTGATTCGGTGCTAACGTTCATGTGTGTGCTGACATCTCCTGTTTACTTCTTATCGTGTCGCAAGGGATTCTTCCGTCCTAATGGGGAATGGGTCACATGCTTCGCTCGTGGCATTGGCACGGTGGATCTGAAGTTTACTTGGGAAAGATCGTGCAACTAAGGAACGTGCAGCATGTCCCTACTATGAACAAGAATCTAGTTAGCGGCTCCCTTCTATGTCGAGATGGATTTAACGTAGTTTTAGAGTCCAATAAAGTAATCGTGTCAAGATTTGGACAATTTATAGGAAAAGGCTATGAGTGCGGAGGCTTGTTTCGCTTTTCTCTTTCAGATTTTTGCAATAAGTCAATAAACCAAATTTGTGCTAGTGTTAATGATGATGCAAGTATTTGGCACTCTTGTTTATGTCATATTAATTTTGGTTTAATGTCTCGCTATCCAGCATGAGTTTAATTCCGAACTTCACGGTTGCCAAAGGTTCTAAGTGCCATAGTTGTGTGCAATCTAAGCAACCTCGAAAGCCTCATAAGGCTGCCGAGGAGAGAAACTTGGCACCTCTAGAACTCATATATTCTGATCTTTGTGAGATGAATGGTGTGTTGACAAAAGGTGGAAAGACAGTGGATTGTGTCTTTCTAGGGTATGCTCAACGGAGCATTGCTTATAGGTTTTTAGGGGTAAAATCTGAAGTACCTGATATGCATGTTGATACTATAATGGAATCTCGTGGTGCAACATTTTTTGAGAACATATTTCCTATGAAAGATATGCATAGCATTGCTAGATTTTCTTCTGAGATAATTCCTGAATCTAGTATAACTGATGAATATTTCGAACAATCACATGAGGAAGTCCTTGAGAAGGATAACAATGAAGTTCCTAGAAGGAACAAGAGACAAAGGATTGCAAAATCCTTTGGTGATGATTTCATTGTATATCTTGTGGACGACACACCCAAGACGATTGCAGAAGCATATGCATCTCCGGATGTAGATGATTGGAAAGAAGCTGTTCATAATGAGATGGACTCAATTCTTTCTAATGGAACTTGGGAACTAAGCGATAGACCATATGGTTGTAAACCTGTGGGCTGTAAGTGGAGTGTTCAAAAAGAAGCTAAAGCTGATGGTACTATTGATAAGTACAAGGCGGCTAGTGGCCAAGGGCTACACTCGTAAAGAAGGCGAAGATTACTTTGACACCTATTCACCCGTTGCTAGAATGACCACCATTCGAGTGTTACTTTCCTTGGCTGCCTCTTATGGTCTTATCATTCACCAAATGGATGTAAAGACACCTTTTCTCAATGGAGAGTTGGAAGAGGAGATCTATATGGATCATTGACGGGTTTGTGGTAAAGGGTGACGTGAGAAAGGTGTGCAAGTTGTTAAAATCTTTGTATGGTCTGAAACAGGCACCTAAGCAATGGCATGAGAAGTTTGAAAGAACTTTGACTTCTACAGGATTTGTCATTAACGAGGCTGATAGGTGTGTTTACTATCGCCATGGTGGGGGCAATAGTGTCATATTATGTTTGTATGTGGACGACATACTGATCTTTGGTACAAACATTAATGCAATTAATGAGGTCAAGTCTTTTCTATCAAAAAGTTTTGACATGAAAGATCTGGGAGAAGCCGATGTAATTCTAAACATCAAACTTATTAAGAATGAGAGTAGGATTACATTAACGCAATCTCACTATGTTGAGAAGGTCTTGAACCGATTCGGTTTTATGGATAGCAAGCCTTCTCCAACACCTTATGATCCCAGCATGACACTCAGAAAGAACAAGAAAGAAACGAGAGATCAATTAAGATACTCTCAAATTGTCGGTTCACTCATGTACTTAGCTAGCGCTACAAGACTAGATATCTCTTTTCTTTGTGAGCAAACCGAGTAGGTTCATGTCCAACCCGGTGATGATCATTGGCATGCACTAGAAAGGGTCTTGCGCTATCTCGAGAGGTACTATGAGTTACGTAATTACTTATTCAGGCATCCTCGCTGTGCTAGAAGGATATAGTGATTCAAATTGGATCTCCGATGTTGATGTACTTTACGCAACAAGTGGGTATGTATTTACTCATGGTGGTGGCGCAGTGTCATGGAGGTCTTGCAAGCAAAACCATATTGACGAGGTCAACTATGGAAGCAGATTAATCGCTTTGGACACAGCCATCGTTGAGGCGTAATGGCTGCGTGAGCTCTTGATGGACTTGCGGTTGTTGAAAAACCTGCATCGCTATTCTTATGAATTGTGATAACCAAACGGTTATCGCTAAAGTGAACAATTCTAAAGATAATGCAAAGTCATCAAGACACGTGAAAAGACGTTTGAAGTCCGTCGGGAAGTTGAGAAACTCCGAGTAATAATCATTACGTATATACAAATGCAGACAAAACCTGGCAGATCCCTTTACAAAGGGACTATCACGAAATGTGATAGACATTGCATCGAGGAGATGGGTATGAGACCCATAGATGTTACACCATAGTAGTAACCCAACCTTTGTGATCGGAGATCCCGTGAATTAGGATCTGGGAAGAACAAGCTATTGGTTAACCGAGGAGAGTAATAACTTATGATCGTCTCCAAGTGAAGATGCAAAACTCTCGTGAGTCAGTAAGGCTCAGATCTGTAAGGCAGGTCGGCAACATGCCTTAATGTGGTTCTATTGGCTATAATTAGCAAAGATGCTGTCCTCTGAGCAGTCTTGAAAGAACACACCTATATGAGTTCGACTATAAACGTCAGCAGCCTATGAGATTTGGGTGATCTCTAGTAAACTCACGAAGAGACCAGGGAGTATGACGTATAAGCTCCAAACCCAGGGGTAGCCCTCTTGGCGGTCAGTACTGGTTAAGACTTTGAGTGAAACCTCTTCACACAAAACTAGCAATTCAAGGCATAGTCCATTGTCAAGTTGTGAATGGATGTAGCTTAAAGTTCTAGGCGTAAGTTCAACTTAACAGGTCTCTGAAACACTGGTATATTAAACAAGTGGTGAGAGAAGGCAAATCTCTAAATGGGTATTTGAGATCTGGTGGGGATTGTTAGAATTAATAGGCTAGGCCCATAGCAATTTCTGAAATCTCAAAGCCCATGTGTAATATGGATAGTGGTGGTGCTAAGTTTAGTCCCACCTTGGAAGTTGAAGAAGAATTGGACCTCTTTATATAGTGGGTTCTCTCCACCACTCTAAGTGGTGTGTGAGAAGAGAAAGGAAAACCACACGCCGCTCGCTGCCTCGCCTCGCCTCGCTGGCCGGGCCGGGCGTGGCGGCGAGGCGGCGCCACATCTGACATGCGCGTGAATGGTTCGCCGAAATCCGTCCGTCTCCTTGCGGAGCGCAGCTTCCTTTGCCGTTTATTTTTATGTCTTGGCAGACAAGTCTTTGATTTCTTGTCCGGTAAGTATACGAATTAGAAACCGAGCCGGTTTGGGATTGTGGTCGTGACACAATACCGCCTCTGGTCCTAATATATATACAGCTACCGGCTGCAGCCAGAGACACACCGAAAAACACCTAGGGTTTTGCCTCATCTCACAACTTGCGCCGACATCGTAGTCTACTCCATCCCAAACGCCGGCGTGCATCGGCGCGTGGGAGAGCAGGTCTCCGAAACCGTTCGTCTTTGCGATCCTGCACCGGGAGAGGACGAATTAGGTTTTTGGTAAGCGCCAGGCGCGATCGCTCAAATTCGTCATCACGGGTCGCTCTTCCGTCCAAGTCGGCGGTGCTACTCATCGTCGTATTCATCGCCATCGCCAGCATATATCGTCGCCAACATCGTCATCAACACTGCCGCACCCATAATAGCTAACGATCGGTCGTCCAACATCCTCTGTTCATGTACTGCTTTCTACAGCTATTGTTACGTGTTTGCTGCTGTTATGCATGTCTTGATGTTCTTCTAGTTTGCTAGATTATTGCATGCTAGTATCTCTTCTAGTCATGAATTATTTACTGGTATTAATCATGAACTTGCCTAATATTCCAACAATCCAAAAACCTAATTTTAGGCAATTTCCTGAGTTAACTATGGCTGGATTCGCTGATGCACTAAGGCCGGATAAGTTTACCGGTGTGCACTTTAAGAGGTGGCGGTGAAGACCACGCTCGCTTACTGCTCTGAAAGTTTTCCACGCTAGTGTTGGTGCTCCAGAGGGAATGACCGGCGAAGATCGGAGAAAATTCCAGGAAGCCAATACTATGTTTGTGGGATGCATTCGAGTGTTCTTGCTGACCGTCTGTGTGATGTGTACATGCACATAAACGACGGAAAAATTCTGTGGGATGCACCGAATGCAAAATTGATTGCAACAGATGCAGCAAAGTGAACTGTACATCATAGAGAGTTTTCATGACTACAAGATGGTGAATAACCGTTTTGTGGTTGAGCAAGCTCATGAGATACAGTGCATTGTGAAGGAACTTGAACTCCTTAAATGTGTTCTACCCGACAAATTCGTGGCTGGGTGCATGATTGCAAAGTTGCCTCCTTCATGGAGGAATTTCGCCACAACTCTGAAGCATAAGAGACAAGAGATATCAGTTGAAAATCTGATTGCATCTCTTGATGTTGAAGAAAAAGCTCGGGCTAAAGATACCACTGAAAAAGGAGGTGAGGTTCAGCCCATCGCTAACATGGTGCAAGAGGTACCCACGTAACAAGAACAAAGGGAAGAACAAACCTGTTTTCAACAAGCCTACCAAGATTACTACCTTCAAGAAGAAGAAGTTCAACAAGGCTGAGCTAGAGTGCTATGCCTGTGGGAAGCCTGGACACTTTTCCAAGGAATGCCCTGAACGCGTGCACCGCAGAGGGAAAACAAGCTCCAAGACTGTCAACATGGTGACCGCTAGCAATACTGATGGGTATGGTAATTTACCTATTGTGCTTTCACTATTTCAATCATCTTCGTGGTGGATTGATTCGGGTGCTAACGTTCATGTGTGTGCTGACATCTCCCTGTTTATTTCTTATCAGGTCGCAAGGGATTCTTCCGTCCTAATGGGGAATGGGTCACATGCTTACGTTCGTGGCATTGGCACGGTGGATCTGAAGTTTACTTGGGAAAGATCGTGCAACTAAGGAACGTGCAGCATGTCCCTACTATGAACAAGAATCTAGTTAGCGGATCCCTTCTATGTCGAGATGGATTTAAGGTAGTTTTAGAGTCCAATAAAGTAATCGTGTCAAGATTTGGACAATTTATAGGAAAAGTCTATGAGTGCGGAGGCTTGTTCCGCTTTTCTCTTTCAGATTTTTGCAATAAGTCAATAAACCAAATTTGTGCTAGTGTTAATGATGACGCAAGTATTTGGCACTCTCGTTTATGTCATATTAATTTTGGTTTAATGTCTCGACTATCCAGCATGAGTTTAATTCCGAACTTCACAGTTGCCAAAGGTTCTAAGTGCCATAGTTGTGTGCAATCTAAGCAACCTCGAAAGCCTCATAAGGCTGCCGAGGAGAGAAACTTGGCACCTCTAGAACTCATACATTCTGATCTTTGTGAGATGAATGGAGTGTTGACAAAAGGTGGAAAGACAGTGGATTGTGTCTTTCTAGGGTATGCTCAATGGAGCATTGCTTATAGGTTTTTAGTGGTAAAATCTGAAGTACCTGATATGCATGTTGATACTATAATGGAATCTCGTGATGCAACATTTTTTGAGAACATATTTCCTATGAAAGATATGCATAGCATTGCTAGATTTTCTTTCGAGATAATTCCTGAATCTAGTACAATTGATGAATATTTCGAACAATCACATGAGGAAGTCCTTGAGAAGGATAACAATGAAGTTCCTAGAAGGAACAAGAGACAAAGGATTGCAAAATCCTTTGGTGATGATTTCATTGTATATCTTGTGGACGACACACCCAAGACGATTGCGAAGCATATGCATCTCCGGATGTAGATGATTGGAAAGAAGCTGTTCATAATGAGATGGACTCAATTCTTTCTAATGGAACTTGGGAACTAACTGATAGACCGTATGGTTGTAAACACATGGGCTGTAAGTGGGTGTTCAAAAGAAGCTAAAGCCCTGATGGTACTATTGATAAGTACAAAGGCGCGGCTAGTGGCCAAGGGCTACACTCAGAAAGAAGGCGAAGATTACTTTGACACCTATTCACCCGTTGCTAGAATGACCACCATTCGAGTGTTACTTTCCTTGGATGCCTCTTATGGTCTTATCATTCATCAAATGGATGTAAAGACAGCTTTTCTCAATGGAGAGTTGGAAGAGGAGATCTATATGGATCAACTGACGGGTTTGTGGTAAAGGGTGAAGAGAGAAAGGTGTGCAAGTTGTTAAAATCTTTGTATGGTGCAAAGCAGGCACCTAAGCAATGGCATGAGAAGTTTGAAAGAACTTTGACTTCTGCAGGATTTGTCATTAACGAGGCTGATAGGTGTGTTTACTATCGCCATGGTGGGGGCAATAGTGTCATAGTATGTTTGTATGTGGACGACATAATCGATCTTTGGTACAAACATTAATGCAATTAATGAGGTCAAGTCTTTTCTATCAAAAAGTTTTGACATGAAAGATCTGGGAGAAGCCGATGTAATTCTAAACATCAAACTTATTAAGAATGAGAGTAGGATTACATTAACGCAATCTCACTATGTTGAGAAGGTCTTGAACCGATTCGGTTTTATGGATAGCAAGCCTTCTCCAACACCTTATGATCCTAGCATGACACTCAGAAAGAACAAGAAAGAAACGAGAGATCAATTAAGATACTTTCAAATTGTCGGTTCACTCATGTACTTAGCTAGCGCTACAAGACTAGATATCTCTTTTGCTGTGAGCAAACTGAGTAGGTTCATGTCCAACCCGGGTGATGATCATTGGCATGCACTAGAAAGGGTCTTGCGCTATCTGAGAGTCACTATGAGTTACGGAATTACTTATTCAGGGCATCCTGCTGTGCTAGAAGGATATAGTGATTCAAATTGGATCTCCGATGTTGATGTACTTTACGCAACAAGTGGGTATGTATTTACTCATGGTGGTGGCGCAGTTGTCATGGAGGTCTTGCAAGCAAACCATATTGACGAGGTCAACTATGGAAGCAGAATTAATCGCTTTGGACACAGCTCGTTGAGGCGAGAATGGCTGCGTGAGCTCTTGATGGACTTGCGGTTGTTGAAAAACCTGTACGGCTATTCTTATGAATTGTGATAACCAAACGGTTATCGCTAAAGTGAACAATTCTAAAGATAATGCAAAGTCATCAAGACACGTGAAAAGGACGTTTGAAGTCTGTCGGGAAGTTGAGAAACTCCGGAGTAATAAGCATTACGTATATACAAACAGACAAAAACACTGGCAGATCCCTTTACAAAGGGACTATCACGAAATGTGATAGACATTGCATCGAGGAGATGGGTATGAGACCCATAGATGTTACACCATAGTAGTAACCCAACCTTTGTGATCGGAGATCCCGTGAATTAGGATCCGGGAAGAACAAGCTATTGGTTAACCGAGGAGAGTAATAACTTATGATCGTCTCCAAGTGAAGATGCAAAACTCTCCAGCTGTAAGGCTCGGATCTGTAAGGCAGGTCGGCAACATGCCTTAATGTGGTTCTATTGGCTATAATTAGCAAAGATGCCGTCCTCTGAGCAGTCTTGAAAGAACACACCTATATGAGTTACATTTAAACGCCGCAGTCTATGAGATTTGGGTGATCTCTAGTAAACTCACGAAGAGACCAGGAGTATGACGTATAAGCTCCAAACCGGCTGGGTAGCCTCTTGGCGGTCGTGTACTGGTTAAGACTTTGAGTGAAACCTGTTCACACAAAACTAGCAATTCAAGGCATAGTCCATTGTCAAGTTGTGAATGGATGTAGCTTAAAGTTCTAGGCGAAGTTCAACTTAAGGTCTCTGCTGAAACACTGGTATATTAAACAAGTGGTGAGAGAAGGCAAATCTCTAAATGGGTATTTGAGATCTGGTGGGGGATTGTTAGAATTAATGGGCTAGGCCCATAGAAATTTCTGAAATCTCAAAGCCCATGTGTAAAATGGTAAGTGGTGGTGCTAAGTTTAGTCCCACCTTGGAAGTTGAAGAAGAGTTGGACCTCTTTATATAGTGGGTTCTCTCCACCACTCTAAGTGGTGTGTGAGAAGAGAAAGGGAAAACCACATGCAGCCTTTCGCTGCCGCCTCGCCTGGCTTTGGCCGGGCCGGGCAGGCAGGCGTGGCGCGGCGAGCATACACGACATCTTGGCGTGAATGGTCCGCCGAAATCCGGTCCGTTTCCTTGCAGGAGCGCAGCTTCCTTTTGCCGTTTTATTTTTATGTCTTGGCAGACAAGTTTTTGATTTCATGTCCGGTAAGTATACGAATTAGAAACCGAGTCGGTTTGGGATTGTGGTCGCGACACAATACCGCCTCTGGTCCTAATATATATACAGCTACCGGCTGCAGCCAGAGACACATCGAAAAACACCTAGGATTTTGCCTCATCTCACAACTTGCGCCGCTATCGTAGTCTACTCCATCCCAAACGCCGGCGTGCATCGGCGCGTGGGAGAGCAGGTCTCCGGAACCGTTCGTCTTTGCGATCCTGCACCGGAAGTGGACGAATTAGGTTTTTGGGAAGCGCTGTGCGCGACTGCTCAAATTCGTCATCACGGGTCGTCTTCCGTCCAAGTCGGGCCGTGCTACTCATCGTCGTATTCATCGCCGTCAGCAGTAGATCGTCGCCAACATCGTCATCAACACTGCCGCACCCATAATAGCTAACGATCAAGACGTCCAACATCCTCTGTTCATGTCCGCTTTCTCAGCTATTGTTACGTGTTTGCTGCTGTTATGCATGTCTTGCTGTTCTTCTAGTTTGCTAGATTATTGCATGCTAGTATCTCTTCTAGTCATGAATTATTTACTGGAATTAATCATGAACTTGCCTAATATTCCAACATTTCCGGCGGGTCAAGGACGACTCGGCGTCGCCTGAGCGCAACCACGACGTCCACATCGAAGCTGCGTTAAGGACGAGCCGGCGTCGCCCGAGCGCAACCACGGCGTCCAGATCGAAGCTGCGCCAAGGACGAGCTGGCGTTGCCCCCGGCTACCGCGATGTCCAGATTGGACGTCGGGTCAAGGACGAGCCGAAGTCGCCCCCGCAGAACCGATATGCCTGCAATGACGGGCCTACCTCGCCGCCACCGTCGCTCCGTCTAGGAGGAGCTACTGCCCGCGATTGCAAAGGTGCGGGGCCACATCCTTCACTACCTGTGAGGCAACGGTGTCGGCGGGCACTCGGGTTCTAGGGTCGTCGTCTCCAACGAGGAGGGCGCGGCGAGGCAGTAGGCGCGGTATGACCGGCGCAATGCCGAACGCTGCTCCACGTTCGCCAAAAGCAGCGTCGCATCGGATTGGGTCCTCAACGACCCCGTCCTTGCCGTCGTGTGGGCACTAGACCGCTCCGTCACCACGTCGGAGACGACCACAGGCGCCGCAGCCGCCTTGATGGTGAGGAGTGGTCGCTTAGTGACTGTTACGGCAATGCCGACCGTAGCAAGACCGCCGCCAGGACTCTGAAGGCTACATCGGCACAGTGGTCACGGTGTCCCTCCGCACCGCGCAACTGGAGGCGGAGCGGCTCCTCCGCGAGCGGTAGGCTGCCGCGGCCCTCCCGCACCTTTCTGAAGGAAATATGCCCTAGAGGCAATAATAAAGTTGTTGTTTTATATTTCCTTATTCATGATAAAGGTTTATTATTAATGCTAGAATTGTACTGATTGGGAACTTAAATACATGTGTGAATACATAAACGAACACCATGTCCCTAGTGAGCCTATACTTGACTAGCTCGTTGATCAAAGATGGTTAAGGTTTCCTAACCATTGACATGAGTTGTCATTTGATAACGGGATCACATCATTAGGAGAATGATGTGATGGACAAGACCCATCCGTTAGCTTAGCATAATGGTCGTTCAGATTTATTGCTATTGCTTTCTTCATGTCAAATACATATTCCTTCGACTATGAGATTATGCAACTCCCGGATACCGGAGGAATGCCTTGTGTGCTATCAAACGTCACAACATAACTGGGTGATTATAAAGATGCTCTACAGTTATCTCCGAAGGTGTTTGTTGAGTTGGCATAGATCGAGATTATGATTTGTCACTCCGAGTATCGGAGAGGTATCTTTGAGCCCTCTCGGTAATACACATCAAAAGCTTGCAAGCAAACGACTAAATAGTTAGTCATGAGGTGATGTATTATGGAACGAGTAAAGAGACTTGCCGGTAACGAGATTGAACTAGGTATGAAGATACCGACGATCGAATCTCGGGCAAGTAACATACCGATGGGCAAAGGGAATTACGTATGTTGTCATAACGGTTCGACCGATAAAGATCTTCGTAGAATATGTAGGAGCCAATATGGGCATCCAGGTTCCGCTATTAGTTATTGACCGGAGAGGTGTCTCGGTCATGTCTACATAGTTCTCGAACCCATAGGGTCCGCACGCTTAACGTTCGATGACGATATAGTATTATATGAGTTATGTGATTTGGTGACCGAATGTTGTTTGGAGTCGTAGATGAGATCACAGACATGATGAGGAGTCTTGAAATAGTCGATAGGTAAAGATTAATATATAGAACGATGGTATTCGGACACCAGAAGTGATCCGGAGGGTACCGGGTACTTCTCGGGTCACCGGAAACACTACAAAAAAAAGACACATCCGTGACATTTTGGGCCGAACGAATTTTTTTCTATCATGCTTATGACACTTCTATGACGATAATTGTGATAAAACCTGGTATCATCATAGATATGGTGGGCTCCTACTTCTATGACAAAAAATCATGACAGAAAAGGGCTTTTCGTCCTGGGCGGGCTGGAGACGCAGCTGCATGAAATTCTTTGGGCCGTCCATTACGGAAAAAACCATGGTAGAAGCGAGGGCAAGGAAAATATCGGGGAGTTCCCGGTTACGGTGGGTGGTCGGGGGCCGAGCGATGCGCGTTTCTCTCGTACACGTACGCGTGTGGGTGCGAGGCGTTGGGCTCTAACTGAACCCGAGCGAGGTGTTCGCCTAGTAAACCCGAGCGATTACACTGCAGGCTACGCGTTACTGAACCCGAGCTATCGGTCGATCGATCTAGCTGTTAACTAAACCCGATCGAGAGATTCCTTCGCTAGTGCTGCTAACTGAAGCCGATCAAACCTCCTACCTCCTTCCCTTGATGAACTGTGAGCGTTGTTGGGTGGGGGGTTGGATGAACAGTTTCCGGTGGGTGGTTGGATGAATAGGACCCCGTGGTAGTAGAGGTTGTTGCCGCTGGATGAACAGGACCCCGTGGAGGGCTGGTTGAATAGTAGCCGGTGGAGGGTTGAATGAACAGTAGCCTATGGAGGGGTGGTTGAACAGGACCCCGTGGAGAGGGTTGGTTGAATAGTAGCCGGTGAAGGAGCTATGGAGGCTGGATAAACAGGAGCCCGTGGATGAACAGTCGCAGGCGGAGGCTGAAGGAGGTCGACTGTGGATGAACAGTAGCCCGTGGAGGCTAGAAGAGGTCGACGGTGGAGATGAACAGTAGCCCGTGGAGTCCCGTTTTGCAGTACGCCACACCCCTCCCGATCAACAGGACCCCGTTTCGACCGTAGGAGGTCCAAGATAAGTCCGTTTCCTCCGTTTTGTGGTACGTCACACCCTCCTAGTGAACAGGATCCCGTTTCGACCATAGGCGGTCGAACACAAGGCTGTTTCCTCCATTTTGCGGTATGCCAGGCCTTGTTTTGATCGGCTGTTCCGTCCAAGCCGGTTGGCTCCCGATGAACACGACGCATTCCGTTGCCTCCCAATGAACATGACGACGCAGTTTCTCCGTTCCGACCCAACCGATTGGCTGCCGATGAACAGGACGTCGTCGCTGCCTCTCCATGTAGACGAGCCCTGGCCGTACGTATGCACGAGTAGGTGTTCGAGACCCCGCCCGTATGTACGTACGTGGCCATATTTTCTTCTTTGCACCCTGGTTGTACGTACGTGTACATGCTACGTGCGCGCCTCTACTACGACACGTGCCCTTCCTTACTCGACCATGGTTCATCGCTGCAGCCTGCAGACAGACCAATCGACCAGTATGTACGTACACGTTCGCGACTAGAATGACAATGCTACATACGCTTCGACCAGGTGGGTCCCGACTGTCAGGGAGGATAAGGAGGCACTACCTTGCGTGCGAAGATGTAGCTGGTGGGTCCCAGCTGTCAGGGGGGAAACGTTTTTTTCACGAAATACGGTGGCCTGTCCGGTGGGTCCCTGCTGTCAGGTGGAGGAATCATTTGCGTGTAATAAGGAGGCACTTCCTTGCTGCGGCCGTGGACCCAGCTGTCAGCCTCTCCACGTACAGTACTCTTCCAATGGAAGTCGTTTCTTGACCACATTGACCACGCCGCGCCGAGAGCACCAAGACGGTGGACGAAGGCGAGGCCTAGGAAGGGGACGACGCGGAGCCGGGGAAGACACAACAGTGGATGCCCACACGGAGAGGAGTACGAGCGTTCACTGGTTCGGCTGTGGTGTGAGGCTGCCGTCGCCGTAGAATAACAGGGGTGTGGGTGAGTAGAGGGATGGCCTGGCTAGTGGTGGGAGTAGTAGGGGACGATGTGGCCTCCGCGGCAGCACAGCCGGCCACGGGAGGCAAGAGCACGCGATGGTTTGGACGGCTGGAGTAAGAAAATCAGAGGTTGAAGAAGCAGGACGACCGTTGGATGTTAACAATCCAACGGTCACTGGTGATAGAATCATTTGTTGACTAAGTTGACAAAGCCACTCCATCCATATCAACTTAGTAGGCCCACAAGTCAGTCTCCCACTATGGTGGGTCCCAGCTAGCAGGGGGTATTCATTTGTTTGTGCGTAATGTTTCCTTGCGTGCGAAGATATAGCTGGTGGGTCCGAGCTGTCAGCGGGAGGAACGTTTTTTTCACGAAATACAGAGGCCCTTTCGGTGGGTCCCAGATGTCAGGTGGAGGAATCATTATTTTGCACGTAATAAGAAGGCATTTCCTTGTGTGCGGTCGTGGACCCAGCTGTCAGCCTCTCCACGTACAGTCCACTTCCGATGGATGTCGTTCGTTAACCACGTTGACCACGCCGCGCCGAGAGCACCAGGGCGGTGGATGACGGCGAGGCCTAGGAAGGAAACAACACGGAGCCGGGAAAGACACAACAGTGGTTGCCCATGCGGTGGGGAGCATGAGGGTTGACTGGTTCGGCTACCATCACCGGAAAATAACAGGAGGTGTGGGTGAGTAGAGGGATAGCCAGGCCAGGGATGCGAGTATGATGGGGCCATGAGGCCTGCCCGGCAGCACAGCCGGCCACGGTAGGCGGGAGCAGGCGGTTCCGCCGGCGCTGGTTTGGGCGGTTGGAGCAGGAGGATCCGAGACTTAAGAAGCACGATTGTCGTTAGATTGACATCTAACGGTCTGACGCTGGTAGAGTCGATTGTTGACTAAGTTTCCTTTTTGAGAAACCTTATGTACGCATGAATTTAGTAGGCCCACAAGTCAGCCTCCAACTCTGCCAGACAACATAGAGTCCATTTGCTATTTTTTTAATAATCTGCAGCCCATTTGCTAATTCTTAAGTAATTTATTATATATCATTTTCTGCCCAGGACCACGGTCAAAAAGTTTAACCTTATTTTGTATATTTAGGACTGTTGTAATTCCGAAATGATAAACATTTGTTTTTTAAGAACTTACTGATTTGTCAAAAAAATAGTTTTGTTTTTGTAAGCAAATAAGACATGGGACAAATGAGTTGGTTTAAGGGAAAACCAGTGGTAAAAAAATCAGCTCTGGGAGGGAAAACAACAAAAAAAATAAGGATGTAAATATGAAAAGGGAACTTTATGTATTTTCAATTTAATGATACGTATATATATGAACTAGTAAAACTATAGGTAGATATTAGAAAACGGAAGTAGGACATGGCGTTTCAAGAGGAAAATAGAACTGAGTTGTGTGTTTGATTCAGTAAAAAAACTGCCTGCGGATATTCTAAGACAAAATATAACTAACGCTGGTGGGCCAGAGGCTAGTATATACCTGCTTGATCTTTGTGCCCCGTTGTCGTCATGGGTTGGGCCTGTTAAAAACAAAACCAAGTCTCGGCAGTCTACAACCCAGTTGAAACTTGCTCGACCTGAAAATACAATATACCTGCTCAATAAACGAGAGAATTCTGCAAGTATAGACTGATAACTGGGATCCAGCAGGTATATTGTTTTTTCATCGTGATAATAAGTGCATGCACTTGTTTCAAAAAAAATGGAGAACTGGGAATTCGAACGATAGGTGCTTATGCTACCCATCAAATAAAAATCAGGTGCCTAAAAATTCGTTTCGAAACAAATGATTCTGCTTTATATCCACATCAACCCTCGGCATGATGGTTGGAAGCAAATGCCAAGTTCATACTGAAAGATCGTTAACAACAATACCAACTTGCAGACGACCAGGTAGTACAAGTACCAATACCAAACTAACTTATAATCTTTTTAGTCCTGGCCCTAGTGTTCGTCTGGTAGAAAATCTTGCAGAGGACCAGCTCCCACTCCTTCTCTTGCTCCAGGTCCCCGAAGTGGTACTGGTGCATCACCCAGTTGATCCTCTGCTGGTCGAAGTTCTTGTTGGTGTGTAGCACATTTTTGTTGCCCGTCTGCCGGCCGTTAACCATCACCGGCAAGGTATTGCCGGTCTTGTGCCACATCGTGTGCATGCCGCACTCCGACTGTATCTTGAGACGTGTCCACGTGCCCCTTTTGAACGCCCTAGAGTTGCGCTGGAAGAAATGCTTGCTTAGGCCACTCAGTGTGATACCTGCAGTATTGTCGAATACAGGTTTTCGTGTACATAGTTGGCATTTTCATAACATCTTTGACATGTTGCAGTCACTTGTTTCACTTTTTATTAACTGACAAATTGTAATTGCTTCACTAGGTCTGAGTCTAAAAAGAAAAATAGATCTATAAACAAAGGAATATGTTTGTGCAAGTAGACGGCCGATCGGTGTCTTACCTGGAAGTTTCTCAGGATGGATGTAGCATATGCCGTGCTCGCTGTCGATGGTTGGTATGAACAAATCGATGAGAGGGTGAGATCATACGCTGTCAGTACTCACTTTGGCCTCAAGGTGCTTCATCAGCTCCTGATCCGTGGGATCGAACTTGACGCCAGTCGGCAGCACCGGCCAATCCTTCTTGGACTTGCATTGGTTAATTCAAATTATATGGTACTCAATATATGATCAATAGACTGTTTCAAGTGAATGATGAAAGATTTCGATAGATAAGTGGTACTCCAAATCTGAAGTCCACAATAGCCGAACACGCCGCCGGGACTCTTGTGTCACCTCACGTGCAGCGTGTTGTCACGTCAATTCAATGTGAGGACACGATGAATAATTTGACCGACGTATACTAGTACTGCTACTGTACTACTTACTAGTCGTATTTAGTGTCACATTTTAACCATAGGTTTAACTAACAAAATCTCAATGCATGTCACTGAAAATTATACCATTGGAAACTATGTTCAAATAAAAATCAAACGATATAATTTTTTGTGACATGCATTAACATTTAGTTAGTGAAATTTATGGTCAAAATTTGACACAAATTACGATGGGGACCAATAAACCGGGAGGGAGGTAGTAGTACGAGTAGCGCAATATACAGTATAGAGGACTAGTACAAATTTAGAAATGAAGTAAGAAGTGACAAGGCTGTGCAACAAACTTTGTAGGCTACATGAGTAATACAAAATATAATTCCCATTGGACAACACCTTTCACCAACAAGTACGCACTTGAAGCCTAATTGATATATATGGCTTCTGCACAGCATCTCCATCATCATTATCAGTTCATCCTACGCAGGTGAGCTAGGATGCACTTGATCCCAGAAAGGTATCTACCCTTCAAACCAGAGGAGTCCTTCAAACTAACAACAGTACATAATATCCAACAAAAGAGGGTCATGCTATAGCAACATGATATATAGTTCAGTCTAGATATCAGTACGAATCAAGTTGTGCATATTTGCTGTTGGCACGAACAACATCGCCGCATGTCGGGTTTGCAAAAGCCATCCATCGCATGGAAGCTTGATGCCTTTCACACACTGAAGATTATCTGGCAACAAGCCGTGTCGACGAATCTCTGGATATGGTGATTCATAAAACCCATGTTATAATGTGTAAACACAGTTCCCCCTGACAAATGGAAGTTGCATAGAACGGTAATCATCGCCGGTGATATGATCGTTGATTGGTTGGATGATTGGATAATTGAGCCCGAGGAACATGGAGTGGTTGCCGAGGCTGTAAACCCGCCTCCAGTTGAATACGGCTGGCCCAACAGACACGAAGCAGACATAGCCATCAATGTCACGAACGCCCCAGGCATTGTACTGCATGTGGTTTGATGTAATGGTTTGGTCAATTTGGTATGTGCGAATGAGCATCAAATGACCGCCGTTAGCTAAACGAGCGATAAACCACCACCTATCGGCTGGTATGATTCCAGGTCCTGGAATCATGAAGGCCAGCGCAGTTGCGTCTGCTGCAACAAATCAAATTGGATACCAAAAGGACAAAAATATACAATCATGTTCAGAGTATGTGTGGAATTAAGATTATTATAATAGTGACACATATCATAGACAGAGAATTGCAATACCGTGGTCATAATCATACCCCAAGTTAAAATAAATAAGCCAATGGCATTCATATTCTAGCAATATGTCATGGTTCAAACATCATGTAACAATGAGAGGAAAATAGCTATGACATGGCCTACTCATATTCTACCATAGCACTTACTATTGTTCTCATATCAACTCTAAGTAATAACATGCATTGTTATGAAAATCTTGGAAATGAGAGTAACATATAGCAATCATGAGGTTATACTCATAATATCTATTCTAACAATCATTAGATACCAATTGTTCTCATACCAACTCTAACAATAACATGTGTGGTCATAAAAATCTAGAAAATGAGAGGAACATATAGCAATGATGTGGTTATAGACATACTATCTATTATAAATTTGTAACAATCAACAGGCAGTCATATTCATAAGGTAAAGATGAGATGAGATAGAACAATTACACGACGGAAGATTCCACCAGTATAGGCAGCCAATCTGTGTGTCGACCGCGTAAACAATGCCATCGTGCACTATAGCATCCGACAGAAATGTTGCCTCAACAGGATTGACAATGAGCCATAACCATGTATGGCGACCGGATTCCAGATAGACTAATCCCATGTTGAACAAGGCAATGAGCTTGTAATCCATGTAGTCTTCTGATGGTGTGGGCACTTCGCAGATTACAACCTTCAGCAAACAGAGGTCAAGCCAAAAGCTCGACGCGTCTCGTGCGTAGTAGGCAGGAGTGTCCAGCGGGCCGCGAGGCTTGATGGCGGCGGTATCCAATGATGGAAGGGTGATCTCTCACTGGGTGTAGATATCCACGAGATGCCACGGACCACCGGATTGGTGGATGAGGACGATCCAGTTGGCCTTCATGCCCGCCCAGTAGGAGCCGCGGATGAAGGACATCTGGATGGGCAGTGGTAGCATGTCGAGGGGCACCACGACAACCTCCGTAGGATCATTAAGTCGGTATCTGGGCCACCTGCGAGGATCGGGCACAGCAAGCAGGGTGTCTTGGAAAGGGTCGGTCGGTTGCAGATGAGTAGACGGTACAAAGACACCGAGCATGCGGCCAGACGGACGATGCTGAGCAGGTCCATATGATTATAGATCTGCTCCAAGAGAAGATCGGGGAGGGAATTCCAATCGCGGCTCTGCGTGTCAGTCCGTTCTGCCATAGGGTTTTTTAGGGCGCTGAGTGATTGGGTTTTTTGGTGCGAGCGAGCCGGCGGGGAAGTGGATTCGGGCGGGCGAGCGAAGAAGATGGCATGTGTGGCCGAGCAGTGAGCGGGGGGATATGGTACGCGCGAGCTACCAAGGAAGATGGCGCGGGCGGGCGAGCAGTGAGCGGGGGGAAATGGTGTGCGGCCGACGATGGGGAAGAGAGGAGGAAGAAGAAGAGAGGAGGAAGAAGAGTGAAAGACGGGGAAGAAAGTGCATTAAATCTCAATTCTACTAGTACTAATACCAGGATATATCGTCCTTCAGAGTATAAATAGTTACGCTGATGACATGTGGGTCTGTTTCACTCAAGAGGGCCCATATGTCAGTTAATGGAGGAGAGAGGTGCGTAGGCGTATTTGCGGAAGCGTGCTCCACTAGCAAACATGATGGCAGTACTAGGTAAGGCTGATTTAGTAACACCAACACGCTGGTTCATCTTATTAATTAGGGACATTTACATCTATGCCCTTAACTCGAACCCACTACTCAGTTTTGCCCCTAATTTTTAGGTATGCTCAGTTTTGCCCCTCCGCCGTTAGTTTCACTTATAGAAATGTCCTTCTCTGCCGTTACCGTCCGGTCAAAGGTCTTTGACCGTCCTGAAAAAATAGCAAAAAAATAAAAAAAATTGAAACTTTGTGGGATCGAAGATACTCATGTCTGCAAGGCGTGTACAAATTTTCATGCCGTTCGGACACCCTGGGAGCTCGTGGCAAAGGAAAACATAAATTTTGTACGCATGCGAACAGTAAATTCAAAAAAATAGAAAAAAAAACAAAAAATATGAAATTTCGTGGGACTGAAGATATTCAGGTGCGCAAGATGTGTGCATGTTTTTGTTGTGTTTGGACATCGTAGGAGCTCGTGGAGAAAAAAACAAATTTTAGCTCAAAAAACTTTGAAAAATGCACTATTTTGTTTTTTTCTCTAGAGCGCCTCGTATGTCATTTGATCACCAAAACTTGCAAGCACCTTGTGCACTCAAGCCTCTTTGACGCCAAACAAATTCAATTTTTTTTGAACTTTTTTGCTATTTTTTTGAATTTACTGTTCATAGGCATAAATTATTTTTGTTTTCCTTTGCCACGAGCTCCCGGAGTGTCCAACCAACACAAAAATGTGCACGCGCCTTGCGGACATGACTATCTTCGATCCCACCAAATTTCATTTTTTTTTGATTTTTTTGCTATTTTTTTCTGGATGGTCAAAGTACTTTGACCGTACGGTAACGGCGCAAAAGGACATTTCTATAAGTGACACTAACAGCGGAGGGGCAAAACTGAGCATACCTGAAAATTAGGAGCAAAACTGAGTAGTGGGTTCGAGTTAGGGGCAGAACTGGAATTGGCCCTATTAATTAAGTGTCCCATCTGCTGCAGCGTGTATTGTCACTTCACTGTGAAGACTACTCCCTTTGTCTAGGTGTGTAAGTCACCTTACGAAAACCAAACCATCCCAAAACACTTAGGCACGATACATTAACTCCCTCCTTGTTTCTTGTTCCGTAACATATCAACCAATAAGAGATGTGGGCCGTGCATGCTTTTAATGACTTGAGACTAACAAACATGACATACAATGGTTAGTTCATTGCATGCAATGCTATTAATTAGCAAAAAGACATTAAGTTTTCTCATTTTCTCCTCTGCCTTGGTCGCGGTGCACAACCTAAGATGACTTATACACCTAGATGGAGGGAGTAGTTGAATAGTTCTCTCTGACTGAGATGGGGAATAATGGATCGCGAAGACTTCCTATCTACAGTATCCCTATGCCTCTACGCCCATCCTGTCCAACAAGATGAAACATTGTCCAAGGCACCCGGCGCCAATAATGTAGGAGTACTAGTACTACCTCCTTTCCGGTTTATAGGGCTCAATTCAAAAATCTCATCAACCAAGGTAGATGGTGGGTGGTGGAATAATTTTTGTAGTTTGCAAAAACACTCAATGAATGCACTCATTTTCCTCAAAAAATTATGTTTACCAATGCATTAATTTTGTGTCAAACTTTGACCATCTACTCCCTCCGTCCAGGTGAATAAGTCATCTTTGGTTGTGTACCATGACCAAGGAGGAAAAAACAAGAGAACTTAATGTTTATTTGCTAATTAATAGCATTGCATGCAATGAACTAACAACTGCATATTGTGTTTGGTAGTCTCGGCTCATTGAAAACATGCACGCCAACATCTCTTAGTTGATTTTTTTATATTATTTGAATTTTTTGAAAACATGCACGCCAACATCTCTTAGCGTGAGCGTAGGAATTTTTTTGAAATTGCATGCTACGTTTCCCTACGGTGGTATCAGAGCCAAGTCTATGAGTAGGTGATATGCACGAGTAGAACACAAAGAGTTGTGGGCGCTGATCGTCATAATGCTTACCACCAATTTCTTATTTTGATTCGGCGGTATTGTTGGATGAAGCGGCCCGGACCAACCTTACATTACCACGTACATGAGACCGGTTCCACCGACTGACATGCAACTATTTTTGCATAAAGGTGGCTGGCGGGTGTCTGTTTTTCCTACTTTAGTTGAATCGAATTTGACTACGCCCGGTCCTTGTTGAAGGTTAAAACAACAAATTTGATAAATCATCGTTGTGGTTTTGATGCGTAGGTAAGAACAGTTCTTGCTAGAAGCCCGTAGCAGCCATGTAAAACTTGCAACAACAAAGTAGAGGACGCCTGTCCGCGTCAAAACCGGCAGATCTCGGGTAGGGTTCCCAAGTTATGTGTCTGAGGATCGATGGTAACAAGGGACAATAGGGACATGATGTTTACCCAGGTTCAGGCCCTCTTAAAGGAGGCAAAACCCTACGTCATGCTCGATTATATTCGGTGTGTGTATAAGGGTTACAAGAGTTGATCTACCTCGAGATCATACTGGCTAAACCCTAGTTGTCTAGCCTATGATTATCCTCCTTCTACGGACCTAACCCTCTGGTTTATATACAGAGGGGCCTAGGGTTGTACAGAGTCGGTTTGCAGAGGAAGGAAGTAGTACACCCAGACACCAAACTTGCCGCCCATGCACATAGGAGTCCTACCCGGACACGGGGAATAATCTTCCGCTTTGTCTTCACGGCCCATCAATCCGGCCCATATCAAATAGACCGGACACCAGAGGACCCCCTGATCCAGGACTCCCTCAGTAGCCCCTGAACTAGTCTTCGATGAGATGTGTTCGGCACGCAGATTGTCTTCGGCATTGCAAGGCGGGTTCCTCCTTCCAAATATTTTAATTAGGCCTCCTGCATAAAGGGATTGTGTCCGGTTCTGCATAATTAATACAACCCTTAGCCACAAAGGCAAGACGTACAAATAGAAACAGTACCTTTACTAACAACTCTTCTGACGAAGCGTCATACTTGACTTTTCAACACTTCGAACTGTTTTCACGCTCATCGCTTCGTGTTTCGAGGCTTAGCCTCCATTGGCACGTCTTGTCAAAGCAGAGATCATGCCCGCCCATTACGGGATTCTCATCAATATGGTTTGGGTAATCCAACCCCACCTTACGCACGATCTTGTTGGGAGCAGGCGATTTTTATGGCTTAAGAGGGGGACGCTTGGCATTTTCACCGTCCATAAAAGGGTAAAGATCCATCCTTTTTCTTCACGCCTTCCTCTAGCTTCTGTCTCCCAATCTCAAAGCTCCAGCACAACTCCGACCTCCTCCACCGCCACCACCCTTCTCAGCAATGGTCGGGTCCAGCTCCAAGGGCAAGTGGGAGGCCTCCACCTTCATCGAAAAGGATGTCAAGGATCTCTGGAGCACGGGCTATCTGTCCGCGGACATCGCGCATAGGGTTCCAGATAAAGACCAGGTCATCTAGAGCCTGGTGAGAGGGTTTGTGTTCATCCCCCATTTCCTTCGGGGGCTAGGATTTCCCCTCCACCCCTTCGTCCGGGGTCTTATGTTTTTCTACGGGCTAGATTTCCATGATTAGCCCCAAATTCCTTCCTCCACATATCAGCATTTATAGTCATGTGTGAGTCTCTCCTCCACATCCCCCCACACTTCGGCCTATGGCTCAAAGTCTTCAATCTGAAGCCGAAGGTGGTCGACAGACAGCATGCGGATTGCGGCGGAGCTATGGTAAGCAAGCTCCCCAATGCAATCTGGCCAAAAGGGGCTTTCGTGGAAATAGTCAAGGTATGGCAGCAGAAATGGTTCTATACCACCGAACCCTGCGACGCCACCTGGGTGGCCATGCCTGATTTTAGATCCGGACCCCCCGTGAGACTCACCTCATGGACCGCCAAGGGCTTTGATTGGGGGTCCAAATCGGAGGTGAAGATGCTCCAGAAGCACGTCTCCGACATGTTGGGTGAGAACAACGGTCTCACAAACATGATTCAAGTGATTCTATTCCACCGCACCCTTCCCTGCCATCTGCGGGCCTCCCCCATGTGGGAGTTCAATCCGGAGGAGCCACGGACCCTGAAGAGCTTCTTCGGCACCACGCACGAAGATATATGGAAGCAACTCTTCAAGGCTCAGAAAAAGTGGCCGAAGAAGACCGAGGACATCGGACTCGACATCGAGAACCCGGCCACGGCGGTAAGCATAATCTTTATGAAGACCTATCCGGTCAATATTTCGGATATAAATTATATTTCCTGCTTTTCTTACGGGTGTAGACGGCAAAGGCGGTGTGGATCAACTGTCCGGCACCGCTGCCTGAGGACCCGACCACACCCCAGCTGACGGAGATGCTGGTCCCGGCGTCCTATGAGGCGTCGGAGAAGAAAACCAAGAAGAAGAAAGGCAAGGAGGCAAAGGGTGGCCCCCGCCACAAAGGTCCTTGAACAAAGGTCCTGAGAGACCAAAGCCCTCTCTTCCCATGAGGGAGATGAGGAAGAAGAGGAGGAGGAGGTGGAAAGAGACCCCCCATAAGGGAGGAAGAAGAAGAGGCCTGCCTCCAAGACCCGGACGGGAGGCGCCTAAAAGAGGGAAGTCGACGCTCCGGACAGTTCGGACTCAGAGTCCGAACTAGTCCCCAAGAAACCTCCCAGGGTGAAGCCCCTGGCCGAATCGTAAGTATTCAAAAACTTATTGCTTATCTTCGGTCTACCTGTTTCCATTATGTAAGTTATTTTGTTATTTGCCTTTCAGCCCTCCCTGCGTGCTCCTGCATACTCCATTATCGGAGGGGAATTCTCTGCCGCCCGAAATGGCAGAGAGTGACACGCTGCCGCGAGCCCCCTCGCCTATCGCCATGGAGGACACCGAAGTGTCGTCCCGAAGGACCTCTCCTGGCCGAGAGGGGGCGAACGAAGCCGTCGAGGGAGCGCCCGAGGTTAATACCTCGGTCGCTGAAGACCTAGGGGAGGCGGTGACGATGACATGTACCTAGGGTAGGGTCATAGGCCTGACCTAGACACCCTACCCAAGGACATTGCCCTAGACTCAAAGACATTTAAAGCACAAGAAGATAAACCGACTGAGTTCATCAAGGAGTGCAATCCACTCGACCTTTAACCTCACTCGGATACCCCAATTCCATTCGACCGATATGAAGTCACTTGACGATACAAGAAATCACTCGGAGTAGATAAGGCCTAACGTCACTCAGGATGGCAACGGCCAGGCATTCACTCTGTAGTCTTAAAGATCATTTATACCTCTTTATTACTGGCGTTATCAGTAATGCCCTATCTTGATGTACATTGAACCCTTGGTAACGTGGGCTGGTTGGGGTCCTGTCCACTCTATATAAGCCACCCCCTCCACTGGCACAAGGGTTCGCACCGTCTGTAACTTCACGCATAATCCAGTCGACCAAGCCTCCGAGCACCGAGATGTAGGGCTATTGCTTCCTCCGAGAAGGGCCTGAACTCATAAACCTTGCATGAACAATCTGACCATAGCTGGGATCTTGCCTCCTCCTACATACTCCCTATTCTACTGTCAGACTTACTCCCACGACAGTTGGCGCCCACCTTGGGGCAGGTATCTTAGTGACTTCCGGTGAGGTTGCAATTTTCTCGATCTCCATCATCATGGTTTCCAGCGGCGGTTTGGCTGAGGGCCGCGAGATCCATCTCGGTGCGCTCGTTTTCATCACCGACGACTCCGCCTGGCTCCAGGAGGCCCCCCTCGACATCGAGACGCTCCCGTCCATGGGCGACGACTTTCAGGCGTCCATGGCGTCCTTCATGACAGCCGACTCAAGATGTCGGTCGGCTCCCGCTATTGCAATGCAGTGAGAAAGTTGGAAAAGAAGTTTGAGGGGTTAAAGCTCCACCACATACCCCGAATCAAGAATCAAGCAGCCGATGACCTGGCGAAGATAGGTTCCAAATGGGAGCCTATTCCCAGCAATGTGTTTTTGGAGCATCTCCACACCCTGTCAGTTCAAGAAGATCCATTCACGGAAGAGCCCCCACAACCCAAAAGTTCTACTGATCCGGCTAAGATTGAAGTCCCAGCCGTGGCCGACCTGGTCATGGAGGTTTTGGCCATCACCCCCGATTTGACGGTGCCATATATTGCATATTTGCTCAAGAAGGAGCTTCCGGAGGATGAAGATGAGGCCCGTCAGATTGCCCGTCGATCCAAAGCCTTTACCGTAATAGGTGGACAGCTTTACGGAGAGAGTGTTACTGGAGTTGCTCAACGATGCATCACGCCAGAAGAAGGTCGAATGATTCTCAATGATATCCACTCGGGGACCTGTGGTCACCATGCGTCCTCTCGGACCATCGTAGACAAATCATACCGAGTAGGATTCTACTGGCCACGAGCAAATGAGATGGCAAAAGATATAGTCGACAAGTGCGAAGGCTGTCAGTTCTACTCAAACATGTCCCACAAGCCTACGTCTGCCTTGAAGACTATTCCACTCGTTTGGCCATTTTCTGTTTGGGGGTTGGATATGGTTGGACCCTTCAAGACCGGCAGAAGTGGTTTCACTCATTTGCTTGTAGCAGTCGACAAGTTCACTAAATGGATCGAAGCCAAGCCTATCAAGAATCTCGATTCAAGCACTGCCATCAGTTTCATCAGAGAGCTGATATTCAGATATGGAGTCCCTCATAGTATTATCACAGGGAATGGCTCCAACTTTGATTCTGATGAGTTCAGAGCATTCTGCACTTCCCAAGGAACTCGGGTCGACTACGCGTCTGTCGCGCACCCGCAGTCGAATGGGCAGGCAGAGAGGGCGAATGGTTTGATCCTCCAAGGGCTGAAACCCCGACTGATGCGTGATCTCAAGCATGCTGCTGGAGCTTGGGTGACTGGTTTGTCGTCTGTCCTATGGGGACTGAGAACAACTATGAACCGGTCGACTGACCGAACCCCTTTTTTCATGGTGTATGGTGATGAAGCTATACTTCCGAGTGACTTGCTCCACAATGCTCCACGAGTGGAACTTTTCTCAGAAGCTGAAGCTGAACAGGCACGCCAATATGCAGTTGATCTCTTGGAGGAAGAGCGTGAGATGGCTCTGATCAGGTTGACCATCTACCAGCAAGACTTGCGTCGATTCCATTCCTGTAATATCAGAGGTCGAGCGTTCCAAGAAGGAGATCTTGTGCTCCGAGTGCATCAGAAACGACCTCACAAGCTTGCTCCGGCCTGGGAAGGTCCCTTCATCATCACCAAGGTGCTCCACAATGGATATTATCACCTTTACAACGTAGCCAAGAAAGTAGATGAGCCACGCTCATGGAATGCGGATCTGCTCCGCCGTTTTTATACCTAAACGCTCGAGACGATGAGTTGTAATAAGAATCATTCAGTTTGCTTATCAAAAACAAGATGTTTGCAGTATCTTAACGATTGTTCCAAACACATGTGTTCAAAATCTCCAAGTGGGTGACTTAGCCGCGAACCCGATTCGCCTAAGTTTCAAAAACGCTCCGAGTGGAGAGCAATCCTCCCACTCAGGGGCTTAGCTGCGAACCCGATTCGCTTAATTTAAAAAATCCTCCGAGTGGAGAGAAATCCTCTCACTCGGGGGCTTAGCTGCAGTCCGGTACTCGCCTAAGTTTCAAAAATCCTACTGAGTGAAAAGCAATCCCCTCACTCGGGGGCTTAGCTGCAGTCCTGTACTCGCCTAAGTTTCAAAAATCCTACTGAATGAAGAGCAGTCCTCTCGCTCGGGGGCTTAGCTGCAGTCCCGTACTCGCCTAAGTTTCAAAAATCCTACCGAGTGAAGTGCAGTCCTCTCGCTCGGGGGCTTAGCTGCAGTCCCGTACTTGCCTAAGTTTCAAAAATCCTACCGAGTGAAGAGCAGTCCTCTCGCTCGGGGGCTTAGCTGCAGTCCCGTACTCGCCTAAGTTTCAAAAATCCTACCGAGTGAAGAGCAGTCCTCTCGCTCGGGGGCTTAGCTGCAGTCCCGTACTCGCCTAAGTTTCAAAAATCCTACCGAGTGAAGAGCAGTTCTCTCGCTCGGGGGCTTAGTTGCAGTCCCGTACTCGCCTAAGTTTCAAAAATCCTACCGAGTGAGAGCAGTCCTCTCACTCGGAGGCTTAGTTACAGTCCTGTACTCGCCTAAGTTTCAAAAAAAATCCTCCGAGTGGAGAGAAATCCTCCCACTCGGGAGCTTAGCTGCGACCATGGGTCGTGGAATTATCACGACAGATGTCCTAGTGTGAGGACTTAGTCGTGAGGCCAGCGCATCTATGTGGTAGCTTGAGAGGGGTTGATCGGAATCGAGAGATGCAACACAGGACAAGGGTTTAGATATCTTCGGGCCCCGGGAAACATCATCTGGTAACAACCCTACATGATGTTTGTCGCTAGGTCTCGTTATGCTCATGAGGGAGTCACCGTAAACTGGCTCTCCTAGTTGTCTTGCCTAGAGATTATTCAACTTGTCCCCTTAGTGCCCCCGCCTCCTTATATAAGTTGAAGGGGCGGTTTACATGTAGAGTCCAACTCGGATTAAGACTTAAACTAGTCTGACTTCTCATCACGGGCTTCTCTCCATGGGCTTCTTAACGTCTGGGGCTTCTTAATATTTTGGGTTTATTAACCCCAGGCGACTCTGTTACAATCTGACTTACCATCTGACTTAACATCTGGCGGCTTAAACATCTTAACCATCTGCCGGCTTAAACAACTTAAACATCTTAAACATCTGGCTTAAACATGTGGCTTAAACATCTGTCTTAAACATCTGGCTTAAACATCTGCCGGCTTACAATCTGCCGGGTCACCAATGAAACACCAAGTTCCAGCCGGGTCATGTCTCCGGCCGGGTCATACCGCGGGGTATATCCACGATATTAGCCCCCAGTTTAATTTGGATTTATCCATGTTAAACTGATCCTGTAAACAAAACACAAGAACAAATTTAACAGTTTATGCTCCGGGTTAAATATTCTTGTAAGTCGGCACCTGAACATCCTTAAGTCCCTGTCATTTCCTTCTTCTAGAAAATCCGGGTCAATAAGCCAACTTCATAATCAATTTGCTGACTTTGGTTTCTCACAGAGAAAAATTGTGAAGAATAATTCATTTGACTCAGCTCCCAATGCTTAGAAACATTGGTGTTGAAATACTCATCTGATCTTCAGTCGGCTTGAAAATGTAGATCTTGCCAATTTATGATTACCAAAATTGTCGGGTTATAAATAGATGATGTCGAGTCATATTTGTTGCCAACACCGGGTCAAAACTGAGAATTTTGAAGATTTATCTCCCTCATATCCATATTACCAGTAGCCCCCAAGTCTTGAGCAGAGCAAAGTGATGACTTAAGACTTGCATCAATATAAATATTACCACTTTGAAGAAATCCATGTTGTTCATCTTAATAACTAGTCACAACTGAGTATTCCACATAAGTAGCCCCCAAGTGCCAGGTTGTCATGCTTGCAGCAACCTGGGACTTGAAATTGCCTTATGCTCATAAAAACTTCAACCTGTGTAGCCCCCAAGGGCCGGGTCATTATGCAGTAATGAGCAGAGACTTTGTAAATATGATCATGTAGAATTGAACAGCAACGTGTAGCCCCCAAGGGCCGGCTCAGTAAAATAATATTGAGCTGGGACTTTATATACACTTCTTTGAAAAGAACATCATATGATGTAACCCCCATCATGGGGCTTGAACCCACGTCCACAAGATTAAGAGCTTTGTGCTTTACCAACTGAGCAATGAACCCTTCAATATAATGGATTAAGGCTTGTGTACCTTGAATTTTTTACAGGAGCAATTGGTAGCCCCCAAGGGCCGGCTCATTACAATGTGATGAGTCGGGTCTTCAATAAGGTCAACAAAAGTGACTTTGCATTAGCCCCCAAGTACCATGGTGCATGCTGGCAGTGACATGGGACTTGCATATTTAATGTGATCTCAACTTGGATAATGTAGCCCCCAAGTGCCGGGTCGTAAGCTGCAGCGACTCGGGACTATTCCTTCCATTGTAGAATAAATCATATCCATTGATAAGATAATAGCCATTGCGCGAAAGCGACTTTGAAAACCTCAATCATAATACTGGTTATTGATAAGCATAATAAAAATCCAGCCATGATGGCTATTAAAGATTTGAATAATATAACCTGGTTTGAAAACCGGTTCCTGCAATATAAACCAGTATATCCATGCATATATGATGCATGCTATGATGATATAATGATGATGCAATGCATGATGATGTATGTGCATGATGACGGAATACTTCAATCAAACTAGCCTGAGCCATTGGAAGGTACGTGCTTTCCGTGAGCCTGACTCATAGTACCCAATCGACATTTGAACCCAGATAAAGTCTGGTCTTGCTTTATAGACTTATCAGGAGTACGTGGGGTCAGAGTAATAGCATACATCACGGGCCGATTTATCCAAGTTTCAAGGAAGGCGGCTTATGAAGCCTGGATCTATCCTGACTATTTGTAAACCGTGCTCTCGCATGACAAACCGCCGTTTGAACCTTAACAAGCTCAGATCTTGGTCGAATATGCCGTAAAGATTGATCGTTAAGAGTTCGACGGGTCAATCAGGATTACCTGATGGAGTTGAAGCAGCTGGCTACAGGTAGGATGACCCAAAAAGGTTATATTCTCTTTGGTCGGATATGCCTATGTTTGAATATAACCTAGTCAAGAGGGTGGTAACGCTATGTTCTCTTTGGTCGAATACGCCTATGTTTGAACAGGAAGCCCCCAAGTGACATAATTGTGGCATTGCGCCGATCAAGAGGGATATTCACAGCTATGATTCGAATACGATCAGGAAGCCTCCAAGTGACCATAATAAGATGAGGCTATAAGGCAGGATACCCATGTTCGAATCACGCATCATGGCAGCAAGTTCTCTTTGGCAACCTTTATTTTTTCTGAGAACTCGAACTTGCGAGAGATGGATTCTTTTTGAACCGGATATTGAGAGCTCCAGAGCTTTGTGGGAGATTGTTTCCTCTTAAACCGGATATTGAGAGCTTCCGCGTTGTGTGGGAGACGGGATTTCCCTTGAACCGGATTGTAAACCGGAAGCATCATTGTGAGCCAGAATAACGGCCTTTTAAATTTTTATTGATATAGTAGTAATCTCCGGGGCCGGGTTATTTTCCTCCAATGACCCGGGGTCATGAATTTGCTGAGTCATGTCATTTTAGCCCCCGAGTCTTAAGACTACTTGAGGAGTTGGCTTGAGACTCTCCATGCTTGACCATGATATAACCAGTGGATTGCTGGAATATGTTGAATCTCGGTGGGTTATAATTGACCCTATCCATTGACCCATCCGGTGCAGGTAAGGGCCATAGCTTGATGGCCTCCTTTGTAATGGTGAATTTTGCATAAGAAATTACACAAATGAGAGTAATTGTTCTCGAAGACAATAAGAATGTATCAATACAAACTTTGACAGGATGGATTTCACCTGATATTTTTATGAAGAAGTATTAGTTGTAGGTTGCGGCAACAACGCAGCAGGTGGCGGTTTAAAGCGCTGCAACCAGGTAGGCCAAGGCCAAAGGACAGCGGCGGCTTATCGCAAGGGTGAGACAACGACAGGCGTTGAAGCGCCGAGCGACTCAACAGGCGGCTCACCACAAATCGCTGGTACTCTTGTGCTTAATCCCACGTGGGTAGCCTCAAGTACCACTTAGAACAGGTCAAACCAGTGGGATCACTGCACGACCAATTTTTGCATGAATAAATGGAACCTTGCGTTGATCCTTGTGTAACTTTTGTCATCCGTGGCTCGTGGGTTGAAGCGGAGAGGGCATGCAGCACCCCGTGCATGTGGGAAACATAGTTGTGCTTCTCTCTTGAGGTTTAACCACGGGCGGGCGTGCACCAGCAGATCAACCGAGTAGCCGGGTCCAGCCATCCCACGACATTAGATTGGTAACCATTTTTTTCTTTCGTTCAGATCGATCGAAACCAATATTGACTCATCTTATCTAAATGGGCAAATAGCTGTAGCAGCACCCAGGCGAGGTCTGGAGCGATCTTGGAGCTGAGCAAGGACGGGCCAGGCGCCTCTCCGTGATCCAAGCGTCAGCCGACTTAAGCGAGGCCATGGGGCAGCTCGACCGGAGGCGAGGTGAGGCTGTGGAGGCTCGCTCGTGGCGGGTCATAGCAATAGTGAGACCACTCGGCGACTCAGAGGCGGCATGTGGGTGGCGGAAGCATTCGCGAGGAAGGCGGGCGCCGGAGCAGAGGCGCCGATGATTTGGACACGGGCCCTTGGCCCTGGCAGCAGCTCGGCGCGGTAGAAAGTGGTGTTGCGCGGCAGCTCAAAACCAGCACGAAGCGAGCAGACTCGGTGGGGTAGAACGACTGCAGAAGAATGAGGTGGTGGCCGCAGGGGCGGACTTGAAGCGGCAGCTCACAACAGGTCGCAGCCGCGATGAAGGCGAGGTGAGCACGGGGAGGCCCATGGCGAGGCGAGTCACAACAATGGCGACGGGCGGTTCTCGGCAGGGAGGCGACTTGGAGCGAAGCGAGGCCGGGCTCAGAGATGACAACTCAATAGCGGAGCGCCGAGCGGCGGCTTGAATAAGCCGTGGGGTCGGTGACTCACAATGGCGACAGCTCCACGAGGCGGCTCGACGCGCCGGCGATGGCGCAAGGCGGCTTGGTGCGGTCTCGATTAGGGTGTCCAGCGAGATGGAGTTAGGCGGCTCGAGGCCCCGACAACGACTTGGCCATGGAGCTGGGTGAAGACGAGGCGGCTCTGGCCACAACGGATCATGGCGTGAGTAAGCCGGCGAGGCATTGGCGAGGCCGGCTCTGCTGCGGTGGTTTCTTGTGAGAGGATACGAAGTCTGCAACGGCGGGTTGGAGGCGACGCCGACAAGGCCGGTGGTGGCTCCTGGTGATCGGCATCCGGTGGCGGTGACTTGACACGGCCACGATGTTGGCGACCGGCAAAGACGGGTTATCGTGGCAGCATAAGCGCGGCCGCCGAGGCAGAACAACGATGCAGTGAAGGTGACTCGGAACCGGTTAAGAAGGCGACTCAGATTGGAACCGGGTTGAGGTTGGTTTCGAAGTGGAGGAATTGACTCGGCGGCGGCTTGAAGCAGAGGAAACCACACGCAATGGATGTGAGCCGGAGACGGCGACTGACGCTGGAGGGTCGAGCACCGTGGCGGCTCATAGTGGCTCAAAATCGCAGAGGTGGCCCAAAGGCGACAAAGTCCCACAACTTGGCAACCCGGCAGAAGCTCGAACGGCGACTCACCGGCGGAGTGGAACACAACAAAGGCGCGGCAGGGCGTTAGGCGGCTCGGGAGACCTAGGCGGCCTGCAAGAGGAAAGCGGGCGTGGAGACCCGGCGAGGCAGCCGGTGGGTGAGCAAGGCGGACGGATGAGGCGTAATGTGGAGACGCCCGGCGGTTCGAAAGCGAGCGAAGAAGGCATGACCGCAATAGCTTGGCACAGCTGCGGGGCGACGCCATGGAGGTAGCGAAATGGGCCGGGTGGCCCAAGGCTCTTGGTAGGGGCCACAATGGCTCTTGGCCATCGGGCAAGGATCTGGCGGCTCGGCAAATTTGGAGGTGATCCGCCTTGCAATCAAGACGCTGGCAGAAGCGAAGGCGCGCCTGAATCGGGCGGCTCACGGCAGCGCGAGGCCGAGCTGGAGACTCGGAGAGCCGGGCGGAGACGAGAGCAGCCCAACGATGTGCCTCGGCAGCGATCGGAGAGAGGCCGCAAGGGCGGCTCATGGCCAGCTCAATGCTAATGGCGAGTTGGAGCCGTGGCCGTGAGGTGTGATAGCGGAGGCCGGGGTGCTCTGCGAGGGCGGGTCATGGCCGCCGTGGACGGTGGCGGCTCGTGTTGAGGGCAGGCCGTGTTCTGAACCGGCGGGCGCGGTTGGCGGAGTGAGGCGGCGATGCGGCTCGTCTCACGGCAGTAATCGCGGGTCGCTCAATCGAGACACTACTGCAAAGGGAGACGCGGGCGGCGGCTCAGGGATCACTTGGCGAGGCCGGGTTCAAAGGTGATGTGAGGCCGGCGGCGGAGGTGTCGGCTCGTGGCTACGGAGACTTACGATGAGGCACAACAATGGGGCGGTTTAGCAACGGAAAGAGGCAGATAAGCACTTTTTGGAGCGACGGCTCGACACGCATCCGCGACGGCAGAGCCGTGGAGAGGCGGAGGAGCAGTAGTGCCACGGTGAAGGCCATCGGGTGTCCGGTTTGAAGCGCGTCGTGGCACGGCTGTGGCGGCGCGGAGTCCGATTCCCGTCCTTGTTGTGGTCAATCAGGTTTCCAGTGGTAGCTTTAGGCAGGTGCCTTACGGATCCACCTCGGGACGACCCTTGTACCAATCGATCTCAACCTTAGTTGACCACTGTAGTTCCCAATGGATTTTCTTGTTGATCTCGGCGACTTGTAGTGATTCTGTTGATCTCGGCGACTTGTGGTGATTCTATTGATCTCGTCGACTTGTGGTGGCTCACAGATACCGCCCTAACTTTTCTGCGGATCCTTCAAAAACAGTTCTTCATCCGAACAAATTTGTGAGCTTCTCGAACCGTGGAAAAAATCCCTCCAAGAACTCAACACCACCGTGCGCACGCCCCACGGTGGGCGCCAACTGTCGTGGAATTGTCACGGCAGATGTCCTAGTGTGAGGACTTAGTCGTGAGGCCAACGCATCTATGTGGTAGCTTGAGAGGGGTTGATCGGAATCGAGAGACACAACACAAGACAAGGGTTTGGACAGCTTCGGGCCCCGAGAAACATCATCCGGTAACAACCCTACATGTTGTTTGTGGCTAGGTCTCATTATGCTCATGAGGGAGTCACCGTAAACCGGCTCTCCTAGTTGTCTGGCCTAGAGATTATTCAACTTGTCCCCCTTGTGGTGCCCTGCCCCTCCTTATATAAGTTGAAGGGGCGGGTTACATGTAGAGTCCAACTCGGAGTAAGACTTAAACTATTCTGACTTCTCATCACGGGCTTCTCTCCATGGGCTTCTTAACGTCTTGGGCTTCTTAATATTTTGGGTTTATTAACCCCAGGCGACTCTGTTACAATCTGACTTACCATCTGACTTAACATCTGGCGGCTTAAACATCTTAACCATCTGCTGGCTTAAACAGCTTAAACATCTGCTGGCTTAAACATCTTAAACATCTGCCGGCTTAAACATCTTAAACATCTGGCTTAAACATCTATCTTAAACATCTGGCTTAAACATCTGCTGGCTTACAATTTGCCTGGTCGCCAATGAAACACCAAGTCCCAGCCGAGTCATGTCTCCGGCCGGGTCATATTGCAGGGTATATCCCCGACAGACCCCGTACTCGCCTAAGTTAAAAAATCCTCCGAGTGGATAGCAATCCTCCCACTCGGGGGCTTAGCTGCAACCCCATACTCGCCTAAGTTAAAAAATCCTCCTATTGGAGAGCAATCCTTTCACTCGGGGGCTTAGCTGCGACCCCTTATTCGCCTAAGTTAAAAAATCCTTCGGGTGGAGAGCAATCCTCCCACTCGGGGGCTTAGCTGCGAACCCGATTCGCCTAAGTTAAAAACCACTCCGAGTGGCCGAGTCACAGGAACAATGTACGCTCCATCTCGATCCGCAAGGACAACGTGGTGCAGGTCGTGTGCAACACCTGATGCTCTTGCCCACGACCCTCTCGACGGAGCTGCGTCACAAGTACAATGTACACTCCATCTCGGTCCGCAAGGACGACGAGGTGCAAGTCATGTGCAGCACCTGATGCTCTTGCCCATGACCCTCTCGACGGAGCTGCGTCACAAGTACAATGTATGCTCCATCCTGATCTGCAAGGACAACGAAGTGCAGGTCGTGTGCAGCACCTAGTGCTCATGCCCACAACCCTCTCGTCGGAGCTGCATCACAAATGCATCATCTATTCCGAGTCAAGAATCAAGATTCAATCGGAGTTAAAAGATTCAATAGCAGCAAAAGCAAAGCAACCATGTTGAAAAGAAAAACCAAGTTCGGATAAATCTAGCGAGGTCCAGAACCATGAATGGAAGTACTCAGGCGTCAGGCCTGAAGGAGTTTAACGGTTACAAAATCACTCGGCATTCCGAGGCAAATAGAAGTAAGGCCTAAAGTTTGTTCACTCGGCAGGAGGAGGGCTAGCTAGCTCGACGAACTCGTCTAGTTCGATTCCATCAGCGATACGAGTAGCAGCGTCGATGAAGGTCTCCATGAAGGACTGGAAGTTAAGTTTCTTGGAATTGTCAACCTTGAGGGCCACGAGCTTTTCTTCTCTAACTTCCTGGCAATGGATGCGGACCAGAGACAGAGCCACGTCCGCACCACACCGAGCAGATGATTTCTTCCACGCCTGCACTCGACTGGGGATCTCGTTAGTCGAGTCATCAGAGACTCGAGGTCATTCTGGAATGCCTCCCTTGGACAGAGCTCCGTGTCGACCCGTGATACCGCCGCCTTCAGTCAATCCAGATAATCGGTGACACTGGCGAGGCGAGATTCCAGTCGCAGCACGTTCATTGCAGCTTCATCCTTGACGGGGGAGTTTATAGGGTCCAACTCGGTCTCAATCCGCCCGGTCTGTTCCTCAAAGTTTTGACGGAATTCTGCACTCACAGAAAAATGATGAGTCGAAAAATATGAAGAGTCAACAGTGGCAAATCAGTCGGACAAGAAAAAGTACCTTCAAGCATAAGGAATAGCTTGTTGGCGAGTCCTCCTAGATAAACCTCCAGCTCGTCCCGCTTCCGAGTGAGATCTCCAACGTTGTCGGTCAGAGTCACCTTGTCCTTCTTCAGCTGCACGACTTCCTTGTTTGGTTTCGCTGATGGCAGTCTTCAGTTTGGCGTTTTCTTCTTCTAGCTTGCCGACTGAAGCCAACTTCTTGTCAGCAAGTTCAGTTTTTTCCCGCGTCGTCTTTTGAGCTGCGGCGAGATCAAAGGACTGGGTATCCATGCCAGGTGTTATACCGGTAGCTTCAGGTGGTATTCATGTTTGGCATATGCCAGCTCTGACTGAAATCTTTGGGGACGATTCTGTATTACAATTTGGTGGAGGAACTTTAGGACATCCTTGGGGAAATGCACCTGGTGCTCTCGAGCACGGGTTGAGGTTCGCCCTCAATGGGAAAATGGAGCACCTAACAACGCATCTTCACAGACCAAGAACTACGAGATCACCCCTTTCATTCTGGGGTGATGGAGGGATCGTACCATTCGAGCCTTTTTTTCATGCTTTTCCCGGAAAACCCTTTTCGTTCCGCTTAGCCCTATCGGGTATTTTAGTGATAGGTTCTGTAGGAACTGGACGATCCTATTTGGTAAAATACCTAACGCAAAATTACGATTTTCCTTTCATTAAGGTACAAGGGCTTCTTATTCCACAAGAACGAAAGCACCTTTTCATTCTTTCATATACTAGGGGTTATTAAGGTCCTTCTATTCCAGCGTCTGCTGGATTTTCTCTAAAGAAATAACATTCTTCAGTCGAGCTTGGAGTTGTCTGTTTTCACTACGCACATTTGTTCGAGTGGAGTCACTCAGTTCAAAAGGCAAAAAGTAAAGTAAGCAAAGCAAACAGTCGACAAGTGGTTACCTCCCATAGCAGTTGCTTCATCCTTGGCCTTCTGCAGATTTTGCTTAGCCAGTTCCAGATCAAGGTTGAGCTGAATTTGTTTCTGCTCCAGTTCAGTGAATTGAGCCCCGAGTGCACAAGATTTCTGCAATCGACAGATACGACACGTCAGATAAGATACAAGTTCAGATCACCACGACAAAACGAGTTCTAAGACTACTGCTGAATCAAACATTCAACAGTAGTCTCGGGGACTACACCCAATGGGTGCACTTAGCGTGCCCCCACTGGTTCGACTTTTCAATCCACCTGGTCTGTCCAATAAAAAAAACAAGGAAGGCAACAATTATTCTCAGACCACAGCCGACTGCCAGCAGTCGACTGCGGTCTCGGGGACTACACCCAGTGGGTGCACTCAACGTGCCCCCACTGGTCCGGATCCCACTCAGCACGACCTGCCTAGTGCTACCTCTTGAGCACTGCGTTGGTTTTCCCTTGAAGAGGAAAGGGTGATGCAGCAAAGTAGCGTAAGTATTTCCCTCAGTTTTTGAGAACCAAGGTATCAATCCAGTAGGAGGCTACGCGTGAGTCCCTCGCACCTACACAAAACAAATAACTACTCGCAACCAACGCGATAAGGGGTTGTCAATCCCTTCACGGTCACTTACGAGAGTGAGATCTGATAGATATGATAGGATAATATTTTTGGTATTTTTGTGATAAAGATGCAAAGTAAAATAAAAGCAAAGGCAATAACAAAGTGTTGGAAGATTAATATGATGAAGATAGATCCGGGGGCCATAAGTTTCACTAGTGGCTTCTCTCAAGAGCATAAGTATTTTACGGTGGGTGAAAGAATTATTGTTGAGCAATTGACAGAATTGAGCATAGTTATGAGAATATCTAGGTATGATCATGTATATAGGCATCACGTCCGAGAAAACTAGACCGACTCCTGCCTGCATCTACTACTATTACTCCACTCATCGACCGCTATCCAGCATGCATCTAGAGTATTAAGTTCATGAAAACAGAGTAACGCCTTAAGCAAGATGACATGATGTAGAGGGATAAATTCATGCAATATGATAAAAACCCCATCTTGTTATCCTCGATGGCAACAATACAATACGTGCATTGTTGCCCCTCATCACACCGGAAAGGACACCACAAGATTGAACCCAAAGATAAGCACTTCTCCCATTGCAAGAAAGATCAATCTAGTAGGCCAAACCAAACTGATAATTCGAAGAGACTTGCAAAGATAACCAATCATACATAAAAGAATTCAGAGAAGATTCAAATATTGTTCATAGATAATCTTGATCATAAACCCATAATTCATCGATGTCAACAAACACACCACAAAAAGAAGATTACATCGAATAGATCTCCACGAGAGAGGGGGAGAACATTGTATTGAGATCCAAAAAGAGAGAAGAAGCCATCTAGCTACTAACTATGGACCCGAAGGTCTGAGGTAAACTACTCACACTTCATCGGAGAGGCTATGGTGTTGATGTAGAAGCCCTCCGTGATGGATGCCCCCTCCGGCGGAGCTCCGGAATAGGCCCCAAGATGGGATCTCGTGGGTACAGAAGGTTGCGGCGGTGGAATTAGGTTTTTGGCTCCCTGTCTGATCGCTTGGGGGTACGTAGGTATATATAGGGGAAGAAGTACGTCGGTGGAGCAACGTGGGGCCCATGTGGGTGGAGGGCGCGCCCTGGAGGGTGGGCGCGCCCCCTACCTCGTGGCCTCCTGGAAGCTTCTCTTATGTAGGGTCCAAGTCTCCTGGATCATGTTCGTTCCAAAAATCACGCTCCCGAAGGTTTCATTCCGTTTGGACTCCGTTTGGTATTCTTTTTCTGCGAAACTCAAATAGGCAAAAACAACAATTACGGGCTGGGCCTCCGGTTAATAGGTTAGTCCCAAGTATAATATAAAAGTGGATAATAAAGCCCAATATTGTCCAAAAGTAGATAATATAGCATGGAGCAATCAAAATTATAGATATGTTGGAGACGTGTCAAGCATCCCCAAGCTTAATTCCTGCTCGTCCTCGAGTAGGTAAATGATAAAAAAGATAATTTTTGATGCGGAGTGCTACTTGGCATAATTTCAATGTAATTCTTCTTAACTGTGGTATGAATATTCAGATCCGAGAGATTCAAGATAAAAGTTCATATTGACATAAAAATAATAATACTTCAAGCATACTAACTAAGCAATTATGTCCTCTCAAAATAACATGTCCAAAGAAAGTTCATCCCTACAAAATCATATAGTCTAGTCATGCTCCATTTTCGTCACACAAGAATGCTCTCATCATGCACAACCCCGATGACAAGCCAAGCAATTGTTTCATACTTTAGTAATCTCAGACCTATAAACTTTCACGCAATATATGAGCGCGAGCCATGGACATAGCACTATGGGTGGAATAGAATATGATGATGGGGGTTATGTGGAGAAGACAAAAAAGGAGAAAGTCTTACATCAATGAGGCTAAACAATGAGCTATGGAGATGCCCATCGATTGATGTTAATGCAAGGAGTAGGGATTGCCATGCAATGGATGCACTAGAGCTATAAATGTATGAAAGCTCAACAAAAGAAACTAAGTGGGTGTGCATCCAACTTGCTTTCTCACGAAGACCTAGGGCACTTGAGGAGGCCCATTGTTGGAATATACAAGCCAAGTTCTATAATGAGAAATTCCAACTAGCATATGAAAGTGATAAAACAAGAGACTCTTTATCATGAAGATTATGGTGCTACTTTGAAGCACAAGTGTGGCAAAGGATAGTAGCATTGTCCCTTCTCTTTTTTTCTCTCTTTTTTTTGGGGCCTTCTCTTTTTTTATGGCCTTTCTCTCTCTTTTTTTTATTCCTCACTTGGGACAATGCTCTAGAAAATGGTGATCATCACACTTCTATTTATTTACAAATCAATGATTACAACTCGATACTAGAACAAAGTATGACTCTATATGAATGCCTCCATGTGTACCGGATATGCAATTAACCAGGAGTGACATGTATGAAAGAATTATGAACGGTGGCTTTGCCACAAATACTATGTCAACTACATGATCATGCTAAGCAATATGACAATGATGAATGTGTCATGATAAACGGAATGGTGGAAAGTTGCACGGCAATATATCTCGGAATGGCTATGGAAATGCCATAATAGGTAGGTATGGTGGCTGTTTTGAGGAAGATATAAGGAGGTTTATGTGTGAAAGAGCGTATCATATCATGGGGTTTGGATGCACCGCCGAATTTTGCACCAACTCTCAATGTGAGAAAGGGCAATGGACGGTACCGAAGAGGCTAGCAATGATGGAAGGGTGAGTGTGCGTATAATCCATTGACTCAACATTAGTCATAAAGAACTCACATACTTATTGCAAAAATCTACAAGTCATCAAAAACCAAGCATTACGCGCATGCTCCTAGGGGATAGTTTGGTAGGAAAAGACCATCGCTCGTCCCTGACCGCCACTCATAAGGAGGACAATCAAAGAACACCTCATGTTTCAAATTTGTTACACAACGTTTACCATACGTGCATGCTATGGGACTTGCAAACTTCAACACAAGCATTTCTCAAATTCACAACTACTCAACTAGCACGACTTTGATATTATTACCTCCATATCTCAAAACAATCATCAAGCATCAAACTTCTCTTAGTATTCAACACACTCATAAGAAAGTTTTTACTAATCTTGAATACCTAGCATATTAGGATTATTTAAGCAAATTACCATGCTATTTAAGACTCTCAAAATAATCTAAGTGAAGCATGAGAGATCAATAGTTTCTATAAAACAAATCCACCATCGTCCTCTAAAAGATATAAGTGAAGTACTAGAGCAAAACTATATAACTCAAAAGATATAAGTGAAGCACATAGAGTATTCCAACAAATTTCCAAATCATGTATGGCTCTCTCAAAAGGTGTGTACAGCAAGGATGATTGTGGTAAACTAAAAATCAAAGACTCAAATCATACAAGACGCTCCAAGCAAAACACATATCATGTGGTGAATAAAAATATAGCTCCAAGTAAAGTTACCGATGGAAGTAGATTTAAAGAGGGATGCCTTCAGGGCATCCCCAAGCTTTGGCTTTTTGGTGTCCTTAGATTATCTTGGGGGTCCCATGGGCATCCCCAAGCTTAGGCTCTTGCCACTCCTTATTCCATAATCCATCAAAATCTTTCACCCAAAACTTGAAAACTTCACAACACAAAACTCAACAGAAATCTCGTGAGCTCCGTTAGCGAAAGAAAACAAAAGACCACTTCAAGGTACTGTAATGAACTAATTCTTTATCTATATTGGTGTTAAACCTACTGTATTCCAACTTCTCTATGGTTTATAAACTATTTTACTAGCCATAGATTCATCAAAATAAGCAAACAACACACGAAAAACAGAACCTGTCAAAAACAGATCAGTCTGTAGTAATCTGTAACTAACGCAAACTTCTGGAACTCCAAAAAAATCAGGAAAAATAGGACAACATAGGAAATTTGTTTATTTATCATAAGCGATTGGAATCACTATTTTATCACGTTCTGGTGATTTTTAAGAATTGTTTTCGTGAACAGAAAGTTTCTGGAAATTTCTGCAAGATCAAATAACTATCATCCAAGAAGATCCTATAGGTTTAACTTGGCACAAACACTAATTAAAACATAAAAACACATCTAACCAGAGGCTAGATCAAATATTTATTCCTAAACAGAAGCAAAAGGAAACTAAAAATAAAATTGGGTTGCCTCCCAACAAGCGCTATCGTTTAACGCCCCTAGCTAGGCATAAAAGCAAGGATAGATCTAGGTATTGCCATCTTTGGTAGGCAATCCATAAGTGGCTCTCATGATATATTCATATGGAAATTTTATTTTCTTCCTAGGGCAGTGTTCCATGCCTTTCTTTAATGGAAATTGGAATCTAATATTCCCTTCCTTCATATCAATAATTGCACCAATCGTTCTAAGGAAAGGTCTACCAAGAATAATAGGGCATGAAGGATTGCAATCTATATCAAGAACAATAAAATCTACGGGCACATAATTCCTATTTTCAACAATAAGAACATCATTAATTCTTCCCATAGGTTTCTTAATAGTGGAATCCGCAAGGTGCAAGTTTAGAGAGCAATCATCAAAATCACGGAAATCTAGCAAATCACACAAAGTTTTGGGAATAGTGGAAACACTAGCACCCAAATCACATAAAGCATAGAACTCATGATCCTTAATCTTAATTTTAATAGTTGGTTCCCACTCATCATAAAGTTTTCTAGGATAGAAACTTCCAACTCAAGCTTTTCTTCATAAGATTGCATCAAGGCATCAACGATATGTTTAGTAAACACTTTATTTTGACTATAAGCATGAGGAGAATTTAGCACGGATTGCAACAAGGAAATACAATCAATCAAAGACCAATTTTCATAATTAAATTCCTTGAAATCCAAAATAGTGGGTTTAGCAGCATCTAGGGTTTTGATTTCTTCAATCCCACTTTTATCAATTTTAGCATCAAGATCTAAAAACTCCAAATTCTTGGAACACCTTCTAGGTAAAGGTGGATCATATTCAGTCCCATCATTATCAAGATTCATATTGCAAAACAAAGATTTAATAGGGGACACATCAATAAATTTTAGATCTTCATCTTTATTTTCATAGAAATCCGGTTTAGCGGCCATCTTATTAACTAAGGTAGCATGCTTATCCGATATTTCAGCAGTCAACTTCTCAAGATGAGCAATTTGGGATCTTAAACCATAAAATTCTTTAGACATATCATCGAGCTCTTTATTCATATAACTCATAACACTTTTTTGTTCCTTAAGCTCGTTTACAAGAAATTATTATGCTCAAATTGCAAAACCATAAAACTCCTGACGTTACTTTCGATCTCTTCTAACCTTTTAAGGTGAAGATCACCAAATCTAGGTAGAGCCATCATGACAAACAAGCAATCCAACACACGAGCAAACAAGAGACGGGCAAAAAGAGGCAAACGAAAAAGAGAGGGCGAATAAACGGCAAGGGTGAAGTGGGGGAGAGGAAAACGAGAGGCAAATGGCAAATAATGTAATGCGGGAGATAAGGGATTGTGATGGGTACTTGGTATGTTGACTTTTGCGTAGACCTCCCCGGCAACACTGCCAGAAATGGCTCGTTATCGGGAGTTAAATCTTGACTTGACTTCGCGTAAGCCTCCCCAACAACGGCGCCAGAAATCCTTCTTGCTACCTCTTGAGCACTGCGTTGGTTTTCCCTTGAAGAGGAAAGGGTGATGCAGCAAAGTAGCGTAAGTATTTCCCTCAGTTTTTGAGAACCAAGGTATCATTCCAGTAGGAGGCTACGAGTGAGTCCCTCACACCTACACAAAACAAATAACTCCTCACAACCAACGCGATAAGGGGTTGTCAATCCCTTCACGGTCACTTACGAGAGTGAGATCTGATAGATATGATAGGATAATATTTTTGGTATTTTTGTGATAAAGATGCAAAGTAAAATAAAAGCAAAGTAAAAAATAAAAGGCAATAACAAAGTGTTGGAAGATTAATATGATGAAGATAGACCCGGGGGCCATAGGTTTCACTAGTGGCTTCTCTCAAGAGCATAAGTATTTTACGGTGGGTGAAAGAAATACTGTTGAGCAATTGACAGAATTGAGCATAGTTATGAGAATATCTAGGTATGATCATGTATATAGGCATCACGTCCGAGACAAGTAGACCGACTCTTGCCTGCATCTACTACTATTACTCCACTCATCGACCGCTATCCAAAGATGCATCTAGAGTATTAAGTTCATGAAAACAGAGTAACGCCTAAGCAAGATGACATGATGTAGAGGGATAAATTCATGCAATATGATAAAAACCCATCTTGTTATCCTTGATGGCAACAATACAAGACGTGCCTTGCTGCCCCTCATCACACCGGGAAAGGACACCGCAAGATTGAACCCAAAGCTAAGCACTTCTCCCATTGCAAGAAAGATCAATCTAGTAGGCCAAACCAAACTAATAATTTGAAGAGACTTGCAAAGATAACCAATCATACATAAAAGAATTCAGAGAAGATTCAAATATTGTTCATAGATAATCTTGATCATAAACCCACAATTCATCGGTCTCAACAAACACACCGCAAAAAGAAGATTACATCAAATAGATCTCCACGAGAGAGAAGAAGCCATCTAGCTACTAACTATGGACCCGAAGGTCTGAGGTAAACTACTCACACTTCATCAGAGAGGCTATGGTGTTGATGTAGAAGCCCTCTGTGATGGATGCCCCCTCCGGAGGAGATCCGGAACAGGCCCCAAGATGGGATCTCGTGGGTACAGAAGGTTGCGGCGGTGGAATTAGGTTTTTGGCTCCCTATCTGATTGTTTAGGGGTACGTCGGTATATATAGGGGAAGAAGTACATCAATGGAGCAACATGGGGCCCACGAGGGTGGAGGGCGCGCCCTGGGGGGCAGGGGGGGGGGGGGGTGGGCGCGCCCCCTACCTCGTGGCCTCTCCTGGAAGCTTCTCTTACGTAGGGTCCAAGTCTCCTGGATCATGTTCGTTCCAAAAATCACGCTCCCGAAGGTTTCATTCCGTTTGGACTCTGTTTGGTATTCTTTTTCTGCGAAACTCTGAAATAGGCAAAAAAACAACAATTCTGGGCTGGGCCTCCGGTTAATAGGTTGGTCCCAAGAATAATATAAAAGTGGATAATAAAGCCCAATATTGTCCAAAACAGTAGATAATATAGCATGGAGCAATCAAAAATTATAGATACGTTGGAGACGTATCACCTAGACCGAGTGCAAGAGCTATAAAGAGAAAATTTGATAAAGACCCCCGCCGAATCAAACATTCGACGGTGGTCTCGGGGACTACACCCAGTGGGTGCACTATGCGTGCCCCCACTAATTCAAACACCCAGTGGGTGCACTCTGCATGCCCCCACTGATTCAAAAGATACACTCGACCCGACCTAGTCGACTCAAGTGGAAAAGTTACTCAGCAAAAGTTGAAACACCCAGTGGGTGTACAAATGCAAGATGCACATTGACAATAGATGCACATTAAAGGTTTTCGGGTATCATATCCTAACAGAACAAGCGTCAAGATAAAGGTCAGTCTGAAGTTAACTAACCTAGACATTGGTCTGGAGAGCTGAGCTGGCATCATAAGCAGCTTGGTTGGCCTCGCGCACCACTTTCATCTGCTCCATCATAAGGCCTGCCTTGCGTATAGCTTCTTTGGCAGCACCCATCTGGTCCTCTGGGACATGATGGGTGACGAAGAGTGGAGTTGGTGGAATGGTCGAGTCAACCAGAGGATCTGAAGCATGGAGTCGCACAAATGGGGCTGAGACTTGAGCGGTCAACGCCGAGGGACGATCAGTCGACACCGGGTCAGCGAAGGAAATAGAAGCCCGAATTGGATCTCCGGATGGCTGGATCACAGGTTCTGACGCTTCTGCAGACTGAGGTAACTTGCTGGCAGGCGCCCTCCTACTCGAAGTTCTACCCTTTCTCCCCGTGGTCTTCTAAGGCACATCTTCATCGTCATCTGGAAGTTCAATGATATTTTGTGGTGCTGCAAAAGACTCGACCGTAAGAGTTCGGTCGACCGACAGTTCAAGTGACCAAATGAGAACAAAGTTGTAGAGTTAGACCTGCTTTGGAAGTGGCTGCGTCCTCAGTCTCCTCATCATCCTTGTAAACGTCCATGGAGGTCGCAGAGGTAGCGGCACTAAAAGTTTCAGAACTCACTTGGTCAAGCAGGAGAATGAGTCGACTGAAGTACAGAAGTTTTCAAACGACTCAAAAGCAAAGAGATCAAGCAAAATACTTACGCAGAGGCAACGCGGACGTCCACTTTTATCTTTGGCAAGGCCTTCCGAGTCTTGGCAGGCCCAACCATAGGCTGCTTCGGGGCCTTCTTCGTTGGCTCGGGAGTGGATGTCCGAGTGCGCTTCAACACCTGTGCACTTGACGCAACCGCTTTACCGCGTCCACCTGTTGGGTCGTGCGTCTGGTTGGAACGTCTTTCAGAACAAGGCGGTGAGTCGACTTCCTCGACGCTGCTCGAGTTGTCGTCGTCATCATCGCTCTCATCTTCAGATTTCCAGTCGGCGCTCTCACCTCCGCTTGCCTCTCCCTCCAGGACTTGCTCTCCATTCGGCATTGAGTACATTTCGGTATAAATCTGCAAGGAAAAAGTTGGATGGACACCAGTCAGATTCAAAGACAGTCGCAAATCATAATAAAGATGCACACGGTTACAGAAGTCAGACCATTTCCGGCTCGTTCTCGGTGGTGAATGGAACGACTCTCCTGGACCCTCTAGGGTTGTCTTTATTTCCATTGATGCTCCGCAACCATTGCTCCAGCGTCTCCTTGGAAACTTCCTCTGGGTTGACCCGGGCAGTGTCCTTGGGGCCCGAATACAACCACATTGGGTGATCGTGGGCTTGAAGGGGCTTGATGCGCCTACTGAGAAACACTTCCAGCAAGTCCATGCCAGTCACACCATCATGAACCAGCTGGACCACTCGGTCGACTAACATGGACACCTCTCCTTTCTCTGCTGGAGTCACGATAAGCGAAGAAGGTTGTTGGACTCGATCCATGGAGAAAGGAGGAAGGCCGGTCGAAGACCCAGAGTTGGGACGTCTCGGCAGTAGAACCAGGTCGACTGCCAGCCTCTAATTGAGCCGGGAAGGGTCATTGCTGGAAAACTACTCCTACCCCTCGTCTGAATCCCTAGTCCCCCGCACATTTGGATCACGCGCGTCTTTTTGTCACTCGGATTTGCCTTTTTCATGGTCTGGGAGCGGCAAGTAAAAATATGCTTGAACAAACCCTAGTGCGGTCGACAGCCCAAGAAGTTTTTGCACAGGGAAACATAAGCGGCAAGGAGTGTGATTGTGTTGGGAGAGAAGTGGTGAAGTTGGGCACCAAAGAAGTTCACGAAACCCCGGAAGAAAGGATGGGGAGGCAGAGTGAAACCCCGGTCGATGTGGGTGGTGAGCAGAACGCACTCACCCTCTTGCGGTTGGGGTTCGGTCTCGTTCCCCGGCAGCCTCCATGACCCATGGGCGATCAAGCCTCCACTGGCCAGATCCTCCTTCTGGATCGTGGACCGAATCCAGTCCCCCTAGATCCAGCCAGGAGGCAGACCGGATCTCGACGACGACCCCTCCCCCCCGACTCGTCTTCTTGCCCTTCGCCACCGCCGTCACTTTCTTCACGCGCTCCAGGGTCGCCGTCTTGTCCTTTCCCATCGCGACGAACTGCGCAGGGGCAGGGCAGCGGCATCGAGAGCAGAGGCGGGTGCGGTGGAGAAGCAGAGGAGGAAGAAGTGGAAGTGGGGCGCACTATGCAAACACATCGGCTCCGACACCTTTTATGGGGGTGTTTCCGAGTGGCTGACTCGTGGGCCCAAGTGATCCTGTCAAATCCTGCATCAGTCGCGCGCCAGACACGTGGCGAAAAAGGTGGAGTCAGAATCGAGGCACCTCTGTCTATCCACTCCGTTTACTGTGGCACGCCCCGTCCCACGCGCTTCCTCGAAATTTTGAATCCCGCGAGATCCGGGAACCGCAGAGCAATCAATCGCGCCGAAGGTTTCGTACCATACCAACACTCGAAGACTGTCAGTTAATTTCACTTGACGACCTCTGAATCGATCAAGGCGACTGAAACAAGACCGATGCTGCAACACGACTGACAAACCCAAATGACATACCTCCGAAGTATGGAATCGAGTCAGAGTCAGCTTCAACTCTTTTTCCACTCGGACCTCAATCCATTCGGGGGCTAATGACGATGACATGTACCTAGGGTAGGGTCATAGGCCTGACCTAGACACCCTACCCAAGGACATTGCCCTACACTCAAAGACATTTAAAACACAAGAAGATAAACCGACTGAGTTCATCAAGGAGTGCAATCCACTCGACCTTTAACCTCACTCGGATACCCCATTTCCATTCGAAAGATATGAAGTCACTCGACGATACAAGAAATTACTTGGAGTAGAGAAGGCCTAACGTCACTCAAGATGGCAATGGCCAGGCATTCACTCTGTAGTCTTAAAGATCATTTATACCTCTTTATTACTGGCGTTATCAGTAATGCCCTGTCTTGATTTACATTGAACCCTTGGTAACGTGGGCTGGCTGGGGTCCTAGCGCACTCTATATAAGCCACCCCCTCCACTGGCACAAGGGTTCGCACCCTCTGTAACTTCACACATAATCCAGTCGACCAAGCCTCCGGGCACCGAGACGTAGGGCTATTGCTTCCTCCGAGAAGGGCCTGAACTCGTAAACCTTGCGTGCACAATATCACCATATCTAGGATCTTGCCTCCACGTACGTACCCCCTATTCTACTGTCAGACTTACTCCCACGACAAGCGGCCCCTATGACAACCGACGGTGCGGAGCCCCAACAATCCGGGCCCCAGCCGAACACCATTCCGGAGGCCAACATGGCTCCGGAATCGAATAAGCAGCCCCCTTTGAAAGAGGGGGGAGGAGCACCAGCTCCATCGGCAGCCTCCATTAATCTGGAGGCGCCCAACGCTCTGGAGGAAGCACTGCAAAGTGCTTCCTTCGTGGCGGAGCACCACACCCTGATGGGTGTGGTTATGGAGAAGGTTCAGTCTGCTAAAATTGGACTGAAGGAAGCCTTCTGCAGCCTACTGACAGGCTTTGAGGTATGCGACGTAATGTTCTAAAACCTTTTCATATATAAGAGTAAACATGTGTATAGATAGTAGCCCCTGAGGCTCTGTCCGATTTTAAAGAAACTGGACAGAGGATCCACCTAGTAGTCGGGAGAGTAACATACTGTGCTGTTATTGTAACAAGCCTCCATGTTGGCGGCAACCGCCCAGGCCGCCGAAGTTTCCGAACTCAATCGGAAGCTTCAGGTGGCAGATGAGGAACTCGATCGCATTAGTAAGCGGTTCGACGAGACGCAAGGTATGCGTGTGATGTTAAAAATTTATTTTTATGTCAGAAGTCATATGTATATGCAGAGGTGAACTCATAAAATGCTTTGATTATGATCGTAGTCGGCGCAGCCGAGGTTGAGACCCTCAAAGGCGCCCTCGCCCAGGCCAAGAAAGAAGTAAAGGCGAACAAGGCAGCCGCTGAAAAAGCGGCTGCTGAACTAGAGGCCGAACAAGTTGCCCACCGCCAACACGAGGCTCGAGTGGCCGAAGTCGAGCAGGAGCTGAAGGATGCCATCCGCAAATGCGAAACATTGGAGCAGAAGACTTCGACCCAGTCCTTCAAGCTTGCCTAGGCTCTCCAGGACGCCAGAGAGGCGCGGAGCGAGTACCGGAGCGCTCGCGAAGAGATCCATCGGGCGAGGGAGATAGTGGCTGGTAAGGCCTTTCTTTTGCAGAGTATCTTTGGAGGTCAGAGGTACACTTTGCTCACACGAGTGTGGAGTTCTCCAGGCGGGTTTACAGATCTTCCAAAGAGTGCTGCTGATGCCGCGCAATTCTTCCGAGCCCAGGAGGGGAACTCGACTGAGAAGTTGTTCTGATTGCAATTTCTCGCATAGGGACACCCGACGCCGCTGAACGACCAACTGAAGCAGCTGGTAGAGCTGCATAGGGTGGCAAGTTTGGCTATGAAGGACTTCATACTCCAGCTTTGGCCGGCCGAGCCGATCCCTAGCAACTACTTTGGTTTGGTAGTGCGACTTGTCGACGCGCGGTCGCGGATTGATGCCGTGAAGCGCTCGGCCTGCATAGAGGGTGCCCGGATGGCCTTCACCCGTGTCAAAATGCAATGGGCGAAGATGAAGGCCACCGAAGTGGCAACCGCGGGCCTGCCCGAGGGCAAAGATCATCGGGAGGTACTTTGACGACGTCCTAGAAGGAGCCCGAGAGATAGAGGGCCAATGTTCGAAGGACATAATATTTGATTAAATGTGTTTGGGTTGTACAAACTATGTTGTGAACCCATGTTGTTATATATCTATGTTTGTGCCTTTTGTTTTAAGCGACTTTTTTCTCCTGTGCTGTCGTTTATTGTTCTATTTCTAAAAGTTGCCAGTCATCGGCTTCAGCCCCCATGTAGATGCTACAGGGGTGTTCGACATAATGCGTAACCACAGTTTATCCAACGTCTTGGTCCATAGAGGAGGTGTTCGCGAGGTGAACCAGGCAATCGAACTATGCGGCTTTATTACTTTCACTTAGCCATAGGAGTTTGACTGTGGAGCTAAGTACTAGCCCCTTGTGCGTGTGCGGCTATCTGGGCTATGGTGCCTTTTCCACGCGGTTGGATGAAGACCAGCCCCTCGTATAACACGTGTTGAATCGCTAACGATTTGTAGTATAATACTAAGTTGCCAAATCACCGACTAGCTCCCCTATCATGACAGTCGGTTTTCGGCTTTCTCTATTGAGGTACTTGACCGGACGAACCAGAAATACAAGCGCAGTAGTTCTCCCTTTACTACCTTAGCCGAACGAGCGGAACGTAAGGTAGTAAGCACAGGAGCCGGGCAACCCAACTATAGACGGCCGATGCATATAATGCAATATCCGGGACACCGAAGAGTTCCCTATAGGTGTTCGGACTTGAAATGTGCAGGGCCAGATACAACCCCCGGTGTTAAGGCCGGACTAAAGCACGTGTGGCAGTCTGAAGTAGGGAAGGAATACAGATGTTAATATAAAATAAAGTGATTGCCAAACAAAGTGGTGATCGACTGCTTCCTTTATACCCTGATTAATACATCGAGTTGTTACAGATAATGCCATGAATATCGAGGCCATTTTACATGCCAAAAGTTTACACAAGGGAAAGGTTTACACAGGGCCTAAAAGTAGTGGTTTGAAGATCCCAATGATGCCCTGCTGCACATCTGCGTCGTTTCTCCTTGGTGAGACATCCTTGTAGCGGAGGAGTACGATGGTCGTCAGCTAAAAAGAGGGACCTGGATAGGAGCCCCCGTACGACCGTGGGTCAGGTAGGTTTCTTAAGGAACCTACAGTGGAAAAAATATTTGAGGTCCGAATAGGGTCAAGCCGTACTATGGAGCTTTTCCACAGTGTGCCTCCGGTGCTGCACAAGGTATTTTAAGTGCGTAGTTATATACACGCGGTACGTATGCCGCAACCTTATGGGGCGATCGGCGGAGGCTAAACTGCTATTCGAGCTCCGGTTCCATTGAGCTACCGTATTGTAATGCGGGTCAGACTCGTTTAGCGGTGTCATGGGTCTTGATGACCGATGAGTTGTTCGGCTTGATGAGGCCGCCCTGTACTTCGGCTGCTAGGGCTGCGGTATGCTCCTTAGTATAGAGGGAGCACTCCGTATTCCATTTACTGTGATGACGCCATGAGGTCCAGGCATTTTGAGCTTCAGATAAGCATAGTGCAGGACTGTGTTAAAGCGGTCAAAAGCAGTTCGTCTGAGCAATGCATGATAACCACTGCGAAAAGGGTCGATGTCGAAGATCAATTCTTCGCTTTGGAAGTTGTCTGGAGAGCCGAACTATACTTCCAGTCTTAAGGAGCACGTGCAGCGGGCCTCCATGCTGGGTATCACTCCTTTAAAGGTAGTGTTGCTAGGCTCGATTCTTGACGGGTCGATACCCATCTTACGGACAGTATCCTTGTAGATCAAGTTGAGGCTGCTGCCGCCGTCCATAAGGACTCTAGTAAGATGGTATCCGTCGATGATAGGATCGAGTACCAGGGCCGCCAAACCTCCGTGACGAATACTGGTTGGGTGGTCCCTGCGATCAAAGGTGATCGGACAGGCCAACCATGGGTTGAATTTTGGGGCGACAGCCTCTACAGCGTAGACGTCCCTTAATGCATGTTTGCGCTCCCTCTTGGGGATGTGGGTGACATAGATCATGTTCATCGTTTTCTCCTCGGGGGGAAACTGTTTCTGTCCCCTAGTGTTCGGCGGGCGAGGCTCATCATCGTCCTTGCTTTGAGGTCCTTTCCCCTTAGGTTCGGCATTTAATTTACCGTCCTGTTTAAAAACCCAGCAGTTTCTGTTGGTGTGGTTGGCGAGCTTGTCGAAGTGCCATGAATCTGGCAAGGTCTATCCAGTATTTTGTCCAAGTTGGATGGACCATCCCTATTACCTTTGAACGACTTCTTCCGCTGACTGGGTTTAGAGCCACTGAATCTGGCATTTACTGCCGTATCCTCTATTTCTTCGTTATTGTTCTGACACTTGTTTTTGCTGCGCCGTGGCCTGCCATTGCCATCCCTGGCCTTAGAAGTGCCGGGGTCGCTGGTGTTGTTGCTTCTATGAGCCAACTAGCTATCTTCGCCCGCACAAAAACGGGTCATAAGTGTAGTAAGAGTTGCCATAGTCTTCGGCTTTTCCTGACCGAGGTGTCGGGCGAGCCATTCGTCACGGACGCTATGCTTAAATGCCGCTAAGGCTTCAGCATCCGGACAATCCACGATTTGGTTCTTTTTAAATAAGAACCGATTCCAAAGTTTGCGAGCTAACTCTTGATACGTCTCCAACGTATCTATAATTTTTGATTGTTCCATGGTATTATATTACCTGTTTGGAATGATTGTGCGCTTTATTATACACTTTTATATTACTTTTGGGACTAACCTATTAACCGGAGGCCCAGCCCATATTGCTGTTTTATTGCCTGTTTTAGTATTTCGAGGAAACGGAATATCAAACGGAGTCCAAACGGAATGAAACCTTCGGCAGCGTGATTTTTTGGAGGATTATCATCCTGGAGGCTTGGAGATCAAGTCAGAAGATCCTCGAGGATCCCAGCAGATAGGGCCCCCCCTACAGGGCGCAGCCCCCTGTCTCGTGGACCCCTCGAGCACCCCCCGACCGACTTCTTTCGCCTATATAGTCCCACGTACCCTAAAAACATCCACGGAGAAGATAGATCGGGAGTTCCGCCGCCGCAAGCCTCTGTAGCCACCAAAAACCTCTCTCGAGCCCATTCCGCACCACCGAGGGGGAACCCATCACCGATGGCCATCTTCATCATCCCGGCGCTCTCCATGACGAGGAGGGAGTAGTTCACCCTCGGGGCTGAGGGTATGTACCAATAGCTATGTGTTTGATCTCTCACTCTCGTGTTCTCTCTCGTGTTACCTCTATGGCACGATCTTGATGTATCGCGAGCTTTGCTATTATAGTTGGATCTTATGATGTTTCTCCCCCTCTACTCTCTTGTGATGAATTGAGTTTCCCTCTTGAAGTTATCTTATCGGCTTGAGTCTTTATTTGAGAACACTTGATGTATGTCTTGTCGTGTTTATCTGTGGTGACAATGGGATATCACGTGCCACTTGATGTATGTTTTGGTGACCAACTTGCGGGTTCCGCCCATGAACCTATGCATAGGGGTTGGCACACGTTTTCTTAACTCTCCGGTAGAAACTTTTGGGCACTCTTTGAAGTACTTTGTGTTGGTTGGATGAATCTGAGATTGTGTGATGCATATCGTATAATCATGCCCATGGATACTTGAGGTGACAATGGAGTATCTAGGTGACATTAGGGTTTTGGTTGATTTGTGTCTTAAGGTGTTATTCTAGCACGAACTCTTTAGTAGATCGATCCGAAAGAATAACTTTGAGGTGGTTTCATACCCTACCCTAATCTCTACGTTTGTTCTCCGCTATTAGTGGCTTTGGAGTGACTCTTTGTTGCATGTTGAGGGCTTGTTATATGATCTATCTATGTTATTATTGTTGAGAGAACTTGCACTAGTGAAAGTATGAACCCTAGGCCTTGTTTCCTACCATTGCAATACCGTTTGTGCTCACTTTTATCATTAGTTACCTTGCTGTTTTTATATTTTCAGATTACAAATACCTATATCTACCATCCATATTGCACTTGTATCACCATCTCTTCGCCGAACTAGTGCACCTATACAATTTGCCATTGTATTGGGTGTGTTGGGGACACAAGAGACTCTTTGTTATTTGGTTGCAGGGTTGCTTGAGAGAGACCATCTTCATCCTACGCCTCCCACGGATTGATAAACCTTAGGTCATCCACTTGAGGGAAATTTTCTACTGTCCTACAAACATGTGCACTTGCAGGCCCAACAACGTCTACAAGAAGAAGGTTGTGTAGTAGACATCAAGCTCTTTTCTGGCGTCGTTGCCGGCGAGGTGAGTGCTTGAAGGTATATCTTTAGATCTTGCAATCGAATCTTTTTGTTTCTTGTTTTATCACTAGTTTAGTTTATAAAAGAAAACTACCAAAAAAATGGAGTTGAGTTTGTCTCATACGCTTCGTCTTTTTAATATCTTTCGTGAGTATGATGAAAAGGAAAATTGTGCTCAAGTGCTAGAAAAAGAATGCATTAGAATGTTTGGTACTAAATCTTTGTGTGATGAGCATGATTGCAATGTTGTTAGTATGAATTCCTTGAATATCCATGATGCTAATGATATGCAAAGCCACAAGCTTGGGGAAGCTATGTTTGATGAATATGATATTTTTGTCCCCAATTTTTGATGAGCAAATTTATTATGATGATAGCATGCCTCCTATTTATGATGATTATATTGATGAAAGTGGGTTTGGAAGAGTGTCAACTTTATTTAGTGATGATTCCACTATTTCGGAAGAGGTTCCAATTGATTATGAGAACAAATTTGCTATCTATGATGATTATTGTGATGACTTGTATTCTATTAAGAATAATGATAACCATGAAACTTGTCATCGTGATTTTAGTTTTCAATTGGATTATGCCTCACATGATAATTATTTTGTTGAGTTTGCTCCCACTATTATTCATGAGAAGAATTTTGCTTATGTGGAGAGTAGTAAATTTTCTATGCTAGTAGATCATGAAAAGAATGCTTTAGGTGATGGTTATATTGTTGAATTCATTCATGATTCTACTGAAAATTATTATGAGGGAGGAACATATGATTGTAGGAGTTGCAATAATGTCAAGTTTCCTCTCTATGTATTGAAAATCTTGAAGCTATGCTTGTGTTACCCTCCTATGCTAGTTGATTATTGTTCCCATAAGTTGTTTGCTCACAAAATCCCTATGCATAGGAAGTGGGTTAGACTTAAATGTGCTAGTCATATTCTTCATGATGCTCTCTTTATGTTTCAATTCTTATCTCTTATGTGAGCATCATTGAAATCATCATGCCTAGCTAGGGGCATTAAACGTTAGCGCTTGTTGGGAGGCAACCCAATTTTATTTTAGTTTCTTGCTTTTTGGTTCTGTTTAGGAATAAATAATCCATCTAGATTCTGTTTAGATGTGGTTTTATGTTTTAATTAGTGTTTGTGCCAAGTAGAACCTTTGGGAAGACTTGGGTGAAGTCTTTATGATCATGCTGTAAAAAACAGAAACTTTAGCGCTCACGAGATTAGCTTCAAATTTTTACTGGAGAGTGCCATTTAGTTGATTCTTTTTGAAGATTATTACTAGACAAATTCCTCAGGTCCACCAATTTATTTTAGAATTTTTGGAGTTCCATAATTTTGCGTTAGTTACAGATTACTACAGACTGTTCTGTTTTTGACAGATTCTGTTTTTCGTGTGTTGTTTGCTTATTTTTGACAGATTACTACAAATTCTGTTTTAGATGTGGTTTTATGTTTTAATTAGTGTTGGCTAGTAAAATAGTTTATAAACCATAGAGAAGTTGGAATACAGTAGGTGTAACACCAATATAAATAAAGAATGAGTTCATTACAGTACCTTGAAGTGGTGTTTTGTTTTCTTTCGCTAACGGAGCTTACGAGTTTTTACGTTAAGTTTTGTGTTGTGAAGTTTTCAAGTTTTGGGTAAAGATTCAATGGACTATGGAATAAGGAGTGGCAAGAGCCTAATCTTGGGGATGCCCAAGGCACCCCAAGGTAATATTCAAGGGCAACCAAGAGCCTAAGCTTGGGGATGCCCCGGAAGGCATCCCCTCTTTCGTCTTCGTTCATCGGTAACTTCACTTGGAGCTATATTTTTATTCACCACATGATATGTGTTTTGCTTGGAGCGTCATTTTCTCTTGTTAGTTTTTGCTTGCTGTTATTTAGAATAATGTTTTGCATCTTTAGTTCCAATAAAAATGTCAAGGATAGCCTTTGCCATGCTTATTTTGCTAGTATACATGCTGCTGTTTGAAAACAGAAAGTTTACCGCTGTTGCAAAAATTCCCTAGAAAAGTCAGAGAGTGGTATAATGTTGAATATTTTTGCATATTGAGATCTGATAAATTTATTACAGTGGGAATTTTAGTTCATAATTTTTGGAGTAAGGGAAGTATTGATACTCTTGCATTCTTTTACAGACTGTACTGTTTTGGCACATTGCTGTTATGTTTGCATTGTTTGCATATGTTTGCTTGTTTAATGATTCTATTTGAGGATAGGAGTATTAAATATGCAGAGGCATTTAGTATGCAATGTTGAATAATAATGCTAGTAATTTGTTACAGTAGAAAATGATAAGGTTTTGCATTGGTTTATACTAACCTATCTCACGAGTTCTTGTTGAGTTTGTTGTGAATGAAGCTTTTGATAAAAAGAGAAACCATGATATGAGAGGAATCAAGGAGACACAAAAGTTCAAGATTGGGGATGCCCAAGGCAACCCAATATAATATTTCAAGAAGTCTCAAGCATCTAAGCTTGGGGATGCCCCGGTAGGCATCCCACCTTTCTTCTTCAACAACTATCGGTTAGTATCGGTTGAGCCTAAGTTTTTGCTTCTTCACATGAGTTGTGCTATCCTTGCAATGTCATTTTATTTTGTTTTGCTTGCTGTTTGAATAAAATACCAAGATCTGAAATTCTTAAATGTTAGAGAGTCTTCGCATAGCTACATAATTATTTAACTACTCATTGATCTTCACTTATATCTTTCGGAGTAGTTTGTCATTTGCTCTAGTACTTCACTTATATCTTTTAGAGCACGGTGGTGGTTTTATTTTGAAGAAATAGATGAACTCTCATGCTTCACTTATATTATTTTGAGAGTCTTAAATAGCATGGTAATTCGCTTAAATAATTTAATATGCTAAGCATACAGGATTTGTAAGAATTCTTATGAGTGTGTTGAATACTAAGAAAAGTTTGATGCTTGATAATTGTTTTGAGATATGAATATGGTGATTTTAGAGTCATGCTAGTTGAGTAGTTGTGAATTTGAGAAATACTTGTGTTAAGGTTTGTGATTCCCGTAGCATGCACGTATGGCGAACCGTTATGTGATGAAGTCGGAGCATGATTTATTTATTGATTGTCTTCCGTATGAGTGGCGGTCGGGGACGAGCGATGGTCTTTTCCTACCAATCTATCCCCCTAGGAGCATGCGCGTAATACTTTGCTTTGATAACTTTTAGATTTTTGCAATAAGTATATGAGTTCTTTATGACTAATGTTGAGTCCATGGATTATACGCACTCTCACCTTTCCACTATTGCTAGCCTCTCTAATACCGCTGCACTTTTAGCGGTATCATACACCCACCATATATCTTCCTCAAAACAGCCACCATACCTACCTATCATGGCATTTCCATAGCCATTCCGATGTATATTGCCATGCAACTTTCCCCCGTTCCGTTTATTATGACACGCTCCATAATTGTCATATTGCTTTGCATGATCATGTAGTTGGCATCGTATTTGTGGCAAAGCCACCGTTCATAATTCTTTCATACATGTCACTCATGAGTTATTGCACATCCCGGTACACTGCCAGAGGCATTCATATAGTGTCATATTTTGTTCTAAGTATCGAGTTGTAATTGTTGAGTTGTAAGAAAATAAAAGTGTGATGATCATCATTTTTAGAGCATTGTCCCAAGTGAGGAAAGGATGATGGAGACTATGATTCCCCCACAAGTCGGGATGAGACTCCGGACGAAAAAGAAAAAAATAAAAAAAGGAGACCATAGAAAAAGAGAAAAGGCCCAAATAAAAATAAAAAAACAAAAATGAGAGAAAAAGAGAGAAGGGACAATGCTACTATCCTCTTACCACACTTGTGCTTCAAAGTAGCACCATGATCTTAATGATAGAGAGTCTCCTATGTTGTCACTTTCATATACTAGTGGGAATTTTCATTATAGAACTTGTCTTGTATATTCCAATGATGGGCTTCCTCAAAATGCCCTAGGTCTTCTTGAGCAAGCGAGTTGGATGCACACCCACTTAGTTGCTTTTGTTGAGCTTTCATATACTTATAGCTCTAGTGCATCCGTTGCATGGCAATCCCTACTCACTCACATTGATATCTATTGATGGGCATCTCCATAGCCCGTTGATACGCCTAGTTGATGTGAGACTATCTTCTCTTTTCGTCTTCTCCACAACCACCATTCTATTCCACCTATAGTGCTATGTCCATGGCTCACGCTCATGTATTGCGTGAAGATTGAAAAAGTTTGAGAATGTCAAAAGTATGAAACAATTGCTTGGCTTGTCATCGGGGTTGTGCATGATTTAAATACTTTGTGTGGTGAAGATAGAGCATAGCCAGACTATATGATTTTGTTGGGATAACTTTCTTTGGCCATGTTATTTTGAGAAGACATGATTGCTTTGTTAGTATGCTTGAAGTATTATTATTTTTAAGTCAATATGAACTTTTGTCTTGAATCTTTTGGATCTGAATATTCATACCACAATTAAGAAGAATTAGAATGAAATTATGCAACTAGCATTCCACATCACAAATTCTGTTTTTATCATTTACCTACTCGAGGACGAGCAGGAATTAAGCTTGGGGATGCTTGATACGTCTCCAACGTATCTATAATTTTTTATTGTTCCATGCTATTATATTACCTGTTTTGAATGATTATGGGATTTATTATACACTTTTATATTACTTTTGGGACTAACCTATTAACCGAAGGCCCAGCCCATATTGTTGTTTTATTGCCTGTTTCAGTATTTCGAGGAAAAGGAATATCAAACGGAGTCCAAACAGAATGAAACCTTCGGCAGCGTGATTTTTTGGAAGATTATCATCCTGGAGGCTTGGAGATCAAGTGAGAAGATCCTCGAGGAGCCCAAGAGATAGGGGGGCGCCCCCCTACAGGGCGCCGCCCCCTGTCTCGTGGACCCCTCGAGCACCCCCCGACCGACTTCTTTCGCCTATATAGTCCCACGTACCCTAAAAACATCCACGGAGAAGATAGATCGGGAGTTTCGCCGCCGCAAGCCTCTGTAGCCACCAAAAACCTCTCGGGAGCCCGTTCCGGCACCCTGCCGGAGGGGGAACCCATCACCGGTGGCCATCTTCATCATCTCGGCACTCTCCATGACGAGGAGGGAGTAGTTCACCCTCGGGGCTGAGGGTATGTACCAGTAGCTATGTGTTTGATCTCTCTCTCTCTCTCTCTCGTGTTCCCTCTATGGCACGATCTTGATGTATCGCGAGCTTTGCTATTATAGTTGGATCTTATGATGTTTCTCCCCCTCTACTCCCTTGTGATGAATTGAGTTTCCCTCTTGAAGTTATCTTATCGGATTGAGTCTTTATTTGAGAACACTTGATGTATGTCTTGCCGTGTTTATCTGTGGTGACAATGGGATATCACGTGCCACTTGATGTATGTTTTGGTGACCAACTTGCGGGTTCCGCCCATGAACCTATGCATAGGGGTTGGCACACGTTTTCTTAACTCTCCGGTAGAAACTTTTGGGCACTCTTTGAAGTACTTTGTGTTGGTTGGATGAATCTGAGATTGTGTGATGCATATCGTATAATCATGCCCACGGATACTTGAGGTGAAAATGGAGTATCTAGGTGACATTAGGGTTTTGGTTGATTTGTGTCTTAAGGTGTTATTCTAGTACGAACTCTTTAATAGATCGATCTGAAAGAATAACTTTGAGGTGGTTTCGTACCCTACCATAATCTCTATGTTTGTTCTCCGCTATTAGTGGCTTTGGAGTGACTCTTTGTTGCATGTTGAGGGCTTGTTATATGATCTATCTATGTTATTATTGTTGAGAGAACTTGCACTAGTGAAAGTATGAACCCTAGGCCTTGTTTCCTACCATTGCAATACCGTTTGTGCTCACTTTTATCATTAGTTACCTTGCTGTTTTTATATTTTCAGATTACAAATACCTATATCTACCATCCATATTGCACTTGTATCACCATCTCTTACCGAACTAGTGCACCTATACAATTTACCATTGTATTGGGTGTGTTGGGGACACAAGAGACTCTTTGTTATTTGGTTGCATGCTTGAGAGAGACCATCTTCATCCTACGCCTCCCACGGATTGATAAACCTTAGGTCATCCACTCGAGGGAAATTTGCTACTGTCCTACAAACCTGTGCACTTGCAGGCCCAACAACGTCTACAAGAAGAAGGTTGTGTAGTAGACATCAACTCTCTGGGCTGCTGGACTATGTGACTCAGGTTATCAGCATCCGGTGGCCGGACATAAGTGCCCTGAAAGTTGTCCCGAAAAGCATCCTCTAAGTCTTCCCAACTTCCAATGGAGTTCTCTGGGAGGCTGTTCAACTAGTGTCATGCTGGTCCTTTCAGCTTTAGAGGGAGGTATTTAATGGCATGGAGATCATCTCTGCAAGCCATGTGAATGTGGAGAAGAAGATCTTCAATCCATGCTACGGGATTCGTCGTTCCATCGTATTGCTCGATGTTGACGGGTTTGAACCCCTCCAGAAATTGGTGATGCATTACCTCATCGGTAAAGCACATGGGGTGTGTGGCACCTCTATACCGGGCGATATCGCGACGGAGTTCGGATGAAATCTATGTTCGGTGTTGACCGCGGACTTGGTTAGGTTTGTCGTGCCAGGCTTGATGGTCGTCATCTCGTGTGGGGGCACATCCTCTTGATCCATAGATTGACCTAGTCTGGCGGACTCTATTGGTCAGGTCCTGACGTAGGTCGTAGGTGTAGCCTGGAGCCGCTGTCTCCTTGCCTCTATGGTGAGGGGGCGCGGGCTGGTGTTTGGCATAATTAGCCGTTTTGTCCCGTCCATGTGGTGGTCCGTCCGGTTGATCAGCCTGATTGTATTTTGACGGTATTGGCTCAAAGGCCTCGTCGTCGAATTGTGGCAGTAGCCTGCATTTGGGGTAACTCTTTGTTTGGCGCTCAAAGCCATATCCTTCTTCGGCGGCTAGGACCTTAGTCCATCTGTCGTTGAGCGTATCCTGTTCAGCTTTAATCTACTGTTGTTTCTTTTTCAGGCTCCGCACAGTAGCGATGAGCCGTCTCTTGAAGCGTTCTTGTTTGAGGGGGTTCCTCTGGGACAATGAAATCTTCGTCACCGAGGCTAACATCCTCTTCGGAGACTGGTAAGTAGTTACTATCTTCCGAATCCTCGTGATCGGCAAGTTCGTCGGGATTGAATTGGCCCTCTTCCCTCTCATCCTGCTCGAACACAGGCTCAACGGGGTGGTCGGGGTCTTCGGCGTTGTTCGGAGTGTCATTATCTCCGGTGCCGGTATTGCTTTCCCTTCCCCGACAAGATCTTGAGCAGCGCCGCTGACGCCGGTGTTTTGGTGGTTCATCGACGGGCTTACCCTCATCTAGATCTTGAGTGTCATCATCGTCCTTCTTCTCAGGCATGTCCACCATGTATACATCGTAAGTAGAAGTGGTCGTCCAACACCCAGTGATGGGCGTGTTTTGACCTAGTTCGGCTTCAACATCGTCGTCCATGCCATCGATGTCTTCAGAGGCGTAGTCTAGCATGTCGGTTAAATCCTCAATAGTGGCAATTAAGTGGGTGGTGGGTGGGATATAAAATTCCCTACTCTAAGCCCCCAGTTCAAGTTGGGCGTAGTTTGGAGGTGATACCTCCATGATGGCAAGCGATTGTATTAAGTCTAGTGTTTCGTTTAAGAATGAGAGTTGGACAGGCGTCTGAGGATCTGCGGAGCTAGGCTCGGCAATAACCACTTGACCGAGCCCGAAGGACGCAGACCCCGAGAGTTCAGAGTTGGTGTCCAGAGGTGAGTCCGGCTTCTCGATGACGGGGAGAGTCCCATTTGACTCCGGGTCCGCCGACGGCGTGGTCGCATCTGGATCTCCGACTAGAAGCTCCGTGATGGGAGATAGTCCGGCGGGGTTCACCCTCCCGTCTCCGGACGAAGTGGTTCGCCCCAGATCTAAAGCCGAGGCGGACACGAGCGTCGACCCCTAGAAGGGATCTGATAGTAGATACGAAGGGCCTCCTTCATGTGGTTGGGGAGCGGCGGCCGATGCCGTGAACCCCTCGAAGATCAGGTCTCCTCGGATATCGACGACGTAGTTCAAACTTCCAAACCTGATCTGGTGACCAGGGGCGTAGCTGTCGACCTACTCAAGGTGACCGGTCGAGTTGGCACGTAACACGAATACGCCAAAAACAAAGAGTTGACCAGGGATAAAGGTCTCCCTGGAAACAGCGCCGTCGTCGATGATGAGGCGAGCCATCGATTCTTCTGTCGACAACACAACGGAACTCTCATTGAAAGCACCAATGTCAGTGTCAAAACTGGCAGATCTCGGGTAGGGGGTCCCAAGTTATGTGTCTGAGGATCGATGGTAACAAGGGACAATAGGGACATGATGCTTACCCAGGTTCAGGCCCTCTTAAAGGAGGCAAAACCCTACGTCCTGCTTGATTATATTCTGTGTGTGTATAAGGGTTACAAGAGTTGATCTACCTCGAGATCATACTAGCTAAACCCTAGTTGTCTAGCCTATGATTCTCCTCCTTTTACAGACCTAACCCTCTGGTTTATATAAACACCGGCGGGGCCTAGGGTTGTACAGAGTCAGTTTGCAGAGGAAGGAAATAGTACACCCGGACACCAAACTTGCATTCCACGCACATAGGGTTCCTACCTGGACACGGGGGATAATCTTCTGCATTGTCTTCATGGCCCATCAATCCGGCCCATATCAAATAGACCGGACACCCGAGGACCCCCTGATCCAGGACTCCCTCAATGTCTAACTTGTTTTTGCAGGGCATGTTGTGATGTGGTATGGTAAAATGATGAGATATACGTTGTTGTATGAGATGATTATGTTTTGTAAAAGTTATCGGCAACTGGCAGGTGCCTTATGGTTGTCTCTTTATTGTATGAAATGCAAATGCCATGTAACTGCTTTACTTTATCACTATGCGTTAGCGATAGTTGTAGAAGCAATAGTTGGCGAGACAACCACGACGCAACGATGGAGATCAAGGTGTCGAGCCGATGATGATGGAGATCATGATGATGCTTTGGAGATGGAGATCAAAAGCACAAGATGATGATGTCTGTATCATGTGATGTTTATCTTTTATGCATCTTTTTTTGCTTAGTACGGTGGTAGAATTATAAGATGATCCCTTCACTAAATTTCAAGTTATAAGTGTTCTCCCTGAGTATGCACCATTGTGATAGTTAGTTGTATTGAGACACCACGTGATGATCGGGTGTGATAGACTCTATGTTCAAATACAACAGGTGCAAGACAGTTTTGCACATGTAGAATACTCAGGTTAAACTTGACGAGCCTGGCATGTACAAAAATGGCCTCGGAAACACTGGAGACTGAAAGGTCGAACGTGAATCATATAGTACAAATGATCAACATAGAGATGTTCACCATTGATGACTACTCCATCTCACGTGATGATCGGACATGGTTTAGTTGATTTGGATCACGTATCATTTAGATGACTTGAGGGATGTCTATCTAATTAGGAGTTCTTAAGTAATTTGATTAATTGAACTTAATTTATCATGAACTTAGTCCTAATTGTTTTTGCATATCTATGTTCTAGATCAATGGCCCGAGCTACCGTCCCTTGAACTTTAATGCATTCCTAGAGAAAGCTAAGTTGAAAGATGATGGTAGAAACTACACAGACTGGGTCTGTAATTTGAGGATTATCCTCATTGCTACATAGAAGAATTATGTCCTTGATGCACCGCTAGGTGAAAGGCCTGCTGCAGGAGCAGATGTTGATGTTATGAACGTCTAGCAAGCTCGATCTGATGACTACTCGATAGTTCAGTGTGCCATGCTTTACGGCTTAGAATCGGGACTTCAAAGATGTTTTGAACATCATGGAGCATATGAGATGTTACAGGAGTTGAAGTTAATATTTCAAGCAAATGCCCGAGTTGAGAGATATGAAGTCTCCAACAAGTTCTATAGCTGCAAGATGGAGGAGAACAGTTCTGTCAGTGAAAACATACTCAATGTCTGGATATCATAATCACTTGACTCAGCTGGGAGTTAATCTTCCAGATGATAGTGTTATTGACCGAGTTCTTCAATCACTGCCACCAAGCTACAAAGGCTTCGTGATGAACTATAATATGCAAGGGATGGAGAAGACAATTTCCGAGCTCTTCGCAATGCTCAAAGCTGCAGAGGTAGAAATCAAGAAGGAGCATTGGGTGTTGATGGTTAACAAGACCACAAGTTTCAAGAAAAGGGCAAGGGAATGAAGGGAAACTTCAAGAAGAATGTCAAGCAAGTTGCCACTCCTGGGAAGAAGCCCAAAGCTGGACCCAAGCCTGAAACTGAGTGCCTCTACTGCAAAGGGACTGGTCACTGGAAGTGGGACTGCCCTAAGTATTTGGCGGATAAGAAGGATGGAAAAGTGAACAAAGGTATATTTGATATACATGTTATTGATGTGTACCTTACTAATGCTCGTAGAAGCGCCTGAGTATTTGATACTGGTTTGGTTGCTCATATTTGTAACTCGAACAGGGGCTACGGATTAAATGAAGATTGGCTAAGGACGAGGTGACGATGCGCGTCGCGAATGGTTCCAAGGTCGATGCGATTGTCGTCAGCACGCTACCTCTACATCTACCTTCGGGATTAGTTTTAGACCTGAATAATTGTTATTTGGTGCCAGTGTTGAGCGTGAACATTATATCTGGATCTTGTTTAGTGCGAGACAGTTATTCATTTAAATCAGAGAATAATGGTTCTTCTATTTATATGAGTAATATCTTTTATGGTCATTCACCCTTGAAGAGTGGTCTATTTTTGTTGAGTCTCGATTGTGGTGATACACATATTCATAATATTGATGCCAAAAGATGCAAAGTTGATAATGATAGTGCAACATATTTGCAGCACTGCCATTTAGGTCATATTCGTGTAAAGCGCATGAAGAAACCCCATGTAGATGGACTTTTGGAATCACTTGATTATGAATCATTTGATACTTGCGGACCATGCCTCATGGGCAAGATGACTAAAACTACATTCTCCAGAACAATGGAGCGAGCTAGTGACTTATTGGAAATAATACATACCGATGTATGCGGTCCAATGAGTGTTGAGGCTCGTGGCGGGTATCGTTATTTTCTAACCTTCAAAGATGATTTGAGCAGATATGGGTATATCTACTTAATGAAACACAAGTCTGAAACATTTGAAAAGTTCAAAGAATTTCAGAGTGAAGTGGAGAATCATCGTAACAAGGAAATAAAGTTTCCACGATCTGATGGCGGAGGCGAGTATTTGAGTTACGAGTTTGGCCTTCATTTAAAACAATCTAGAATAGTTCCACAACTCACGCCACCTGGAACACCACAGCGTAATGGTGTGTCCGAACGTCAGAATCAGACTTTATTAGATATGGTGCGATCTATGATGTCTCTTACCGATTTACCACTATCATTTTGGGGTTATTCATTAGAGACAGCTGCATTCACATTAAATAGGGCACCATCTAAATCCGTTAAGACGACACCGTATGAACTGTGGTTTGTCAAGAAACCTAAGCTGTCGTTTCTTAAAGTTTGGGGTTGCGACACTTATGTCAAAAGGCTTCAGCCTGATAAGCTCGAACACAAATCAGAGAAGTGTGTCTTCATATGATACCCTAAGGAAACAATTGGGTACACCTTCTACCACAAATCCGAAGGCAAGATCTTTGTTGCCAAGAATGGAAACTTTCTAGAGAAGGAGTTTCTCTCGAAAGAAGTGAGTGTGAGGAAAGTAGAACTTGTTGAGGTAATTGTACCTTCTCTCGAATTGGAAAGTAGCTCATCATAGAAAACCGTTCTTGTGATGCCTACACCAAGTAGAGAGGAAGCTAATTATGATGATCATGAAACTTCAGCTCAAGTTACTACCGAACCTTGTAGGTCAACCAAAGCACGTTCAGCACCAGAGTGGTACGGTAATCCTGTTTTGGAAGTCATGTTACTAGACCATGATGAACCTACGAACTATGAAGAAGCTATGATGAGCCCAGATTCCGATAGATGGCTTGAAGCCATGAAATCTGAGATAGGATCCATGTATGAGAACAAAGTGTGGACTTTGGTTGACTTGCCCGATGATCGGCGAGCCATAGAGAATAAATGGATCTTCAAGAAGAAGATTGACGCTGATGGTAATATTACTGTCTACAAAGCTCGACTTGTCGCAAAAGGTTTTCGACAAGTTCAAGGAGTTGACTACGATGAGACTTTATCACCCGTACTGATGCTTAAGTCTGTCCGAATCATGTTAGCAATTGCCACATTTTATGATTATGAAATATGGCAAATGGACGTCAAAACCGCATTCCTTAATGGATTTCTTAAAGAAGAGTTGTATATGATGCAACCAGAAGGTTTTGTCGATCCTAAAGGTGCTAACAAAGTGTGCAAGCTCCAGCGATCCATCTATGGACTGGTGCAAGCATCTCAGAGTTGGAATATACGCTTTGATGAGGTGATCAAAGCATATGGTTTTATATAGACTTTCGGAGAAGCCTGTATTTACAAGAAAGTGAGTGGGAGCTCTGTAGCATTTCTAATATTATATGTGGATGACATATTGTTGATTGGAAATGATGTAGAATTTTTTGATAGCATAAAAGGATACTTGAATAAAAGTTTTTCAATGAAAGACCTCGGTGAAGTTGCTTATATATATTGGGCATCATGATCTATAGAGATAGATCAAGATGCTTAATAGGACTTTCACAAAGCACATACCTTGATAAAGTTTTGATGAAGTTCAAAATGCATTAGTCAAAGAAAGGGTTCTTGCCTGTGTTACAAGGTGTGAAGTTGAGTCAAACTCAATGCCCGACCATTGTAGAAGATAGACATAAAATGAAAGTCATTCCCTATGCCTCAGCCATAGGTTCTATCATGTATGCTATGCTGTGTACCAGACCTGATGTGTGCCTTACTATAAGTTTAGCAGGGAGGTACCAAAGTAATCCAGGAGTGGATCACTGGACAGCGGTCAAGAACATCCTGAAGTACCTGAAAAGGACTAAGGATATGTTTCTCGTTTATGGAGGTGACAAAGAGCTCGTCGTAAATGGTTACGTTGATGCCAGCTTTAACACTGATCCGGATGACTCTAAGTCACAAACCAGATACATATTTATATTGAATGGTGGAGCTGTCAATTGGTGCAGTTCCAAGCAGAGCGTCTTGGCGGGATCTACGTGTGAAGTGGAATAAATAGCTGCTTCGGAAGCAGCAAATGAAGGAGTCTGGATGAAGGAGTTCATATCCGATCTAGGTGTAATACCTAGTGCATCGGGTCCAATGAAAATCTTTTGTGACAACACCGAGCAATTGCCTTAGCGAAGGAATCCAGATTTCACAAAAGAACCAAACACATCAAGAGACACTTCAACTCCATCTATGAACAAGCCAAGGAGGGAGAGATAGAGATTTGCAAAATACATACGGATCTGAATGTAGCAGTCCCATTGACTAAGCCTCTTCCACGAGCAAAACATGATCAGCACCAAGACTCCATGGGTGTTAGAATCATTACAATGTAATCTAGATTATTGACTCTAGTGCAAGTGGGAGACTGAAGGAAATATGCCCTAGAGGCAATAATAAAGTTGTTATTTTATATTTCCTTATTCATGATAAATGTTTATTATTCATGCTAGAATTGTATTAATCGGAAATCTCAATACATGTGTGAATACATAGACAAACATTGTGTCCCTAGTGAGCCTCTACTTGACTAGCTCATTGATCAAAGATGGTCAAGGTTTCCTGACCATGGACATGAGTTGTCATTTGATAACGGGATCACATCATTAGGAGAATGATGTGATGGACAAGACCCATCCGTTAGCTTAGCATGTTGATCATTCAGTTTTATTGCTATTGCTTTCTTCATGTCATATACATATTCCTTTGACTATGAGATTATGCAACTCCCGAATATTGGAGGAATACCTTGTGTGCTATCAAACGTCATAATGTAACTGGGTGATTATAAAGATGCCCTGCACATATCTCCAAAGGTGTTTGTTGGGTTGGCATAGATCGAGATTAGGATTTTTCACTCCGAGTATCGGAGAGGTATCTCTGGGCCCTCTCGGTAATGCACATCATAAGAAGCCTTGCAAGCAAAATGACTAATGAGTTAGTTGCAGGATGATGCATTACGGAACGAGTAAAGAGACTTGCCAGTAACGAGATTGAACTAGGTATGTCGATACCGACGATCAAATCTCGAGCAAGTAACATACCGATGACAAAGGGAATAACGTATGTTGTCGTAACGGTTCGACCGATAAAGATCTTCATAGAATATGTAGGAACCAATATGAGCATCCAGGTTCCACTATTGATTATTGACCAGAGATGTGTCTCGGTCATGTCTACATAGTTCTCGAACCCATAGGGTCCGCATGCTTAACGTTCAATGACGATTTAGTATTATATGAGTTATGTGATTTGGTGACCGAATGTTGTTCGGAGTGTCGAAATGGTCGAGAGGTAAAGATTGATATATAGGATGATAGTATTCAGACACCGGAAGTGTTCGGGATAGTATCGGATATTTATCGGAGTACTGGGAGGTTACTGGAATCCACGGGGGGAAGATATGGGCCATATGGGCCATAAGAGGGGAGCACACCAGCCCACAAGGGGTGGCATGCCCCCCTTAGGCAGGAGGCCGAATAGGAGAAAGAATAAGGGGGGTTCGGCCCCCCTTTCCTTTCTCTCTTCCCCTTCCCTTTTCTCTCCGATGAAATATGGTAAGGTGGGCCGAATTGGGGAGGAACCCCAAGTAGGATTCGGCCTACTTGGGGCACCCTCTGGCTGCCTCTCCCCCCCTCCAACCTATATATATGTGGGGAGGGGCGCCTAGAACACACAATATCAATTGTTAGCCATGTGCGGCGCTCCCCTCCACAGTTTACACCCCCGGTCATATTCTCGCCGTGCTTAGGCGAAGCCCTGCGCGGATCACTTCACCATCACCGTCACCACGTCGTCGTGTTGACGGAACTCATCTACTTACTCGACACTTTGCTAGATCAAGAAGGCGAGGGATGTCATTGCGTTGAACGTGTGCAGAACTCGGAGGTGTCGTACGTTCGGTGCTTGATTGGTCGGAGCCAGAAGAAGTTCGACTACATCAACCACATTGTCAAACGCTTCCGCTTTTGGTCTACGAGGGTACGTAGACACACTATCCCCCCCTCGTTGCTATGCATCTCCTAGATAGATCTTGCATGAGCGTAGGAATTTTTATGAAATTGCATGCTACGTTTCCCTACATGCGGATGCTAATCTTAGTTTGGAGCGGTGTGGAGGCACAATGCTCCCCAAGAAGCCACTAGGCCCACCGTAATCTCCTCACACCCTCGCACAATGCAAGATGTAGTGATTCCACTAAGGGACCCTTGAGGGCGGTCACCGAGCCCGTACAAATGGCAACCCTTGGGGGTGGTCACCGAACCCGTACACTTTGGCAACCCTTAGGGGCGGTCACCGAACCCGTCAAATTGCTCGGGGAGATCTCCACAACCTAATTGGAGACCCCGACGCTTTCTAGGAGCTTTACACCACAATGATTGAGCTCCGAACACCACCAACCGTCTAGGATGCCCAAGCACCCAAGAGGAACAAGCTCAAGGGTACCAAGAACCCAAGAGTAATAAGCTTCTCAACTTGTAACTTCCACGTACCACCGCGAAGAACTCAAACCGATGCACCAAATGCAATGGCAAGGGCACACAGAGTGCCCAAGTCCCTCACTCTCAAATCCCACCAAAGCAACAAAAGCTATGGAGGAAAAGAGGAAGAACAAGAAGGAGAACACCAAGAACTCCAAGATCTAGATCCAAGGGGTTCCCCTCACATAGAGGAGAAAGTGATTGGTGGAAATGTGGATCTAGATTTCCTCTCTCTTTTCCCCCAACAACTAGCAAGAATTCATGGAGGGATTGAGAGATAGCAAGCTCGAAGAAGGTCAACAATGGGGGAAGAACACGAGCTAAAGGGATAAGGTTCATTGGGGAAGAAGACCCCCTTTTATAGGCACCCTCGAATCCAACCGTTATGCACTTAGGTCTTGCACAAGTGGTACTACCGCTCGGAGGAGCGGTACTACCGCTCGGAGGAGCGGTACTACCGCTTAGCATGTTCAAAACAGCCCAACGAGAGAGAAAAACACGAGTTGTAGTTCTGCTAGAGAGGTAGTACCGCTCTGGGGAGAGGTAGTACCGCCCAGAGAAGTAGTACTGCTCGGGTGGAGAGGTAGTACCGCCCGGAGTGGTAGTATCGCTCATGGGGAGAGGTAGTACCGCTTACCGCTAATAAGAGGTACTACCGCTCTACTATCGCGAAACCCGACATGAAAAAAACACATCCCCAGAAGCAGCGGTACTACGCGGCACATGGTCATGATCGCCGCTTACAAGCAATCTTGCCATTACATAAGCGGTACTACCGCTCTAGTGAGCAGTACTACCGTTTGCGGCTTTCAGGAACACAGCAGAAAAAACAGAGAATGCAATAAAGCCTAAACTACCACAGCTTCTGCATATGAGCTCCGAATTGAGCAAACTCAAGCTTGTTGGATAGATGACGATGAGTAGCATCCTCAAGCTTGTTGGTTATAGTAAGAAGAGACAGGGGAGGTATGCCTAAGATATAGAGGAGTGAAACCTCCAAAAGAGAAGAACCGGCATAACCTCCAACATCGAAAACATCATAGAAGATGCATGTGAACTCCGTTTTCGATGAACTCGAGCTTGTCATCAAGATGACCATAAGCTCTAAAACTCACCAAGAGAAATACCAAACAAGAACCAAGAAAGATGATGCAAGGATGCAATGGTTTGAGCTTTCTACGAACGATACGATCAAGCTACTCATCGAGAGCTCCCCTTGATAGTATGACAGCTGATCCTATAATCCGGTCTCTCAACAACCACCATGAGACTGGTAAAACATAAACCTATCAAGGGCAAACCTTTGCCTTGCACGTAGTACACTTGAGCTAGATGATGACTATCTTGACTCCCTCAAGTTGGACCACCTTTCTTGATTGTGTTGGCTCGATGAAGACTAGTTGATTACTCCCCCATACTCCACTATGGGAGAGCCACTCTTCGGCATATCTTTACAAGTCCATTGACACCACAATGGACGGCAAGCTTCACGGATGATCTCTTCGTGATGCTCCACTTGAACTTGCACACCGCAATCTTGATGACGGTCACCACTTGATGTCGTCCTTCATGGGTTGAATAAGATCTTTGTTGGAAATATGCCCTAGAGGCAATAATAAAAGGATTATTATTATATTTCCTTGTTCATGATAATTGTCTTTTATTCATGCTATAATTGTATTATCCGGAAATCGTAATACACGTGTGAATACATAGACCACAACATGTCCCTAGTGAGCCTCTAGTTGACTAGCTCGTTGGTCAACAGATAGTCACGGTTTCGACTATGGACATTGGATGTCATTGACAACGGGATCACATCATTAGGAGAATGATGTGATGGACAAGACCCTATCCTAAGCATAGAGCAAGATCGTGTAGTTCGTTTTGCTAGAGCTTTTCACATGTCAAGTATCTCTTCCTTAGACCATGAGATCGTGTAACTCCGGATACCGTAAGAGTGCTTTGGGTGTACCAAACGTCACAACGTAATCGGGTGACTATAAAGGTGCACTACGTATCTCCGAAAGTGTCTCATTGAGTTGACACGGATCGAGATCGGATTTGTCACTCCGTGTTACGGAGAGGTATCACTTGGCCCACTCGGTAGTGCATCATCATAATGAGCTCAAAGTGACCAAGTGTCCGGTCACGGGATCATGCATTACGGTATGCAGTAAAGTGACTTGCCGGTAACGAGATTGAACGAGGTATTGGGATACCGACGATCGAATCTCGAGCAAGTAACATACCGATTGACAAAGGGAATTGTATACGGGATTGTTTGAATCCTCGACATCGTGGTTCATCCGATGAGATCATCGAGGAGCATGTGGGAGCGAACATGGGTATCCAGATCCCGCTGTTGGTTATTGCCCGAGAGCCGACTCGGTCATGTCTACGTGTCTCCCGAACCCGTAGGGACTACACACTTAAGGTTCGGTGACGCTTAGGGTTGTATGAATATGAGTATGCAGTAAACCAAATGTTGTTCGAGTCCCGGATGAGATCCCGGACGTCACGAGGAGTTTCGGAATGGTCCGGAGGTAAAGAATTATATATAGGAAGTGGTATTTCGCCATCGGGAAAGTTTCGGGTCACCCGTATTGTACCGGACCACCGGAAGGGTCCCGGGGTCCACCGGTGGGGCCGCCCATCCGGAGGGCCCCATGGGCTGAAGTGGGGAGGAACCAGCCCATAGTGGGCTGGTGCGCCTTGGCCCACCCTAGCCTAGGGTTGAAACCCTAGGGTGGGAGGGGCGCCCCACTTGCCTTGGGGGGCACTCCACCCCCCTTGGCCGCCGCCCCCCTTGGGAGATGGGATCCTCAAGGGCTGGCGCCCCCCCTGGGGGCCTATATAAAGGGAGGGGGGAGGGGGCAGCCGCACCCTGAAGTTCTGGCGTCTCCCTCTCCCCTGCTACACCTCTCCTCCTCCGTCACGTGCTTGGCGAAGCCTGTAGAGTCTTGCTTCTCCACCAACACCACGCCGTCGTCTTTGCTGCTGGAGCCATCTTCCTCAACCTCTCCTTCCCCCTTGCTGGATCAAGAAGGAGGAGACGTCATCCGCTCCGTACGTGTGTTGAACGCGGAGGTGCCGTCCGTTCGGCGCTAGGATCTCCGGTGATAGGATCACGGCGAGAACGACTACTTCATCCCCGTTCTTTTGAACGCTTCCGCTCGCGATCTACAAAGTGGTATGTAGATGCAATCTCTCTCCCATGACTCGTTTCTTAGATGAACTCATAGATGGGTCTTGGTGAAACCGTAGGAAAAACTTTAATTTTCTGCAACGTTCCCCAACAGTGGCATCATGAGCTAGGTCTATGCGTAGTTCTCTATTGCACGAGTAGAACACAATTTTGTTGTGGGCGTAGATCTTGTCAACTTGCTTACCGCTACTAGTCTTATCTTGCTTCAGCGGTATTGTGGGATGAAGCGGCCCGGACCAACCTTACACATACGCTTACGTGAGACCGGTTCCACCGGTGATATGCACTAGTTGCATAAGGTGGCTGGCGGTGTCTGTCTCTCCCACTTTAGTTGGAGCGGATTCGATGAAAAGGGCCCGTATGAAGGGTAAATAGAAGTTGACAAAATCACGTTGTGGTTATTCGGAGGTAAGAAAACGTTCTTGCTAGAACCCAATTGCAGCCACGTAAAAGATGCAACAACAATTAGAGGACGTCTAGCTTGTTTTTGCAGCAATTGTCATGTGATGTGATCTGGCCGAAGTTGTGATGAATGCTGAATGACATATTGTGATGTATGAGATCATGTTCTTGTAATAGGAATCACGACTTGCATGTCGATGAGTATGACAACCGGCAGGAGCCATAGGAGTTGTCTTTATTTTGTATGACCTGCGTGTCATTGAAGAACGCCATGTAAATTACTTTACTTTATTGCTAAACACGTTAGCCATAGAAGTAGAAGTAGTCGTTGGCGTGACAACTTCATGAAGACACGATGATGGAGATCATAATGATGGAGATCATGGTGTCATGCCGGTGACAAGATGATCATGGAGCCCCGAAGATGGAGATCAATGGAGCTATATGATATTGGCCATATCATGTCACTACTATATAATTGCATGAGATGTTTATTATGTTTATGCATCTTGTTTACTTAGAACGACAGAAGTAAATAAGATGATCCCTTACAACAATTTCAAGAAGTGTTCTCCCCTAACTGTGCACCGTTGCTAAAGTTCATCGTTTCGAAGCACCACGTGATGATCGGGTGTGATAGATCCTTATGTTCACATACAACGGGTGTAAGACAGTTTTACACATGCAAAACACTTAGGGTTAACTTGACGAGCCTAGCATGTACGGACATGGCCTCGGAACACGGAGACCGAAAAGGTCGAACACGAGTCGTATGGAAGATACGATCAACATGAGAATGTTCACCGACGATGACTAGTCCGTCTCACGTGATGATCGTACACGGCCTAGTCGACTCGGATCGTGTAACACTTAGATGACTAGAGGGATGTCTAATCTGAGTGGGAGTTCATTAAAATAATTTGATTAGATGAACTTAATTATCATGAACTTAGTCTAAAACCTTTGCAAATATGTCTTGTAGATCAAATGGCCAACGCTCATGTCAACATGAACTTCAACGCTGCTCCTAGAGAAAACCAAGCTGAAAGATGATGGCGCAACTATACGGACTGGTCCTAACCCGAGGATCATCCTCATAGCTGCCAGGAAACAATATGTCCTAGAAGGACCGCTAGGTGATACACCGTCCTGCAGAACCAAGACATTATGAATGCTTGGCGTCTCGTCTTGATGATTACTCCCTCGTTCAAAGGCAGCATGCTTTACAGCTTAGAACCGGGCTCCAAAAGCGTTTTGAGCAACACGGAGCATATGAGATGTTCGAGGAGCTGAAACTAGTTTTCCAAGCTCATGCCGGTCGAGAGATATGAAGTCTCCGACAAGTTCTATAGTTGTAAGATGGAGGAAAACAGTTCACAAGTGAACACATACTCAAAATGTCTGGGTTGCACAACCGCCTGTCCCACACGGACATAAACCTCCTGACGAGGCGGTCATTGACAGAATCCTTCAATCGCTCCCACCAAGCTACAAGAGCTTTGTGATGAACTACAATATGCGTGGGATGGTGAAGACCATTCCGAAGTATTCTCAATGCTGAAGTCAGCAGAGGTTGAAATCAAGAAAGAACATCAAGTGTTGATGGTCAATAAAACCACTAAGTTCAAGAAGGGCAAGGGCAAGAAGAACTTCAAGAAGGACGGCAAGGAGGTTGCCGCGCCGGTAAGCAAGTTGCCGGAAGAAGTCAAAGAATGGACCCAAGCCTGAGACAGAGTGCTTTTATTGCAAAGGGAAGGGCCACTGGAAGCGGAACTACCCCAAATACTTAGCGGATAAGAAGGCCGGCAACACTAAAGGTATATTTGATATACATGTAATTGATGTGTACCTTACAAGTACTCGTAGTAACTCCCGGTATTTGATACCGTGCCGTTGCTCATATATGTAACTCACGGCAGAGCTGCGGAATAAGCGGAGACTGGCAAAGGACGAGGTGACGATGCGCGTCGGGAATGGTTCCAAGGTCGATGTGATCGCCGTCGGCACGCTACCTCTACATTTACCTATGGGATTAGTTATAAACCTTAATAATTGTTATTTGGTGCCAAGTTTGAGCATGAACATTGTATCAGGATCTCGTTTAATGCGAGATGGCTACTCATTTAAATCCGAGAATAATGGTTGTTCTATTTATATGAGAGATATGTTTTATGGTCATGCTCCGATGGTCAATGGTTTATTCTTAATGAATCTCGAACGTAATATTACACATATTCATAGTGTGAATACCAAAAGATGTAAAGTTGATAACGATAGTCCCACATACTTGTGGTAATCGCCGCCTTGGTCACATTGGTGTCAAGCGCATGAATAAGCTCCATTCTGATGGACTTTTAGAGTCTCTCGATTATGAATCATTTGACACATGCGAACCATGCCTTATGGGCAAAATGACCAAGACTCCGTTCTCCGGAACAATGGAGCGAGCAACCAACTTATTAGAAATCATACATACCGATGTGTGCGGTCCAATGAGCGTTGAGGCTCGCGGAGGATATCGTTATGTTCTCACTCTCACGCATTTACTTAAGTAGATATGGGTATGTCTACTTGATGAAACACAAGTCCGAGACCTTTGAAAAGTTCAAGGAATTTTAGAATGAGGTAGAGAATCAACGTGACCGAAAAATAAAGTTCTTACGATCAGATCGTGGAGGAGAATATTTAAGTCACGAATTTGGTACACACTTAAGGAAATGTGGAATCGTTTCACAACTCACGCCGCCTGGAACACCTCAGCGTAAGGTGTGTCCGAACGTTGTAATCGCACTCTATTGGATATGGTGCGATCTATGATGTCTCTTACCGATTTACCGCTATCATTTTGGGGATACGCCTAGAGACAGCTACATTCACTTTAAATAGGGCACCGTCTAAATACGTTGAGACGACACCGTATGAATTATGGTTTGGGAAGAAACCTAAGTCATCGCTTCTAAAAGTTTGGGGATGCGATGCTTATGTCAAGAAACTTCAACCTGAAAAGCTCGAACCCAAGTCGGAAAATGCGTCTTCATAGGATACCCTAAGGAAACCATTGGGTATACCTTCTACTTAAGATCCGAGGGCAAGATCTTTGTTGCCAAGAACGGATCCTTTCGGAAAAGAGTTTCTCTCGAAAAGAAGTAAGTGGGAGGAAAGTAGAACTCGATGAAGTACTACCTCTTGAACAGGATAGTAGTGCAGCTCAGGAAAATGTTCCTGTGATGCCTACACCAACTGAAGAGTAAAATAATGATGATGATCAATGTACTTTGGATCAAGTTGCTACCGAACCCGTCAGAGGTCCACAAGGACACGTTCCGCACTGCAGTGGTATGGCAACCCCTGTCACGGAAATCATGTTGTTAGACAACGGTGAACCTTCGAACTATGAAGAAGCAATGGCGGACCCAGATTCCAACAAATGGCTTGAAGCCATGCAATCCGAGATAGGATCCATGTATGAAAACAAAGTGTGGACTTTGATAGACTTGCCCGATGATCGGCGAGCGATAGAAAACAAATGGATCTTTAAGAAGAAGACGGACGCGGATGGTAATGTCACCATCTATAAAGCTCGACTTGTCGCTAAGGGTTATCGGCAAGTTCAAGGGATTGACTACGATGAGACTTTCTCTCCGTGAGCGAAGCTTAAGTCCGTCCGAATCATGTTAGCAATTGCCGCATACTATGATTATGAGATATGGCGATGGACGTCAAAACAGCGTTCCTTAACGGTTATCTTAAGGAAGAGATGTATATGATGCAGCCGGAGGGTTTTGTCGATCCTAAGAATGCTAACAAAGTATGCAAGCTCCAGCGATCCATTTATGGGCTGGTGCAAGCATCTTGGAGTTGGAACATTCGCTTTGATGAGATGATCAAAGCGTTTGGGTTATGCGCACTTATGGAGAAGCCTGCGTTTAAAAGAAAGTGAGTGGGAGCTCTGTAGCATTTCTCATATTATATGTAGATGACATACTTTTGATGGGAAATGATATAGAACTCTTGGACAGCATTAAGGCCTACTTGAATAGAAGTTTTTCAATGAAGGACCTTGGAGAAGCTGCTTATATATTAGGCATTAAGATCTATAGAGATAGATCGAGACGCCTCATAGGTCTTTCACAAAGCACATACCTTGATAAGATTTTGAAGAAGTTCAAAATGGATCAGTCCAAGAAGGGGTTCTTGCAGTATTGCAAGGTGTGAGATTGAGCTCAGCTCAATGCCCGACCACGGCAAAAGATAAAGAAGAGATGAGCGTCATCCCCTATGCCTCAGCCATAGGATCTATTATGTATGCCATGTTGTGTACTGCACTGATGTAAACCTTGCCGTAAGTTTGGTAGGAAGGTACCAAAGTAATCCCGGCAAGGAACACCGGACAGCGGTCAAGAATATCCTGAAGTACACGAAAAGGACAAAGGACATGTTTCTCGTTTATGGAGGTGACGAAGAGCTCGTCAGAAGGGTTACGCCGACGCTTAGCTTCGACACGATCCGGATGACTCTAAGTCACAAACCGGATACGTGTATATGTTGAATGGTGGAGCAAGAAGCTGGTGCATTGCAAGCAGAAAGCGTCGTGGTGGGATCTACATGTGAAGCGGAGTACATGGCAGCCTCGGAGGCAGCACATGAAGCAATTTGGGTGAAGGAGTTCATCACCGACCTAGGAGTCATACCCAACCCGTCGGGGCCGATCAAACTCTTCTGTGACAACACTGGAGCTATTGCACTTGCCAAAGAGCCTGTGTTTCACAAGAAGACCGAGCACATCAAGCGCCGCTTCAACTCCATCCGTGAAAATGTTCAAGATGGAGACATAGAAATTTGCAAAGTGCATACGGATCTGAATGTCAAAGATCCGTTGACTAAACCTCTTCCATGAAAGCAAAACATGATCAACACCGTAACTCTATGGGTGTTCGATTCATCACAATGTAACTAGATTATTGACTCTAGTGCAAGTGGGAGACTGTTGGAAATATGCCCTAGAGGCAATAATAAAAGGATTATTATTATATTTCCTTGTTCATGATAATTGTCTTTTATTCATGCTATAATTGTATTATCCGGAAATCGTAATACACGTGTGAATACATAGACCACAACATGTCCCTAGTGAGCCTCTAGTTGACTAGCTCGTTGGTCAACAGATAGTCACGGTTTCGACTATGGACATTGGATGTCATTGATAACGGGATCACATCATTAGGAGAATGATGTGATGGACAAGACCCAATCCTAAGCATAGCACAAGATCGTGTAGTTCGCTTTTGCTAGAGCTTTTTCAATGTCAAGTATCTCTTCCTTAGACCATGAGATCGTGTAACTCCCGGATACCGTAAGAGTGCTTTGGGTGTACCAAACGTCACAACGTAATCGGGTGACTATAAAGGTGCACTACGGTATCTCCGAAAATGTCTGCTGGGTTGACACGGATCGAGATCGGATTTGTCACTCCGTGTTACGGAGAGGTATCACCGGGCCCACTCGGTAGTGCATCATCATAATGAGCTCAAAGTGACCAAGTGTCCGTCACGGGATCATGCATTACGGTATGAGTAAAGTGACTTGCCGGTAACAAGATTGAACGAGGTATTGGGATACCGACGATCGAATCTCGGGCAAGTAACATACCGATTGACAAAGGGAATTGTATACGGGATTGTTTGAATCCTCGACATCGTGGTTCATCCGATGAGATCATCGAGGATCATGTGGGAGCGAACATGGGTATCCAGATCCCGCTGTTGGTTATTGCCCGAGAGCCGTCTCGGTCATGTCTACGTGTCTCCCGAACCCGTAGGGTCTACACACTTAAGGTTCGGTGACGCTCGGGTTGTATGAATATGAGTATGCAGTAAATGTAATGTTGTTCGAGTCCGGATGAGATCCCGGACGTCACGAGGAGTTTCGGAATGGTCCGGAGGTAAAGAATTATATATAGGAAGTGGTATTTCCGCCATCGGGAAAGTTTCGGTCACCAGATTGTCTGGGACCACCTAAGGGTCCCGGGGTCCATCGGGTGGGGCCACCCATCCCGGAGGGCCCCATGGGCTGAAGTGGGAGGAACCAGCCCATAGTGGGCTGGTGCGCCCTTGGCCCACCCCTGCGCCTAGGGTTGAAACCCTAGGGGGAGGGGCGCCCACTTGCCTTGGGGCACTCCACCCCTTGGCCGCCGCCCCTTGGGAGATGGGATCCCCAAGGGCCGGGCGCCTCTAGGGGCCTATATAAAGGGAGGGGGAGGCAGCCGCACTCAAGTTCTGGCGCCTCCTCTCCCTGCTACACCTCTCCTCCTCCGCCACGTGCTTGGCGGCCCCGCCGAGTGTCGCTTCTCCACCAACACCACGCCGTCAGGCTGCTAGAGCCATCTTCCTCAACCTCTCCTTCCCCTTGCTGGATCAAGAAGGAGGAGACATCATCCGCCTCCGCACGTGTGTTGAACGCGGAGGTGCCGTCTGCTCGGCGCTAGGATCTCCGGTGATAGGATCACGGCGAGACCGACTACATCATCCCCGTTCTTTTGAACGCTTCCGCTCGCGATCTACAAAGTGGTATGTAGATGCAATCTCTCTCCCATGACTCGTTGCTTAGATGAACTCATAGATGGATCTTGGTGAAACCGTAGGAAATTTTTTAATTTTCTGCAACGTTCCCCAACAATCTTTCCTCTTGATACAAACCCATGGAAACAAACCTAACCCCACATAGAACTCACACGTGGATCATGGGTTAGTACACAAAGCGTAATGGACAATGCTTACCATACCATGGGATCACTTGATCCTTCTCGGTACATCTTGTACGCTTTGTGTGTTGATCAACTTGATTCACTCTTGACTTAGTCTTGATTAACCTTGTATCATGTCTTCTACATGAACACTCTTTGGATAATTCCTTGAATAGCACATTGGTCAACATATAAACTCCTTGAAACCAACAAATAGACTTCAAGAAATTCCTATGGACAAATCCTTCAAATATAACTCAAGACAACCATTAGTACATAGAGATTGTCATCAATTACCAAAACCAAACATGGGGGCACCTGTAACGCCCTCGATGCGGCTATATCTCCCACGTGTCGAAGCACGACTTAGAGGCATAACCGCATTGAAAGCAATGTCGCAAGTGAGGTAATCTTCACACAACCCATGTAATACATAAGGGAAAGAGATACATAGTTGGCTTACGATGCCACTTCACACAATACATAAATAAACATCCATCATCCAGATTACACTCAAGGTCCGACCACGGAACCAAAATAAAAGAAGACTACCCCAAATGCTACACAGATCCCCGATCGTCCCAACTGGGCTCCACTACTGATCATCAGGAAAAGACACATAGTAACGACCACGTTCCTCGTCGAACTCCCACTTGAGCTCGGTTGTGTCATCTGCACTGGCATCGTCGGCACCTGCAACTGTTTTGGTAGAATCTGTGAGTCACGGGGACTCAGCAATCTCACGCTCGTGAGATCAAGACTATTTAAGCTTATAGGAAGGACATAGTTGTGAGGTGGAGCTGCAGCAAGCGACTAGCATATATGGTGGCTACATTCGCAAAAGAGAGCGAGAAGAGAAGCAAGGCGCGGTCGTGAAGCTAGTAGCGATCAAGAAGTGATCCTGAACTACTTACGTCAAACATAACTCCAACACCATGTTCACTTCCCGGACTCCACCGAGAAGAGACCATCACGGTTACACACGCGGTTGATGTGTATTAATTAAGGTCAACTTCGGTTTTCTACAACCGGACATTAACAAATTCCCATCTGCCTCATAACCGCGGCACGGCTTTCGAAAGATAATACCCTGCAGGGTGTCCCAACTTAGCCCATTATAAGCTCTCACGATCAACGAAGGACATTCCTTCTACCGAAGACCCGGTCGATGTCGGAATCCGGACTACAAGACATTTCGACAAAGAATAAAACAAGACCAGCAAAGCCACCCGACAGCCGACAAATCCCGATAGGAGCTGCACATATCTCGTTCTCGTGGCACATCCGGATGAGACTAGCTACGAGTAAAACCAAGCCTCGAGTTTCCCGTGGTGGCCCGCAGTAGCTCGATTCGGGCCAAGCACTCGAAGGAGCACCGGTCCGGCGTTAAAATAAAGATGACCCTCGGGCTCGCGAAAACCCGGGGGAAAAAGGCTTAGGTGGCAAATGGTAAAACCAATGTTGGGCCTTGCTGGAGGAGTCTTATTCAAAGCGAACTGTCAAGGGGGTCCCATAAATCACCCAACCGAGTAAGGAACGCGAAATCAAGGAACATAACACAGGTATGATGGAAACTAGGGTGGCAAGAGTGGAACAGAACACCATGCATAAGGCCGAGTCTTCCACCCTTTACCAAGTATATAGATGCATTAATTAAACAATAGATATTGTGATATCCCAACAAGTAAACATGTTCCAACAAGGAACAACATCTCCATGTTCCAACAAGGAACAAACTTCATCTTCACCTGCAACTAGCAACGCTATAAGAGGGGCTGAGCAAAGCGGTAACTTAGCCAATCAACGTTTGCTAGGAAAGGATGGTTAGGGGCTGGACATGGCAATATGGGAGGCATGATATAGCAAGTGATAGGCATCATAGCATAGGCATAGCAAAAGAGCGAGCATCTAGCAAGCAAAGATAGAAGTGATTTCGAGGGTATGGTCATCTTGCATGCAAAGTTCTCAGAGTTGTCGAAAGCTTGATCCTCGTAAGCGTTCTCAACAGGTTCCTCGTTCACGCACTCGCCTCCGGCTCTACCCAAAGCAAGAACACAAACAATGGAACCACAATAAATCACGGTGCAATGCACAAGCAACATGATGCAAAACATGGCATGATATGCGAGATGTGATATGCAATGCGTATGCGTGCTCCGGAAGGAAAATGATGAACCAGGCATCAACTTGGCAAACCAAGTATGCCGCTGGAAAGGTGAGATGATTTCGTTGAAATCGATATAAAGATCACCGAATCGGATGCACGGTTTGCAAATGACAAGCAAAACAAGAATGGCACAAATCTGCCATTAACAGCATGATGCCACATAGCAAGCAACAAGAAATTAAGCTACTGCAACCAAACATACCAATAAAGCATATGGCAGTGATCTAGTCAAGATGCTTGACAAAAGATGAACACTGAGCTACGGCTAAATCACACCATAACAGGTCCAAACAAGCATGGCAAAAGTGCAAAATATAACAGCTTCACAGACTTAGTGAAAATACTGAACATGGCAGAATCAGCATCAGGAAGCAATGTTCAGAGCAAGCAAACCATATGCTACAGGAACTTACAATAGCCAAACAAGGCATGGAATGAATCTACTCAAAGCATAGAACAAAAGTCCCTTACTGACCAAGATCTAAAAGGGATCAGAAAATGTAATAGCACACATGTCAATATCGCAAGTTTCGTTACAGATTCAGCAACAGGGCATGACAAAAACAAATAACAAGTAGGCATGTTCGCGAGCTTGACGCACTCACTACAGAGCATTTCATGATAAACTAAGCATACATACATCGAGAAGACATGGTATAGAAATTATACATGGCAATAACAACATTATAGCATACACAGATCAACTACAACAACCTTGGCAAAATTGAATAACATGTAAACAATCTGCCAGGAAACATTTTATAGCAAAAGTAGAGCTTGATTGACTCAAGCTATGGCACTCCATAATTGCAAACAAAGGAATGGATGGATAGAGCATAACCATATGTTCAAAACATCCTTACTGAAGTATCTCAAAATATGCATGGAACTCTCTGTAGCATCAAGTTTACATGGCATAAAAATATCAGCAAAACAGGGTCTGAAATCAGCAACATCATGAAGTCTAGTTTGCATGCTTGTGCTAGTCACCACAGAGATCACAAAAATACATAGCATACACCACTGTAAATACGGCATGGCATATTACAAAACACATGTAGGACTCAAGTTCATAGGATGCACACATCAATCATGGCAAAAATGACAAAAGTGCATGTTCTGTTAAGAATCTGAAACTAACATCACATAGCCCTCTTCCAACAGCATTTCGGGCATCAAGATGAGCTCAAATGAAAATGATTCAATGAGATGAAATGATGTACTCTTCGATACGAACAATTTGGCATATTACACGCACCAAACGGAGTTACGGGCGCAAAGTTATGGCATGATGAAAATACAACAAAATAATGACAGATTAAAGACTTGGACGAAAATCGGGGGGGGGAGGAGAAGTTAACCTCTCGTTTTGGATCTAGATCCGCTGTTGCTCGAGGCGAGGCCAGCTCGCCGGAGATGGAGGAAGGGCGTCAAGGGGACGAGTCACGGAGGAGGGCCGGCCGCCCGGGCGCGGGCCGGTGATTTGCCATGATTTGGCGGTGGCGAGGCGACGGCGAGGAGGCGATCAGCGGAGGCGGAGGCCGAGGCGGGCGCGGACGGCGAGGAGGCGATGGCGGTCGGGCGACGGGTTTCGGGCGCTGGCCAAGGCTGGCGCGGCGGCGCAGGGCTCATGGCTCGTGGGCGGGCGGCGCGATGTGGGCGCCGTGCGCGCCAAGGGGGCGGCGGCGGCGGATGACGAAACCGGCTCGCCCGGACGTGTCCGGCGGCGGCGGAGGAGCGGGCTAGGGTTTGGGGATCCGGAAAATTCGGGGGAGTGCACATATTTATAGGTAGAGGGAGTTAGGAGACTTCAAATGGGGTGCGGTTTTCGCCCGCACGATCATGATCGAACGACGGAGAGCATGGAAGTGACTTAGATGGGTTATTGGGCTATTTTGAAGGGGTGTTGGGCTGCAACTTAAAAGAGGCCTTTGCGAGAGCGGTTAACCGTTGGAGTACCAAACGAGCTCCAAATGACCCGAAACTTGACAGGTGGTCTACCGTGGTGTACCAAGGCCACTTGACAAACCTCGGTCCATTCCAAGAAAGTTTAGTACCCGCTCACGGAAAAATGTAAAAGGGGACGCGGGGGGACATAGGAGTGCCGGATTGCAAAACGGACAACGGGGAAAATGCTCGGATGCATGAGACGAACACGTATGCGAATGAGATGCACATGATGACATGAAATGAGATGCATGACATGGACAAAATGCAAAAATTAAGAAAAACCCAACCACGGAGGGAATATCATATCACAATGCCGAAAATGGCAAGAGTTGGAGTTACAAATATGGAAAGTTACAACCGGGGTGTTACAGCACCGCATGTTCTTTCACCTCTCCCCCCTCTTTCCTTCCCCCTCGGTTATATATGGCAAGGGGGCGCGGCTTGGGAGGGACTCCAAGTAGAATTCCTCCTACTTGGGCACCTCCTATGGCTGCTCCTCCCTCCCACCTATATATATGTGGGGCGCTAGCACACACACGGACAATTGTTCAGCCGCAGCGGCGCCTTCACCGTTTACACCCCCGGTCATATTTTCGTAGTGCTTAGGCGAAACCCTGTGGAGATCACTTTACCATCACCGTCACCACGCCGCCGTGCTGACGGAACTCATCTACTACCTCGACATCTTGCTGCATCAAGAAGGGGAGGGACGTCACCGAGCTGAACGTGTGCAGAACGCGAAGGTGTTGTGCGTTCAGTACTTGATCGGTTGAAGCGCGAAAAAGTTCGACTACATCAACCGCGTTGTAGAACGCTTCCTCTTACGGTCTGCGAGAGTACGTAGACACACTCTCCCCCTCGTTGCTATGCGTCTCCATGGATAGATCATTGCATGTGCATAGATTTTTTTTTTGTTTTCCATGCAACGATTCCTAACACTTTCCGCCGCTAAAGGGACCACGACGACGACGGCGGTGCGGTAGGGCGGAGCGGCCATGCTTACGAGGTGGTCATCCGTTGTAGGGTTTAGATATTTTTCTAATTTTTTAGTTAAATGGTCGAAATATCAACCTTTTATGTAAATTACGACTGAACTTTTTTTGCGGGAAAAACTTTCAATCTATTCATCTTCAATCATGATAGTACAACGAACACTAGAAATAATAAAAATTACATCCAGATTCATAGACCACTTAGCGACGACTACAAGTACTGAAGCGAGTCGAAGGGGCGCCGCTGTCATCGCCCCTTCCTCGCCGGAGCCGGGCAAACGTTGTTGTAGTAGACAGTCGGGAAGTCATCGTGCTAAGGCCCCATGAAACCAACGCACCAGAACAGCAACCGCCGCAGATGAAGAGTGTAGATCAAAAGAATCCAACCTGAAGACACACGAACGAAGACGAACGCATTTAACAGATCCGAGCAAATCCACCAAAGACAGATCCGTGAGACACACCTCCATTGACGCCCACCGATGATGCTAGACGATCACCGAACGGGGCTAGGCGGGAGACCTTTATTCCATCTTCGTGGAGCCGCCGCCGTCGCCTTCCTAAGGTGACACAAACCCTAACAAAGCTCGAAAATGATCTAAAACGGAGCCTCTACCGGAAGGGCCGAGATCCACTCCGCCTCCATGGCCCTAAGGCCACCAGAGACGGGACGGACCGGCACCGACGCCGACGGGAGGCAGAAAATCTTAGTTTGTTTGGAGGCGGTGGCTATAGCTAGGCGGAGACTGAACTTGAATGAAATTTGTCGTATTGCATGAATTTCGTCCGTCTAGTTCAAAAGTGGTTGAAATATATGTGCTTATGTGGGTAGTGTTGGATGGCCAGCTCCTACATCCATATCCACGGACTGATCCACTTTGTTCATGAACGGATATGGGAACAAATTTGCTGGTCAACGTTTGAAGACGTCGTTAAAGACGTTCAACCATTCATACTCAGGCTAGAGTGCGGGCGTCACATCCTAAAGACTGACAAAAGGGAGAACGTGTGTATACAGTGCTATACAACTATACAAGCGTGACATAACAGTTTAACTTTAACGGGGATTTTACTAATTCTGCCCCGGTATTCCTGCCGACGGTCCGCCAATTGCCAATCGCGGGGGTCGCTCTCGGCACGAACAGGAACTGATGCCAATTGCAGGGCCTGGAGAAGAGTCGTCCATCCGCTCCACGCGGGTCAGACGCAGAGTCAGCAGGTACTCTCACCGCCCCACGCCCGCTCACCTCGTCGGTCGCCGGCAGGGAGCTTTTTTCCCTTGGAAAACAGCTGAAATGCCGTCGCTGTTCTGATCAAAATTCCCGTGACGCAACACGTGGACTGTCAGGTTAAAGAAACTCTCTTGCCACTTTGACGCAAACCAAAGGTTCCATTAGAGCATCTCTAGTGGAACGTGTAAATTTGGACGTGTATATCTCCATATACACGTCCATATACACCTTGCTAAATTATACACCTCCCAGTTTTTCAGTGGAACGTGTAAATTTGGACGTGTATATTCCAACGGCTAAATTATACTCCCTCTGTTCCCGAACAATGACTATATACGGAGCAAAATGAATGAATCCACACTCTAAAATATGTCTACATGCATCCGTTAATTAATCCACACCCAAACAATAACTATATATGGAGCAAATATGTGTAAATACATAGCACTACTACTCCCTAAAAAACAGAGCACGTAATACTCTATATACTACACTACAGAGCACATCTCCTCCCGACCTCATCCATGCCCGCCGCCTCCCTCATGAGCCCCCACCACTCTTCCCCACGCCACGCCCTCTCTCTCCCCACGCCGCCCTCCCTCTCTCTCCCCAAATTTCTCCCCATCCCGCCGGCCACTAATCCAACGGCCCTCAACGCCATGCTGCCCCGGCAAGGCCAGCTGCCCTGGCCACACACGGCCACCAACATAGACCACGCCACGCCAGATCCAGCGACGTGCTCAACCCCCCCCAAGTCCCGCACCTCCTTCCTTCCTTCCTTCGACGGATCGGGATGGAGAAATTTACCTTCGAGCTGCTCGGGCCTCGGACGACGGCTGGACGGCCTCCTCCTTCCTTCCTTCCTTTTCCCTCGAGTGGCTCGGGCATGCTACCGGACGACGAGCGTGGCGAGGCGTGGTTATTTGCACCGGGTAGCGTCGTGGCGAGGGCGTGGCTGTTTGGACGACCGTATGCACGCTCCGCTGGGATGAATTTTGAAGCCAGACTAGTCTATATTTGCTATACACTGCCATATAGAGGATCCACTGGAGATGCTCTTAGCGTTCACAAAAATAGAAAGTGATAGCAAATTTGGTAACAGGAGGGCTGCGTGCGTCACGGGATGGATAGGCCGAAGCACCACTCCATCTATTTTCGACATATAAAAGACACGCTTTTGGGTGTTTTTTTTTTTTGGGTGAGGAGCATGACTAATAGTATAGTCACTTGTTTTTTTGGCGATGAGTATAGTCACTTGTTGGCGATATGATACTAGTACTCCCTATATTTATTTTTATAAGACCTTGAAGATATTTCAGACAATATGTAAAACAGCCCATTTTAAGTTGTCTGAAACGACATATAAAAGTAAACGGAGGGAGTATTATTTTTTATGTGGTAATACCCTGTGAAGCTATCATTTACAATCATTCATATAATAAGATAGCTATTAAGCTTGCATTTTTTCACCTTCTCTTTTTCCTTCTTCGTATTTACTGTAAGAGGCCATAAGCTGAAAGTTTCCTTCCTCGTATGAGCTTGTGTGAACAGTAAATAAAAAATATATTCTGAATTTTCTTTGTGACAAACTTTGACAAATGTTTACAATGCTTGCAAAGTTTTATCTTGAAATGACACTCGTGGAAGTCATGACAGAATTGATTCTATTTTTTTTCTCACGACTTCCTCGAATGTCATTCTATGATGAAACTTTGCAAAAAATGAAAACATTTGCCAAAGTTTACCGCATTTTTTTAGAATTGTTAGAATTTGTTTTCAATTTTTTCAGATTGTATTGCTCACCCGAGCTCATATGAGCTCGAGCTCAGTTAATCCACGTCCGCCATAAGCCTACTATTACTGAAAAAGGCTTTCGCCCCGCTTTATATATAAAGCAACGATCCAGTTACAACCAACCTCATACAACTCCACACCAACACACACAGGGCAAGATACAAGAATGTTGAGAACAGCTACACCACCCAACACAACTCCAAGCCATCTACAGGAAGGAAGAGAGAGCGCCGCTTGAAGTCGCCGGGTGCCTCAACCGTGAACGAATCACAGCGAAGAGTCGAAGCTGTGCACGAAGAACCGATTACTCCAAGGCGGAGCCTTCAACAAGGTCATGGCACCTAAGTACCGCCACCGCCTGATCCAGGGATCGAGGTTTCCCTCGGAGCAACACGGAGGAGGAAGAGGAACCACTGCGATGCCTTCAAGAAGGATACGACGCCCGTAGGCGCCGCCGCCGCCGACCTGGCAAAGCCAGAATGAGCTTTCACCCGGCAAGCCCTCTTCGCTTCCGAGACGGAGTGCCGCAAGCATGCTGCAGAACCCACCGCCACTGACCGTCATACCCAAGCTACCACGCTGCCCGCATGACCATGGTAACCGGCCAACATCCGAGCCGCGAGCTCCGCCCACGAGCATCGCGCCTCCCACCATCGAGGCCGCCGCCCCGGCATCCGAGACCACCCCTCGACCGCCGCCGCCGCACACCGACATTGTCAACCGGTGAAGGGGCAGCAAAGACCCCCTCTTTCCGCCCCAAACAAGCTCCTATGGCAGGAGCGGTCGGCAGCCAGATCTGGGCAGGGAAAACGTTGGCGGCCAGCCGTGCTGCAGCCACCCGAGACACCCGATCTAGCACCTCCAAATCGCGGCGACGACGAGTCCGGGAGGCACCCCTGCCTCCCCCTCACGGCGCCCTTGCCATTCACCGGCCAGCCGAGCCACACCAGAGCACAAGAGGAGCCGCCACCAGCAGCCGATTCATGCGCCACGACGGCCGTAGAGGAGGGGGTCGAGCATACCGCTGTCGCGCCGCCACCTCCGCCAGCCCTCGCCGGAGAAGAGGCAGCCACCCACGACCTGTGCTGACCGCAACCATTGCCGCCGGAGGAGAAGACGACCGGCTGCCCCGCCGCCGCCCCAGGCACACACCGCCATCATCCGCCTGTCAAGTCGCTGCAGACGAATCCGCCGTGGCGCCCAGCCAAGACCACGCCTGCCCGGGTGTTGACCCGCCAACCCCACCGCCGCAGAAGACGAGGATGCCTCACGCCGACCGGCCTTTGCCCGGCCAGGCCCCCTGGCGGCGGCGAGGGAGGAGGGGGGAGGAGGGGAGGGGAGACCGGCGGCGAGATCTAGGGTTCCCTCCCTGTCACCACGCGGGGGCAACGCGGGAGGGAGGAGGGGGCCATAAGCCTACTATTATGCTTGATTTAAGATGTGCAAGTCAATTCATGTCCCGCACTTCTATTTCTATGTACTCCCTCCATTCCAAAATAGATCACTCAACTTTGTACTAACTTTAGTACAAAGTTAGTACAAAGATGAGTCATCTGTTTTAGAACGAAGGGAGTACTTATTACATAACTGCTGTGTTTCATTTTCAAGCAAACATTAACTACCAATAATCAGGTTTGCTCTAACCAAAGAACTGAGTCACAGAACAAGCATTGTCGATGACAAGAATGATGGATGGACTAAGAGCAACTCTAACAGACCCCGCAAAATAACTGCCAAAATGCGGGTCGGCGCGGAAAATCCCGCCCGAACAGACCCCGCAAACGCGGTCGGCCCGCAAAAAAATTTAAGGGGCGCAGCAAAATCTCAGCACCAACCCGCGAATACGCGGGTTTCCCCCTCACCCCTGCGGTGCCCCGCATCCCAGAGAAATGGTTGGTGGGAGGGACATTTCAGCCCGCGCGCCTTTCCCCATCTCCTTCCGCCGCCGCCCGCCTTTGCTTCTGCCCGTCCGCCACCAGCGATTACGCCCAAATCTGCGGGCTATATCGCGTCGCGGGGCCGTCCCCCACCCTCCAGCGCCGATACGCTGCATCGACCCCCCCTCCCCGGATCCGGCGAGAAGAGCCGGCCCCTCGTCGTCGTCGCCGTCGTCAAGCCGGCCCCTCGTCGCCGCCCGGGATCACCCGCCATAGTTGATTGACGCATCATGCGATTCTTATCCATGTAGATGGAATTGAGCCCGTGCGAAAAGTTCTTGCTCTCCGATTTGGATGACTCGGATGTTGAGACCATGCTTGCGACCTTTCGGCAGCAGACATTAGTGATGGCACTTGCCGTGAAGGAGCACGAAGACGAGAATCGGAAGAGGCGGCGAGGATCGACCGTTGGGCGTCTTTGCATTCCTCGGAATCGCCATCTTAGGAACGAGATGTTGATGCAAGACTATTTCATGGAGAATCTAACATATCCACCGCACCTCTTTCGGAGAAGGTACCGAATGCGCCGATCCCTCTTTGTGAAAATTGTTCAAGCTTGCGAGGCAAATTGCCGGTATTTTACTCAAAGAAGAAATGTTGCGGGCTTAAAGGGATTTAGTGCATATCAAAAAATCTCCACAGCTATGCGGTTGATTGCATATGGCGTTCCGGCTGACTATGCCGATGAGTACCCTCGCATAGGTGAAGATACTACAATTGAGTCAGTGCGTAGATTTGCATAAGTGATCATCCGTGTCTTTGGTCCTGAGTATCTTCGGGCACCCAACGAGGATGACACAAAGAAATTGATGGCATCTAATGAGAGGAGAGGTTGGCCTGGCATGCTAGGTAGCATTGATTGTATGCATTGGACTTGGAAAAATTGCCCAAAGGCATGGCAAGGAATGTATTGTGGCAAGTCTTGTGATGCAACAATTGTGCTAGAAGCCGTAGCATCCGAGGATTTATGGATTTAGCATTGCTTCTTTGGTATGCCGGGCACTCTCAGTGATATCAATGTTGGGGAACGTAGTATTTCAAAACATTTGCCTATGATCACGCAAGATCTATCTAGGAGAAGCATATCAACGAGCAGGGAGAGTGTGTCCACGTACCCTCGTAGACCGAAAGCAGAAGAGTTTAGTAACGCAGTTGATGTAGTCGAACGTCTTCGCGATCCAACCGATCAAGTACCGAACGCACGGCACCTCCGCGATTTGCACACGTTCAGCTCGGTGACGTCCCTCGAACTCTAGATCCGGCTGAGGCCGAGGGAGAGTTTAGCCAGCACGACGGCGTGGTGACAGTGATGATGAAGTTACCGATGCAGGGCTTCGCCTAAGCACTACGACAATATGACCGAGGTGGAAAACTGTGGAGGGGGGCACCGCACACGGCTAAAGATCAACTTGTGTGTCTATGGGGTGCCCCCTCCCCCGTATATAAAGGAGGGGAGGAGGAGGCCGGTCGGCCACAAGGGGCGCGCCAAGGGGGAGGAATCCTACTCCTAGTAGGAGTAGGTTTCCCCCTTTCCTAGTCCAACTAGGAGGAGAAGGAAGGAGAGGGAGAGGGAGAGGGAAAGAGGGGTCGCGCCCCCCTCCCCTTGTCCTATTCAGACTCCCCTTGGGGGGGCGCCACCTCCTGGCCGCGGCCCTCTATCTCCCCTAAGGACCACTAAGGCCCATAACTCCCCGGGGAGGTTCCGTAACCTCCCAAGACTCCGATTTTATCCAAACTCTCCGTAACACTTTCGTGTCCGAACAACATGGTCCAATATATCAATCTTTATGTCTCGACCATTTCGAGACTCCTCGTCATGTCCGTGATCTCGCCCGATCTCGAACTACCTTCGGTACATCAAAACACATAAACTCATAATACCGATCGTCATCGAACGTTAAGCGTGCGGACCCTACGGGTTCAAGAAATATGTAGACATGAACGAGACTCATCTCCGGTCAATAACCAATAGCGGAACCTGGATGCTCATATTGGATCCCACATATTCTAGGAAGATCTTTATCGGTCAAACCGCATAACAACATACGTTGTTCCCTTTGTCATCGGTATGTTACTAAACCGAGATTCGATCATCAGTATCACTATACCTAGTTCAATCTCATTACCGGCAAGTCTCTTTACTCGTTCCGTAATGCATCATCCCATAACTAACTCATTAGTTACATTGCTTGCAAGGCTTATAGTGATGAGTATTACCGAGAGGGCCTAGAGATACCTCTCCGACAATCGGAATGACAAATCCTAATCTCGATCTATGCCAACTCAACAAACACCACCAGAGACACCTGTAGAGCATCTCTATAATCACCCAGTGTCGGTGTACAAAAGAAGGGGCACACCTTTGTACCCCTTTAGCTGTGCACGGACAGTCGGAGTCACGCCCACGGTCTCACCGAGCAGAACAGGGGAGGCGAACCGAGGTAAAACCGAAGCCCAAGACAGCCAAAGCAACGCCAAGGCCGAGATCACAAAAGAGCAGAGAGATGAAGTAGGTTCCCCCGGCAAGACCCTTGTCGGGCAGCCTCCGCGGCCCTAGAAAGGCCCTTGTCGGGGCGGCTCGTCCAACACCAGCGGAGCGCACCACCCTTGAGCCCACGGTCTCCAACGCCATCAGCCACGTTGGAACTAGGGCTCGGGAGGCACCTCCATGGTGGCATGCAGATCTTTGTCAAGACCATAGATATTCAAGATCAGGTGAGGATTAGAAGACAACGGTCCTCGGCAAGATCCTTGCCGAGGAGAGCCACAAGACCCCCGGCAAGATCCTTGCCGGGGACGACAGTGCGCCACGGCAAGACCCTTGCTGGGCCACCCGGCAAGGCCCTCACCGAGGACGCCAGCGGGGCCACCTCCAGGCCCGCACCAGCCAAGTTTCCACCGCCGTTCGCATGCAGCTGCCAGCCCAACCAGCTGGGCTGGCACCTGCGTGGCAACATGAAGCTCCCAGACCAGATCAGCAAGCACATGCGTGGCGGCATGCAGATCTTCGTGAAGGCCCTACCGTTGCGCCACCTCAGCTGCTTGCCTGCCTACATGGCGCCACATGCAGCGCTGGCCATGGCGCGTGTTGAAGCGAGGGGGGGCGACGGACGGGACGGGCCTCACCCCCGTCCCCGATAAAGCTAGGGGGCACCTAAGAAATGCATTAAATGTGTCTTGTCCTGTAATACGAGCGATAAGCTCGTAGCACTGTACGCCTTTCCACCTCCTATGTGCCACTGTGGCAGCCCCTTTCGACTATAAAAGGAGGCCCATGGCATCTTTGGAGAAGGATTCGCTCTTCGAACTACTCGACCACCATAGCTAGTTCGAGGGTTCAAGAACACTCAATACTTCCACAAAGCAGGACTAGTGTTTTAAGCTTACTTGCGGCACGAACATGGGTAAACGATCCTAGTGCTGATTACTAATCCTGCTCTTCGGCAACCCCGCGCCTAAAGAACCGTAGTAGGGATTCTTGTGATCCCATAGGTGTCGTTCCACACCGACATCTTTGGCGCGCCAGGTAGGGGGCGCAATTGTGAGAATCTGGTCTACTAGTTAGCCTAGCGGTTCTTCATCGCCATGGCTCCCAAGAAGAAGACGGCCACGGCGATCGGCTCGTCGGGGCCGAACTGCCCATGCTAGTACGGGCGAGCAGCGGCCCGGTCGCAGACAGAACCCGGGCCGCGGTTCAGGCACCAAGACGCTTTGGCCGAGTTCGGCGAAGCGGCGACGTCTGCGGCGCCAGCGACGGGCCGCACGCCACCAAATCCAAAGACGGGGCTGGGGCCCCCGCAGGTGGCGCGGGGCCCTCCAGGAGTGTTGTTGTGCCACCCACGGGCGGCGCAACAACCTCCAAGACGCCCACGCCGGCGACCACTGCGCGCTCTTCCCATGGTGTGCGCGACGAGCAGCGTCACCACGCCGGTGACCCTGGACTCCACCGTGGAAGAGTTTCGCAGGCCGTCTGCGGACGAAGGAGTTCAGCATGCCCGCCGAAGTGCTGGCGAAAATGGCGCGCAGCCGCTAGGTCGTGATAGAGCTCCTTCTAACGTGGTTAGAAGTCGAAGCGCGCCACGGTCCACACAGCTGTCGCTGCCACCCACGCCAGCAGAAGCTTTTGCGAAGGCGCCAGCCGCTTCCTCGACGTCCCTCCTGCTGCGGAGAAGCTCGACGAGTGGAGGGCCACCATCCGGAGCCTCGTTGCCGTCGCCAACAAAGATGATCCGCGACTGGCGGGACCCTCGGGCCGGCGCTCCACCGAGCCACCCCATGCCAGCGCTGGGAGGACCGGGGGTGCTGCGGTCATGGTACGCTCTCCTCCTCCTCGCCAGCTGTCGCGGGCGTCGGTCGTCGTGACGACGTTTGTGATAACATCTCTATAGCGTCCTCCGACCCGCGGACCCACCGCGACCAGCACCAAGTTCTTCGAGAACGAGCTCAAGAAGATGCTTGAACCACTATCGAGTGCCGGCGTGATACACGCCACCAGTCGGACAAGCGGGTGGGACCCGCTATGGACCACCCAGCGCCGGGGGGCTCCGGCGGCCTACCTTACGAGGTGGGCTGCCCAGCCTTTACCCGCGAGCTGCGGCAGTTCCAGTGGTCGTCCCACTGCATGTTCAAGCCCGACGTCGGTGAGAAGTACACTGGCAAGACCCATCCGTCCGAGTTCCTCAGGATCTACACCATCGCGATGCAGGCTGCTGGAGCTCGCAACGACAAGGTGCTTGCCAATTACTTCCTGCTAGCACTGAAGCCCAATGTTATGTCTTGGTTGATGCACTTGCCGGCAGATTCCATTTCTTCTTGGTCGGATCAGCGCCATGAGTTCGTTGGCGCTTTCACTGGAGGCCACCAAGCTCATGGCCGTGCCGATGATCTGCATATCATTCCCCGTATGAAGGGGAAACCTCGCAAGTACATCCGGAGATTCAGCCGGGTGCGATTACAACATCCCTAACGTTCATCCCGCCGTTGTGATCGCCGCGTTCCATCGTAACGTCGCGCAACCACAAGATGCGCGAAGAGTCAAGCTGGCGATGACCAAGGTTAAGGATGTGGCCGATCTCTATGTTACGCCGATAGGTGCGGTCGGGCTGAAGAGGGAAGGAAGTACCCCGGCGAGGACGCCGGCGTGGAAACCGACTCTACTGATGAAGACACCGCCGCCCCGACGAAGAAGGGTCGGCGTCGCAACAGGAAACGCAAGGGCAAGGCCGTGCTTGCCGTTGAAGGGTCTGACGACACCGGCGCTGCCAAGAAGGTCAAGGCAGACGACCCCGGCAAGGAGATTGCCGGGTGCGTCGCCTGCCAGGCCTTAGCGGCTGCCGACAAGTCAGGGGGCTCCGGCAAGCAGTACTTCAAGATCCACCGCACCAAGGGCCACAACCTCCAGAACAACCGGCAAGTCGAGATGCTTGCTGAAAAGCAAAAGGCCGAGTATGAGAGGCGGGACAAGGAGAAGGGCTAGGACGGTGCCGAGGGATCCGGCAAGAAGCGTGGCAGCCAAGGAGGCCGCCGCGACAAGGACAACCAGCAAGAGAGGCCCGCCCGGGGCCGTGACAAGAAGCGAGAAGACGATGATCATAACGAGGACGACGAGTCCGGCGAGCAAGAGTTCCGAATACACAGAGGCCATGTGCGCCGACGGTGGCGCCATCGCATACTTCTCACCGCCAGCTCAAGCGGTGGCGCGTGAGATTACAAGCCGAAGCCGTCGTTCGACGCCGAAGTCATGAAGTGGTCCAAAGACGCCTCATCTTTGACGCCGAGGACCACCCTGACCGCATAACCGCGGTCGGGTGTTTGCCGTTGTTGGTCTCGCCAACGATACGCAACTTCAAGGTGAACAAGATGTTGGTCGACGGCGGGGTCGGCCTGAACTTGATCTCGCCCGTCGTGATCAAAAGGCTACAAATCCCTGATGGAGACCTCGAGGAAACAGGCACGTTTCAAGGGGTCAATCCGGGGAGGAGCCAGCCGAAGGGGAAGGTCACGCTGCCCGTGACGTTTGGAGGGGAGTTGAACCACAGGACGGAGAGGATCGTCTTCGACGTGGCCGAGATCCCCTTGCCCTACAACGGGATCCTCGGCCGCCTGGCACTAGCCAAGTTCATGGTGGCGTCGCACTACGCCTACAACATGCTAAAGATGCCCGGGCCGTTGACCATCATCTCTATCCCCTCCGACAAGAAGGACGCGTTGATTTGCGCCGACCAACTCTATTGGGAAGCAGTTGCAGCAGCTGCCGCCAAGGCACTTGCTCCTGCCCTGAAGCCCCGGGAGGGAAGAAGAAGCCCGGCAAGACCTCTCGCACCCACTCCGGCAAGTGCACCTCCTCGAAGTGTGTCGAGGACGTGCCAGAGAGCTCTACCAGCAAGAGCAAGAAATCCAGAGTTGAGCCACCGCAGACCAAGAAGGTGTCCGTCAGGGAGGATGGCACGGGAGGGGCTTTCGCCATAGGCTCCACTCTCGACAGCAAATAGGTAGGCGCGCTCATTGATTCATGACAAGTTTTGTATTGCATTATTTAAGTTTGCTTCGGTGATTTGAATAACTATTTGTAATGTGGATGATTGTTGTATTATGTTGGTATTGAATAATTATTTAGTTTGCTTTCGTTTGTTGTATTACGTTGGATTTGATATTCGGGGGCCGGTGGGATGCGGGATGCAGCGGCGCAAGAGCAGACCCCGCAAAGCCGACCCGTAAAAAAACATATTCCGCGAATATACTTTTATACATGTCCGTTTGGGAGGTCTGCATTTGCGGCCGTCCGCGCCCGCCCGCAAAGGCCGTTTTTCACGAACTGCAAACTCGTTTTGCGGGCTGGCGGGATGCGGGGCCTGCTAGAGATGCTTTAAGGGTATCGTTCTTTGAAACTCTAGTTTGGAGTATGGGATATGATCCCAAATCAATTGATCTGGTGAACAATGCTAAATTTAGATTTTTATTGGTTTACATTGGCCATGACCGTGTCGTCCTCGGCTCTGACTACAATCCGGTAAAACGACAACCAGAACTTCAGTGTGGCATGACAGCATCCAGACTATATCTGAGGAGGAGGAGGTTGCGTCTTTCTCAGCAACGACCGTCATGCACCAGAACTCCCGCCCTGATGTCGACGAACTTGCAACAACGAAGAACGAACCAAAAATATGCGTTACAAATGATTGATGCGGGATCCAATAGAGGAGAGCCAGCGTCGGAGTGAACCGGAACATGAAGGAGAGAGCTTGCATGGGCGTGCAGAAGTGGCGTGGCCCGTGAGGCTTGCGAGGGCAATGGACGGAGGAAGAAAATCCTTCCCATATTAGATAGATAGAGATTTTATTGAACTCTGATCGTCGTAACTCAAATTACTTTATGGACACGTACATGAATTTTCTGTTCACTTGCGCATATCTTACTGGGAACTGAGTGTTACAAACACGTAATAACTACGCCTTTCACTTCAAAATACAAAGTGTATTAGATTTCATAAAAGTCAAACAATTTCATGATAGACCCGTATTGTAGAATTAAATATCAAATCCACGATATCAAATAAATAAAATATGAAAATATTTTTCACTTTAATCTAATGATATAATTTTGGTACTATAGACATTGATTTTTTTTTTCTATAAAATTGTCAAACACGCACAAGTTTTACTGTAATAATACTCTACTTTTCATTATGTTGAAACGCGGGGGAGGGTGGCACGGTACTTGTGTGCGTTTTGCATTGTATTTCCTCTTTCTACCAACTATTATGGTGTGCCATTTATCCTCGGTCTTATCCTTTTCTCGGCTTTCCGGTTGTTCCTTTCACACTTGTCAACGCCACCTCCCTGGCCTCGCTGTTGGCCGGCACCTCGGCGGAGCCCCTATCCCCCTCTCTGCGTCGGTCTCCCATCTCCCCTTACCTCGGCTGAGGGGGCGGCACACACATGAGCCATTCGAGAAGACATACAAGAGGTGTGCGCAAAGGCCATGACCGAGGAAAGGAAGCAATGGTGGCGTACGTGTGTGCGGGAGGCATAACTCAAGGCAAAGATGCATTTCGTCATCGAGCCCGCCCAACCCGCCCACGCCGTTGATGTTTTGTTGTCCCTTGTCACCTAAACGTACCTCACGCTTAAGGTACGAGCCACCGCTCATCGGAGCCCTCTTTCTTGCATCATCGATGTGGGTAACTCCCGCCTCGGCTAGGCTACCACCAAAATCGACGTGAGAAGGCACCCCAAACCTCTCGCTCTCCGCCTCCACACCAACTGCAAGATAGCGAGCGATCGGTTGCCTCATCCTCACTCTCTTGGTCGCGCGCCCTAGCCTCTCGTGTGTGCTCAAGTCTTTCACATTTTTTGGTTGTTGTTGTTGCGTCGTGTGCGTGTTGGTATTGCGTCATGTGTTGTGCGCGGTCTTGGTGAGCATGTGTGTGCTATGTTGTTGGGTTTACTAGATCATAAAAGCGCGTGTTGCCGCGCCCGTCCATTTTAACAAAAAAGGATATAAATATATATATGCATATTCAGGTGGTATAAATATCTTAGATAATTTACTGCTCAAATGGATTAAAATTTAAAGTGAATACATTCATACATACGTTGTAAAAATTTCAATGCTCCGGTAGGGCTGCATAGTATGGCTAGATATCAAAGTATAAATGGGCGAACGCACTCACCAAGTGCAAAGAAGCAATGTATGGCCAGGCATTGAAGAATCTAAAGGTTTAGTATCTCTGGGGTCTCAGTACAATGAAGAGTCCAAAGCTTTAGCACATCTGGTGACATCAAATATCATCCCATCTAACACAACGGAGAGGAAGATGTCAATATATTATTGATAAAAATAAAATGGAAATACAATCACGTTAATGGTTAGTGGTAATGTTCCTTTTATTTGTCTGAATATATCATGCGTGTATGTGATGAAATGTTCTGCAATCATTTTATAAAAATGTGTATGCTCACTATATGTGCACGTTGTGGTAAGCCCTAACCTATTCTAAATATATTTTGGGTCTTATATAAAGACAGCATCTTAGCTCCAGTTTTGCAAATCTCATGTGACATCGTAACACCACATCAAGGGAAACGATGTTAACAATACGCATGTAGAAAGATTTATGCAATGCCCAATGCTAGACACATAAGGTTCATCCGTCCATGGGAATACCTTTGGAGCAGTCCCAGTCGTTGGTGGTTCCATATAGCAGTTGGAACATTAAGTTATTTAGTGTCAACTTGCTTAGAAGGATCCTGCAACATAGCCCATAATTAGTCAACTAATAAGTGTTTTTAATGCTAGAAATTTCGTATAGCCGAGCCTGCTGCTCCTCAGCCATTGACACAATCACATGTTGTGTATATCAAATAAAAAGGATAGTGGATCCAAAATACATAGCAGCGGTACAAAAAGTAAGTGAGGAAATCATTGTACATCAAGAGTTCAAGATAGTCGCACGGAAATAGAAAGCTTAATAGCATCCGGTTTGGTTTGCGAGTGGATGGAACTGCTTGACCAGCGCCATTGGCCAATTTGACGGGCGTCCTGCACCTTGGGTTAGAGTTTACCTAGTCGATTGTACCATTGTCGTTGTCATATTCTACATCCAATTGTCGATCTGAACGTCCCAACTACAACATGCCACTGATTTGTCACTATCGCTGGTGGTGTGCCAGGTTGCGAAGAGCGTGTGATGGAGGATTTGTAGGCGGGGATCAAGGTTTAGAGCTATGGGAGGCACCGCACCGATCCATCCATCTTGTCCTTCTGGACCCGTCGCCACCTCTGATCGAGCTAGGCCAGATGGGGTCAACGGTAGGGAGAGGAAAGACGATCTGGGTTAGTTTGACGCAAATAGGGCACACAAAACTATAGAGCGTCCGGGTCGGTCATCGAGCAATGACCCAAGAGACATTCTTTGGGCCACAGCGAGCAGATTGGCGCGGAATGGGCCAAGGTGCGTGAAGGATAAGCAATTGATTGCGAACATTTAGCCAGTAGATCTGGAGCGTTGAGTCAATGAATCAGACGGTTCTGTGTGCCAAATCGTTTTGGAAGGCCCTAGCTGGCTCAATTTTACTGTTTCTCAATGTGTGCACCCATGCTCCCCAATCAATGTGCAAACCAACGACTGACGAATGATGAAAAGGAGGAAGTATTTTTCTCTTTTTAGTATTAGAAATATATGGTATTAGAAATATATGGGTAGAGATGCAAGTGTGATTCCCATCTGTCTTCACATGTCAAAATAAGGAAAATAGCATAGAGGCAAACAGATGATGTCAATAGCATGCAGATCTATTTTGAAATTTCAATAGTATAACATTTCTTTCAGCATGAACGAGCGCCCAAATCAAAATTTGATTTCATCAATGTGTATCTCATGACAAGATGTTCGAAATTAAGTCCCACAAAAACATAATTCGACAAATATATTTCTAAAAAAGGAACTCTGCGTCACACAAATCAAGTTTATATATATACTGCAAACATGCTTTTCTACCACAACAATGAGTCAATCATTTTTTTTTTTGCAGGGAATGAGTCCATCATTTGTCATGACCAACTCTGCTATGATTAATAATGTATAACATACTCACTCTATTCCACAATGTAGTGCGCGCTTCCCGAGATCTAAGTTTGACTATAAATTTAACCAACGAGATCGACTGCGGCGGGAGCAAAGTGGTATAATTTTTGCTCTCGCCGCAGTCGATCTTATTGACTAAATTTATGATCAAACTTAGATTTCGGGAAATGCCGATGCACTACATTGTGGAACGAAGGGAGTATCAGAGATTAAAGGTTAATTTTCCAAAAAAAAGGTTAAAGTAAAGATAATCTAATTTATACTCCACCACCAGGCATCAGAAACCACGAAGACAGACGGGAAAAACAAGACAAATAACCGTCCAGTCCCTGCAAACCACGAGCACAAAGCTGAGACAAACGGTTGCCTTCTCACATGACACCCCCGGTAATCTCACCTCCGCGGGGCACAGCAGCTGAGCCGCCCCCGCTATCTATCTGGCTCGTCTTCCACCCCAACAGCTCATGATTTCCCCACTAAACCACACCAAAAACCGAGCCCCCTCCCACTTCCGCCCACTTGTCCACGAATCCCCATTCATTAATTTCCACCGCCTCCTCCTCTCCTCCGCTTCAGGTTACAGCAGCAGCCATGGAGGAGGACTTCGAGCGCGCGGTGGAGGACGGCCTCAGGCTCTCAAAGCGGCTCGTCCTCCCGGGCGGCGCGGCCCCGCCGCGCCCGCACGCCGGGATGGACCGCTACGGCGCGCCGGACGCCGCCGCGGCGTCGTCGCTGCTGCCCGTGGCCCCCATGGCGTACGCGGTCGTCACGGACCCCGCCGCCGTCGACAGCCCCGACGTGCCCAGCTACCAGCCGCACGTCTACGGCCGGCTCAGCCCGCCCGCGCTCATCCCGCTCCAGATGCGCGAGGTCGAGCTGCGGGTGGACTGCGCCGCCGGGTGCGCCATGGCCGAGGTCACCTTCGTCGCGCGCTGGTGGCTGCACTGCCTCACCCGCAGCCGCGACTGCGACTGCCGCCTCGTCGTGCCCATGGGCGAGGAGGTGACCCGATTCGAACCCCCCCCCCCCCCCTCCCCTTTGCTACTTCGCCGTCGTTTGGAATTTGCCGTGCCTGTTGCCGTTGTCCTTGATTTTGTTGCCGTCAGGCGCTGGAATGATTATCCCGATAAAGTTTGCGGTTATTCTCTAGTTAATTTGGTTTTGCTTTTGGTGGCCGGGGCCCATGAATTTGGCTGTGCGCATAAATCATTTGCGTTGGACCGCACATGGAGCCAGCCACTTGCGAATGCGTGTCATTATTCATTGTAGTCATGCTTGCTGGAACATTGGGGGTGCCGTTATAGACGGTTCCCTTTGGAGTTCTTTGCTCTTGGACGATGCTAGCTCTCTGCTGGCTGTGGGCTCCATCGTTGTTTTGGAAGCAAGCTAGGCCAATTCCTTGCTTACCAATCATGGAAATAAGCATCACCAAGAAAGAAATATTCGGTTTGGACTAGGAAAAGTAACCCGACTTTCTAGGGATAACTCTGCTTGTAGTTTGTACACTTGTCCACTAAATGCTTTAGTTGGTACAGTCATACTATTTTTAGGAAGTGCATTGTTTTTTAACTTGTCATTTCCGTTCGTCGTAGTCAAATATCTTCCGGCGGCCCAAACAGAACATTCCTTTCAGCTGTTTTGGAGAAATGTAAGTTGAATGGCATATTAAGTAGTGCATTTGTATGGTCTAGGTCTTTGTTTTTTATGTTTAGGTTTACTAAATGCTTTAGGGTTCTGTTGTTTTGGTTGCATTTGGGTGTAAGTTGATAGAGACTTTAGTGTAAGCTCAGAAGTGAGAGCAGTGCATGGAAGCCTGATTTCTATCTATTTTTCCCGTTTTCTATTATTTGGTTCATTAGACTTAGGTACAAATAGGGCGTGACAGCACACGCAAGAGGCTTAATGCATGACTGTATTCTCCTGCGTCGCCTCTGTTTTGGCCACTTTCCCACTAGCATCTCTCCCACTTGACAATATGAAGTGCCCCAACCTTTCTGTTTCAGCCCGCAGCCCATACCGGCTCTCAATTTTGCCTTATTTTTCCTTGGTATATCTGATACTTTAGCTTTTTTTACTGAATACATGTTGATCAGACTGGTATTCAGGATTGTAATTCGGTTTAGGTATGCCCATTACTGACGCATCATTTGTCTCTCAAACAACCATGGAACTTCAAACATGCTCCATTTCTGCTGCATATGAACATAAAAAATATGGCGGCTTAGATAAGAGCGTGGCGACAAGATATTAGGAAGCAGTCATGCTACATGTTTGATATTCCTAATCTGTTCCAGGTTACAGCAGAGGCTCTCCTAAAGAAATATTCACAAGAAACTATGTTCTTTATGAAGTTACATAGTACTGAATACATATTGAGATGTTGTCAATGCGGCCATGAATACAAGGGTGGAAATCACCTGGAAATATGTGCATAAACAGCGAGAAAAGAATAGCAGTTCAACAAGTCATGTTGAGCATGTGAGTAGTCATCAAATCATGAGTAGTCGTTGTAGCATTTGTGGTAACCCTACCATGATGGGCAAATGCAATGATTGAATTTGTTTGCTAATTTGAATTGAATAAATTGGTAAGAACACACATCTAATGGTTATTGTTTACTAGAACACCTCGGTAACTGCATCACTTGTGTGTTGGTCATTGCTACTATGACCTATGTTTATTAACACCATGCTAACTACATCATGACTACAGTGTAATATTAGTTAGAATAACCAGATAACTACATCACCACAATGGTGGTGACATATTCATCACTTAACAACTTGATGTTTACAAAAACGAAAGTGAACCTCTACTACTTCTCTAGTCAACATCGAATACAAACAGTGCAAGTGATATCAGTCATCACTGTGTGCATTTTAAAAAGCAAACATACACTTGCTATTCTGTTTCATGTTGCAATATTTCTTAATGCATATGTGTATATATCCAGAATGCAGTTATTTTTTTGAATTTACTGGTGATCTCAGTCTAAGAACAACAGTTTGGCTAACAGGGTTCAATTCTAGGCGCTGAGGTTACTGTTGGGAAAAAATCATACAATACTCATGTAATTGATGTAGATGGTAACAGTCCTGTGAAGATTGTAAAAACTGAGAGTGGTGGTATTCTGAAGCGCCAGTTTTTTCAATTGACAATACCACAGGTACTTGTTTTGTAGTCATCAGTTTCCCAACTGCTAGCTTGTCAAGATTCAAGCTTTCAGCAGCCATATCTGCCTGTGCTAACTATTTTCTTTCATTCCGCAAGGTTGTAGGAGGAGAAGACATCTTTGCCACAATTAGATGGTCACAGAAGTTGTTGTATGATAATGGACAGTTTTCTGTTGATATTCCGTTTCGGTTTCCACATTATGTGAACCCTTTACCTAAACTTTTCACAAAAAAGGAGAAAATTCAGTTAACTGTGAATAGTGGTGTGAGTAAAGAGGTTTTATTGCAGGGGACCAGCCATCCCTTGAAGGTAATCAACTTTTTTGTAAGCACCATTTGGTAATCTGTCCGATGTCATGGTTACCATGAGATGTTCTTGTGCATTTTCAGGAAAAAACCAGGCAGGCTGAGAAATTGTTTTTCTTGCATGAAGCTGTGGTTGAGAATTGGTCAATCAAAGATTTCACCTTTTCATATAGTGTAAGTTATTCTCCAGTAATCTATTTATTTGGTTAACTTTACCTTCTCTTCGGTACTTCTAAAATAATTTTGTGCTCATTATGTTCCACGGCCTTTCATATGCGAATATCGAAAGCAATATGTGTGCTATGTGTTCAAATATGAATTTATGAATATGTTATGCACATGGCCCATCCAGCAGCGAGTTAGGGAGAGGATCCCCTTGATCTCCGAGTTACAAAGTTTATCATTTAAATTAGGAATATATTTTTTAGCTTGGGACTCAAACCAATTGGAGATAATATCTGTGATTTGTTACTTAGATTGGATTGTTAGACCTCTATGTAAAGAGGACCCCCTATGAGGAGTAAAGCAAGCAAGATCTAGAAGAACAGTTCTTCTATCTTGCATCCAGGGGCGAGAGCCTCTTCCAGTCTTCCTAACCCTAGTACACGACATAATAATACCTTAATATAAGTAGTTTAGTCATTAGCATGCTACAAGAATGCAACGAAGGAAAACATTGTACCAAACAAATACATGGAGTGGGCCACATCACTGCCACATCAGTAGGCGAGACTGCACGGTGCTGTCTTTTCTGAGCGCGGTCCGATGAGTGTGGGCTCTCTCCCTTTACTGATTTGTTTGAGGTCCCAAATCATACAGATTCAGATTTTAGGGTTGAAGGACAAACCTTTTCCAATAAACACTTTATTTAATTAATAACTTTTATTAACATGGTGACTACAGCTTTTACTGCATGGGTGCCATTGAGATCAGTGTCATTACCTAATGCATCGTTCATGTCTGCAGGTTTACTCAGGTGATGTGTCCGGTGGAGTGCTTGTGCAGCGCTCAACATTACGTGACTATGATGACAGAGACATTTTCAGCATTTTTCTCTTACCTGGAAATAACCAGAAAAGGAAGGTAGTTCCTTTTACTTATTGTCTTGTTATCTCGACACTAGTAACTAAACTATGTCAGTGCAAAAATCACTTGATGCTTGAAGATAACTTTACTGAAACATCTTTACTTAAAGTTTGTAACTCACTGAAAGTATTTAAGGTACTTAACTAAGTTTCTCGTGAGTCGTGTTCATTCTGTTTTTCATGTTGACATTTCTTTAGCCCTACTTTATGTGTGAAAAAATTACCAATCTAATTCAACATGACACAATGTTTTTTATCTGCTTTTGTGCTTCATAAAATATTTCTGTGAATGGATATTTATCTCATTCGAGTTATGTGATAGATCTTCAGAAAGGCAGTTGTGTTTATTGTTGATACAAGTGGAAGCATGCAAGGAAAGCCTATTGAGAATGTTAAGAGTGCCATCTCAACTGCTGTTTCTGAGCTTGAGGAAGGAGATTACTTCAACATAGTAACATTTAATGATGAACTTCATTCATTCTCATCCTGTTTGGAGAAAGTAAATGGCAAAACAACAGAGAATGCAATAAACTGGATGAACTTAAATTTAAATGCCCAGGGTGGCACTGACATCATGCATCCTTTAACCGAGGTACAATATTTGGAAGACTATACCAGTTGACATTTATATATGATTGATGCCACCTTCAGTGCTCACATTACCTCTCGTGCTGTAAGGCATTGGCGTTGCTGTCAAACTCTGATGGCGCACTTCCACAAATCTTTCTTGTGACCGATGGTTCAGTTGAGGATGAACGGAATATCTGTCACACTGTGAAAACTCAGGTCACAAACAAAGGGTCTATTTCCCCTCGGATTTCCACTTTTGGACTAGGTAATAGCAAATATGATTTTTCTTATTTACGACTTAACATATTGCTCTAAGATATACTGAAAGGAAACAACTGTTTGATTTTGTGGACACCCAAAACAACACACACACACAAGTACTATCCTGGGATCAGATTCAGCAATCCCAGGGCACCCGCACCGGACCAGGCCCGGCACTCGTCTTGAATGACATGTAGGAGGCGATGAACGTCAGGGGTTGCACCATTGAAAGTTATTCATTCCCATGTTGAAAATACATCTAACTTCATTCTCTTACGTATCCATTCTTATGTGTAAATCCTTTTGGATTACTCAAGTTTGTTCAGTAAAGAGGGATGATATTGGAGACATCAATATTTTATTTTACTTGTATGATTGCCAATTTTTTTACCCGGAATAGTTTTTTATTATTTGTACTTACCCTTTGAAACAATATTAGGTTCATACTGTAACCACTATTTCTTGCGGATGTTGGCATCAATTGGCAAGGGGCATTACGATGCTGCGTTTGATACAGGTACGAACAAATTGCCCCCTTAATCCTTGAACCAGGCAGTGTTTTGTTCTACGCACTACTGAAACTCAAAACTCTGCATTATGCTCTAATGATCCAACTTTGGCAAGTTCCGGCTAGGACAATCTTATGGATTTCAGCTCTAGCCGACCCCAACTTGTTTGGGACTACAGGTTTTGTTGTTGTTCCCAACTTAGGTTTTTGGTTTATAAACTGTGTACACTGTGATTCTCGCAAAAAAAAAAAAAACTGTGTACATTGTGATTCCTCTCCTTGCACACATTCTTACTTTGTTAATAAGATCATTTTCATTAGGGCCCTTCACCATTATTTCTAGTCAAACCAAAAAACTTGACGTGCATATTGATTGTACAAACTTATTAGAATTCATGCTGAGCAGAGACTGGAATTTGATTAGATGATTTAAAGGTGTATGGAATCATTTTGTTCCTGTTCAGTTTTGCACTCAACAGCATGTTGCATTATGGAATCATATGATTTAGTAAGTTGGCAAATTAGTTCCATGGCTTTTTATAAAGTACAAGTTTTGACTTATTTGTTTTTTTCTATTTCATCCAGCATCTCTGATGTGCAGTAAACTTAATTGTTTATAAGTGTCTTGGTTGTACTAGAATTTGCAGGGTTTTTTCTAAAGTCCAATGCTATACTTTGCAAAACTGAAGTTTTTCATTCTGATTTTTGACACCAGGATCAATTGAGGGTCGAATACTTCAATGGTTCCAGAAAGCTTCATCCACAATCGTGGCAGACATTTCAATTGATGTCACAAAGCATACCCAAGAATTTGAAGTGAGTTCTATCCCAGCAAACCTGTCGGGCTGTCACCTTTTAGCCACGTCACGAAAAAAGCAACATGTGACAGTAATCTTGTGGTGACATATGCATGTACTATTAGTAAAACACTTTGTAGTAAGTTGTGTGTAAATGCTGAGTGAAGAGGGAGATAGGGAGAGTGAGGGGGCATAAAGTGCTTCTGTGTTTTGGGGTATTCAGTTGACTGCTTATTTTGGGAGCACTCAACAGCATGTTGCATCTTTAATTTTATGAAATAAATGCCCTCCTGCATTTGCTCATTTTCTTCTGATATAAAGGCGTGGATGGTTGGTATTTGGTATTTAAGACCATCTATCTTTCTTTCTTCATATAAGCATAGCTGGATCATCCATGTCTCTTACAATTGAACCTTTTCCCCATTCAGGTGGATTGTGAATATATTCCTGACATTTCAGCAAAATATCCATTATTTGTATCTGGAAGATTCCGAGGTGAACTGCCAGAGACTCTTTATGCTGAGGGCTATTTGTCTGACATGAGTAAGATATCGATTGAATTGAAGGTCCAACATATAAAGGACATACCTCTTGACAAAGTAAGTTTTTCACACTTTGTTCTAATAGCTGAGGAACTTCAGTAGTTCTTTTTTGCGAACGAGAAACTCTGGTAGTTACTTGCATATGCAATCTAAAGCATCTTGTTGACCCCAACTGGCAGTTATAATAACGAGATATCACGTCAGCTTACCAAAATGGTAAAATTTGTCTGGAACATCTCTGGAAGTATTTACTGACCATGGATTTTTTGAAAGGATTTACTGTCCATGGAGTGAATGGCATGGCAATCAATTAAATAAAATATGTCACCCTTCACTTTGTGCACCAAGACCATTGTTTATCGTCGCAGTGACCAGACACAAGGAGAGGGCGACAAAAACTAGACATTAGCATTGTTTTTAAATCGATGACTGGTCCGCTATTATTCACCTAGCTAGTTTTGCCAAACCGACTCGGCTAGCAGATGAAGTCAAAATGACTCGTCGGCTGGTTTACCAGCTAGCTCTGAGCCTCCGACTAGTAGTCGAGTTGTCAGTTAGAAACCCCAAAATATATGTCCGACTAAAAGTAATCCTAGGCAACACTATGTGACTTGAAACCTCCTGCTGGCCTGAACTCCCTGACTATTAGGCAATAACAGTCGGTCGACTAGTCTAAGTCAGCACTTGCCTGCCAACTGAATACCTCGACTAGCTGTGACTAGTTACGACTATCCAGTACTGCGAGTCTGCGACTAGTCCATGAGTTGGTATCCTGGAGACACGGCTCGACTCGTCAACTCGTAATCCTTGTAGCACTGACTGGTGGTTGACTAGTCACTTAGCCAGTTGGGTGGTGCCTTGGCTCGACTTGTCTGACTTGAAAACAATAGTTGCATATAAGAATTTAGAACCATTGTTGTCCTAACAAGATTACAGAGCCGTTGAGCTCAACATGTGCTCTAAGTGTGCGTCGAATAGTAAGCTTGTGGAATTGTTGTTGAGGGTAGTAACTCGGAAATATTATGTGAAAGATTACTCAAAATTTTATAATCCATCTTATTTTCAAATTCAGGTGTTGGCAAAGCAACAGATGGACCTTCTAACAGCAAAAGCATGGCTTTCTGAAAACAAGCAACTGGAGCAAATGGTAACGTATATTCTGGGCTAATACCTCTCATCACATCTGATTCTGGCTTCACATTCTTAAATTAAGCTCTGCCTGTTAGTGTTAGGTATTAACTTGATATGACAATGTTCAAGTGGTTACTTTAAGGGTACTCCACTGCACTGAACTCGATGTCAAGATTAGAGAATAAATTATAGCAAAATGTGAGAGGATGACTAAACACAAGACATGGTTATCGCGTACTTGTAGTGTTGTGGTGTTATTAGCACAGTTAGAGTCCAGTTTGGTTACTACAGCAGTGTAGCCGGATTAAAGAAATAGGGATATGTGACTCAGTTGTGTCAGAGTCGAAGCAGAGCCCTAGTGCTAGTTGAGCACTACAAGTCCTAAGCGATATCCCTTTCCCTAAAAATTGTCGCCGGAATCTCGCCAGAGGTCGGCAGGGAAGACGATGGGGAAGACGAGAAATCGAAGAGAATTTACCGAGATTGGGAGTTTTCTGCCTAAATTTGAGCAGGTGGGTGTGGGTATTTTGAATTGAGAAGTGGGTGAACTGGGATCATGTAGGAAAGCAAGAAAGCAGCTCTATGTAAGGCGCGGCATACTCTTGCATATTCTAGGACATCAACCTTTCTTTTGTCTGCGGAAGTCATTTCGTTCTTTTTACCGCAATCAAAGTTTTATATATCCTTGCTTGAAATTATCTTTTGTGATGTGCCCGGAAGCTTAAAGTTGGAATATTCACCTTAATGAATAACATTGTTTCTAAAATCTGCTCCAGCGCTCACATTATTTGAATAAACAGGTGGCAAAAATGAGCATACAAAATGGCATTCCTTCGGAGTACACACAAACGGTCCTACTTCAAACCATCATGGAAAAAATAGATCCAGCACAACAGGTAATCATATTGTCCCCACTGATTCATCCTTCTTCATTATGTCTCGGTTGATATTGCCAACTCAGAATAATCAAAGATTAAATTCGATCTAGAGAACAAACGGAGCAGGTCTCGCTTAGAACTCAGTATACTGCATTGCCTATTAACGTAATTCTTCAGACATTCTAGTGTCTTCAAAGAAAGTTCAGAGAATGTGCGATCAAGCTTGCTGCTGCACTTATGCAGGGAAAACGGAAACCAAAGAAACCAGAGGAGCCTTCAGCGACACCGCTGCAGGGCCTGACACTCGGCTTCGGCAGCGTGCCGGCGACGACGGAGAACCTAACCTCGGGGTTCGGGGACACGAGGGCGCCGGATAAATTCGAGATGTTCGGGAAGGCGGTCGGCGGCTGCTGCGGCCGCGTGGCGGACAGCTGCTGCTGCTGCATGTGCTTCATCAACTGCTGCAGCAAGATGAACGACCGGTGCGCCATCGTGCTGGTGCAGATGTGCGCCGCCCTCTCCTTCCTCGGCTGCTTCGAGTGCTGCACGGAGCTGTGCTGCGGCGGGGGCGGCTCGGACTGACGACGGCCCGAGAAGAGGCGTGGTGTGTTGTACAGTGAAGTGTGCATAGTGTTGCTGTATAGGATGCGCGTCACGTATATTTATTTGTATTTATATACTGCTTGATTGTGAGGCATCTCTTGTCAATATCGGCCGGTAATAAACCGTCTGGTGCACTGGCGATGTAAAGCGAGCTAAGGGGGATTTAAACGAAGAGAAATGACTACTTGTCCCATAAGAACACTTTTTTTCTCTCTCTGAAATGCACAAGAACAGCTGAATATGTGGGCAGAGTACCTGAATTAACCTGCATGAAACCTCTCCTTTTGCCCAACTGAGGCGCCTGAATATCTCAGGCGACTGGGGTTTTGCCCGATGATCGAGCCATCATTTCGCAAACGTTTAACCTTGATGCTCCGTCTGCGTCTCATGAACAATTACAATCCCACACGTTCGTCAAAACTAAGGTGCAAGGCGCGAGCTCAAAACTGTATCGGCAAAAGGGGTTTTTAACCGCGTGCGATGGCTCAATCTACACTACCGTCAGAATCATGGGCAACAGCTCTGATGTATGGCACGCCCTGTTGCAACACGGTCTACTGGAATGGAGAGTTTTGCCTCCGTTGTCATGGAGGTTTGTCATAAGGTCGTATGCCACAAGAATTCCATGCTTGAATTGCGCCCCTTGTCTTTGATTGTTACTAATCTATTAGAGCAACTCCAACGGGGCGACCCAAATAAACACACGCTTTGTCCGTTTTTTGTTCGTTTGGGTCGGCCAGACGGACATGCGCGTCCGTATTTTAAAATGGGTCGGTTTGACCGCCCAACGGGGAGGCCGACCCAAATGTGCCGGTGTGAAAAAAAAACAAGTTACATGAAATAAACATAAATGAACATAATTAAACATAAAGTGGCCGGTCAAACGCCGACCAAAGTCCACCTGAATCTAATAAACATTAAATAAAACATTAAAAAAAGTCTGCGCCCGCCTGCTGCCGCCCCGCACGCTGCCCTAGACGTCGTCGGCCTTGCCCTTGCCCTTGACCTCGACACCGCCGTCGTCGGTGAGGTCGATGAAGACCGGAGCAGGGCCAGCCCACCCGAACGCCGCCTGGTACGCTGCCAGGGCATCCTCCTCCGGCGTCTGCTGGGGCGGCGGCATTGCGGCAAGCCGCGCGCGCTCCTCCTCCTCCTCAAGCCGGAGTGCCTCCGCATCGCGTTGGAGCATGGCCTCGTAGCGCATCTGCTCCTCGCCGTCGGCCTACTCCTGGCGGAGCCAGTGCTCCTTCCATCGCTCGAGGTGGGCCGCCTCCTCCTCCGTGTCGGCCGAAGTGGGCCAGGAGGCCTTTCGCCCACCACTCAGATCTTGGCCCGTCCACGGTAGGCCTCCTCCGGCCAAGTGGGTGGGCGGGGAAGCGCTTCTGTGGCAACTCCGGCTCCGGCTTGGGCTGTCTGGCGGCGGCGGTGGAGGCGGCGGCATGAAGAGCGGGGTGTGGGCGGAGTCCCCGCGCCGACAGGCAAGCGGCTTGCTCCAGCCCATCCCGGTCGCGTCCTCCTCGTCACGGGTAGCCTCCGGTAGCGTCTTGCAGGCCTCCTCGAGGGCGGCTTGGTACTCCGCCTCCGCCTCCATGTCCTCCGGCCCTACCTCCGGGAACGGCGGCGGGACGACGTCGACACCCGAGCGCCATTGCTCCTCGTGTTCGAGGGCGAACCAAGCCTCCCAGTTAGGAGAGTCGGCGGCGTACTCGGGCAGCCGACGCTGCTCCGGCGTGAGCAGCGCGCGGCGCCGGCGCACCTCGTCGTCGTGCGCCCGCTGGGTCCGCGGAACCGCCGGCACCGGGATCCGGTTTGGATCCAAATGCCAACGGTGCTTGGCAATCACGTCGGGTAGGGAGGGCTGCTGTACTCTCAGTGCCACCGCGCTTGGTGCACCGGGATGTGCAGGCGCCGGCGTCCAGGGCGGAAACGCGCCGACGGTGGAGGGGGAGGGGGAGCACGGGATGACGAGGCGCCAGGGGTGCCCTTGCCCTTGCCATTGCTGCTGCTGAAGAGGCCCATGGCGCGCACTAGGGTTTGCGGTCGTCGGCGAGGAAGAAAAGGGAGTGGTGGGGGGCCACATGTGGACGGGAGAAGTGGATGAGGCTGACCCCGCCGCACGCGTGGTTAAAAAAGGACGCGCGCACTGGCTGACGCATGGGCCCGCTGTCGGTGGTCGTCATAAATAAGACGACCGGTGGCGGTTGGGTGGCCGCCAGGTGGGGACGCGGCGGACGGCGAGGAGACGCGCGGCGCGTCCGCGCTGACGCATTCCGGGCGCAATTTTGGGCCGGAAATGGGTCGGCGCGGACGCCAGGCGGACACGATTTGAGTTTGGATCGGCGCGTTGGGCCGCCACTTTTGTCCGCGCCGACCCAAACGGACGCGGGCGGGCGAAATGGGTCGCCCCATTGGAGTTGCTCTTATTCTATTTATAATTGGTATTTACTAGCAGTCTACTCGTTGCGAGTCTACCCGTGCGTTCTTTAAAAGTCTATTAGATGACCCGGTTACACTAATGGTGCAAGGAGCGAATTAGAAAGAATGTTAGTAGTGAGTAAGTAGAAGATGTAACTGGAAATATAATGCAATGTGGATTGTATTACATCATGTATTAATCACAAATCATGAAATCAATACCAGAGAATCAAATAATGTCACCACCACTGTACTAACAACCAACATTTTAGCATAAGGAGTATCACAGGAGTGTTTACTTGCACATCAAGAGTATCACAATTACAACTAAAGAGGCATTGTCCTCACTGCTGTCCCTGAGCCCTTCACAAGAAGAGTTCCATGCCTTGCAACTTCTTCCTCCAGCTCTGCACATGGCCCTCAGTTACGAACCTCGTCCCTCAGCTATGATTATTTCAAGATGAAATCAACATGCTATTTCTCTCACATAGAACATGTTCAAAATTAGTCAGTCTCACTAATCTTTCAGCTACAAAGGCAGAAAGAAAAATGGCATGATCAATAACTAAAAAAACTGGAACAATAATGCTTTTAGCATTAAAAAACCAAGAAAGTGAATTGAGGACAATAGAACAATTAATTGTAACAATGGCAGCTTGGCCGATGCAAAATGATCACTCTGAAACTATATCTTTAGAACCAAATTGAAAAGGAACAAAATAATTTAATACTCCCTTCGTTCCAAAATAACTGTCTCAACTTTGTACAAAAACATCATGTATGTTTAGGACCAATTTTTAGACCATGGTACCACATAAATCAAGAATTAGACATATCAGATTGCAACGTATTCATGGTCAGTTAGCAATCATGTCACACCAAGGATTTGCACATATAACTTGAAATAACTGCAGCTAGCTTGAAGTCTGAAATCTGCCGGGTGACAGACAAAAGCAATACCACCAAACCTTATTCTTATTGGACGAGCACAAGATTTATGAGAAGATAACACACAAAAAATCCTATTTGGTTTCTGGATGCATGCACTTTCTGGATTGTGCACATCAAAGCATGGAAGAACATTCCTAGGAGAGCCATTGTAGCACAACGAAGTAAACCAAAAATCAAAAAAGAGAAGTGAGTTTGTATCATGTAATTTAGCAATGTATCAGCCCATATCACCATTTATTTTTCAAAGACCAAAGAAAATGACAGAAGTTTCCCTATTCTTTCTTGTACCTTTCTACCAGAATGCTCTCTATTTACGAGCACCACACAGACTATTTCCACTTGGCAGCAGGTTGGACACAGCAATCCTCGCCGCGAGCTGCAGAAGAACCACACACGCACATATGTCAGGCCAGGAGACACGAACACGGGCGCCGTGAGGGGGGAACGGAACGGACCAGAAGTGGAGAGACATATCGAAAGAGGGAACGTACGGAGGCATAGTCATGCTGGGAGGTGGTGAGCCCGGCGGCGGTCTGGCGGCGAGCTCGTCGAGCTAGCTGGTGGTGACGCCCATGTATACCCTGATGCAGACCTTCTACGCAGACCTTCTGCGCGACGAGCACGGAGTCGCAGTGCTCCTGGCTGAGCCCATAGTTGAGCTTCTTAAGCCGCACCGTGATCTTGTCGAAGTGCACCGTCTCCGTCCGCCCGTCCCGCTTCACGACGTACATCATCGAAAACTAACAAAAACATACTCATGTGCATCATCCAAACATGCAATGGTTTTGCCTGTTTGTACATCAGAATCAATAATTGAATTATCAACAGATTGGTATATGCAACATGCTTAAATATCATGCCAGGAGAAGAATTAAATGCCACATTTATGAATAACTGAACATTATGAATGCCATGCTGCATTTTGTAATGGTAATGATCCAAGATAGTTAAATTGATGGTCATTATTAGGAATGCTCCATAGGATCTAAAGACACGTGTGCATGTTTCTTAAGTGTGCTTTCTAAAATTGGATACCCATTTAGCTCTATTAGCTTGACTTGTAGCGATGGGGACACCGCAAAGTTGATCCCATCCTAATAGTCACAGACAACAACCTTGTAGAAGATCATGCCCACCCTTGGTCCTTGGGGGGACATGTGTTGTAGTGGTAACCACATCAGTGAACTTGAAAGGATATACATGTTCCTACATTACAGAAATGAAACAATAAGCATCTTCACAATAGGACTAAATCACTGATACATGATTTAATCATCAAATCAATCTGTACTGACATGCCTGAAGAAACAAAAAAAAACAGTGCAAACAATAGGCAGGCAACATAGGAAGACTCCCTACAGTAGCCAACCCTCGCAACACCTTAAAAGGAAATAGACCTCAACATTCAAAGCCAAGTTGCAACTGGATAACAATCGAATAAGCATCTCAACAAATCAAACAAGCAACACTAACCCTACAACCAGGTAGCCTTGTAAGTGCATCTAGTGCCCCTTAGTGATTTTGGTGTATTGAAGACTTATAGGTTAAGGGACTAATGCGTTTGTGAGTGTACACGGGTCTATAAGTCTATGAGGAGTTTGATATTTATAGAGAAAGTCGACCCCTAAAAATGAATGTCTTCAACTGAAGACTTTGGCTTTCTGAAGACTTTGAAAGTGAAGAAATTGGTGTGACCATGAAGACTTGATATTCATGCGAGGAACATGAAGCGTGAAGACTTTTGTTTTCGTAGTTTCATTTTCTCTTCAGTCATAGGAAACATTGTACTGTTAAAGGGGGTCGAGGTAAAACTAAGGAAAAGTTTCCAAGTGATGCTCAACTCAAAATCCTACACCTACCAATCCCTTCGAGTGAAGCCATTGGAAATCTCATACACTTGATCAATTTCTTGATGGCGTAGACGAAGTTCTTCTGGTCTCTAAGGAATTTGTTCTGACGGAGTTAGGAATTCGCCAGTGCGGATTGCCTACAAGTGAGGAACATGATAGCCCTGAGGAATTTGAACCTCAAATTTCTGACCGTTGTTGTGCTATGCGCCAGTTGTCCCAAAATATCTTATCCACCTAACGGGCATATCATTAAAGGGCATTTATGTCTTATCATGTCGGGCTGCTCCCTAGGCTATAAATAGCCACCCCCTACAACCACTAGCTAGTTGGCTGCTCCAAGAGAAACTGACACTTGTCATTGAGAGCATCCCATCCTTCGAGGACTTTGAGCGAAAATCATCAAGTGAGGAAAACCCAAACCCAAACACCTACAAACCCAAAGTGATTGAGCATCACTGAAGAGATTGTTCCTGTGTGGAACCGACGCTTGTAACCTTTGAAGATTGTGCATCTTCTAGACGGTTAGGCGTCATGGTCTAGAGCATCCAAGAGGAAATTGTGGATCACCGAGTGACCGAGTCTGTGAAGGTTTGGAAGTCACCTGAAGACTTACCACGAGTGATTGGGAAAGTTCTGTGTGACCTTAGCTCAAGGAGAATACGGTGAGGACTGTGTGTCCAGGACTATGTGTCCTCAGGTTTAAACACCTAGCCGCTCCAATCAGACGTACGACTGTCACAACAGTTGGAACTGGTCTACCAAATCACTGTCTTCACCAAGCTAACTGGTTCTATGTCACGCCCAATATGCGACCCTATCCAAAAGGAACTCGACGGTCCCACCAAGGATAGACCCGCATATTGAAACGCTTTTGCAAGGTGGATATCATTACATCAACATTACATAATAGTGGGGATACATACATAAGGCACAAATGCCACAAGAATACATCACAATATATACAAGATCAACATCCGACTACGGATGAAACATAAACAAACTCAAACGTCATCCACCTCGCTAGCCCAGGCTGCCGACCGAACCTATCCCCGATCGAAGAAGAAGCGTAAGAAGAACTCCAATACAAGCAAACATCGCTCTCGCCATGATCATCGCAAACCTGTACTGCAATCGGTGGTGTAGTAATCAGTGAGCCATGAGGACTCAAAGAATCCCATTACCATGGGTATCAAGACTAGCAAAGCTTAATGGGAAAGGAAGGGGTAAAGTGGTGAGGTTGCAAAGCGACTAAGCATAATATGGTGGCTAACATACGCAAATGAGAGCGAGAAGAGAAACAAAGGAACGGTCACAACTAGTAATGATCAAGAAGTGATCCTGAACTCCTACTTACGTCGGACATAACCCGTAAACCGTGTTCTCCTCTCGATCAACCCCGAAAAGAGACACTCACGGTTACGCACGGTTGGTGTATTTTAATTAAGATCAACTTCGGGTTTTCTACAACCGACATTAACAAATTCCCATCGCCACATAACCATGGGCACGGCTTTCAAAGATCAAACCTGCAGGTGTCCCAACTTAGCCCATGATAAGCTCTCGCGATCAACGAAGGATATTCCTTCTCCCGGAAGACCCGATCGATCTCGGAATCCCGGCTACAAGACATTTCGACAAAGAATAAAACAAGACCAGCAAAGCCGCCCGATGCCGACAATCCCGATAGGAGCTGCACATATCTCATTCTCGTGGCAACACCGGATGAGACTAGCTACGAGTAAAACCAAACCTCGGGTTGCCTCAAGGTGGCCCCCGCAGTAGCTCGGTTCAAAGCCAGCACTTAGAGAAGCACCGCCCGGGGCTAAATAAAGATGACCCTTGGGTTAATTACTCCCAAGGGAAATATAGGTGGTGGTGAGGCAAATGGTAAAACCAAGGTTGGGCCTTCTTTGGAGGAGTCTTATTCAAAGTGAACTGTCAAGGGGTCCCATAAATCACCCGACCGCGTTAGGGACGCAAAATCCGGGAACATAATACCGATATGACGGAAACTAGGGCGGCAAGAGTGGAACAAAACACCAGGCATAAGGCCGAGCCTTCCACCCTTTACCAAGTGTATAGATGCATTAATTAAATAAGATATATTGTGATATCCCAACAAGTAAACATGTTCCAACAAGGAACAACATCTGCATGTTCCAACAAGGAACAAACTTCATCTTCACCTGCAACTAGCAACGCTATAAGAGGGGCTGAGCAAAGCGGTAACATAGCCAAACAATGGTTTGCTAGGAAGGGTGACAAAGGTTAGAGGCTGACATGGCAATTTGGATGGCTTGATAAACAGGTAATAGGTAGCGCAACATAGCGATAGAACGAAGCAACTAGCATAGCAATGATAGTAGTGAGATCCAGGGTAGCGGTCATCTTAGCTGAAATCCCGCAAGGAAGAAGAACGAGTCCATGAAGAAGATGAACGGATGAAGCCGAACCAAGCGAAGACGAACGAATCCTCACGATCGCAACGAAACAGGAACTAATAAGAAGAAGCACACAACAAGGTAAACACACCACACATGAACAAGGCATGATGCACAAACAAGCATGATGCATGACAAATCTAGATGAGGCTACTCATGGCAAGAGATGATGCAAACAAGAACAACACATCAAGACAAGTTTAAATGAGGCCGGGAACAACATAGAACAATTCCTAGAAGTCCTCATATGCAAATTTCGAAATTGGTCCAGATCTGAATAAACATTATGTTCAAGTTGTTAAACAGCAAGTTAATATGCACCACGATGATCTACACGAAATTCTAGTCAAGTTACTTATTAAGTTCATTAGATTCGGAGCTACGTCATAGAAGATATGAGCAAAACAAGATAAGCATGACATTGATGCAAAATGCAAACAAACATCAAGCGAACACCTCAAAACAAGGATGCAACATGATAATATGAAGCTAAATGCAAAAACAAGCAAGTTTCATATAGAGCACACTCAAAACGGAGCAACGGTTCAACACATACACTCTATACAACTTATAGCAACAATGTCTAAAACAGCAACTAGGCATATTGCAAGCATCAAAACAACATGCTACATGACCCCAACAAGAAAACAAAAGGCATGGGCATGATGTACAGGTAAAGAATTACAAAACATGAACACTGAGATATCTCCATAAATCACTAGAACATGCTCAAAATGACATGGCAAGATTGCAAATAATAACAGTTTCAGACTTCGCAGAAAATAATATCAGGTTGCAATGTTTAGAGCTATCAAACAACATGCTACAGGAACCTATAATGACAAAAAAAGGCATTGGCATGAATCTACTAATTGCATAGAACAAAAGTCCTTTACTGACCATAAGCCAAAAAGGATCAGAAGATATGATGGCACCCATGTAAACATGGCAAATTATATTACAGATTTGAACATGGCAGGAACAACAATAAGTAGGCATGTTGGTGAGCTTGAACCACCCACTATAGAGCAATACATGGCATGGCAAGGCAACCAACAGTAAGAAAACATGTCATAAAATCTATATATGGCAAGAACAACATCATAGCATACACGGATCAACTACAACAACCTTGGAAAAATTGAATAACATGTAAACAATCTGCCAGGAAACATTTTATAGCAAAAGTAGAGCTCGATTGACTCAAGCTAAGGCACTCCATAATTGCAAACAAGGGCATGGATGAATAGATCAAGACATGTATAACAAAACATCCTTACTGAAGTATCTCAAAATATGCATGAAACTCTCTGTAGCATCAAGTTAACATGGCATAAAAATATCAACAGAACAGGGCTGAAATCAGCAACATCATGAAGCCTAGTTTGCATGCTTGTGCTAGTCACCACATAGATCACAAAAATACACGGCATACACCCCTGGAAAGATGGCATGGCATATTACAAAACACATGTAGGACTCAAGTTCATAGGGTGCACACATCAATCATGGAAAAAATGACAAAAGTGCATGTTCTGTTAAGAAACAGAAACTAACATCACATAGCACTCTTCTACCAGCATTTAGGGCATCAAGATGAGCTCAAATTAAAATGATGCAATGAGAAGAAATGGTGTACTCATCGAGGCGAAGAATTTTACATATTACACGCCCAAAACGGAGCTACGGATGCAGAGTTATGATGCGATGAAAATGCATGAAAAATTACACAAATTCGGGACTTAGTCCTTTTTTCTGGAAAAAAAGACATATGAGCGTGATATAACTATTCAGCGCACGGGGCGGGATTTAGGCGGGCTGCTCACCATGGGCCAAGGCCCAGGTTGGAAGGGGCCAGCCGGCGGGTTCTTGGGCCGGTCGGGCGCTGCGGCCGACGCGCTTGCGGGCCCACGCTGACCACGCGCCAACGCTGGGCGGCGACGAGATCGGCTCCTCCCGATCCGCAGCGGGCGGCGACGACGGAAGGCGGGCGACGCCGGCGAAAGGGCGAGGTCCGCGAGGCTGTGGACAGCGGGAGGCTGGAACGGGCGGATCCGGCCTCCGCACGGATCCGGCCATGGCGAAGGGACGCCACGCAGCAACAGCGGCGGTGGAGAAGTTCCGGCGGCGCGGGAGAGCTCTGGCGGCGGCGCGCAAACGGGGCACCAGCGGCGGGACGGGTCCAGGCGGCGAGTCCGGTCGAGTTCCGCCCCGGTCGTTGCCGCCGGAGGGGCGAGGTGGAGGCTGGCCGCGGTAACGGCGGGCGGAGGGAGCCGGGCAGGAGCGGTCGACGGGAGGGCGCTGGCGACCGGGCGCCGGGCCCAGATCGGCTTCGGCGGGCCGCGCTGGCCTCGCGGGCCTGTGGTGGAGGAGGTCTGGAGGCGAGGTGGCGTGCAGGGAGAGGTGGAGGGCGACGGCGCGGTGGCGGCTGACCACTAGGGCAGCACCAAGTGGCGGAGGGAGGCTGGTTGGTGCCGGAAATCAAGGAGGAGGCGGCGACTGATGATTGGGGCGCGATTTTCGAGGAGGCGGCGGAGGCTGCGAGGTGGGAGAAGGCTAGGGGTAGGTGGAGGCTAGGAAATGCCCAAAATGGACTAGGGTGTCCATATATAGCAAAAAGGCCTAGGGTTAGAGGGTATTTGGGGGTTTTCGGGCATCGGATCTCGATCCGACGGTCCGGGGCGGAGGGAGAATAGGTGAGGGGTTGTGGGCTGTGTAGAAGGGCTAGAATGAGAAGGGAGAGAAGGGAAGGGCAGCCTGGCAGCAGTTTCGGAGACCGAAACGTCCGACGAAGGTACCGGCAGCGGTACCGCTATACATTTATCGGTTGGGCAGTCAAACGGACTCCGAATGCGACGAAACTTGACAGGCGCTCTGTCTACACTATAATAAGACCGCATGCCAAGTTGCATCCCATTCCGAGAACATTTTTGTGCCACTTATAAAATAATATTTCGGAGGTGCCGCGGGCGCGTGCGAGTGTGTCTGGCTCAGAACGGACAACGGAGAGAACCGGGAGGACCCGAACGGATGCAAGTTTTGAAAAACATGCATATGAAATGCAGATGATGACATGGCAAAGTGCAACACGCAAGCACATGACATGGCAAAGCTGACGAATAACTGGCGGACACCTGGCGCATCGAATCCGGGGCGTTACATTCTATTTCCTCAACCCTTTCATTTCCTCATTACTGTGTTGTTGTACCTGATCGATACTATTTGAAGACTTTGACTGAAGACTTCCTCAATTTCCTCAGTTCAATTTCTTCAGTTAGTTTGTCTTCAGCCTGCTTATCCTGTGTTTACGCTTCCTGTACTCATTGTTTGTTCATGACTTAGGAATTTCCTCATCCTGAAATTCCTCAGTGACGAATTTGTAAAAATCGCCTATTCACCCCCCTCTAGTCGATATAACGCACTTTCAATTGGTATCAAAGAAAGGTACTCCCTTGTTCTGTGTGATTTTGGTTTAACCGCCTGGAGTTTTAGTTATGTCGACTACATGTATGATCAAGGTCTCTTCTGGGTGTCCTAGCTTCGATGGGACGGACTACCCCTACTGGAAGAATAAGATGCGAATGCATCTTGAGGCAATTGACAACGATCTCTGATATGTTGTGGAAAATGATGTTCCCTCTATCACTCCTACCATCAACGCTGCTGACGTGAAGAGATTCAAGAAACTCAACTCTCAAGCGAAGAACATCATGTGTGGCCATCTGAGCAAAGGGCAGTTTGGCAGAGTGAGTGCTTTGGAGACATCTAAGCTTATCTGGGATAGGTCGTCCAAGGTCAACGTAGGAGTCTCAACACAGCGTGACTCTCGAGTTGATGTTCTTCGCAATCTCTTCAACCGTTTCAAAAGACTCGACAATGAAAATGTCCAGCAAATCTTTTATTGCCTCACTGACATCTCAAATGAGTTTCAAGCACTTGGTGCCACTGACATCACCGACCATGAGGTGGTGAAGAAATTGCTGAGATTGCTTGATTCCTCATTTGACACTCTTGCACCGATGATACAAGAACGTGGAGAGTACAAGGCACTTGATCCCGCTGATATCCTTGAGAGGCTAAACACTCATGAGTTCCAACTTGTTGAGAAGAGAGTTCTCTATGGATCAAGCTATGGCAGAACACGCGCTTTGAAGGCCAAGGCAGTCTCTGAATCTGAAGGTGAGGATTCTGGTAGTAGCCTTGGTGATCCTGAAGAACTGATCCAGGAGCTAGCAATGCGCGTGAGGAAATTCCAGAAGTTCTCAAGACGTGGTCGCTTTGGTAAATTCTCAAGAAGTGATGACGTGAGATCAGATTCCTCATCCCGTGACTACAAGAAGCGTACCTGCCACAAATGCAAGAAACCTGGTCACTACATTCAAGATTGTCCTCTATGGGAAAAGGAACCGAAGAAGAATAAATCTTTAAAGTCTTCATCATCAAAATCATCAAAGTCTTCATCCCACAAGAAGAGCAGCTCCAAAAAGGCTCGGGCATTCATTGGCAAGGAAACGTACTCTGAAGCTGAATCTGAGGAAAATTAGGAAGAGGAGGCATCTGAGGAGTTAGAATCTGGTGTGGCGAGCCTAGCCCTCACTACTGCGTTCGTCAGCAAGTCCATCTTCAACTCTGAGGAGAATGGCTTCCCTAACACTACTAATGACGGTGATGATAACTACGCTCCTACCTATTGCTTCATGGCAAAGGGTGCCAAGGTACTCAAATATCCCTCCTCTGAATCAAGTGAGGATGAATCTGATGAAAACCTCAAGCCTAGCTACTCTAAACTTGCTAAGACTGTTGTGAAACAACAAAAGGCCTTTCAAAAGGTTCAAAATATGCTAGACAAAGCGATGACCTATTGGGTGAAGAAATGGATCGCACTCAAACCTTGACTGATAATCTTTAGAGACTTCAGTCCAAGTTTGATAACCTTTAGAGTCATCATAACACTCTCTTATCTGATCATGAGAAGCTTTCTTATGAATTTCTTCAAAGAAAGCAAGATCTTGAGAAGCTAAGGGAGAGTTATGAAGATCTTCAGAAGGAACGTGATTCATTGCTTGCTCAACAGATCAGTGCTGCTCAGGAAGAATTCATTCCACCATGTTTGAAATGCATTGAGAGTGAATCTGCTAATTCTTCACCTGAAAGTTCAAATGCTTCTATTGCTACAAATTCTTCAACTGTCTCTGCTATCACAAATTCCTCATCTGAGGATGCTACTAGTATCACTGACAATGTAGGGTTGAAGGAATTGTATGCGACAGGCATGTACAAAAGCCTCAAAGGGCATCAAGCACTTTGTGATGTGCTTAAAAAGCAGATCCTCAACAGGAACCCTAGGAAAGAGGGTATTTCCTTTGTGAGGAAACTCAATGCTGATGGGACCTACTGGAAACCTGAGCAGTATTCCAAAACCTCATGGGTTGCTGCAAAGGGACCTCCCGTAGATCCATCTACTTTATCTGGCTTTACATGTGAATCTTCATATTCTTCTGATGAGTCATTTGACTCCAACTATAAACTGTTCAAAAATCAGAATGGTGGAGTATTTGCTAGATATGTTGGCATTAACTGCAGGAACGGTCCCCTTATGCAGAAAATCTGGGTTCCCAAAAGATGCCTTGAAAGTCTTCGGGTGAATGTCATCATGACACCGCCTGTGAAGAATAGGAACCCCAGATCAAATTCTTCATATGGACCAAAGTCTTCATATGGATCCAAGTCCTCATATGGACCACATTCCTCACGTGGATCAAATTCCTCATATGTGTCGGATTTCGGGTTCCGGCAGACCCTTGAGGTTCGAACACTGGGGTGCGCGCGGAGATCTCACCCTCTACCTACCTGCACCCCGCCGCCTCGCTAGGATCTAAACTATGAAAGGAACAACACAAGAGACACAAGGTTTATACTAGTTCAGGCCACCATTGTGGTGTAATACCCTACTCTAGTTTGTGGTGTGGTGGATTGCCTCTTGGGCTGATGGTGATGAATAATACAAGGAAGAACAGCCTCGCGAGGGTCTGTTCTTGGCCAGTGCGATGAACTGTTAGGGGGAGTTCGATCGCTCTCTCTCTCCCTCTCTCTGGATTCCGGACCTTGGATCCCAGATGCCTCTACCCTGTGGGAGGCTAGTCCTATTTATAGACCGAGGCCCTGGGCCTCTTCCCAAATATTGAGTGGGAAGGGCGCCAACAATTGGCCATTTTGAAGGGGAACATCTGGTACACTTATCCTGACTAAAGTCGGTCCTCGCTTTGTCAAAGGCTCTGGTGGTGACGCTTGGCTTGGACTCCACAATGACTTCCTTCCTGCCGTTGGGCTGGTCTTGGTCTTGTTACCTTTGAAATGGACACCTTTGCTTGATGCTCTACTTTGGGCTTGCTCCCTTTGCACCAAAGAGGAAAGGAGGACACTTGGCGGGCTAGCGCCACTTTGGCGCCCTTGGTCGTCATGGCTTGCATCATGGGCACCTCGTGAGGTACCCGCCTTGATCTCTCCGCCTCCTCGCGAGCCAGCCTGATGAGGCCGTGCCTGAGGAAGCTCCCTGTCGTCCACCCCGCGAGGCTTGGCCCCTCGCGAGGGTCTTGAGCTTGTGTTGATGAAGATGCCCCGTGATGGGCCCCCCTTTGAGCCACGCTGCAGTCCGCAAGCAGGCAAGTCTGGGGACCCCCGTTCCTAGAACGCCGACAGTAGCCCCAGGGCCCAAGGCACGCCCGGGCTTGGCAGCGAGAAAGCGAAGGGCAGCCTTGGCCAAGCGCCCTAACAGCTCTGCGGCCTTGGGCGCCAAGCGTGGCGGTTGGGCGTGGGTGCCTCGGCAACGCGCGAGTTGATAAAGGAGCGGCGTCGCCTAGGATTTGCTTCCCTTGCTCTCAGTTACCGCCGGATCCCTTTCTCGCGCCTCTCCTTCCTGCCTCCAAATCTTGAGATCCACTTCGACCGCAAGCTCTAGCAAGGCATGGCGCCTCGCCCGGCCGGAGCTTGGTACTCGCCGACCACTGGACTTCGCCCGAGCGATGTCGGGGCGAGCCTTGCCCGAGTCGCGCCGGATAAGCGGCGGCGCAGGGCATCGACGGGGCGAAGGTGTTCAAGGCCGGCTCCGTCCTCCCTGAGGGCCAAGGGAGCACCTTCTATCCGCTCTTTGTAAGTGCCATTGCTGTCGGTCTGATGCCTCCCTTTTCCGAGTTCTTCTTCTCCGTCCTCCGCCATTATAAGCTACAAGCTCTGCATCTCCACCCCAACTCTGTTCTCCTTCTGGCGATCTTCGCCTACTATTGTGAGGCTCACGTCGGGGTGCAACCCTCAGTGGCCCTGCTGCGCCACTATTTCTCCCTCCGGACCTCTCGTGGTTCCTTCTCTGCGTGTGCGAGCTTCGTCGCGTATGGTAGCTCCATCGCCATTTCGAACCCCGGGAAGAGGATCAAGGGCTTCCGGAGCAAGTGGGTCTTGGTAGATGTTGGGCGCATCCACCCTCGGCTAATCTTGCCCACGGAGCACCCCACGCACTCCGACGATTGGTCTCGCGTGGAGCTCGTGGACCCCCGCGCGAGGCCGGTGTTGGAGAAGTTGGAGATGGATGTGAGGCCGGCCATCATGGCGGCGGCGAAGCTGACCGACGCGTCACTGCTGAGGGAATTCCTGGAGCACCAGTTGGCTCCGCTTCGTACTCCACTTCCAATGTGGAGGCCCCACCCGAGCCCCGCGGTCTTGGCCGACGAAGACCTGGCTGTGGTTCTCCATTCTTTGGTCGGGGGCGACGTGGCGAGGTTGGAGGGCGCTCCTACGCCCCTGTTCCTCCGCGATGAGTGGGAGCAGGTAGTGGGGTCCATGCCCGTCTTCAACGGGGACGGGCCCGTGCCCGCGGAGGCTCCCGAGGACCCGGTGGACGTGTCCTCCAGCGACTCCAGTGAAGAGAAGGGAGAAGGGGAGCAGGAAGGAGGGCTTGACTCCGAGGCGACCGACGGAGAGTCAAGGGCTCCCCTCCCTCGGCGCAAGTCCCGCTTTCTCCGCCTCTCACCGAGCGACGACGACGACGAGGATGATGACGAGCAGGGTGGCTGAAGCTTGCCCCCGATCCCAAAGAAGGACAGGACCGGGCTGATCCCCCGCGGGTCTGCCCCGGCCCCGAGGCGATCCGCAGGCGCGCCTCCTGCTCCCGAGCTCCTTGAGACTGATCCTTGCAGCCGGCTCTCGGGCTTCAAGTATGGCCGGAGGTTGCTCGAGCCCACGAGCGATGACCAGTAAGTGCTCGATTCCTATCTTATTTCTTGTTTTGCCGATGAGGCTTGACGCCTGTATCTCTTGGCTAGGCTGGCACCCGCGGAGAAGAAGCCGAAGGGATCTCCTGAGGTTCCATCTGGGGCAGCGTCTCTGCCCGCGAAAGAAGGTGACCGTGATGCATGGGCCTCTCCTGCCCGGTCGTCCTCGCGAGGCCTGGCTGAGCCGGCTAGGGCGAGCTCATCCCCCATGGCCCAAGCGGCTCCTGAGGTGCCCTTGCCTGATGCTGCCATCACAGTCGTTGGGGCGCAGCAGGCTCCGCCTCAGGACATTGTGGTCACGCTGCCGCGTTCTCCTCCTACCCCACCGACTGCTGTTTCTCCGACTCCTCCCACGTTCTGGATCGTGCTGCTGCCGAACTAGACCGGTTGCGGCAGGATCTTTTGGGCGCTGACCCTCGTCTAGTGGCCGGGCGCTTGGAGCTGGCTTCTGGCTGGATTCGCTCCGATGCTTCGATTCGGGCGGCGCTGGTCCAAGCCTCGACGGCTTGCGACGAGGAGAAGCAGGCCGTCCTTGGGGCGAAAGCTGCTCGCGACGCTGCCTTGGGGAAGGTAGCCGATGTCCGAGGTCACTGCAAGGCGCTGGAGAGCGAGCTGCAGGGCCTGCGGGACCAGCTCGCCAAGGAGGCCCGCCTTCGCCAAGAGCAGGAGGAAGGCATGAAGGCTCGCGAGGCGGCCATCAAGGATCGGGACGCCAAGCTCAAGAAGCGCCGTGAACGCCTAGGCGTGCTGGAGCAGGAGTTGGAGGCAGGGAAGGTCGAGCTAGACGGCAAGGCACGGGTCCTTGCCGAGGATCGCGTGGCCTTCACGGAGATGGAGGTGAAGGCTCGCACCTTGCTGAGGGAGCTTTATGATAGCGGCCTGGAGAGCCCGCTGGCCGGCGCAGAGGACGGCCCCGCCAAGCTGCTTCCCTTCCTGGTTCGCGCTCTTGAAGATGTTGCCCTTGGCCTTGGCCCTACGGCTGAGGCCGAGGCGTGTGTCTTGTCTTCTGCAATGCTGACGCGGGTCCTCACCCACGTCTATCTTTGCGATCCCAACGTCGACCTCGACAGCCTGCTGGAGCCAGCGAGCGGCGAGCTTGCCGCTGCCGCTGCTGAGGCCGTGAAGGGTCGTGCGGAGGCTCTGCTAGGGAAGTTTCGGGCCTTCAGCACCAAGCCAAGCGGGCGCTGCCAACCTCAAGGCTCCACAAGGCGAACCGGCTCCGCGCAGCTCCACCGCAGACAAGTGACTCCGTTGTGGCTCATGTCCTGCTTTTAATTCCTGCACATGTATCATGCCTCGGGGAGGCGTTTAAACTTGCATTTTGCGTTGTGATAACAGTTATGGACTGTAATATTTGCTTTTGAATTCCTTGAAATTTGCGCTTTTCCTTCCTACTTGCTTGTGTTCTACGTCGGCAGAGCCCGGCCCCGCGCATACCTCAGCCGCCGTTAGCCCCGACCGGAAACCAGGATGGGACCAAGGAGTGAGGGGCTACGTGACAAGTTAGGCTCCTGAGTCGCGATGCTCAGGAGTCCCCCTTGGCGCACGAACAACAAGTAGGGAGGTGAGATGTGGGTGGATCTACCGTTCTACATCTGCAGAGCCCGGCCCCGCGCATACCTCAACCGCCGTTAGCCTTTCGGAACTAAGGAGTGAGGGGCTACGTGACCAGTTAGGCTCCTGAGTCGCGATGCTCAGGAGTCCCCCTTGACGCTCAAACGACCTTCATACCTTGGCTCCGCTCGGGGAGGGGCGTGCAACGAACCAGGCCCGAGGGAACTGGCTGGGTGGCGTGCGTCTGGGCGTGACCCAGGCGCAGCCCCCGTGCCCAGCCCCCTCGCGCAGCACTCCCGAGGGGAGGCGTTGCGATGAGGCCAGACACTGAGCTCTGGGCTCCCTGAGGTTGATGCAGCCCGGAGGCCACCCTCAGTTGTTTATCACCAGCGCGGAGCATAGCGCTTCCGTATGTGTACGGGCATAGCCGCTCCTCGGCAGTGTCGTCAGCCAGCGTGGAGCATGGTGCTTCCACTGGTGCGTGGGAGGGGGCTCCCCTCCGGGAGGAGCCCCCGGGGCGTGTACAGCCCCGCCCTGACACGTGGCTGGCACGGTAGGGCCTGATGAGGTGTATCTGGGGACCCGTGAGCCAGCGCGGGACTCATGGGGCCCTACCTCAAGGCGGGTTGCGCCTGGCACTGGGCCTTATCTTGTGATGTGTTCCTGCAGATTTGGTTAGATGCCGGTGCTCTACGTCCTCGGGTCCCGGCCCTCGAGCTGGTCCCAGCCGTCGCTGGAATGCCAGGTCGCGATGCCGTGGACAAGGCCAGAGGGTGAGGGCTGGAGAGCCAGTAGGAGCCCTGAGTCGCGATGCTCAGGTACCCCCCCTTTAACGTGCAAGCGGTCGACATGAATGAAGAAAAGGTGCCATGGATCGGCATCAAATAACAAGCATGATGGGTCGAACGCATGACCCGAAATAAACACAAGAAGGATACATGCCGCCGGGTCTGGCCCGAGCGACTTGGGGATGATGCAGCCCGGAGGGCGCCCCCAACAAGGTAAGCTAGGAACATGAAGTAAAAGGGATACACGCCGCAGGGACGGACCCACGCGGCCTGGGAATAATGCAGCCCTGGGGGGCACTCCCAGTTGGAAATGAAACTTGAAAGATGTCACCTAGTAGTGTTGAAGACGAAAGGGTGTTGGTGCAGCAGACTCGGTGGGCTGCGGGAGCCGATCCTCACGAGCCCCCAGGCTCAGGGGCCTCGGGAGGCTCCGGAGGAGCTGGTGGCTCCTTGTGGACCATCTCCATCTCTGCCAGGGCTGCGGAACGCCTAGCCTCTTGAGCCTCCAGGATGCTCCTCATGAGGCGCTGGTGCGTGGCAGCCGCGTTCGGTAAGCCGTAAGGCATGCGAACGTAGCTGTGGGTTGGGCCCTCGCAGCTCCCCACGTGAGAGGGCCAGAAGCGCTCCTGAGAGGCGGCTAGGTTGAGCCCTGGTATGTCGATGCAGACGTGCATCCCACCATCCTCGCCTGGATGGGGAGCCACGGCAGGTAAGCGGCGGCTGCCACTCATGACTCTTGGCTCCTGCAGCTCCTGAATGATCTTGCTGATGAACTCCTGAGGGTTTGGCCCTCCTTGCCTTGTTCCTTCTTGAGGCAAACGTGCTTCGAAACACGCCTCCAAGTGGTGCCCAAGCGCCTCCCTCGTGACCTTAGCAAGGTCGGTGGCCCTCCAGGGGGGAGCCCCCGAGCCCTGCTTGAGGAGGGCACCGAGCGCGCTTTCCTATGCGGTAGAAGGAGGTTCCCCCTGAGCAGGCGCGGACCCTGAGGGGCCTGCCTCCTGAGGGGCCGGGCCGGACGATGTCTTCTTCTTCTTGGGGGCGGTCTCAGGAGGCCTCCTGCTCCCGCGATCCGGTCTTCCAAGTGATGCGGCTGAAAGGCCCGCTCGAGGAGCACACCGCGTCTTTCTCTTCGCAGGGCACCGTGATGACTCCGCCACTTCCTGGCATCTTGAGGACGTTGTAGCCGTGGTGGGTTACGGCCATGAACTTGGCCAGCGCTGGGTACCCGAGGATGGCGTTGTATGGCAGGCGTATGTGGGCGACGTCGAAGTCGATGAGCTCGGTGCGGTAGTCGTCGCGCGCGCCGAAGGTGACAGGGAGGCGAACCTGCCCAATCGGGACCGTGGAGCCGTCGGTGACCCCAGAGAAAGGCTTGGTTGGCTGAAGCTGATTGTAAGGCACTTGGAGATTGTTGAACGTTTCCACAGACAGGACGTTGAGCCCTGCCCCGCCATCGATGAGGGTCTTGGTGACTAGCACGTTGCTGATGATTGGGGAGCAAAGCATTGGGAGGACTCCGGCTGTGGCCGCACACTTGAGCTGATCCGCTGAGCTGAACATGATGGCGCACGCCGACCACTTGAGGGGGTGTGTGGCTTCGAGCTTGGGAAGGACTGCATTCACTTCGCGGGCGAATTGCTTGAAGATGTGTTGAGAGGCTGGGGCTTGAGCTCCGCCCAGGATGCAGGCGATCGCACGCGGCTCCTGGAAGCCCCCAGCCCCCTCGTCCTGGTGATGGTCTTCATTTCTTCTTGGCTGCGGCGGCAGAGGAGGGAGGCCTGCGTTGCCTTGCGGGCGATCCTCGCGAGGCTGATCCCTCCAGCCTCCCTCACGAGGCGGGTCCCGCCAACGATCCTCGCGAGGTTGGTCGCGCCACCCTTGGCGAGGGCCGCGGTCTTCCCAGCGTCCTGTGTTCCTTCCTCCTCGGCCGTAGCCCCGGTCGCTGCGGTCGGGACGTCGGCCGATCCTCCCTTCTCGCGCGGCTCGGAGCTCTTGACATTCGTTGGTGTTGTGGGTGTGGAGGTCGTGGTACATGCAGTACCGGCTGCCCTTGGAAGACTCGGGCTGATCTCGCCCGCTTGGTGTCGAGGTTACGCATGAGCACGGCAGCCCTGCGCTTCACATCCTTGGCGTTGGGCTTCTTCTCTTACGGGTCTGCGACAGCAGCTCGAGAAGGAGAGACGCCTTCCTCGCCCTGGCGCGCACTTGGTCGCCAAGTTGAAGAGCTCAAGGAAGTGCACAAGTCTTCATGCATCGCCAGCTCCTCCTTCATCTTGGACGTCGCGCACCGTCGGAGAAGGCGGAGATGATGGCCTCCTCGGTCACCTTGGTAATCTTGAGGCGTCGCGTTGTTGAAGCGCCGGATGTATTTCTGCAGGTCTCCCCCGGTGCTGCTTGATGCGACGCATGTCGCCACGGCGGGTGGCCGGTCACGAGTACCTTGGAAGTTGGCGATGAAGCGGGTGCGCATCTCGTCCCAGGAGGAGATCGTGCCTGGAGCCAGGTTCAGGAGCCAGGTGCGGGCCCTGTCCTTGAGCGCCATGGGAAACCAGTTCGCCATGACCTTCTCGTCTCCGTTGGCGGCCTCGATGCCCAGCTCGTAGAGCTGGAGGAACTCTGCGGGGTCGGCCGTACCGTCGTAGCGAGGAGGCAGGTCTGGCTTGAACTTGCCAGGCCACGCGACGCTGCGCTTTCGGGGGTGAAGGCGCGGCAGCTAGCTGTGGCCACGGGAGGCCTTGGGTGACGAAGAGCTTGGTCTTGCGGGTCCCCATGCGCTGCAGCTGGGAGCAGCGCGGGGTCTTGACGTGCCGGAGCAGGAGCGTGGTCGCGACGAGCTGGAGCGGGGAGCACTCGGGCAGCTTCTTGCAGGCGAGGGACTTCCTGGCAGCTCTGCTCTTGCCGCGGTGGCGCCGGACGAAGAGGGTTCCGCCCAGGGACCACGCGCCTTGGGGCCAGGGCGCCTTCTTGAGGGGGAGGCGGCCGAGGCGCCCCCGGAGCTTCGTCGCCCACGCAGGCGGGTGCGGTGCGATGGGGACGGACGGCGCTGGGGAGACCCTGCGCGGACGAAGCTTCGGGCGAGGCGGTCGAGCCACTCTTCGTGACGCGTCGTCGGCAGGGACGGTAGCGCAGGAGCTTGTTTGCCGCGATGAGTGCTGCTCGAGCCTCCATGGAACGCGAGCAGGCAAGAACCAGCGCAGTGAGGGGTAGCAGTCTGGCCGTCTTGCCTCACGGAGGATGCTTTGGGATGATGCTTGCTCGTTCCTCGCCGGGCGGTGGCGGCGTTGACGGCAGGTGACGGGAACGACGAGGGCGCCCGCCGACGGGAGCCGTCTGGCGTCTGGGAAGCGAGAGCGGCTCGGCGCTCGGCGCGGGCCCGACGAGCGTCAGACATGGATGCGGTGGTCGACGGAGAATAGCGCGGCGGAAGACGAATTCCGGCGCAACCCTACCTGGCGTGGCAAATGTCAGATTTCGGGTTCCGGCAAACCCTTGAGGTTCAAACACTGGGGTGCGCGCGGAGATCTCGCCCTCTACCTACCTGCACCCGACCGCCTCGCTGGGATCTAAACTACGAAAGGAACAACACAAGAGACACAAGGTTTATACTAGTTCGGGCCACCATTGTGGTGTAATACCCTACTCTAGTTTGTGGTGTGGTGGATTGCCTCTTGGGCTGATGGTGATGAATAATACAAGGAAGAATAGCCTCGCGAGGGTCTGTTCTTGGCCGGTGCGATGAACTGCTAGGGGGAGTTCGATCGCTCTCTCTCTCCCTCTCTCTGGATTCCGGACCTTGGATCCCAAATGCATCTACCCTGTGGGAGGCTAGTCCTATTTATAGACATAGGCCCTGGGCCTCTTCCCAAATATTGAGCGGGAAGGGCGCCAACAATTGGCCATTTTGAAGGGGAACATCTGGTACACTTATCCTGACTAAAGTCGGTCCTCGCTGTCAAAGGCTCTGGTGGTGGCCTTGGCTTGGGCTCCACAATGACTTCCTTCCTGCCGTTGGGCTGGTCTTGGTCTTGTTGCACCAAATGGACACCTTTGCTTGACGCTCTCGCTGCGCTTGCTCCCTTTGCACCAAAGAGGAAAGGAGGACACTGCTGGCCGGGCGCTCACCGGGCGCCCTTGGTCGTCATGGCTGCGTCATGGGCACCTCGTGAGGTACCCCGCTTGATCTCTCCGCCTCCTCATGAGCCCGGCTGATGAGGCCGTGCACGAGGAAGCTCCTCAGCCGTCCGCCTCATGAGGCTTGGCCCCTCGCGAGGGTCTTGATCTTGTGTTGATTAAGATGCCCCGTGATGCCCCCCCCCCTTTGAGCCACGCTGCAGCCCGCAGGCAGGCAAGTCTGGGGACCCCCGTTCCCAGAACGCCGACAATATGGATCAAAGTCCTCATATGAGCATCATCGTGCTAACACTTCTGTTTCACAGGAAAGATCTAAGGGCTATGGATATGTGCATTATTCTTCAAACCATTATGTTCATAAGTCCTCGAAAAATTTCTCTGCTTATTCGTATGCTTACTCTAACCCCTCTTATGTGAAACAAAGTGGATTGGTGTCTATGCCACCTTTCTCTTATGGAGCTCGCAGAATGATGAACTCTTTGCCACCCCTCCAGATGTGGGTGGCGAAGAAAAAATAACTAATCTCTTATGCAGGGTCAGGTCTCCAGACGTACTTAATCGTTTGAAGAATTTACTGGAGACCTGAATAATGCTTGAAAGGACGCAAGCTAATCATGAAGAAATGAATTTTCATTTCTCATGTCCTCCTGCTGCTATATCTATTCTATTGCTTGATGAAATTGATCTGATGAATTTGATTTTATATTCTTCACTGATGAAGTATATGAGTTCGTAAGATGCACTAATTCATCTACAGGATGATCAACCAAAAGCTATTGAGTGGGTCCTCGACAGTGGATGTACAAATCACATGACTGGTGACAGGAGTTTATTGATGGACACTGCTTTATCTCCATCACATCTGAAGCATATCACCTACGCTGACAAAGGCAAAAGCAAGGTATTGGGTCTAGGTAAGATTGAGATCTCAAAGAATCGACACATGGACAAAGTCATGCTTGTCGAGTCCTTAGGATTCAACCTCATGTCTGTCTCAATGCTTTGTGATCTTGATATGGTTGTTGTCTTCGGCAAGTATCGATGTGTTGTGATCATGGAAGCTGACCATTCCAAAGTCTTCGAAGGCTTTAGGAGAGGAGACTTGTATATTGTTGATTTCTCTACAGCACCACAACCTACTATATGTCTACTTGCAAACACTTCAGAAGGCTGGCTATGGCATCGACGACTTGGTTATGCTGGCATGAGGAACTTGCACACGCTCGCGAAGAAGAAGCATGTCATTGGCATTGAGGATGTCAAATTCCTCAAAGATCACCTGTGTGGAGCGTGTGAAGCTGAAAAGATGACCAAGGCCAAGCATCCCTCAAAGAACATCATGACTACCACTCGTCCATTTGAATTGCTTCACATGGATATCTTTGGCCCTACTCATTACGCTACATTCACCAATGTTGCATCATTATATGGCTTTGTTATTGTTGATGATTATTCTCGTTACACATGGGTTCATATCGTCACTTACAAATATGAAGTGCAGGAAGTCTTCAAACGATTTTCCTCGAGGGCTTGAACCAACTTTGGTGTGAAGATCAAGCACATCAGAAGTGACAATGGGATCGAGTTCAAGAATACTGGTCTTGATAACTATCTTGATGAACTTGGTATTACTCACGAGTTATTTGCTCCTTATACTCCTTAGCAGAACGGCGTCGTGGAGCACAAGAATAGGACTCTTGTTGAGATGGCTCGCACTATGCTTGACGAATACAAGACGCATCGTCATTTTTTGGCCTGAGGCAATTGATACTGCGTGCCACATCATCAACAGGGTATATCTTCACAAATTCTTCAAAAAGACCTCATATGAACTCCTCACTGACAACAAACCCAATGTGGGTTATTTCAAAGTCTTCGGTGCTAAATGTTGGATTAGAGATCCTCATCACAATTCCAAATTTGCACCGAAAGCACATGAAGGTTTTATGCTTGGTTACGGAAAGGACTCGCACACCTATAGAGTCTTCAACACCGTTCATCACAAGGTTGTTGAAACTATAGATGTGCGGTTCGATGAAACTAATGGCTCGCAAAGAGAGCACCTACCTCCGGTGCTAGATGAGAAGTTACCTAAGGAATCCATCAAGTTCAAGGCTACTGAGGATGTCATTCCTACCGAAGAATCTGCTGAAGAAGTCATTCCGGAACGTGAAGACCATCATGCTGATGCACCTGAGGAAAATGGCTCTGAAGAAAATGCTGAGCCGACTCAACGTCATCAACCCGCTCATCCTCGTGTTGCAAATGAAGTGCAGATCAAGAAAATCACCAGTGACATCAATGCATCAGGTCCTCTCGCACGCTCAAAAGCTTCACATCTGTCTAACTTTTGTGGGCACTTTGCTTTTGTCTCTATCACAGAGCCCACCAAAGTAGATGAGGCATTTCTGGAGCCTGAGTGGGTTGAAGCGATGCAAGATGAATTACATCAGTTCGAGCTCAACAATGACTGGGAACTTGTCAAGCGACCAGACCCTCGCAAGCACAATATCTTTGGCACAAAATGGATCTACCGCAACACGCAAGATGAAAATGGCCTTGTGGTGAGAAATAAGGCATGGCTTGTAGCTAAAGGCTACACACAGGTTGAAGGAATTGATTTCTATGAAACTTTTGCACCTGTTGCTAGACTTGAGGCTATTTGCATATTTCTTGCTTATGCTAACCATCATAATATCATCTTATATAAAATGGATGTGAAAAGTGCATTCCTCAATGGTAAGTTTGAGGAAGAAGTATATGTTGCTCAACCCCCAGGTTTTGAAGATCCAAAGCATCCTAACAAAGTCTTCAGACTCAATAGGGCCCTCTATGGCCTCAAGCAGGCCCCTCGGGCGTGGTATGATACTTTGAAGGAATTCCTCATGAAGAAAGGCTTCAAACCCGGTTCACTTGACCCAACTCTTTTCACCAAAACCTATGATGATGAATTATTCGTGTGCCAAATATATGTTGATGATATCATCTTTAGCTGTACTGACCAACGTTACAGTGATGAATTTGCCTATATGATGAGTGAAGAATATCAAATGTGTATGATGGGAGAATTGAAATTCTTCTTACGTCTTCAAATTCATCAACAGCGCAACGACATCTTCATATATCAGGAGAAATACCTCAAGGATGTATTGAGAAAATTCGGCATGCAAGATTGCAAAGGCGTCAAAATCCCTATGCCAACAAATGGCCATCCATGCACTAATGAAAATGGTATTGACTTTGATCAAAAGGTATACCGCTCCATGATTGGTTCTTTATTGTATCTATGTGCATCTAGGCCAGATATTATGCTTAGTGTTTGCATGTTAACCCAATTTCAAGCTACACCGAAGGAATCGCACCATAAGGTTGTGAAGCATATTCTTCGGTATCTAGCTCACACTCCAACACTTGGATCATGGTATCCCAAGGGCTCGGGTTTTGATCTCATTGGATATTCAGACTCTGACTATGCTGGTGATCGTGTGGACCGCAAGTCAACATCAGGCACATGCCATTTCCTCGGACGATCCTTGGTATGTTGGTCCTCGAAGAAACAGAACTGCGTATCACTCTCTACTGCTGAAGCTGAGTACATTGCTGCTGGTTCGTGCTGTGCTCAATTGCTATGGATGAAGCAAACCCTCAGGGGCTACGACATCAATGTGAAGAATGTGCCACTCTACTGTGACAATGAGAGTGCCATCAAGATTGCTCACAACCCAGTTCAGCACTCGAAGACAAAGCACATCCAGATTTGTCATCATTTTCTTCGTGATCATGTGTTGAAGGGCGACATCTCTATCGAGCACGTGAAGACTGAAGAACTGCTAGTCATATCTTCACAAAGCCCTTGGATGAGAAGAGATTTAGCAAGTTGCAGTGTGAGCTAAGTATCTTAGAATCTTTGAATGTCCTTTGAAAAGGACACACATACTAACACTTATGCAAAATTGATGACTTAGATGTGCAACGCACGAAGTAACATTTTTATTCAATCAATGAAGACTAACCCTCTAAGTGTGAAGAAATTAACGAAGAATTTGATTCTCAGAGCCCTACAACAATTGTACGCGGCGTCTGAAGTCATCATTCTTATACAGTGGGTCACGCCACCAACAAAAGTTGAAATTCTTAAATTTGAGTTTTTCCTCAGTTTTGAAATTCCTCAGTTGTTCTTTTTTGCATTGTCTTCACTCTTTCCGTCTTTTTTGCATTGTCTTCACTCTTTCCGTCTTTGTTCTACATATGAGTTTTACGTCCTCTACATCATTCACTTATTGCTAATTCTTCAAGTTGACTCTTCCGCTAAGTGAATGTGATCGGACCCTTCCCCCTCTATGCTAAACACAACCCAGTCTGTTCAGAAATTCTTCATGTGCATTCTATTTGAAACCCGTTCAAAATTTTCACTGTGTCCTTCTCAGCTGAAGAATTTGAGAACGAAACTTTAAAATAATCTTATCTGAATTGTTGGCTTTTGCCACTCAAACCTTTCCAATTCCCATGATAAGACTTATCTATTCACCCACGATCTCACACGATCTCCACCTCTCTGTACGTGGGTGACACATGTCACAAGGATGAGAAGGGTCAGGGGCACGTTCGTCCATTTTCCCCGGGCGAGCGGTTTTTCACCTCGTTATAAATACCCCTCACCCTCCTCGGACTTCATTTACCCCGCTCGACCTCACTCCCCTCGCTCGAGCTCTCTGACCTAGCACCGCCGGTGAGGAAGATCTTCACTACCTCGACCTCGTCGTCGTCGTACTTGCACCGGCCGCGGAAATCTTTACTCCGCCGCCGCCGTAGCTGTCTTCCTCCGCCAAGTTAGGGCGTGGAAGATCTGAGCGGACGAACTTCCAATCTTCAACTCCCAGTTCGTCGTGTTCTTTGTCAAGGGTAAATAAAATTTATTTTTACTGCCCTTGTTGATTCTGTTGATTTCCACAAAATCTTCAAAAGGTGTTTATTCTTCAACTTCCACATAAGTAAACACCTCACAAGCATCTGTTCTTGATCTATTTCTCTAAGCAACATTTTTCTTCAAGATTCCTCAATTGTGTGGATTTTACAATCTATATAACTCTCAAACCTAAGTCAAAGAACGCTTAGTTAAATTCCTCAAGACACCTTTGGTCAAATTCCTCAAACTTGTTCATTTTGCAAAACTTCTGAGAACACATATGACCTCTCCAAATTTTTCGCACCTATACTCTGTTCACAGGTACTCATGTCCGCTGCTGAATCACTAGGTTCTCATCAACTTAACTCATTTGCAGCGTTCCTCGAAGACAAGTTACACACCTCTTCATAGAATTCCATTGTTCAAAATCCTCAGCTGAAGAAAATGGTTGATGGCAAGAGACCTCAGAAGGAAGGCAAGAGACCAGAAGTTAACACAACGTTTGAGATCCCTGATGAAATTTATGCAGAATATTGCACTCCTGATGAAGCCAAACATGGCAAGGAGAATAAGAATCAGTGCAAGATGCACATTCAGAGGATTGAAAGAAGATGGGCATGGGAATGGAGGGAGTATAGATATGTTACTCCTAAGTATATGAAGAAATTCGCTCTACACCCTCCTTGCCCAAGACCTCCATTGGCACCTGGACAAATTGCTAATCCCACTAGCCTCAAGAGAGGTGAGGACTATCCTAATGAATGGGCCAAACGGCAAGCTAAATTGGCCAAAATGGCCAGAGAAGCAGTGAGGAAATTCAAGGAAGACTCTGCTGCTGCCGCTGCTGAGGCCTCTGCTAGCAAGCCTAAGAAGGCTATGCAAAAGAAGCCAGCTCGCAAGCCCAGTTCCTCAGATATGCCCTCATGGCCAAGCTCATCAAAGCCCTCACGGCAAATTCCTCAAGCAGCACCAGTCCCCTCTGCTCCAAGACCTTCAGCTGCTGCTACAAAGTCCTCGGCACCTGCGCATCTCGCCTCTTGCCAAAGGACCACATGCATCTCAATTGCTTCGGGAGCATCTGCAAGTTCTTCAGCTCCTCCGTAGTCCTCAACTAGCCCAACATTGCTAAAGACCAAGGCCACTGCTGGACGAGGCACTAGACCAAGTCCTCACAAAAAGCAGGTTGCCTTTCATGTGCCATCCAGTGAAGACGAAGCTGATGATGAAGAACTCGCTGAAATCATCAGAACGGACATCAACGGGCCGCTAGAGCCAAAGGCACATATGTGCCTCTTCTGTTGGATCCCAAGTTGATCCTAGATTTCATTGATCTCTGGCACAAGGACCCCAACACTCCTATGTCTGACTTCAACCTCACACCTGGCCAAAGTCACATGTTGACAGCCTTCATAAGCGAAGAAAAATGGAAATTTGAAAAGGCCAGGAAACTAAAGAAAGCTCAGTACAAGAAGGAGCGTTACCTGAAGAAGAATGTTGCCAAGATGACAACTGATGAACTTGTGACCATGCAAGCTGAGATCAAAACCCTCGGTGATGAATTTGACGCCTACCGTGCAGATTGGCTAGGAGCCAAGGTCAGATTCGTCAAGATGGCAGAAAGAATCACCTCAAATGTTGCAGCCCCAATACAACGTGAATCTCCTCAGGCTGAAGCTTCTGCACAGCCAACTGAAGAACATGCAAGCACATCTGATGACAATCAGACTGCTGATGATTCTGAAACCACCAGGGATGATGAAGAAATTCCAGCCACTGAAGAAACTGCCATGGCAACCTCTAGTGTTGCGCTTGAGGATCAATCCAGGCCAGTTGAAGCATTTGTTGTTGCGCCTGAAGACACTGACAATGCCAGGGCAACTGCATCAGTTGCGCTTGAGGAAAATGAACCAAATTCCTCTGCTCCTCCTGCACCAATGACAAGTTTTATCCTTCCTTCTGCATCAAAAGCGAAGAAAACCAAGGATGCAGAGCGAGCAGCTGTGAAGAAATGGAAAGCATCTGCTTCCTCAGAGTCTTCAGCTCCAAAGAAAATGAAGACTTTGACAAGCTCGTATGAAAATCCTATCGATGTTGTTCCTATTTCAAGCATGCCATTAAAGGAGATTGTACCCTTTGGTGAGGAATATGAGATTCCCAATTAATCAGATGAAGAAGATCCTTCTACTGCTTCGACAGAGCAGTTGGATGAAGAAATTGAAGTGGATAACATCCCTTCAACCCCACTGGTATCCTCGCCCATGCCTCAGTTCACTACTGAAGAGGCCAACGTTGAAGAAATTGATGAGGAAGATGAAGACATGGACATTGGATGCACCACTCCAATTCTGAACGATGACTACTGGGAAAGTCATCACCCCAATTCACCAATGTTCACACCTCTGCAACAGATTCCTCAGTCCCCTATTCAGATCGAAGAAATACACACGGGCTCTGATGAACCTTAAGCTTCTCTTCTTACCATCTTTGAATAAGTTCCAGCCACTAGGGCTGATGTAAATGCTGCTGAAGAAATGGAGACCCAGGCTGCCACTGATGACATTGCAACTGAAATTCCTCAGCCTGCGGCTCCAGAGAATGTGGTTTAAGAGGCTGTGAAGACTTTGATTGACACTCCTCGGCCCAAGCCCAAGAATCCATTCTCCAAGAAACAGAAGTTCAAAGCTGAAGATTTCTTCAATGAGCACATTTTCTTCACTGACTTCAATCCCTATGACTCTGCTCGTCTTCGACGGAAGCGCTTCTGGACAACAAGTCGGATGAATTTCTATTCTTTGCTGTTATTCGATAAAGACAAGATATTTGACCATGAGCACATCCTCATGTGGATATGGAGTCGCTGCCCTACTTCACCCCAGTCCTCAATGTTCTTCATGATGTTGGGCTGCTCAACTTCTGCACCAACATCTGCGACTGGAATGAAGAACTCATTCTTCAGTTCTATGCTACGTTGCACATCACCAGCAACGCTGAAAATGTGTATTCATGGGTGTTGGACTGGATGACTGAAAACACTCACTACAAAGCTCCGGCCTCTGAATTACTTTATGCCCTCCCAGTCAGTCCTCCCCTTGAAGGTGCAAGGCTCATCTACCATGACGCTGAACTATTTGATCATTTCATGCAAGTGCTAATGAAGCCTTTGAAGCCTAGCCAAGCTCCTCGGACCAAATTCCTCGTCAAGAAATTGCTCTATGTGCCAAGACAGTTTATAGGATATTGACCAAGACCCTCAGTCCAATCACGGGCCACGACTCTAATGAAGAAGATGTTGTTGGCATCATGAAGAATCTGCTTTTCAACATCATACATGGTGTGCATATCAACTACCATGATTTCTTCATGAGGACTTTGGCCAATGTTGCTCTTTCACCGTTTGAATTGAAGACTTACGCTCCCTGGATCATGAGATTCGTCAGATCAAGGGCTTCAATCAACTACAAGGCTAACACTCTCAATCATGGCATCTACTTGCCCCCAATTGAAGTCCTCAAGCAGTCAATTTCCTTAGCCGATGAGAAGGGCAAGGCCGCTGTCATTGATGAAGGCACTCGTCCATTGGATGGCCAGTTTCGCAAAGCTGCATCCTACTCCACCAATGAAGTCTTCATCAGAAGGTCGATCCCAACCACAAATGGGTCAAGCGACAGTTTGGTTCAATTCTTCAGAACATGACAATCACTCAGAACTCAGCGAAGAAGAACCATTACTATCTGCATGAAGTGTTTGATCGCACCTGGGATGTTCTGTCTCATCTCTACGGTGAAGAAGATCTCAAGCAAATAGGCTTCAAGCAGGACTTTGACTGGTCTCAGCCACCTTCAAAGAAATTCAAGAAGGTCAAAGTTCCTCACTTGGTGGCCAGCTGCTATTCTTCATCGTGCGAGACTGATGAACATGAAGACTTGGACGACACTGCGGCAGGCCCTACATCAACAAACGACACCAACAACATTGGCGCTCCTCCATCGACTTCGTGATGATATTCTTCAGGGGCGTTAGTCCTCACTTTTCGTCCCTTTTGGTCATTCGATAACAAAGGGGGAGAAATTTGAGTTAGTCTTCAAGCGGGTCAATATATATGGGCGTTCTTTTTTTTTTGCAAAGTTACAACTCTCGTTCTTCTGAAGATTTGTTGGATCGAGTTGTAAACTTAAGTCTGATGGTGATCTGATACTTTTGCTATGTTTTTCTGCATGCTATTTCCTCATATATGTTAACGCATGCATGCTGAATTACATCAGTCACCATATTTCATCATGCATTTCAAATTCTTCATATCCTATGTCAAATGCGTGTATGAATTACAAGATATAGGGGGAGATCTCCAAGATTCTACTCTACAATGTGCATTGCTACTCAAAAGGAAATTCCTCACATACGCACATCTTTAGGGGGAGTTCTTCTATATCTTGCAATCAAATTCCTCAAAATCAGTATTTACACTTCATATGTTTAACCCCGTTGAAAACTTAACCTATATTGTCATCAATCACCAAAAAGGGGGAGACTGTAAGTGCATCTAGTGCCCCTTAGTGATTTTGGTGTATTGAAGACTTAGAGGTTAAGGGACTAATGCGTTTGTGAGTGTACACAGGTCTATAAGTCTATGAGGAGTTTGATATTTACAGAGAAAGTCGACCCCTAAAATGAATGTCTTCAATCAAGACTTTGGCTTTCTGAAGACTTTGAAAGTGAAGAAATTGGTGTGACCATGGAGACTTGATATTCATGCGAGGAACATGAAGCGTGAAGACTTTTGTTTTCATAGTTTCATTTTCTCTTTCTTGAGTCATAGGAAACACCGTACTGTTAAAGGGGGTCGAGGTAAATCTAAGGAAAAGTTTCTAAGTGATGCTCAACTCAAAATCCTACACTTACCAATCCCTTCGAGTGAAGCCATTGGAAATCTCATACAGTTCAGTCAATTTTTTCAGTAACAGAGACGAAGTTCTTCTAGTCTGTGAGGAATTTGTTCTGACTGAGGAGTTAGGAATTCTCTAGTGCGGATTGCCTACAAGTGAGGAACATGATAGCCCTAAGGAATTTGAACCTGAAATTTCCGACCGTTGCTGTGCTATGTGCCAGCTGTCCCAAAATATCTTATCCACCTAACGGTCATATCATTGAAGGGCATTTATGTCTTATCATGTTGGGCTGCTCCCTAGGCTATAAATAGCCGCCCCCTACAACCACTAGTTGGTTGGCTGCTCCGAGAGAAACTGACACTTGTCATTGAGAGCATCCCATCCTCCGAGGACTTTGAACGAAAATCATCAAGTGAGGAAAACCCAAACCCAAACACCTACAAACCCAAAGTGATTGATCATCACTGAAGAGATTGTTCCTTTGTGGAACTGACGATTGTTACCTTTGAAGACTGTGCATCTTCCAGACGGTTAGGCGTCATGGTCTAGAGCATCTAAGAGGAAATTGTGGATCGCCGAGTGACCGAGTCTGTGAAGGTTTGGAAGTCACCTGAAGACTTACCACGAGTGATTGGGCGAGGTCTGTGTGACCTTAGCTCAAGGAGAATACGGTGAGGATTGTGTGTCCTTGGGTTTAAATACCTAGCCGCTCCAACTGCATTTATCGCATCGTCACAAAGAGTTGAACCGGGTCTACCAAATCACTGTCTTCACCAAGCTAACTGGTTCTATTTCCTCAATCCTTTCATTTCCTCATTACTGTGTTGTTGTACCTGATTGAAATTGTTTGAAGACTTTGACTGAAGACTTTCTCAATTTCCTCAGTTCAATTGCTTCAGTCAGTTTGTCTTCAGCCTGTTATCCTATGATTACGCTGCCTGTACTCATTGTTTGTTTTCATTTCATCATGATGACCATGCTTCTGTTCTGTTATGCATGCATCTGAGTACTTATTCCGCTGCTAGTTGTTCGTGACTTAGGAATTTCCTCATCCTGAAATTCCTCGGTGACGAATTTGTAAAAATCGCCTATTCACCCCCCCCCCCTCTAGTCGATATAACGCACTTTCAAGCCTGGGCCTGGAACCAAGGCTTACCTCGAGATTTCTGCATAGATCAAAGGATTACAATCCAAGCACCAAAATGCGGGCATGAGCTAACCAATAAAGAAGCACCTCAATTATGCTTCATAGTATGAAGCACCTCACCTGGACCATGGATGACTATTTGTATACCTTAAATTGCAAATCATGCAATGGAAAATAATAAGCACTGAAAAGGAAGTAGTCGAAACAACCGAAACATTGTTCTATCTTGATCTTGGTTGCACCTCGGATAGATCAGACCATGCAAGTAGGATAAACAATCAATAAGGTCTTGTATGATCAGACTGCGGTCTTTTTCGATGCCACATATATGATCTGTTTCATCCCAAAGAGGAATGATTTGGCTTTCAGTTTGTAATATAGAATAGTTAATAAATCGAGGCCCTAGCAATCAATAATTTTCTCCAGAAGTCCTTTCATCAGTTCAGGGTAATAACTCTATAGAGTAAATCACACCAAAGGACACACAGTTAAGATGCAAAAAGCAAATCCCAGTTCAGTTCTACTCAAAGACAAAGATGATGACACAGATTCTAAGCTAGCTGGCACATCTACACAGAGAACCAGCATGACAAATGCAAGGAAACCGGAGATAAATCTTCGGCTAAGATTGAAGAAAGAAAATAGGATGAGCTCACCTTTGATTTGCGTAGCACATCCAAGAATAAGCAATTTCTTCCTTAATCATGTCGCTGCCTGTGACAAAACAATCTTCTAGTTCGTTGGTAAGCAACCCTTCAAGCTCCTACAAAGAGAAAAATTAGAATTTTAACCCAGAGCACATAGTCGCAATGATTAAGCAAACTGGAACACTCTCAAATGCTTAGCAGGCTCTACTTTCAAGAACCATATACAAAATCAATGAATAGAAGGCTGAGTGAACTAAACAAACTTCGGTTAAAGCTGTCACACTACAATTAGAAAAGCATATCCGTAGCTGTCAAAAATATATAGCAGATTTCCTTGGAGAAGGATAATCTAATCAAGCCTAACCAACAGCCAATAAAGGGATTAACCTCAGACTGCAGCAACCACCTGACTTGCCATATATACCCTGAAGGGATTAACCATGTTTGATTCAAGTAGAGAGGCCTTGAGACCAAACAGAGCTGGTACAGCTCAAAGTACAGGAGAGGGAGGGGGAGAGGTAGGGGGTCGGGCCTGAGAAGAGTCACCGGAGAAGGAGGGGGCTCATGGGGCCTCTGCGTGGTGTGGAGAAGGAGCTCCATCTCCATGGCGGCGGCCCGTCACATGGATGTGCGCGCCCCTCCTGTCGTCATCGCCGTCCGTGCCGTGGCAACCCGCCAAAAAGGGAAGACAAGATGGCGTGAGGTGAGGAGGAGAGGGTGGGCGAAGAAGGCGGGGAGAGACCAACCCGTGCCGCACCCGGTCACCTTTGGCCTCGCTGTTGCCGGTAGTGGCGGATCCCGACGAAGTTTTGGGGAGGCGCCCGAATCCTAGCCGTGGGGGAGGGTGGAGACTTTGAGCACCGGATCTGTATGGAGGGTTGGACGCACGGATCTTGGGGAACTCGGGGGCGTGTGGCGGCCGGAGCTTGCCGGAACCGGCCGGCGTGGGTAGGGGCGATGGGGAGAGAGGGGTTAGAGAGAGAGAGAGAGAGAGAGAGAGAGAGAGAGAGAGAGAGAGAGAGAGAGAGAGAAAGGAGGGCGACGAGGAGGGGGGCGAGTGGGACGGGAGGCGGCGACAAGGGTTTCTCCACGGCAGCGGCTGTGATTTATACCCCTGCACATAAAAAGACTAAAATGCCCTCGGCGGGGTGCAGAATTTACAGGCGGTGGCACATCACTGTTCATAGCAATTTAGGGGGCGACGTGGAGGGCTTTCTCCTTCCTAGCAGTTTTTGAGGGTTTATATGTTCAATTTGCTACAGCATGCATGTAAACACATTTTCATGACACCATCAGATAGTTTCTATTTGTCCACCCGTGTAGTTGCACATGCCTGTTTTGTTTGTACTATAGATAAATTTTTGTTTCAGGGTTATATCAAAATTATGATGTCATCTTTAATTCATATTTCAAGATATATCGGAAGATAGTTTTTGTACCTTGCATATTAAATTATGAACTCATGAAGGTTTGTTGCATTTTAAAATTTATTTGGTATTTTCGTATTGCACTTTGTTTTACTAAACTTGAATGGTTTAATTCTTGTATTATCTTTGGTCCCGAAAGCCGTAAAAATTTAATTAGTCCGACACGCATCTCTTTAAGCTTGAAGTATGATGAAAAATATTAAAAGAAACTTTCATATATATTTAGTTACACACCATTGAATTTCATCACTTTTTCTGAGTGTTAACAGTATTTTATGAAGGTAATTATCATTTATTGTATGTTGTAAAACTTAGCATTTGGGGATTTAAAATGTTTTCAAGATGATATTAGTTAAATTTCATGATGTACTTTCAATTATTATTGCTTTTAGAGTTGATTTGATTATTTTTGGGCCACATATGATTTTACCATATTTTAAAACTCAAATTTTATTTTTGTGTTTTTAATCTAGGCTTCTAGTTCAGTCAGATCACTGATCTTTTCCCTCCATCAGGACTGTGAAAAATCTTTAAGCTTTCCTCATTTTCTCCTCACACTTTCCCCCCTTTTTCTTTATTTTTTACTTTGGCCATTTTCTCCCTTAAAGCCCAGTAAGATTGCCCCTTCAGCCCAGCTCGTCGGCCTAAATTTTTGAAATTGTATTAACAATAGTTGCGACTTTTCTCCCTCAAAGTCCCAACTAATCGTGTGATGAAAATCTTAAAGCTAACATTGAGTAAACAAATTGGATGAGACTAATGTATCTAACTAGACTTCTTTTTTAGGAAGAAGGGTGATAATGCCGAAGTTTAGCTTATACAAGGGTAAATTCAGGAAACATACTGGTGCTCTTGGGTGCAAGCGCACCCTATATGCAAAAATTAATTAAGTAAATACAAAAAATAAAAAAATCAAAGTTTTTTGGAATCAAAAAACATGATCAGGTATTGTACTCGTATAAAAGGATTCGCCAGGGGATGAGTTTCATTGTATCCCGAGTCAAAGATTTTACCAAAAAAACGAAAGTGCCTTTCTGCTCCCGAGCTCATTTGAGCTCGGTGAACAGTAAAATAAAAAAAAATTCAAAAAATTCCAAAAAAATTCTCAGAGAAACATTGACAAAAGTTCTAAGTGCTTGCAAAGATTCATCATGAAATCACATTCCTGTAAGGCGTGGCAAAAAAAACAAATTCAGCCTCCAAAATGCTTTTGAAAGTAGCATTTTCAGAGTACCGATTTTTTTTTTTTGCCACGCCTTCTAGAAATGTGATTTCATGACAAATTTTTGCAAGCACTTAAAACTTTTGTCAATGTTTCTACCAAAAAAAATTTGGAATTTTTTGAATTTTTTTTGAATTTTTTTCGATTTTACTGTTCACCCGAGCTCATATGAGCTCGGGTGCAGAAACTCCATGTCCCCAAAAAAAAGGCTATATAGAAGTACTATTCATGCTATATTATCGTCATATTTTATTTTGCTTGCCCTGAAGTCAACGAGAATCATTCCTTGGCCAAACTTTTTATATGAGTAGAATACTTGATTATATTTGATTCGAGAAAAGATTCAGATTTTTTTTGACTTTTGGTAAAATTATTAAAATAATGTGTGCATATAGGGTACGCCAGCACCCGAGAGCCAAAAAATCGCTTCCGGTAAATTTTCGTTGTATAACTCTACTAACATACATAATTTCTGATAGAACTCAGCCCAAAACACATCTAGCCACAGTGCCTTATTATGCTCCTCCATCTAAGAGATTGCATCCCACACTTCTTTCTCCGAAGAAAAAAAACGACCGTCGGAATGGCTCACCACACTCGAAAGTCGAAACTCATGCTGCCTACTGTAGTTCTATGCCCATAAACCCTCAAGAAAGAATCAAGGGGAAAGATGAACATAATGTATTCCAAAACTCCTCTCAAGAAACGAGAGGCCCTGATATGATAAATAAAAGCACATTTTGATTGTTGTGTATAGTTAGTTCACTAGCCAGTACTTGCAGGTTACCAATGCAAGGCAAAGGGTGTTTGCTTGTCAAAGACTCAAGAGCATACGCCACCGGCTGTAATCTCCCAAGACGGATGCAATGGATCGACAAGGAGACTGTTCTCCATCTCCATCTACACGGTACCGTTGCCTCTGCGACGCCCGCATGGCGCCAAGACATGCCCCGTGCGCCGTGCTCCCGAGATCCACGCCATCGTTCTCTCCTCTCCCGTCTCCTATCAAAGGCAGCTGGGCACATGGGGAGATTCGGGCCCGTGCCAAACCCCCAGTTTCTTGATTGTGTTTTCTCGTCACCACATGGCCACGCCGCGCCGTTTGGCAGCTTGCCCCGGCTGAGATCCTCGCTTGTTTAAGGACAAGCCATGGTTTAAATTCAGCTTGGAATCAAGCTACGCAAACAGCACACAGGGCTAGGTTAGGTACATCACATGGCATCTACCCATCCACGCATGAATTTTCAAGTCGGAATAACATGAAAGCTTCCATTTCAGCATTTTTAAACTTGCTACCTATGTTCGTAGGAGGCATAGGATTCTTGCATTGACCCAACCAGGAGACAGATCATGGCATAGCCATAGATAGAGGATCATGGCATGATTGATTTGAAATGGGACAAGGCAGGCAGCATGGCTACAAGGGTTCAAGATAATGCCAGATCCAGGGTTCCAACTTAGAAGTACAATTCTACTACTACTACTACTACTACTATTACTGCTACTAGTGCTTCTACTGGTGCTACTAGTGAACTGGGGTTACTTACTAGCTACAGCTAACAAGTTAGGGCAACAGCAACACTGAGATGGTGTTTGCTTTGGTCCCAGCAGCTAAACTTCAGGCCTAACACCGACTTAATCCAACTACCTCAGCTACGCCGGTCGGTCGCGCATCACGTTACAAAAATGGCGACCAACCGACAGACCGTGGAGACTACGTCGTCTCCTTGAAGCTCTTTGAGAGCCAGATGGCCGTCTCCCTGGGGGACGCCTTCTCGGGGCCGAACGGCTTCAGCAGGATCCCCAGCTCGTCGTACCTCTCCTGCTGCAGCAGCTGCGCACTGAACTCCAGCAGCCCCTCCAGCGCCTCCGCGCGCTGCTGGAACGACGACATGTCGAACCGCTGCAGCCTCGAGTCGTTGGAGCCCCGGCTCGACGCCGCCGTGGCGTTGCGGCCCGACGAGTCGCTCCCGTTGTCCCCGCCGTCCGCACGGAGCACCTGGATCGTGCACTTGTCCTTGGTGATCGACCGGTTGATGAAGGGAGGGGTGGAGCATGAGCCATGGGCTGAAGAAAGCTTGTGGATGGAATGGAATGGGTCCTCTGATGAAGCCAGTGGAAACTCTGCGATCCTGTCGATCCGAGGCGCGTTCATGGACACATCAGGGGAGCCTAGCTGGTCAAGAATGCTGATGCTGCGCTTGATGGGTGTTTCATATGTCGACAGCGGGAGGGATACTCTTCGAGCCAGCCGGGCACTCTTGTTCACAGGTGTCACTGAGGGCGGCTGCACAGGAGAAATTAGACGCTCAATGAATATTCAAACATTTGTTTAAGCGTGTAGCAAGACATGCATAACTAAAGAATGCAAATTCATGTTACAGCGAAAAAATATAAATGTGCTATGACAGGAAAGAGTTAGCCTCCTCAGGACTACGGCGCCTCAAAGTGGAGTGCAACGAGCATATGTGTGCTACACCTATAATTGAGGACTATGGCATTTCACTAGCAAATGGAGAACAAGTTTATCAGTAATATTTAGAGCATAAAGAATCAAGGGTGAAAAATACCTCAGCGCGGTTTGTTCTGTTATAAGATGTTTTCGGAGTTTCAAGCCTATTTCTACTTGTGAATGTCTTGACTGGATTACTCTTGGGAGTCCTTAGGATGCTTGATGTCTTAGTTATCATGGCTTTACTGGTAACCTCGTCGTCCTCAGCCTGACTGCTGTCAATGGATAACTCTTTGCAACTCTGAGTAGTTGTATATTCCTTGATACTCCGAGTAGAACTAACAGAATTCCGCTCAGGTGATGGTTTGCTAAATGTTACAATCCTATGACTTCCCAAAGAGTTTCTCCTGACCATTCTTCTGCGTGCAGAATCAGGGACATCATCAGGAACTGTCATCTTCTTAACTTTGTCGGTCAGAGATTCATTGATGGGATGTATATTGCGAGTAGGACTAGACTTCAATTGGACTTGAAACACATAAGGCTGAAGTTGAGGATGTTTCAGCAGTTCTCCAGCCTATACAGATATTAAGTGGGTATGGCATCAGAGAACAAATTTGTATGAAAATAAATGGTAGATTAGCAAATGACTAAGAGGGCACTGAGGAATTACGCTTGGTCTGTGCTCTGGGCTTTTCCGCAGCATGCTCTTAATAAGTCCCCGACTGCATGAAGGAAGTAAAAGTTAAGCATGCTCCATTCGGGTAAGATGACAAGCAAAATTGAGTGAGAAACAAAAAAGCTTGCTAACTTACAATGGACCAGAATATTTGGTAGGCAGTGGTGATACTATTGACTTCGTGATCTTGTTAATCAAAGCTTGCATGTCCTGCCATGAATTAATGACAACCAAACCCTCATTAATTTCTGGGGCCTTACATGGTTAGTACAATGCGAGCCTAGTAATCAGTACAATGCAGGTTTACTAATAATAGAACATAAACGTCCTAGACGTGTCAAATAATCTAACTTAAAGAGCATAAAGTGCTCAGCAGGTAAACAATAATGTTACTTGTAGTTTTGAAGTTTGACCAACAATTTGCAATAATCTATAAACTAATTACATCCATGGGCACAAAAAAGAAGGCAATGTAGAGACTTACGAAAGCTTTAAAGGCAGGCCTGAGAGCAGTCATTTCAGAAATACAACATCCTGAAACAGAAAAATATATAAGTATGGAATCACAAGTTTTCTGTCTAGGTTCAGGAAAGTGATTTATCGCATAGAAGTGATACATACCTAGAGACCAAATATCAGACTTGCTACCATATGGTATATCAGCAAGAAGTTCTGGGCACATATAACTTGGCGTTCCTACCACCTAGGTTCAGAGCAATATAGTACTAAGTACACCATCGAATATGCATAAGAAAGACAAAAGATATTTTGATCACTTACGGAAGATGCCAGATCATCAGATGTCAATATTTTTGCAAGCCCAAAGTCACCTGCATGTTATTAAATTTGGAATCACATCATTACCAGGATTACATAACTCATACATAAAGTATTGCACTTTTCTGGGACTAAGCTACGCATCGAGTCTTATAGTTTGGTCCCTGGCAATGAAAATATTGGAGCACTGAAACAAATTAGCAGCTTCAGTACACATTATTATCACGCCTTACAAATATAAGTACCATCATATGCTCCAATTGAAGCACTGTCAGTTGTCACTGACCTTGACATCACGGTGAAGAATGTGGTTTGTGTGCAAGTAATCAAGAGCCATAAGGAGCTGCACAAGCCACTTGCAAAGCTTCTGCAAAATGAGAACAGTTAAAAGTGTGTTCCACGACAAAACAACTTAAAGATGCCAAAATAAAAGCAAGGCAAGAACTGCACCTCCTCAGAGAAATATGTACCATTAGCTCTTTTAATAGCTTCAGACCTGGACCAATACATATAGTGTTAACTACAGGGACTAAAGTTTGTGAAAAAACTATTTAAAAGGACATCACGGGGTAACATACATGTCTCCTCCCTGACAATAACCAATAACAATGCAGACATAGCAACCCTGAAAGTTCAAATAAACAAAATGAGCATAACAGATGTATTAAGTAAAACTGAAACAATTTCTCCTTCCTGCTTGCCAGCTTAACCCATTGTTGTCCTTTTACCAACCTTCTCTACCCACGAATCTTTGTACTCCACGATGAACGGATTTCTCACAGTTGCAATAAGCTGCATCTGCATGAAGAACATTTCCGCACAATTCAGTGAAAGGAAAGCACGACACAAGACAATATATCCTGCTAGTTCAATGACTCAGATCAATTCATCACTAGCCAGCTAAACTCAATAGCACCATCAGGTGGTAATGTATTTACATAACCAAATCTGCACCACATCTACTGATAGTTTGTACCAAAAATGACATCAATAAGCCCGTCTTGATGGACAGAAGGTTTTCCTTCAAATCACAACTAGGCACCAAAAAATGAATAAGCGTAGCTTGGGAAGATGAAGCAGAGGAAGATTTACCTCCTGGTGGGCAGACCGGCGAGTACGGTCAGTTTGTCGCGCAAGCCGGATCTTCTTCAGCACATACCTGCACGCAAGAGACACAGAGCATCAAAATGACTGAAACAAAACTGATCCTAGAAGGCGAGTGAAGGGGGTGCTAGTCATAGTCAGCCTCACTTCTTCTTCTCCACCTTGTGCCTCACCAACAGAGCAGAGCCGAATGCTCCTTTTCCAATCTGCTCCAGTACCTCATACTGATCCATCCTTGTTGAGTCTGCTGCAGCTCGCACACAGCAGGATATGCTCTTTTCAAACTATCCTGGGGGTAAAAAGGAACGAAAACAAATCAGTACTTCTGTCAAGCAATGGTGAAGAATAAGTGCATTGAAGTACCAAACAACTCCACACACACACATACAAAAACAAATATTCAGAGTGAAAAAAGGTACTATTGTCTAGAGAAAAGAAATCAAAATGGATGGCAAAGTTGCCAATACTCCAAGAGATATATCTTGGGGCTGAGGGGGGAGAAGACCAAAAGCGTGAGCTCACATGAAAACACAAGAAAAGACAAGTGATCCGTAATTACGGATGCAAAAGCAAAGCACTCGGTGACAAAACCTGCCGACAGCCCCACTAAACTGTTCTGAAAAAATAAAAGAAAGAGGAAACGGTGGAGCTCTGGGCCGAAATGTCAAATCGGAACTCCAGGAGCAAATCAGAATTCAAGACGCAGGGGGAGAAAAATAATCAGCCCCGGGTCCAAGCGCCACCAACTCCGAATCAAAGCCACCCCAATGATTTATTTTTCCTTTTAAAATCAACGAACGAAATCCCAAATGCCAACTCCATGAGCGCATCAAAATGGATGCGAAATGGCGGCACGCAGCGCGGCTCTCGATCCAACCCAAGGAAGCAAGAACACAGCTCCGAACCCAAAAAGCCAGGGGGACGGAAGAACAGTCCAATCTAATCCGAGCTCGGAGGCTGAAATGCCAGCTCCAAGAACCCCGCCACGGCCGGCGCAAAGGCCGGCGGACGGGAGGGGGCAGGGCGCGGTGGACTTACGGGGTCACGCGCGCAGATCTCGCCCCATTTGATCGGGGACGGAGGCGGGGGGAGCAGCCGCGATTTGAAGGGGCGGCGGCGGGGAGAAGGAGAGAGAAAGATGGGGGTTTTGGCTTGGGGTGGGTTCAACTTCAAACTCGGCGAGAGCCCCGCCCGCCCGCTTGCTGCCGCTTTCCAATCCCCCAAAGCTTATATAGCCCAAAGGTAAAGGGAGGAGGAGGAGGAGGAGAGCTAGGGGAGAAGCCTCCCCGAGGAGAGAGAAAAAGAACAGGGCTAGAGAGAGAGAGGGAGGGGTGTGTGAACTGGGAAGGCGATGGCAGTGAGGAAGAAAATGTGATGACTGATGAGAGAGAGGGTGGGGTGGGGGGGGGGGGCTCCTGGTATGGTCAACTTGGGTGTATTTTTAAATTTTTTTGGAGGGTGTATTTTTTAGTTTCTTGGATTGCATCCATTATATTATTATAAACAAAAAGGATCCATTAGTGTGAGTGCTTGTGGGCTGATGGCATCTTTGCTACTCCATGATAGTAATGCGACATTCAAAAAGCATTTTAGAGCAAAGTTTCCAAACAAAATTTTACTACTACACAATTTCAAGAAAGTCATAGACTCCCTCGGTCTCAAAATAAGTTAGTACAAAATTAAATCACTTATCTAAAGTTATACAAAGTTGAGTCATTTATTTTAAGATGAAGGGATATTAAAAAAAGCATACAAGTGTTCACATCCGATTCTTGTACGATACTAATCTAAACCGAACTGGTTGAGAAAATGGAACGATCATGTGGTGCAGATGGTTCGTGTGTACATGTATTGTATTGAAACCATCGTATGCACAACATCTCTATATTTACAATCAGATGGAGTACTACTTAGCTAGCTGTGGAGCAGTTTGCATCGCTCAAGCATATCTTTCATAGTAGTAGTATTTTCTTGGAAGATATGCACAAATCTACAACCATTTTTAATGACACTAGGGTGTATGGGGTCGGGGCACACACTACAGGAAAAGCATTTTCTTGTGAAAAGGACATAATTTGAAGAGGAACTTACCATCGTTATCTATTGGGTAACTAGCAATCATTGATTGATTGTTATGCTGCAGTTGTCTCTATAGTATCTACTCCGTTCGTTACATAATATAAGATGTTTTTGCAAACTGTTTTAGCATCTTATATTATGGGATGGAGGGAGTATAATCAAACCATGAAAAATATAAGGATAAACATGACTGGTTATAACTTGAAAAAAAAGATAGAAATAAAGAATTCTTCTCCCTCCATTTGTCAGGAGATGACATTTATGCATTGACATAGTCACCAATATGCATCTTTGATCATTAGTATGTAGGCGTTTGAAACATGTTTTATGAAAAATCTAATGATGTTGCTTTATATTATGGATAAAATTAGTTCTGTGTCAAAGTTTTAAAATTTTGACTATACAATTTCTGGAAAGCCATCTATTTACGTGGAGCAGTTTTGTTATGTAAGTTCTAAAAATTTGACTATACAATTTCTGGAAAGCCATCTATTTATGTAAGGTTGATTCTTTCATGTGATACTACTATTTAGCTAGAGCTGGAGCAGTTTGCTCGACCTCGCATTTCTTTCATATTTTCTTTGAAGATACCAACTACAACCATTTTTTATGACACTAGGGGTATGTAAGGTTGGGGCTCACACTACTGAAGAATCTTTTTTTTATGCAGCCAATACTACTAACACAACTTGCACTATTGTACATTAGTCCACAACATCTTTATAAGCCACACGGATTTACAGGAATCATGGACCGATCAGAATGACTTCATGTTTAATAAGAGGAACTTAACTGGAAGGGTTATCTGTAGGGCAACCAACAAGTCTTACTCTTCTAACTATATGCTAAATTTCTAATAATGGATTCGATGGATTTGCTAGCTCCCAATCGATTGAGCACTAGTCACTCTTAGCTTTCTTTTGCTTTTCTAAAAAATATTGTATAAATATATGTATCACAAGCCTTCGTAAAATAAATATACGCATTGAGGCAATTGGATGCAACCTTCGTTGGCGTCTTGAGAATTCAACTTCAAATTTAACCAATAATGGACTCGGGATATGTGGATGATATGACAGAAAGGTCATGAAAGAATCTTGGTTCCAAAGGAATCATCTGATTGATGAAAAGAAAATGTTCAAAGCCCCTTCATGTTGCAAAAATAAATAAATAATGTAGAATGAAGAACGCTAGAATTTAACATTTAGTTTTCACTACAAAAGGTTTTTGTTAGTCTTTTACCGGCCCACCCTTCCCAGTCTCTATGTATGAATACGCAAAGAACTACAATAACCATCACCCAATAGGAATATCGTCTATAAACACAAATAAGGAAAAAAAATAGGGTGCAGCGTGTTAGAATAAATGGGTTTGGCCATGAAGATTTTCTGAAATTTCTAATGTGAATCTCAAAAGCCCATGTATAAATGGCAAGTGAAGGTGCAATCTTCAGTCCCACCCTGAAAGTGAAGGAGGCGTGAGACCAATTTAAATAGTAGTCTCCCCACTACACTAAGTGGTGAGTATGAGGAGAGAAAGAGAACACCACATGCGCGTGATCGTCTCGCCTAGTCTGGCTGGAGTGAAGGGCATGTGACGAAATTTGATTTGTAACCTTGCAGGAGCGCGCCTTCTTTTTGCCGTTTTGTTTTTTTGGTTTCTCAGCACACAAGTCTGGTAAGTTTCAACTTGAAAACTAAGTCTGTTTGTGAAGGAAATATGCCCTAGTTATTATTTATTTCCTTATATCATGATAAATGTTTATTATTCATGCTAGAATTGTATTAACCGGAAACATAATACATGTGTGAATACATAGACAAACAGTGTGTCACTAGTATGCCTCTACTTTACTAGCTCGTTGATCAAAGATGGTTAAGTTTCCTAGTCATTGACATGGGTTGTCATTTGATTAACGGGATCACATCATTAGGAGAATGATGTGATTGACTTGACCCATTCCCTTAGCTTAGCACCCGATCGTTTAGTATATTGCTATTGCTTTCTTCATGACTTATACATGTTCCTATGACTATGAGATTATGCAACTCCCGCTTACGGAGGAACACTTTGTGTGCTACCAAACGTCACAACGTAACTGGGTAATTATAAAGGTGCTCTACAGGTGTCTCCGAAGGTATTTGTTGGGTTGGCGTATTTCGAGATTAGGATTTGTCACTCCGATTGTCGGAGAGGTATCTCTGGGCCCTCTCGGTAATGCACATCACTTAAGCCTTGCAAGCATTGCAACTTATGAGTTAGTTGCGGAATGTTGTATTACGGAACAAGTAAAGAGACTTGCCGGTAACGAGATTGAACTAGGTATTTGTTGAAAATATGCCCTAGAGGCAATAATAAAATGGTTATTATTATATTTCTTTGTTCATGATAATTGTCTATTATTCATGCTATAATTGTGTTATCCGGAAATCGTAATACATGTGTGAATACATAGACCACAACATGTCCCTAGTGAGCCTCTAGTTGACTAGCTCGTTGATCAACGGATAGTCATGGTTTCCTGACTATGGACATTGGATGTCATTGATAACGGGATCACATCATTAGGAGAATGATGTGATGGACAAGACCCAATCCTAAGCATAGCACAAAGATCGTGTAGTTCGTTTGCTAGAGCTTTTCCAAATGTCAAGTATCATTTCCTTAGACCATGAGATTGTGCAACTCCGGATACCGTAGGAGTGCTTTGGTGTGCCAAACGTCACAACGTAATCGGGTGGCTATAAAGGTGCACTACGGGTATCTCCGAAAGTGTCTGCTGGGTTGGCACGAATCGAGATCGGATTTGTCACTCCGTATGATGGAGAGGTACCTCTGGGCCCACTCGGTAATGCATCATCATAATGAGCTCAATGTGACCAAGTGGTTGATCACGGGATCATGCATTACGATGCAGTAAAGTGACTTGCCAGTAACGAGATTGAACGAGGTATTGGGATATCGACGATCGAGTCTTGGGCAAGTAACGTACCGATTGACAAAGGGAATTGTATACGGGATTGATTGAATCCTCGACATCGTGGTTCATCCGATGAGATCATTGAGGAGCATGTGGGAGCCAACATGGGTATCCAGATCCCGCTGTTGGTTATTGGCCGGAGAGTCATCTCGGTCATTATGTTCCAGATGTCTCCGATCCCGTAGGGTCTACACACTTAAGGTTCGGTGACGCTAGGGTTGTAGAGATATTAGTATGCAGTAACCCGAAAGTTGTTCGGAGTCCCGGATGAGATCTCGGACGTCACGAGGAGTTCCGTAATGGTCCGGAGGTAAAGATTTATATATAGGAAGTCAAGTTTCGTCCATCGGGAAAGTTTCGGGGGTCATCGGTATTGTACCGAGACCACCGAAAGGGTCCCGGGGGTCCACCGGGTGGGGCCACCTATCCCGGAGGGCCCCATGGGCTGAAGTGGGAGGGGAACCAGCCCCTGGTGGGCTGGTGTGCCCCTTGCTTCCCCTGCGCCTAGGGTTGGGAACCCTAGGGGTGGGGGCGCCCCCACCTGACTTGGGGGGCAAGTACCCCCTTGGCCGCCGCCCCCCATCTAGATGGGATCTAGAGGGGCCGCCGCCCCCCCTCCCTTGGCCCCTATATATAGTGGGGGGAGGGAGGGCTGTGCACCCTAGCCCCTGGCGCCACCCTCTCCCTCTCCAACACCTCCTCCTCTCCGTAGAGCTTGGCGAAGCCTTGCCGAGATCCCCGCTGCATCCACCACCATGCCGTCGTGCTGCTGGATCTCCATCAACCTCTCCTTCCCCCTTGCTGGATCAAGAAGGAGGAGACGTCTTCCCCAACCTTAGTGTGTTGAACGCGGAGGTGCCGTCCGTTCGACACTCGGTCATCGGTGATTTGGATCACGACGAGTACGACTCCATCAACCCCGTTCTCTTGAACGCTTCCGCTCGCGATCTACAAGGGTATGTAGATGCACTCCTTTTCCCCTCGTTGCTAGGTAACTCCATAGATTGATCTTGGTGAAGCGTAGAATTTTTATGATTTCTGCTACGTTCCCTAACAGTGGTATCATGAGCTAGGTCTATGTGTAGTTACTATGCACGAGTAGAACACAAAGCAGTTGTGGGCATAGATGTTGTCAATTTTCTTGCCACTACTAGTCTTATCTTGCTTCGGCGGCATCGTGGGATGAAGCGGCCCGGACCGACCTTACACGTACGCTTACGTGAGACAGGTTCCACCGATTGACATGCACTAGTTGCATAAGGTGGCTAGCGGGTGTCCTGTCTCTCCCACTTTAATTGGAGCGAATTCGATGAAAAGGGTCCTTATGAAGGGTAAATAGAAATTGGCATATCACGTTGTGGTTTTACGTAGGTAAGAAACGTTCTTGCTAGAAACCTATAACAGCCACGTAAAAACATGCAACAACAATTAGAGGACGCCTAACTTGTTTTTGCGAAGTGCTTTGTGATGTGATATGGCCAAAGGATGTGATGAATGATATATGTGATGTATGAGATGATCATGTTCTTGTAATAAGAATCACGACTTGCATGTCGATGAGTATGACAACTGGCAGGAGCCATAGGAGTTGTCTTTATTTTTTGTATGACCTGCGTGTCATTGAGTAACGCCATATAAATTACTTTACTTTGTTGCTAAACGCGTTAGCCATAGAAGTAGAAGTAATCGTTGGCGTGACAACTTCATGAAGACACGATGATGGAGATCATGATGATGGAGATCATGGTGTCATGCCGGTGACGAAGATGATCATGGCGCTCAAGATGGAGATCAAAGGAGCAAAATGATATTGGCCATATCATGTCACTTTTTGATTGCATGTGATGTTTATCATGTTTTGCTTCTTATTTGCTTAGAACGACGGTAGTAAATAAGATGATCCCTTATAATAATTTCAAGAAAGTGTTCCCCTAACTCTGCACCGCTATGAAGGTTCGTTGTTTTGAAGCACCACGTGATGATCGGGTGTGATAGATTCTAACGTTCAATACAACGGGTGTAAGCCAGATTTACACACGCAATACACTTAGGTTGACTTGACGAGCCTAGCATGTACGCATATGGCCTCGGAACACGGAAGACCGAAAGGTCGAGCATGAGTCGTATAGAAGATACGATCAACATGAAGATGTTCATCGACGTTGACTAGTCTGTCTCACGTGATGATCGGACACAGCCTAGTTAACTCGGATCATGTTTCACTTAGATGACTAGGGGGATGTCTATCTAAGTGGGAGTTCATTGAATAATTTGATTAGATGAACTTAATTATCATGAATTTAGCCTAAAATCTTTACGATATGTCTTATAGATCAAATGGCCCACGCTAATGTTGCCCTCAACTTCAACGCTGCTCCTAGAGAAAACCAAGTCGAAAGATGATGGCAGCAACTATACGGATCGGGTCCTAACCCGAGGATCATCCTCATAGCTGCCAAGAAAGATTATGTCCTAGAAGCACCGCTAGGTGAAGCACCCATCCTGCAGAACCAAGACGTTATGAACGCTTGGCGCCTCTCGGTCGATGATTACTCCCTCCTTCAAGGCGGCATGCTCTATAGCTTAGAACCGGGCTCCAAAAGCGTTTTGAGCAACACAGAGCATATGAGATGTTCAAGAGCTGAAAATGGTTTTCCAAGCTCATGCCCGGTCGAGAGATATGAATTCTCCGACAAGTTCTTCACCGTAAGATGGAGGAAAATAGTTCTCACAAGGAGCACATACTCAAAATGTCCGGGTTGCACAACCACTTGACTCACCGGGAGTTAATCTCCGGATGACGCGGTCATTGACAGATCCTTCACCGCTTCCACCGAGCTACAAGAGCTTTGTGATGAACTTCAATATGTGGGATGGAAAAGACCATTCCTGAGGTATATTCAATGCTGAAATCAGCAGAGGTGGAGATCAAAAAGGAACATCAAGTGTTGATGGTGAATAAAACCACTAAGTTTAAGAAAGGCAAGGGTAAGAAGAACTTCAAGAAGGACGGCAAGGGAGTTGCCGCGCCCGGTAAGCCAATTGCCGGGAAGAAGCCAAAGAATGGACCCCAAGCCTGAGACTGAGTGCTTTTATTGCAAGGGAGGTGGTCATTGGAAGCGGAACTGCCCCAAATACTTAGCGGACAAGAAGGCGGGCAACACTAAAGGTATATGTGATATACATGTAATTGATGTGTACCTTACTAGTACTCGTAGTAGCTCCTGGGTATTTGTTACCGGTGCGGTTGCTCATATTTGTAACTCAAAGCAGAATCATGAATAAGCGGAGGTGGCGAAGGGACGAGGTGACGATGCGCGTCAGAATGGTTCCAAGGTCGATGTGATCGCCGTGGCACGCTACCTCTACATTTACCTACGGGGTTAGTTTTAAACCTCAATAATTGTTATTTAGTACCAGCTTTGAGCATGAACATGTATCGAGGATCTCGCTTAATTCGAGATGGCTACTCATTTAAATCCGAGAATAATGGTTGTTCTATTTATATGAGAGATATGTTTTATGGTCATGCCCACCGGTGAAGTGGTTTATTCTTAATGAATCTCGGCGTAATGTTACACATATTCATAGTGTGAATACCAAAAGATGTAAAGTTGATAACGATAGTCCCACATACTTGTGGCACCGCCGCCTTGGTCACATTGGTGTCAAGCGCATGAAGAAGCTCCATGCCGATGGATTTTTAGAGTCTCTCGATTATGACTCATTTGACAAATGCGAACCATGCCTTCTGGGCAAAATGACCAAGACTCAGTTCTCCTGAACAATGGAGCGAGCAACCAACTTGTTGGAAGTCATACATACCGATGTGTGCGGTCCAATGAGCGTTGAGGCTCGTGGAGGATATCGTTATGTTCTCACTCTCACTGATGACTTGAGTAGATATGGATATGTCTACTTAATGAAACACAAGTCTGAGACCTTTGAAAAGTTCAAGGAATTTCAGAGTGAGGTTGAGAATCAACGTGACAGAAAATAAAGTTCTTACGATCGGATCGTGGAGGGAATATTTGAGTCACGAATTTGGCACACACTTAAGGAAATGTGGAATCGTTTCACAACTCACGCCACCGAACACCTCAAATAAATGGTGTGTCCGAACGTCGTAATCGCACTCTATTAGATATGGTGCGATCTATAATGTCTCTTACCGATCTACCGCTCTCATTTTGGGGCTATCCTCTAGAGACAGCCGCATTCACTTTAAATAGGGCTCCGTCGAAATCCGTTGAGACGACACCGTATGAATTATGGTTTGGGAAGAAACCTAAGTTGTCGTTTCTAAAAGTTTGGGGATGCGATGCTTATGTCAAGAAACTTCAACTTGAAAAGCTCGAACCCAAGTCGAAAAAATGCGTCTTCATAGGATAACCTAAGGAGACCATTGGGTATACCTTCTACCTCAGATCCGAAGGCAAGATCTTTGTTGCCAAGAACGGGTCCTTTCTGGAGAAAGAGTTTCTCTCGAAAGAAGTAAGTGGGAGGAAAGTAGAGCTTGATGAAGTACTACCTCTTGAAAGCGGTAAGTAAGCGCAGCTCGTGAAGATGTTCCTGTGGTGCTGCACCGACTAGAGAGGAGCTTAATGATGATGATCAAGGTACTTGGATCAAGCTCCTCTTGAACTTCAGAGGGTCCACAAGGACATGTTCCGCACTGCAGTGGTACGGCAACCCTGTCTTGGAAATCATGTTGTTAGACAACGGTGAACCTTCGAACTATGAAGAAGCGATGGCGGGCCCGGATTCTGACAAATGGCTAGAAGCCATGAAATCCGAGATAGGATCCATGTATGAAAACGAAGTATGGACTTTGACTGACTTGCCCGATGATCGGCGAGCCATAGAAAATAAATGGATCTTTAAGAAGAAGACAGACGCGGATGGTAATGTGACCATCTATAAGGCTTGACTTGTCGCTAAGGGTTATCGACAAGTTCAAGGGGTTGACTACGATGAGACTTTCTCACCCGTAGCAAAGCTGAAGTCAGTCCGAATCATGTTAGCAATTGCCGCATTCTATGATTATGAGATATGGCAAATGGACGTCAAAACGGCATTCCTTAACGACTTTCTTAAGGAAGAATTGTATATGATGCAGCCGGAAGGTTTTGTCGATCCTGAGAATGCTAACAAGTTATGCAAGCTTCAACGCTCAATCTATGGGCTAGTGCAAGCATCTCGGAGTTGGAACATTCCATTTGATGAGATGATCAAAGCGTTTGGGTTTACACAGACTTATGGAGAAGCCTGTGTTTCCAAGAAAGTGAGTGGGAGCTCTGTAGCATTTCTCATATTATATCTGGATGACATACTGTTGGTGGGAAATGATATAGAATTTTTGGAAAGCATAAAGGCCTACTTGAACAAGTGTTTTTCAATGAAGGACCTTGGAGAAGCTGCTTATATATTAGGCATCAAGATCTATAGAGATAGATCGAGACGCCTCATTGATCTTTCACAAAGTACGCATTACCTTGACAAGATATTGAAGAAGTTCAATATGGATCAGTCCAAGAAGGGGTTCTTGCAGTATTGCAAGGTGTGCGATTGAGCACGGCTCAATGCCCGACCACGGCAGAAGATAGAGAAAAGATGAGTGTCGCCCCTATGCCTTAGCCATAGGGTCTATTATGTATGCCATGCGTGTACCGCATCGATGTAAACCTTGCCGTAAGTTTGGTAGGAAGGTACCAAAGTAATCCCGCATGGAACACCGGACAGCGGTCAAGAATATCCTGAAGTACCGAAAAGGACTAAGGACATGTTTCTCGTTTATGGAGGGGACGAAGAGCTCGTCAGAAGGGGTTACGCCGATGCTAGCTTCGACACGAATCTGGATGACTCTAAGTCACAAACCGGATACGTGTTTATTTTGAATGGTGGGGCGATGGTGGTGAAGTTGCAAGCAAAGCGTCGTGGCGGGATCTACATGTGAAGCGGAGTACATAGCAGCCTCGGAGGCAGCGATGAAGCAATCTGGGTGAAGGAGTTCATCACCGACCTAGGAGTCATACCCAATGCGTCGGGGCCGATCACACGCTTCTGTGACAACACTGGAGCTATTGCACTAGCCAAGGAGCCCATGTTTCACAAGAAGACCAGGCACATCAAGCGTCGCTTCAACTCCATTCATGAAAATGTTCAAGATGGAGACATAGATATTTGTAAAGTACGTACAAACCTGAATGTCGCAGATCCGTTGACTAAACCTCTCCCTAGAGCAAAACATGATCAACACTAGAACTCTATGGGTGTTCGATTCATCACAATGTAACTAGATTAGTGACTCTAGTGCAAGTGGGAGACTGTTGGAAATATGCCCTAGAGGCAATAATAAAATGGTTATTATTATATTTCTTTGTTCATGATAATTGTCTATTATTATTGCTATTATTGTGTTATCTGGAAATCGTAATACATGTGTGAATACATAGACCACAACATGTCCCTAGTGAGCCTCTAGTTGACTAGCTCGTTGATCAACAGATAGTCATGGTTTCCTGACTATGGACATTGGATGTCATTGATAACGGGATCACATCATTAGGAGAATGATGTGATGGACAAGACCCAATCCTAAGCATAGCACAAAGATCGTGTAGTTCATTTGCTAGAGCTTTTCCAAATGTCAAGTATCATTTCCTTAGACCATGAGATTGTGCAACTCCCGAATACCGTAGGAGTGCTTTGGGTGTGCCAAACGGCACAACGAATCGGGTGGCTATAAAGGTGCACTACGGTATCTACGAAAGTGTCATTGGGTTGGCATGAATCGACATCGGGATTTGTCACTCCGTATGACGGAGAGGTATCTCTGGGCCCACTCGGTAATGCATCATCATAATGAGCTCAATGTGATCAAGTGGTTGATCATGGGATCATGCATTACGGTACGAGTAAAGTGACTTGCCGGTAACGAGATTGAATGAGGTATTGGGATACCGACGATCGAGTCTCGGGCAAGTAACGTACCGATTGACAAAGGGAATTGTATACGGGATTGATTGAATCCTCGACATCATGGTTCATCCGATGAGATCATCGAGGAGCATGTGGGAGACAACATGGGTATCCAGATCCCGCTGTTGGTTATTGGCCGGAGAGTCGTCTCGGTCATGTCTCAGATGTCTCCCGAACCCGTAGGGTCCACACATAAGGTTCGGTGGCGCTTAGGGTTGTAGAGATATTAGTATGCAGTAACCCGAAAGTTGTTCGGAGTCCCGGATGAGATCTCGTACGTCACGAGGAGTTCCGGAATGGTCCGGAGGTAAAGATTTATATATAGGAAGTCAAGTTTCGTCCATCGGGAAAGTTTCGGGGGTCATCGGTATTGTACCGGGACCACCGGAAGGGTCCCGGGGGTCCACCGGGTGGGGCCACCTATCCCGGAGGGGCCCATGGGCTGAAGTGGGAGGGAAACCAGCCCCTGGTGGGCTGGTGCGCGCCCCCTTGGGCTTCCCCCTGCGCCTAGGGTTGGGAACCCTAGGGGTGGGGGCGCCCCCACCTGACTTGGGGGGCAAGTCCCCCCTTGGCTGCCCCCCCCCCATCTAGATGGGATCTAGAGGGGCCGACGCCCCCCCCCTTGGCCCCTATATATAGTGGGGGGAGGGAGGGCTGCGCACCCTAGCCCCTGGCGCCTCCCTCTCCCTCTCCAACACCTCCTCCTCTCCGTAGAGCTTGGCGAAGCCCTGCCGAGATCCCCGCTGCATCCACCACCACGCCGTTGTGCTGCTGGATCTCCATCAACCTCTCCTTCCCCCTTGCTGGATCAAGAAGGAGGAGACGTCTTCCCCAACCGTACGTGTGTTGAACGCGGAGGTGCCGTCTGTTCGGCACTTGGTCATCGGTGATTTGGATCACGACGAGTACGACTCCATCAACCCCGTTCTCTTGAACGCTTCCGCTCGCGATCTACAAGGGTATGTAGATGCACTCCTTTTCCCCTCATTTCTAGGTAACTCCATAGATTGATCTTGGTGAAGCGTAGATATTTTTTGATTTCTGCTACGTTCCCCAATAGTATTGAGATACCGACGATCGAATCTCGGGCAAGTAACATACCGATGACAAAGGGAACAACGTATGTTGTTATGCGGTCTAACCGATAAAGATCTTCGTAGAATATGTGGGAGCCAATATGAGCATCCAGGTTCCGCTATTGGTTATTGACCGGAGACGTGTCTCGGTCATGTCTACATAGTTCTCGAACCCGTAGGGTCCGCACGCTTAACGTTTTGATGACAGTTATATTATGAGTTTATATGTTTTGATGCATCGAAGGTTGTTCGGAGTCCCGGATGTGATCACAGACATGATGAGGAGTCTCGAAATGGTCGAGACATGAAGATTGATATATTGGAAGCCTATGTTAGGATATCGGAAGTGTTCCGGGTGAAATCGGGATTTTACCGGAGTACCGGGAGGTTACCGGAACCCCCCCGGAGGTTAATGGGCCTTAGTGGGCCTTTACGGAGAAGAGGAGAGGCGGCCATGGCTGGGCCGCGTGCCCCTCCCCCCCAGTCCGAATAGGACAAGGAGAGGGGGGCGACGCCCCCCCCCTTCCTTCCTCTCTCCCTCCTCTTTCCCCCTCCCAAGTCCTAATCCAACTAGGAAAGGGGAGGGTCCTACTCCGGGAGTAGGACTCCTCCTGGCGCGCCCTCTCTCCTGGCCGGCTGCACCCCCCTTGCTCCTTTATATACGGGGGCAAGGGGGCATCCCATAGACACAACAATTGATCGTTTGATCTTTTAGCCGTGTGCGGTGCCCCCCTCCACCATAGTCCACCTCGATAATAATGTAGCGGTGCTTAGGCGAAGCCCTGCGTCGGTAGAACATCAATATCGTCACCACGCCGTCGTGCTGATGAAACACTCCCTCAACACTCGGCTGGATCGGAGTTCGAGGGACGTCATCGGGCTAAACATGTGCTGAACTCGGAGGTGTCGTGTGTTCGGTATTTGATCGTTCGGATCGTGAAGACGTACGACTACATCAACCGCGTTATGCTAACGCTTCCGCTTTCGGTCTACGAGGGTACGTGGACAACACTCTCCCCTCTCGTTGCTATGCGTCACCATGATCTTGCGTGTGCGTAGGAAATTTTTGAAATTACTACGTTCCCCAACAGTGGTATCAGAGCATGGTTTTATGCGTAGATGTCATATGCACGAGTAGAACACAAGTGAGTTATGGGCGATATAAGTCACACTGCTTACCAGCATGTTATACTTTGGTTCGGCGGTATTGTTGGATGAAGCGGTCCGGACTGACATTACGCGTACGCTTACGCGAGACTGGTTCTACCGACGTGCTTTGCACACAGGTGGCTGGCGGGTGTCAGTTTCTCCAACTTTAGTAGAACCGAGTGTGGCTACGCCCGGTCCTTGCAAAGGTTAAAACAACACCAACTTGACAAACTATCGTTGTGGTTTTGATGCGTAGGTAAGAACGGTTCTTGCTAAGCCCAAAGAAGAGCCACGTAAAACTTGCAACAACAAAGTAGAGGACGTTTAACTTGTTTTTGCGGGGCATGTTGTGATGTGATATGGTCAAGACATGATGCTAAATTTTATTGTATGAGATGATCATGTTTTGTAACCGAGTTATCGGCAACTGCAGGAGCCATATGATTGTCGCTTTATTGTATGCAATGCAATCGCCCTGTAATGCTTTACTTTATCACTAAGCGTGTCACATCCCTAATCCTGGTCTGACCTATGCCAGCTTCCATGTGTGCATCATGTTTAAATTCAAATGAAATTTGAAGTGAGGAATTTTCAAAGCCTCAGAAAACCCCTAAAAATAACCAACATTTAAACCTCATCAAATGAGTCCAAGAAAATGTTCCTGAGTTATCGTGAAAATATTGGCATGAGATAAAATTCAAACCAATATTTTTGGAGTCACGTAAATAATTTATTTTGGGCCTTTGATTTAAATCAATAACGTATTTGGGTTGGAATTATTTCTGCTATATAAGAAATAATGTTCAAATATTTTTGTAAATTTGCATGTGGCCTTGGAATATCTCTCTGAGCTCACAAAAAATTTACAGAAAATTTTAAAATGATTTAGTTCTCAAACTAAATCAAAACAAAATAACAGAAAATAAAAAAATAGGAAAAGAACAGAGGCTCACCTGACTTTACCTGGCGCCCCACCACAGCCCAGCAGAGGCCCAGCCCACTGGCCTCTACCAGTCATCACTGACCTCCCGCCAGGAGGACAGCGCGCGCGTGGCCGCCGCGCGCGAGCACACGCTCCGCCACCTCCTGCTTGCCGCCGACCGCCTGGAGCTGGCTGGAGACGCCACGCACCCCCCAGGCCCTCTCACTCCTCTCCCCGTGCTCATTCCCTCCCCTGTCCCTCTCGCGCGCACCACCCGAGCGCAGCCGCAGCCGCCGCTCGCCGTAGCCATGGCCACCGGCCACCCCATGCCTCGCCGACGCGCCCAGAAGCTCCGCCACTTCGTCCTCCACCCCTCACCAAGCCACGCCCCACCGGAAGCCCCCGAACGTCCTCACCGAGCTCGTCCCCGACCTCCCGACGACAAGATCGCCTCCGCCGCCCCGATCGCTCCGGTTCTCCCCCGAGCTGGCCGTTCGCTTCCCTGCACTCCCCGTGAGCCACTGATCCTCTTCCCCCTCACCGTTCTCGCTCTCGTGCACCGTAGCCACCGGGCCTTGCTCACCCGCACCCGCCGCCGCTTGTGCTCGCCGCCAGCATGATTCCGGCCACGCAACGGCCTGGCCGTCATGTCCACCTTGCTCGCCGCACCCCGTAGAGCACGTAGGTGCTAACCCCGCGCCTCCACGCTCGTTGTAGCGACGACCCCGAGCTCACCCGAGCTCTGGCAGCCGCCAACTTCGTCGCCGGCGATGATTCCAGCCACCTCCAGACCAACCATCACCACCAATAGAAGCGGCGCACCTCCAGCTCCCCGTAGATGGCCTCCGCCGCCCATTTGGTCGCCGGAGCGCGAATTTGCACTTCCTCCGCCGCGTCTGGCCTCGCCGGCGGCTAAACGCCGGCGAGTTGACCTGTTGACTGAGTTGACCAGGTGGGCCCAGTTTGACCCTTGGGTCTATGACAAGTGGGGCCCGCCCTGCTAACTAACCCATGATTAGCGCTAACTGAATTTAGTTAGTTTAACTAACTACTGACAGACGGACCCACTGGTCAGTTTTGACCTGGACTGACCCAGTTGACCTGCTGACCTCAGCCTTACGTCATGCTGACACAGTATGTATTTTCTGGAATTAAAATAAATCAGAAAAGGTTTATAAATTTCAAAAAATGCTCTAAACTTCTAAAAATCATAGAAATTAATCTGTAGCTCCAAATCAAACAATTTATATATGAAAAATTATCAGAAAAATGCAACCTATCCATCTGTATCATTTTCATGCATGTTTGAGAAAGTTAACCTCACTGTTTAGGATGAAACATGATTAGGACAAATTTGATAATAGTTTTGGAGTTGGAATTTGATCTAGTTTTGAATTCCACTTCAATCAAAATGACCTTCTGTTGCATTAGCTCAAATCACAGCATATTGCCATGTCATGATCATGCATCATATTGTGCATTGCATTGATTGTGTTTCTTTCTCTGTTGCCGGTATTTGTCCCTCTCGATAGACGTGGTTCCGACAAGTTGTGATCGTTGACACCGATGAAGACTCAATGCTATCTTCGTAAGTGCCGCAAGCAAAACCCCTTGTTCATTCCGATACAATCCCACTCTCGCCTCCTGCTCTCTTTATCGCATTAGGACAACAATGATACATACATTTACTTGCTGCGGTAGCTGAACCCCTTTATCCTCTGCATGACCTGTCATTCCACAGTAAATAGATGAAACCCACTAGCATGAGTAGGAGTTGTTTGAGCCTCGTTGTGCCTACTCATTCATGCTTGTTTGTCATGTCTGCTACTGCTTAGAGTTGAGTCAGGTCTGATTCATCGGGAATGAATCGGAGGTGTGTAAACATGTCCTACTGTTGAGAGCTAAGTATGTGAACACGATTTGGTAAAGGTAGCGGTGAGAGGCCATGTAGGAGTACATGGTGGGTTGTCTCAATGAAGCCGTCCTCAGGAACTGAGTTCTGTGTTTGTGATCCATAAAACAGCTACTACCATGCATTGGGCCCTGAAATATGACCCCGCTCGACTTCTTAATCACCCTTGTCCTCTGTCCAGGAGTTGCAAGTAGTTTCGTGTTTGTAGTATCTTTGGAGGCCGTGCGCCGTGACCCGAGGGGTGGGCTGTGATGCGGTAGGCACGTGGCACTTGTATCGGGCGCCTGCTTGGTGTCTCGGGAACCTGCACACATCGTTCGGGGCCGTATGTGGAAACTTCGGCGGACTCCTGCGGATGGAACCTGAATAGGCGATAAACCTGGACTAGAGACTTGAGTGTTTAGGTAGGTCGTGGTCTACACCCACGTCGACTTTCGCTTGAAGTCTGCCGAGCACATGTCGTGTGCAGACGCTAAGTGGTGGAAACATGTATGAAGAAGTACACCCCTGCAGGGTTAACATCATCTATTCGAATAGCCGTGTCCGCGGTAATGGACTTCTGGGTTGCCTATAACAGTTCATAGACAAGAGAAAGTGGATACTCTAAAATGCACAAGATAAGCGTGAGTGCTATGGATGGCGTTCTCGTAGGGAGACGGGAGCGGATCCATAGTGGTGTATTGATATGGTGAATATGTGGACTCGTGTGCGCCACCTCAAAGAGTTACTTGCGATGTAGTTCAGATAGCCACCGAGTCAAGCTGGCTTGTCAGCCGTTAAACTCCACCACCCCTTTGTTGATAATGATGCATATGTAGTTAGTTCGATGCAAGTCTTGTGAGTACATTTGTACTCACGTTTGCTTATTTTATGTTTTGCGTAGAGACTTGGTCTCGCTAGTAGTTCCGCGTGGACTTGACGTTTAGCTTGTTACCTCAGCTACGATCTTGTGCCCTCGGCGAGATCGGTAGATAGTCGCTTCTCGGCCTTTTTTCATTTATAGATGTTTGTACTCGAGACATGTTTAGCTTCCGCATGTGTTTGACTTGTATGCTCACGAATGCCGGGGTCGAGAGACCCATGTTTGTAATATCTCGCTCCTCGGGCCTAATGAATAAATACTTTGAGTCGTAGAGTTATGTTGTGATGCCATGTTGTATTTACACATATCGAACATATTGTGTGTATGTTTGAAATGCTTGGTATGTGTGGGATCCGACAATCTAGTTGTTTATCCTTGGCAGCCTCTCTTATGGGGAAATGTAGTCTAGTGCTTCCTTGAGCCATAGTAGTCCGTTATGTACTGGTTCACCGGAGTCCTGCTAGCCCAAAGACTACTGCTCGTGACACTTGGTGGCGGCGTGTGTTTCACTTCGCTCGTGGTTCCGTCTCTTCGGGAAATGTCACGCTGTGACATCCGAGTCCTGCCTAGCACACTTTCTGACCGGGTTCCTGAGTCCTGTTAGCCCAGTGCTACAGCCCGGATTCACACGCCGACCGACATGCTCGATGTGATTCATGTATGCCTGTCCCCATGGGTTAGTGCTGCTTTGGGTTCACGACTAGCCATGTCGGCCCGGTTCGTTGTCATGTGGATGCTAGCGACACTATCATATACGTGAGCCAAAAGGCGTAAACGGTCCCGGGCCATGGTAAGGCGACACCCATTAGAATACCGTGCGTGAGTCCGCAAAGTGATATGAGGTGTTACCGGCTAGATCGATGTGACTTGGAATTGGGGTCCCGACAGCTTTGGTATCAAAGCTCGATCGCAGAGGTTTACCAAGCCAAACCGGTCGAAGTTGTGTCTAGAAATGCTTTAGTTATGTAAGGGAATTGATTGTGGAAGGGAACGTAAGGCTCTTTTTACTCATTATACCTCATGGCCTTCTGATCTGAGTCATCCTCTCCTCTTCTACGGGGATTAAGAACTAGGCCTTCTCATCTATCTATCAGGATGATGTGTTACTAATCCATAGACTTATAGGATTGTTAGTTTCAAATCTCAGTTCAGTTTCTACTACTTCCGTGTGTTCATAGTTGGTCTCAGAACCTTGATATTGTGATGTTGAGTGGTCATGCCACGATTTTTGCAGGATGTCTCAAATCATTTTGAGCAATTACAGCCGTTATGCTGTCCGAGTCATCCCAGGTCTCTAAATAGTCTGATGCATTTGCAAATCCTTTCTTTCCGTTCCCATGTCCTCTTTGGTCAGAATAAGCACACTAATTGCTGAGTTGAGGTACTCCAATACCTCGACATATCTGTTGGAGCTATTATTATGACCCTAGGGGTTTTAGAGAGTCACCTAGTAATCTAGCCATGCTTTGTGTTCCGATGTGATGACTTTGGCCACCATTCTCGAAAGCATCCATGTTGGGGAACATAGCAGAAATTCAAAATTTTCCTACGTGTCACCAAGATCTATCTAAGGAGAAACCATCAACGAGGGGAAGGAGAGTGCATCTACATACCCTTGTAGATCGCTAAGCGGAAGAATTCAAGTGAACGGGGTTGATGGAGTCGTACTCGTCGTGATCCAAATCACCGATGATCCTAGCGCCGAACGGACGGCACCTCCGCGTTCAACACACGTACGGAACGGTGACGTATCCCATGCCTTGATCCAGCAAGGAGAGAGGGAGAGGTTGGGAAGACTCCGTCCCAGCAGCAAAGACGACGGCGTGGTGGTGGTGGAGGAGCTGATACTCCAGCAGGGCTTCGCCAAGCACTACGAGAGACGAGGAGGGAGAGAGGTAGGGCTGCGCCAAGAGGGAGATGTTCTTGTGTGTTAGGCAGCCCCAAAACCTCCACTATATATAGGGGGAAAGGGGAGGGGAGGCGACCTAGGGTTTCCCTAGGGCGGCGGCAGGCGGATGGGATCTCCCCTTGGGTGACTTGGCCCCCAAGCCGTGAGGTGGGAACCCTAGATGGGGCGCCCCAAACCCCCTGGTCACGTGGGAATAGGTGAGGGGCGACAACCCCTTAGTGGGCTGGTTTGCCCCCTTCCCTTGGCCCATGAAGCCCCCCAACACTTGCAGGGGCTCCCGAAACACCTTTCGGTCATGCTGGTCATCACCCGGTACCTCCGGAACACTTCCGGACTCCCAAACCCTTCGTACAATATATCAATCTTTACCTCTGGACCATTTCGGAACTCCTCGTGACGTCCGGGATCTCATCCGGGACTCCGAACAATATTCGGTAACCACGTATATCTATTCCCTATAACCCTAGCGTCACCGAACCTTAAGTGTGTAGACCCTACGGGTTCGGGAACCATGCATACATGACCGAGACGTTCTCTGGTCAATAACCAACAGCGGGATCTGGATACCCATGTTGGCTCCCACATGTTCCACGATGATCTCATCGGATGAACCACGATGTCGAGGATTCAATCAATCCCGTATTCAATTCCCTTTGTCTAGCGGTATTGTACTTGCCCGAGATTCGATCGTCGGTATCCCGATACCTTGTTCAATCTCGTTACTGGCAAGTCTCTCTACTCGTTCCATAACACATCATCCCGTGATCAACCCCTTGGTCACATTGTGCACATTATGATGATGTCCTACCGAGTGGGCCTAGAGATACCTCTCCGTCAACCGGAGTGACAAATCCCAGTCTCAATTCGTGCCAACCCAACAGACATTTGCGGAGATACCTGTAATGCACCTTTATAGCCACCTAGTTACGTTGTGATGTTTGGTACACCCAAAGCATTCCTACGGTATCCGGGAGTTGCACAATCTCATGGTCTAAGGAAATGATACTTGACATTAGAAAAGCTTTAGCATACGAACTACGATCTTGGTGCTAGGCTTAGGATTGGGTCTTGTCCATCACATCATTCTCCTAATGATGTGATCCCGTTATCAACGACATCCAATGTCCATGGTCAGGAAACCGTAACCATCTGTTGATCAATGAACTAGTCAACTAGAGGCTTACTAGGGACATGGTGTTGTCTATGTACCCACACATGTATCTCGAAGTTTCCTTTCAATACAATTATAGCATGGATAACAAACGATTATCATGAACAAGGAAATATAATAATAACTAATTTATTATTGCCTCTATGGCATATTTCCAACAGTCTCCCACTTGCACTAGAGTCAATAATCTAGTTCACATCGCCATGTGATTAACACTCACAGTCACATCGCCATGTGACCAACATCCAAAGAGTTTACTAGAATCAATAATCTAGTTCACATCACTATGTGATTAACACTCAATGAGTTCTGGGTTTGATCGTGTTTATGCTTGCGAGAGAGGTTGTAGTCAACGGGTCTGCAACATTCAGATCCGTATGTACTTTGCAAAACTTTATGTCATATCATAGATGCTGCTACCACGTTCCACTTGGAGCTATTCCAAATTGTTGCTCCATTATACGTATCCGGTATCTCTACTCAGAGCTATCCGGATAGGTGTTAAGCTTGCATCGACGCAACTCTTTATGTCGAACTCTTTATCACCTCCATAACCGAGAAACATATCCTTATTCCTCTAAGGATAATTTTGACCGCTATCTGGTGATCTACTCCTTGATCACCTTTGTACCCTCTTGCCAGACATGTGGCAAGGCACACATCAGGTGCGGTACACAACATAGCATACTATGGAGCCTATGTCTAAGCATAGGGGACGACCTTCGTCCTTTCTCTCTATTCTGCCGTGGTCAAGCTTTAACTCTTAACTTCATACCTTACAACTCAGGCAAGAACTCCTTCTTTGACTGATCCATCTTGAACACCTTCAAGATTATGTCAAGGTATGTGCTCATTTGAAAGTACCATTAAGCGGTTTTGATTTATAGATCTTGATGCTCAATGTTCAAGTAGCTTAATCCAGGTTTCTATTGAAAAACACCTTTCAAATAACCTCAGATGCTTTCCAGAAATTCTACATCATTTACGATCAACAATATGTCAACAACATATACTCATCGGAAATTCTATAGTGCTCCCACTCACTTCTTTGGAAATACAAGTTTCTCATAAACTTTGTATAAACCCAAAATCTTTGATCATCTCATCAAAGCGCACATTCCAACTCCGAGATGCTTACTCCGGTCCTTAGAAGGATCATTTGGAGCCAACATACCTTTTAGCATCCTTAGGATCGACAAAAACTTTCCGATTGTATCACATACAACCTTTCCTTACGAAGACTGGTAAGGAAACTCGTTTTGACATCCATCTGCCAGATTTCATAAATGTAGCTAATGCTAACATGATTCCGACGGACTTAAGCATCGCTACGGATGAGAATATCTCATCGTAGTCAACTCCTTGAACTTGTGAAAGACTCTTCACCACAAGTCGAGCTTCACAGACGGTGACATTACCGTCCTTGTCCGTCTTCTACTTAAAGATCCATTTATCTCAAGGCTTGCCGATCATCGGGCAAGTCCACCAAAGTCCATGCTTTGTTCTGATACATGGATCCTATCTCGGATTTCATGGCTTCTAACCATTTGTCGGAATTTGGGCCCACCATCTCTTCCCCATAGCTCGTAGGTTCATTGTTGTCTAGCAACATGACCTTCAAGACAGGATTACTGTACCACTCTGAAGTAGTACGCATCCTTGTCACCCTACGAGGTACGGTAGTGACTTGATCCAAAACTTCATGATCACTATCAGAAGCTTCTACTTCAATTGGTGTAGGCGTCACAGAACAACTTCACGTGCCTCGCTACACACTTGTTGAAGTGACGGTTCAATAACCTCATCAAGTCTCCACCATCATCCCACTCAATTCTTTCGAGAGAAACTTTTCCTCGGGAAAGGACCTAATTCTAAAACAATCCTTTTGCTTCCTGAATCGAGATCGGAGGTATACCCAACTGTTTTGGGTGTCCTCTAAAGATGCATTTTATCCGCTTTGGGTTCGAGCTTATGAACCTAAAACTTTTTCACATAAGCGTCGCAGCCCCAAACTTTTAAGAAACGACAACTTAGGTTTCTCCAAACCATAGTTCAAACGATGTCGTGTCAACGGAATTACGTGGTGCCCTATTTAAAGTGAGTGCGGCTGTCTCTAATGCCTAACCCATGAATGATAGTGGTAATTCGATAAGAGACATCATGGTATGCACCATATCCAATAGGGTGCAACTATGATGTTCGGACACACCATCACACTATGGTGTTCCAGGCGGCATTTATTGTGAAACAATTTCCACAATGTCTTAATTGTGTGCCAAAGCTCGTAACTCAGATACTCATCTCTATGATCATATCATAGACATTTTATCCTCTTGTCACGATGATCTTTAACTTCACTCTGAAATTACTTGAACCATTCAATAATTCAGACTTGTGTTTCATCAAGTAAATATACTCAACATCTACTCGAATCATCTCGTGAAGTAAGAACATAACAATATTCATCAGATACCTCAAAGCACTCATTGGACTGCACACATCAAAATGTGTTACTTCCAACAAGTTGCTATCTTGTTCCATTTTACTGGAAAACGAGGCTTTTCAGTCATCTTGCCCATGTGGTATGATTTGCATTTATCAAGCGATTCAAAATCAAGTGAGTCCAAACGATCCATCTGCATGGAGTTTCTTCATGCATATACACCAATAGACATGGCTCGCATGTCTCAAACCTTTCAAAAAACGAGTGACTCCAAAGATCCATCAACATGGAGCTTCTTCATGCGTTTTACACCAATATGACTTACATGGCAGTGCCACAAGTAAGTGGTACTATCATTACTATCTTATATCTTTTGGCATGAGAATGTGTATCACTACGATCGAGATTCAATAAACCATTCTTTTAGGTGCAAGACCATTGAAGGTATTATTCAAATAAACAGAGTAACCATTATTCTCCTTAAATGAATAACCACATTGTGATAGACATAATCCAATCATGTCTATGCTCAATGCAAACACCAAATAACAATTATTTAGGTTTAACACCAATCTCGATGGTAGAGGGAGCGTGCGATGCTTAATCACATCAACCTTGGAAACACTTCCAACACATATCGTCAGCTCACCTTTAGCTAGTCTCCATTTATTCCGTAGTTTTTATTTCGAGTTACTAACACTTAGCAACCGAACCGGTATCTAATACCCTGGTCCTACTAGGAGTACTAGTAAAGTACACATTAACATAATGTATATCCAATATACTTGTATCGACCTTGCCACCTTCTCATCTACCAAGTATCTAGGGTAATTCTGCTCTTCATTGGATGTTCCCCTTATTACGTAAGCACTTAGTCTCGGGTTTGGGTTCAACCTTGGGTTTCTTCACTAGAGCAAAGAATTGATTTGCCGTTTCATGAAGTATCCCTTCTTGCCCTTGCCCTTCTTGAAACTAGTGGTTTCACCAACCATCAACAATTGATGCTCCTTCTTGATTTCTACTTCATGTGTCAAACATCGTGAATATCTCAAGGATCATCATATCTATCCTTGATATGTTATAGTTCATCACGAAGCTCTAGCAGCTTGGTGGCAATGACTTTGGAGAAACATCACTATCTCATCAGGAAGATCAACTCCCACTCGATTCAAGTGATTGTTGCACTCAGACAATCTGAGCACATGCTCAACGATTGAGCTTTTCTTCCTTAGTTTGCAGGCTAAGAAAATCGTCGGAGGTCTTATACCTCTTGACGTGGGCACGAGCCTGAAATCCCAATTTCAGCCCTCGAAACATCTCATATGTTCCTCAACTCTAAACCGTTTAACTGAACTATCACGTAGTTATCAAAACGTGTATGTCCGATGTTCGCAACATCCACAGACGATGTTTGGGGTTCAGCACACTGAGCGGTGCATTAAGGACAAAGGTTTCTTCATCCGCATAATCGCTATTGTCAACTTTCAACTATATTTTCTCTAGGAACATATCTAAACAGTTGAACTAAAGCGCGAGCTTACGACATAATTTGCAAAGATCTTTTGACTATGTTCAGGATAATTAAGTTCATCTTATGAACTCCCACTCGGATAGACATCCCTCTAGTCATCTAAGTGATTACATGATCCGAGTCAACTAGGCCGTGTCCGATCATCACGTGAGACGGACTAGTCATCATCGGTGAACATCTTCATGTTGATCGTATCTACCATACGACTCATGCTCGACCTTTCGGTCTCTTGTGTTCCGAGGCCATGTCCGTACATGCTAGGCTCGTCAAGTTAACCTAAGTGTTTCGTGTGTAAATCTGGCTTACACCCGTTGTATGTGAACGTAAGAATCTATCACACCGATCATCACGTGGTGCTTGAAATGATGAACTTTCACAACGGTGCACAGTTAGGGGGAACACTTTCTTGAAATTTTAATGAGGGATCATCTTATTTACTACCGTCGTTCTAAGCAAATAAGATGCATAAATATGATAAACATCACATGCAATCAAATAGTGACATGATATGGCCAATATCATTTTGCTCCTTTTGATATCCATCTTGAGCTCCATGATCATCATCGTCACCGCATGACACCATGATCTCCATCATCATGATCTCCATCATCGTGTCTTCATGAAGTTGTCTCGCCAACTATTACTTCTACTACTATGGCTAACGGTTAGCAATAAAGTAAAGTAATTACATGGCGTTGTTCAATGACACGCATGTCATACAATAAATAAAGACAACTCCTATGGCTCCTGCCGGTTGTCATACTCATCGACATGCAAGTCGTGATTCCTATTACAAGAACATGATCAATCTCATACATCACATATCATTCATCACATTCCTTTTTGGCCATATCACATCACATAGCATACCCTGCAAAAACAAGTTAGACGTCCTCTAATTGTTGTTTACATGTTTTACGTGGCTGCTATGGGTTTCTAGCAAGAACGTTTCTTACCTACGCAAAACCACAACGTGATATGCCAATTGCTAATTACCCTTCATAAGGACCCTTTTCATCGAATCTGTTCCGACTAAAGTGGGAGAGGCGGCACCGCTAGCCACCTTATGCACCAAGTGCATGTCAGTCGGTGGAACCTGTCTCACGTAAGTGTACGTGTAAGGTCGGTCCGGGCGCTTCATCCCACAATACCGTCGAAACAAGATTGGACTAGTAACGGTAAGCATATTGAACAAAATCAAAGCCCACAACTACTTTGTGTTCTACTCGTGCAAAGAATCTACGCAATAGACCTAGCTCATGATGCCCTTTGTTGGGGAGCGTGGCGAGAAATTCAAAATTTTCCCACGTGTCACCAAGATCTATCTAAGGAGAAACCAGCAACGAGGGAAGGAGAGTGCATCTACATACCCTTGTAGATCGCTAAGCGGAAGCGTTCAAGTGAACTGGGGTTGATGGAGTCGTACTCGTTGTGATCCAAATCACCGATGATCCTAGCGCCGAGCGGACGGCACCTCCACGTTCAACACACGTCTTGAGCGGTGGCGTCTCCCATGCCTTGATCCAGCAAGGAGAGAGGGAGAGGTTGGGGAAGACTCCGTCCAGCAGCAACACGACGGCGTGGTGGTGGTGGAGGAGCGCGGTACTCCAGCAGGGCTTCGCCAAGCACTATGAGAGACGAGGAGGGAGAGAGGTAGGGCTGTGCCAAGAGGGAGATGTTCTTGTGTGTTAGGCAGCCCCAAAACCTCCACTATATATAGGGGGAAAGGGGAGGGCGCCTAGGGTTTCCCTAGGGGCGGCGGCAGGCAGATGGGATCTCCCCCCTTGGGTGACTTGGCCCCCAAGCCAGGAGGTGGGAACCCTAGATGGGGCGCCCCAAACCCCCCCTTAGTGGGCTGGTTTTCCCCCTTCCCTTGGCCCATGAAGCCCCCCAACACCTGCCGGGGCTCCCGAAACACCTTTCGGTCATGCTGGTCATCACCTGGTACCTCCGGAACACTTCCGGACTCCAAAACCCTTCGTACAATGTATCAATCTTTACCTCTGGACCATTTCGAAACTCCTCGTGACGTCCGGGATCTCATCCGGGACTCTGAACAACATTCGGTAACCACGTATATCTATTCCCTATAACCCTAGCGTCACCGAACCTTAAGTGTGTAGACCCTACGGGTTCGGGAACCATGCAGACATGACCGAGACGTTCTCTGGTCAATAACCAACAGCGGGATCTGGATACCCATGTTGGCTCCCACATATTCCATGATGATCTCATCGGATGAACCACGATGTCGAGGATTCAATCAATCCCGTATTCAATTCCCTTTGTCTAGCGGTATTGTACTTGCCCGAGATTCGATCGTCGGTATCCCAATACCTTGTTCAATCTCGTTCTTGGCAAGTCTCTTTACTCGTTCCGTAACACATCATCCCGTGATCAACCCCTTGGTCACATTGTGCACATTATGATGATGTCCTACCGAGTGGGCCCAGAGATACCTCTCCGTCAACCGGAGTGACAAATCCGAGTCTCGATTTGTGCCAACCCAACAGACATTTGCGGAGATACCTGTAATGCACCTTTATAGCCATCCAGTTACGTTGTGACGTTTGGTACACCCAAAGCATTCCTACGGTATCCGGGAGTTGCACAATCTCATGGTCTAAGGAAATGATACTTGACATTAGAAAAGCTTTAGCATACGAACTACGATCTTTGTGCTAGGCTTAGGATTGGGTCTTGTCCATCACATCATTCTCCTAATGATGTGATCCCGTTATCAACGACATCCAATGTCCATGGTTAGGAAACCGTAACCATCTGTTGATCAATGAGCTAGTCAACTAGAGGCTTACTAGGGACATGGTGTTGTCTATGTACCCACACATGTATCTGAGTTTCCTTTCAATACAATTATAGCATGGATAACAAACGATTATCATGAACAAGGAAATATAATAATAACTAATTTATTATTGCCTCTAGGGCATATTTCCAACATCCCATGATGCCATTTAGTAGTAGGTATTCTATTCCTGGGTTCTTGAACCCGAGATTCACCCTGCTTACCTAATGTTGATAGCGTTGCTAGTTCCTTTAGGATATTATTAACCTTTGCGATAGTCTTCGAGGTCCGTGGTATTTCCTTCTTCCAAATACCATGAACTGCTTATGGCAGAAGTTCTTTTGAGCCAAAAGATCACAACTAGGGTGCTCTTGAGGAGTACTCCATTCTATATTGCGACTCTGCCAGTTCTACCTTTCTGCATAGTTATCCGGAAGAAACCTGTTGAACTTGATTCGACATACTAACCTATGCATCCACAACTTAGAAAATTATATGTTCCTCGAGTTGTTCCTCCTTAGTTGTATTCTGACCTTCATCTATCAATTGATAGTCAAGAGTATGTGTGCGATCGTGTTCATCGATGCCTATTATTCTGGTGGTCCGTCAAGCCATTCTATTCCGGAATGACTAGGAGAAACAAACTCCAGTACCTCATCCATATCTAGGATTGGGTCAAAGTAGTTGTATTCCGCAGATCAAAATGTCAATCCAACTTTTGCTCTGTTCTACCTTGGAGTGTTACCATCCTTATGTCAAGAGTGTCATGAGAATTGCACCACCTCTTATGAATTCTTGACGTTGATACTTCTCACCATTATTATTCATTCCTCGGTCCCGTGTTGTTGTAACCGGAATGCCGACAAGTGAATTGTGGTGTGTGAAATCGATACGCCTAGCAACCCCTTGCTTGGTAGTTAATGGACAATATTCTCATTCTTAGCGTGTTGATCATTGAATCATCACCCTAAGGTTGATTGTGCTACGTAGTCCCTATTTTCCTGGTGCACACTTCGATTGATGAGTTAGGATCTTGTCAAGTCCTCGCTCATTTGATCATATCATCTTGCCCTCAAAAGCAAGATTGTTCTCGAGCTTAGTAACATACCGGTGATTCGTGATTTTCTGAATTTCTTCTTGAAAGTATCACCAGGTTGGCACCTGACCGCTATGTTGAGTTCGTGATCATATTGGTTTTCCTCTAAACCACCCATTCTCCAAGAATCTGTGTTGGATACCCCTGAGCTAGTTGGTTAAGCTAAACAACAACTCGGAGAGTTGGAAGATGAAAGCTTGTCCGACTTAGTTCATTTTAAGGGATATCTTTTTGAGTGTGTGTTGAAGAAAGATGCATCTTCATCGATTGGTCCTCGTGATTAGTTGTTGGATCTATTGCCTTGTCAAAACTTTGACTTGAGTATGGGCCATCGTCAAGTCAAACCAGAACCAACGATGTTCGTAATGTTGTCTTACTCGTGGTTGATCCCTCGAGCATACACCATTACATCTTTTGGTCTGACCAATGCTATCACCGTGTTCACATGATGGTGGAAGTCCGGTGATATGGAAATTCCGATGAGTTGCTGTTGAGCCTAACAACATCATTTTGTCTTACCCATGATTCATGCTGAACATCAACCTAGTGTTGGAAACTTTGTAAGCAATGCCTTTGTGTTCCGTTCATGAAGTATATGTTGGATGAAAGAAGTGACCTCCTCTAATTCATGTGCATTTGATGCAAGTTGCCGCCATGAACTCGAGAAAGTTTGTTTTTGCCTCCTCTGGAACCATCCCAAGTTAGTCATGCACGTGCAAAGTGCTCTATGGTTTGATAGGTTGGCCGCCTCCAATCCATATGTGTTCCTAGCACACCAAACCACTGATTGACTTGTTCAAGGGGAAGAAGTTCCTTCATAAGAGCTAATCATATGACTTATGCAAGGGCTTCGCTCTCCGCAATGATGGCTCCCAACCAGAACTCGGTAGTGTTTTATTATAAGACTACTATGTGGTCATGCTTGTCTCGGACAACGTGTTCACATGTTGCAGCAGAACCAGCTCATGTTTTGGAGCTTGCTATCGTAGTTCACTCCCCGAGAATCTCGCAACGTCATCTCGTCGATTTGTGTTGCAAACCTTCATTTTTCTTTCTAGACTTGATGAGTCTGGAATATCCTGACACCAACCAGATCTGAATCTCAGGCAGATATGATGATTGGAACATTCCCAGCATTAGCACTTTGTCCCTAGCTTGCACCGCCATTGTGCCATCCAACCATGGACTACCCTTCTCGGTAATTTCTGGTCAGGATCGCCTTCAATAGTGGTCCTACCATGGGTCCCATCCATTTCCAATGATAAGCAAAATCATCCATCGCGTTGTCTTCAACGAGGTAGTCCACATCATCCATTCGAATCCGGATATGCCATTCCTTTGAACTCCGCCAAACGATCGATTGTGATTGCCTTAGGTCGGTATAAAGAGTTTCAATGATCTACGAAACAAAAGTAATTCTTTTTTGCCACTTAAGGGAATATTTCTGCGAGTCACCTTCCTTAAGATGTCCCATTATGGTAGCATGGCAACTCAACTCCTCGCTACGTTGACAACCGTTCACCACCTTCTTAAGTGTGGAACTGTGTCCACGTAGTGAACCTTCGTCATCTGTTACACTTCATCCCTCCGGATGTATGTTACATGTCTCACCGAGAAATGTTCAACGTCTCATTCCGTGAGTTGATCGTCATTGTCCGATCTTCGAGAAGATCGATCCTTCTAGAGTTTCCCTTTTCCTCTCGTTGTCATGATAGCTGGAGTTCTCAGAGCAAGACGTCGAGACAAAGATGGTGATCGAATCAACGTTCTTATGAGATGCAAACTGGATGGTGAAGATTGTGTTAGTTTGCGTTCCCCCTTCATCTTATCCTACGCTTGAATCTCGGGACGAGATTCTTGTTTAGTGGGGGTGAGTTGTCACATCCCTAATCCTGGTCTGACCTATGCCAGCTTCCATGTGTGCATCATGTTTAAATTCAAATGAAATTTGAATTGAGGAATTTTCAAAGCCTCAGAAAACCCCTAAAAATAACCAACATTTAAACCTCATCAAATGAGTCCAAGAAAATGTTCATGAGCCTGCGAAAATATTGGCATGAGATAAAATTCAAACCAATATTTTTGGAGTCACAGAAATAATTTATTTTGGGCCTTTGATTTAAATCAATAACGATTTGGGTTGGACTTATTTCTGCTATATAAGAAATAATGTTCAAATATTTTGTAAATTTGCATGTGGCCTTGGAATATCTCTGAGCTCACAAAAATTTACAGAAAGTTTTAAAATGATTTAGTTCTCAAACTAAATCAAAACAAAATAACAGAAAATAAAAAATAGGAAAGAACAGAGGCTCACCTGACCTTACCTGGCGCCCCACCACAGCCCAGCAGAGGCCCAGCCCACTGGCCTCTGCCAGTCATCACCGACCTCCCGCCAGGAGGACAGCGCGCGCGTGGCCGCCGCGCGCGAGCACATGCTCCGCCACCTCCTACTTGCCGCCCGGCCTGAGCTGGCTGGAGATGCCACGCACCCCCAGCCCTCTCACTCCTCTCCCGTGCTCATTCCCTCCCCTGTCCCTCTCGCGCGCACCACCCGAGCGCAGCCGCAGCCGCCGCTCGCCGTAGCCATGGCCACCGGTCACCCCACGCCTCGCCGACGCGCCCAGAAGCTCCGCCACTTTGTCCTCCACCCCCTCACCGAGCCATGCCCCGCCGGAAGCCCCCGAACGTCCTCACCGAGCTTGTCCCCAACCTCCCGATGACGAGATCGCCTCCGCCGCCCCGATCGCTCCGGTTCTCCCCCGAGCTGGCCGTTCGCTTCCCTGCACTCGCCGTGAGCCACTGATCCTCTTCCCCCTCACCGTTCTCGCTCTCGTACACCGTAGCCACCACACCTTGCTCACCCGCCGCCGCTTGTGCTCGCCGCCGGCATGATTCCGGCCACGCAACGGCCTGGCCGTCATGTCCACCTTGCTCGCCGCACCCCGTAGAGCACATAGGTGCTAACCCCGCGCCTCCACGCTCGTTGTAGCGATGACCCCGAGCTCACCCGAGCTCCAGCAGCCGTCATCGTCGTCGCCGGTGATGATTCCGGCCACCTCCGGACCAACCACCACCACCAATAGAAGCGGCGCACCTCCAGCTCCCCGTAGATGGCCTCCGCCGCCCATTTGGTCGCCGGAGCACGAATTTGCACTTCCTCCGCCGCGTCTGGCCTCGCCGGCGGCTAAACGCCGGCGAGTTGACACTGTTGATCGAGTTGACCAGGTGGGCCCAGTTTGACCCTTGGGTCTATGACAAGTGGGGCCCATACCTGCTAACTAACCTAGGATTAGCGCTAATCGAATTTAGTTAGTTTAACTAACTCTTGACAGACGGACCTTTGGTCGATTTTGACTGGGCTGACCCGATTGACTGCCGACCTCGGCCTTACGTCATCGACACGGTATGTATTTTCTGGAATTAAAATAAATCAGAAAAGGTTTATAAATTTCAGAAAATGCTCTAAACTTCTAAAAATCATAGAAATTAATATGTAGCTCCAAATCAAACAATTTATATATGAAAAATTATCAGAAATATGCAACCTATCCATCTGTATCATTTTCATGCATGTTTGAGAAAGTTAACCTCACTGTTTAGGATGAAACATGATTAGGACAAATTTGATAATAGTTTTGGAGTTGGAATTTGATCTAGTTTTGAATTCCACTTCAATCAAAATGACCTTCTGTTGCATTAGCTCAAATCATAGCATATTGCCATGTCATGATCATGCATCATATTGTGCATTGCATTGATTGTGTTTCTTTCTCTGTTGCCGGTATTTGTCCCCTCTCGATAGACGTGGTTCCGACGTTGTGATCGTTGACACTGATGAAGACTCAATGCTATCTTCAGAAGTGCCAGGCAAGCAAAACCCCCTTGTTCATTCCGATACAATCCCACTCTCTCGCTCCTGATCTCTTTACTGCATTAGGACAACAACGATACATCTGTTACTTGCTGCGGTAGCTGAACCCCTTTATCCTCTGCATGACCTGTCATTCCACAGTAAATAGATGAAACCCACTAGCATGAGTAGGAGTTGTTTGAGCCTCGTTGTGCCTACTCATTCATGCTTGTTTGTCATGCACTCTTTGCTTAGAGTTGAGTCAGGTCTGATTCATCGGGAATGAATCGGAGGTGTGTAAACATGTCCTACTGTTGAGAGCTAAGTATGTGAACACGATTTGATAAAGGTAGCTGTGAGAGGCCATGTAGGAGTACATGGTGGGTTGTCTCATTGAAGCCGTCCTCGAGGCCCAGTTACGTGTTTGTGATCCATGAAACAGCTACTACCATGCATTGGGCCACTGAAATATGACCCGCTCGACTTCTTAATCACCCTTGTCCTCTGTCCGGGGAGTTGCAAGTAGTTTTTGGTGTTTGTAGTATCTTTGGAGGCCGTCTTGTGACCCGAGGGTGGGCTGTGATGTGATCACGGTAGGCACGTGTACAGTGTACCGGCGCTCGTTTGGTGTCTCGGGAACCCTGCACACATCGTTCGGGGCCGTATGTGGAAACTTCGCGGACTCCCTGCGGATGGAACCTGAATAGGCGATAAACCTGGACTAGAGACTTGAGTGTTTAGGTAGGTCGTGGTCTACACCCACGTCGGCTTTTCGCTTGAAGTCTGCCGAGCACATGTCGTGTCTGACGCTAAGTGGTGGAATCATGTATGAAGAAGTACACCCCTGCAGGGTTAACATCATCTATTCGAATAGCCGTGTCCGCGGTAATGGACTTCTGGTTGCCTATAACAGTTCATAGACAAGAGAAAGTGGATACTCTAAAATGCGCAAGATAAGTGTGAGTGCTATGGATGGTGTTCTCGTAGGGAGACGGGAGCGGATCCATGTGGTGTATTGATATGGTGAATATGTGGACTCGTGTGTGCCACCTCAAAGAGTTACTTGCACCCGTAGTTCGGGATAGCCACCGAGTCAAGCTGGCTTGCTGCTGTTAAACTCCACCACCCCCTTTTTTGATAATGATGCATATGTAGTTAGTTCTGATGCAAGTCTTGCTGAGTACATTTGTACTCACGTTTGCTTATTTGATGTTTTCTAGAGAGACGTCAGTCTCGCTAGTAGTTCCACATGGACTTCGACGTTTAGCTTGTTACCTCAGCTACGATCTTGTGCCCTCGGCAGGATCTGGTAGATAGTCAGGCTTCTCAGCCTTTTTCATTTATAGATGTCGTACTTTCGGACATGTTTAGCTTCCGCATGTGTTTGACTTGTATGCTCTGAATGCCGGGTCGTGAGACCCATGTTTGTAATATCTCGCTCCTCGAGCCTAATGAATAAATACTTTGAGTCGTAGAGTTATGTTGTGATGCCATGTTGTATTTACACATATCGAGCATATTGTGTGTATGTTTGAAATGCTTGGTATGTGTGGGATCCGACAATCTAGTTGTTTATCCTTGGCAGCCTCTCTTATGGGGAAATGTAGTCTAGTGCTTCCTTGAGCCATAGTAGTCCGCTACAGCCCGGTTCACCGGAGTCCTGCTAGCCCAACACTATTGTTCAGGACACTTGACTGGCCAGCGTGTGTTTCACTTCGTTCCTGTGTCTGTCCCTTTAGGGAAATGTCACGCGGTGACATCCGGAGTCCTGCCTAGCCTGCTACAGCCCGGGTTCCCGGAGTCATGTTAGCCCAGTGCTACAGCCCGGATTCACACGCTGCTGACCGACATGCTCGATGTGATTCATGTATGCCTGTCCCCATGGGTTAGTGCCGCTTTGGGTTCACGACTAGCCATGTCGGCCCGGGTTCTCTGTCATGTGGATGCTAGCGACACTATCATATACGTGAGCCAAAAGGCGCAAACGGTCCTGGGCCATGGTAAGGCGACACCCGTGGGAATACCGTGCGCGAGGCCGCAAAGTGATATGAGGTGTTACCGGCTAGATCGATGTGACTTGGAATCGGGGTCCTGACAAAGCGGTAGCGATAGTCATAGAAGCATAAGATTGGCGAGACGACAACGATTCTACGATGGAGATCAAGGTGTCACGCCGGTGACGATGGTGATCATGATGGTGCTTCGGAGATGGAGATCACAAGCACAAGATGATGATGGCCATATCATATCACTTATATTGATTGCATGTGATGTTTATCTTTTATGCATCTTATCTTGCTTTGATTGACGGTAGCATTATAATATGATCCCTCACTAAATTATCAAAGTATAAGTGTTCTCCCTGAGTATGCACCGTTGTGAAAGTTCTTCGTCTGAGACACCACGTGATGATCGGGTGTGATAGGCTCTACGTTCAAATACAACAGGTGCAAAACAGTTGCACACGTGGAATACTCAGGTTAAACTTGACGAGCCTAGCATATAACAGATATGGCCTCGGAACACGGAGACCGAAAGGTTGAGCGTGAGTCATATAGTAGATATGATCAACATAGTGATGTTCACCATTGAAACTACTCCATCTCACGTGATGATCGGACATGGTTTAGTTGATTTGGATCACGTGATCACTTAGAGGATTAGAGGGATGTCTATCTAAGTGGGAGTTCTTCAGTAATATGATTAATTGAACTTTAATTTATCATGAACTTAGTCCTGATAGTATTTTGCAAATTAAGTTGTAGATCAATAGCTCACGTGTTGCTTCCCTATGTTTATTTAGATATGTTCCTAGAGAAAAACTATGTTGAAAGATGTTAGTAGCAATGATGCGGATTGGAACCGTGATCTAAGGATTATCCTCATTGCTGCACAGATGTATTATGTCCTTGATGCACCGCTAGGTGACAGACCTACTACAGGGCGGTCATGCGCGTTATGAACGTTTGGCTAGCTCAATATGATGACTACTTGATAGTTTAGTGCACCATGCTTAACGGCTTAGAATCGGGACTTCAAAGACGTTTTGAACGTCATGGACCATATGAGATGTTCCAGGAATTGAAGTTAATATTTTAAAAAAATACCCGAGTTGAGAGATATGAAGTCTCCAACAAGTTCTATAGCTAAAAGATGGAGGAGAATAGCTCAAGCAGTGAGCATGTGCTCAGTTATGCAGGTACTACAATCGCTTCAATCAAGTGGGAGTTAATCTTCCAGATAAGATAGTGATTGACAGAATTCTCTAGTCACCATCACCAAGTTATTAGAACCTCGTGATGAACTATAATATGCAAGGGATAATGGAAATGATCCCCAAGCTCTTCATGATACTGAAATCGACGAAGGAAGAAATCAAGAAAAACATCAAGTGTTGATGGTTGACAAGACCACTAGTCTCAAGAAAAGGGCAAAGGGAAGAAGAAGGGGAACTTCAAGAAGAACAGCAAACAAGTTGCTGCTCAAGTGAAGAAGCCCAAGTCTGGTCCTAAGCCTGAGACTAAGTGCTTATACTGCAAAGGGACTAGTCACTGGAAGTGGAACTGCCCCAAGTATTTGGCAGATAAGAAGGATGGCAAAGTGAACAAAGGTATATTGGATATACATGTTATTGATCTGTACTTTACTAGTGTTTATAGAAACCCCTCGGCATTTGATACTGGTTCATAGTAACTCGAAACGGGAGTTGCAGAATAAACATAAACTAGTTAAGGGTGAGGTGACGATGTCTGTTGGAAGTAGTTCCAAGATTGATATGATCATCATCGCACACTACCTATACTTTCGGTATTAGTGTTGAAAGTAAATAAGTGTTATTTGGTGTTTGCGTTGAGCATGAATATGATTTGATAATGTTTGTTGCAATACGGTTATTCATTTAAACTAGAGAATAATTGTTGTTCTATTTACATGAATAAAACCTTCTATGGTCATACACCCAATAAAATGGTTTGTTGGATCTCGATCGTAGTAATACACATATTCATAATAATGAAGCCAAAAGATGCAAAGTTAATAATGATAGTGCAACTTATTTGTGGCACTGCCGTTTAGGTCATATTGGTGTAAAGCGCATGAAGAAACTCCATGCTGATGGGGTTTTGGAATCACTTTATTATGAATCACTTGATGCTTGTGAACCACGCCTCTTGGGCAAGATGACTAAAACGCCGTTCTCCGGAACAATGGAGCAAGCAACATATTTGTTGGAAATCATACATACTGATGGATGTGGTCCGATGAATATTAAGGCTTGCGGCGGGTATCATTATTTTCTGACATTCACAGATGATTTGAGTAGATATGGGTATATCTACTTGATGAAACACAAGTCTGAAACATTTGAAAAGTTCAAAGAATTTCAGAGTGAAGTGGAGAATCATCGTAACAAAAATAAAAGTTTCTACGATATGATCGCAGAGGTAAAATATTTGAGTTACGAGTTTTGGCCTTCAGTTAAAACAATGTGAAATAGTTTCACTACTCACGCCACCTGGAATACCACAGTGTAATGGTGTGTCTGAACGTCATAACCGTACTTTATTAGATATGGTGCGATCTATGATGTCTCTTATCGATCTACCACTATCGTTTTGGGGTTATGCATTAGAGACAGCTGCATTCACGTTAAATAGGGCACCATCTAAATCCGTTGAGACGACGTTGTATGAACTTTGGTTTGGCAAGAAACCAAAGTTGTCGTTTCTTAAAAGTTTGGGGCTACAATGCTTATGCGAAAAAGTTTTATCCTGATAAGCTCAAAACCCAAATCGGAGAAATGTGTCTTCATAGGATACCCAAAGGAGACAGTTGGGTACACCTTCTATCACAGATCCGAAGGCAAGACATTCATTGCTTAGAATGGATCCTTTCTAGAGAAGGAGTTTCTCTCGAAGGAAGTAAGTGGGAGGAAAGTAGAACTTGATGAGGTAACTGTACCTGCTCCCTTATTGGAAAGTAGTTCATTACGTAAATGCATTCTGTGACTCCTACACCAATTAGTGAGGAAGCTAATGATGATGATCATGTAACTTCAGATCAAGTTACTACCGAACCTCGTAGGTCAACCAGACTGAGATCCGCACCAGAGTGGTACGGTAATCCTGTTCTGGAGGTCATGTTACTTGACCATGACGAACCTACGAACTATGAGGAAGCGATGATGAGCCCAAATTACGCAAAATGGTTTGAGGCCATGAAATCTGAGATGGGATCCATGTATGAGAACAAATTATGGACTTTGATTGACTTGCCCAAATGATCGGCGAGCCATTGAGATTAAATGGATCTTCAAGAGGAAGATGGACGCTGATAGTAGTGTTACTATCTACAAAGCTAGAATTGTCGCAAAAGGTTTTCGACAAGTTCAAGGTGTTGACTACGATGAGAGTTTCTCACTCGTATCTACACTTAAGTCTGTCCGAATCATGTTAGCAATTGCCGCATTTTATGAAATCTGGCAAATGGATAAACAAATCTGCATTCCTTAATGGAGTTATTAAAGAAGAGTTGTATATGATGCAACCAGAAGGTTTTGTCGATCCTAAAGGTGTTAACAAAATGTGCAAGCTCCAGCGATCCATCTATGGACTGGTGTAAGCATCTCGGAGTTGGAATATACACTTTGATAAGTTGATCAAAGCATATAGTTTTATACAGACTTGCGGTGAAGCCTGTATTTACAAGAAAGTGAGTGGGAGCACTACAACATTTCTGATAAGTATATCTGAATGACATATTGTTGATCGAAAATAATGTAGAATTATTCTGCAAAGCATAAAGGAGTGTTTGAAAGGAGTTTTTTCAAAGAAAGACCTCGGTGAAGCTACTTACATATTGAGCATCAAGACCTATAGAGATAGATCAAGACGCTTGATAAGTTTTTTCAATGAGTGCATACCTTGACAAGATTTTTAAGTAGTTCAAAATGGAACAGTCAAAGAAAGAGTTCTTGCCTATGTTACAAGGTGTGAAGTTGAGTAAAGACTCAAAGCCCGACCACTGCAGAAGATAGAAAGAGAATGAAAGTCATTCCCTATGCCTCAGTCATAGGTTCTATAAAGTATACCATGTTGTGTACCAGAACTATTGTATACCCTACACTGTGTTTAGCAAGGGAGTACAATAGTGATCTAGGAGTAGATCACTGGACAGCGGTCAAAATTATCCTTAGTGGAATAAGGATATGTTTCTCGATTATAAAGGTGACAAAAGGTTCGTCATAAAGGGTTACGTCGATGCAAGTTTTGACACTAATCCAGATGACTCTAAGTCTCAATCTGGATACATATTGAAAGTATGAGCAATTAGCTAGAGTAGCTCCGTGCAGAGCATTTTTGACATAGAAATTTGCAAAATACATACGGATCTGAATGTGACAGACCCATTGACTAAAATTATCTCACAAGCAAAACATGATCACACCTTAGTACTCTTTGGGTGTTAATCACATAGCGATGTGAACTAGATTATTGACTCTAGTAAACCCTTTGGGTGTTGGTCACATGATGATGTGAACTATGGGTGTTAATCACATGGTGATGTGAATTATTGGTGTTAAATCACATGGCGATGTGAACTAGATTATTGACTCTAGTGCAAGTGGGAGACTGAAGGAAATATGCCCTAGAGGCAATAATAAAGTTATTATTTATTTCCTTATATCATGATAAATGTTTATTATTCATGCTAGAATTGTATTAACCGGAAACATAATACATGTATGAATACATAGACAAACAGTGTTTCACTAGTATGCCTCTACTTGACTAGCTCGTTGATCAAAGATGGTTAAGTTTCCTAGCCATTGACATGGGTTGTCATTTGATTAACGGGATCACATCATTAGGAGAATGATGTGATTGACTTGACCCATTCCGTTAGCTTAGCACCCGATCGTTTAGTATGTTGCTATTGCTTTCTTCATGACTTATACATGTTCCTATGACTATGAGATTATGCAACTCCCGTTTACCGGAGGAACACTTTGTGTGCTACCAAACATCACAACGTAACTGGGTGATTATAAAGGTGCTCTCTGAGGTGTCTCGAAGGTATTTGTTGGGTTGGCGTATTTCGAGATTAGGATTTGTCACTCCGATTGTCGGAGAGGTATCTTTGGGACCTCTTGGTAATGCACATCACTTAAGCCTTGCAAGCATTGCAACTAATGAGTTAGTTGAGGAATGATGTATTACGGAACAAGTAAAGAGACTTGCCGGGATTGAACTAGGTATTGAGATACCGACGATTGAATCTCGGGCAAGTAACATACCGATGACAAAGGGAACAACGTATGTTGTTATGCGGTCTGACTGATAAAGATCTTCGTAGAATATGTGGGAGCCAATATGAGCATCCATGTTCCGCTATTGGTTATTGACCAGAGACGTGTCTCGGTCATGTCTACATAGTTCTCGAACCCGTAGGGTCTGCACGCTTAACGTTTCGATGACAGTTATATTATGATTTTATATGTTTTGATGTATCGAAGGTTGTTCGAGTCCGGATGTGATCACGAACATGACGAGGAGTCTCGAAATGGTCGAGACATGAAGATTGATATATTGGAAGCCTATGTTTGGATATCGGAAGTGTTCCGGGTGAAATCGGGATTTTACCGGAGTACCGGGAGGTTACCGGAACCCCTCGGTAGGTTAATGGGCCTTAGTGGGCCTTTACGGAGAAGAGGAGAGGCGACCAGTCCGAATAGGACAAGGAGAGGGGGGGGGGGGCGCCCCCCTTCCTTCCTGTCTCCCTCCTCTTCCCCCCACCCAAGTCCAAATCCAACTAGGAAAGGGGGGGAGTCCTACTCCCGGTGGGAGTAGGACTCCTCTGTGCCCTCTCTCTGGCCGGCTGCACCCCTTGCTCCTTTATATATCTGAGGCGGGGGCACCCCATAGACACAACAATTGATCGTTTGATCTTTTAGCCGTGTCGGTGCCCCCTCCACCATAGTCCACCTCGATAATCTGTGGCGGTGCTTAGACAAAGCCTGCATCGGTAGAACATCAACATCGTCCTGCGCCGTCATCTTTGAAAACTCTCCCTCAACACTCGGCTGGATAGGAGTTTGAGGGACGTCATCAGGCTGAACGTGTGCTGAACTCGGAGGTGCCGTGCGTTTGGTACTTGATCGGTCGGAGCGTGAAGATGTACGACTACATCAACCGCGTTGTGCTAACGCTTCCGCTTTCGGTCTATGAGGGTACGTGGACAACACTCTCCCCTCTCGTTGCTATGCATCACCATGATCTTGCGTGTGTGTATGAATTTTTTTGAAATTACTACGTTCCCCAACAGTTTGAGATCATGATCGACACACGATGTCGCTTGGTTTCTCCTATATAAATACAACTTACCGGCCAAAGCCAAAAAAACACTGAATCAAGCCGGGGTTTGCCTCCTCTCACTACTTGCGCCGTCATCCTAGGCTACTCCATCCCGAACACCAGCATGCATCAGCGAGAGGGAGAGCATGTCTTCGGTACCTCTCGTCCTTATGATCCTGCATCAAGAGAGGATGAATTATGTTTTTGGGAAGCGCTACGCGCAACTGCTCAAGTCCTTCACCACGCGTCCTCTTCCACCAAGCCGGATGACGTCGCGTACCGACGTCTTTAGAGATTCAGATCAATGTTATGCTGCAATTTTCTCAAACAACCAGATGATAAATTCAAGTTGTTTTGAGGCGTGTCGAGGATATGAATGAATTTACATAAATCCCATGAGGCAATCAAATTTTGAAATGGGTTAGGAGAAAAATTTACAAACTAACCCTGCTAATGTTATGCTGCAATTTTTTCAAACAATCAAACCTTAGGAGGAAAAAAGATGGACTTGACTTGCTATTATTTGAACAAAACAATAAAATTAAAGCATTCTACTCTCTCTCAGTTCGTCGGCAAGTGCCTTAGGAATTGACATAATCTCATATATGCATCTTCGGCCGTTATTTTAGACAAGTTTGGAAATATTTCTGCAATGACAAATCTAGTGGTGTTGTTTTCATCTTACCAATGAAGAAAATGTAAACACTAGTATTCAAAGTTTGAAAAAATTACTACAGAATTTCAAGAAAGTTGTATATTTACAACGGAATAGCCAGACCACATCCGATTCTTGTACTAGAGACCGTTGTATGCGTATCATCTCTGTATTTACAATCGGATGTAGTAGTACTCTCTCTGGCCCTTTTTAGTCTGCATATAAGTTTTGTCAGAAGTCAAAGTATCTCTAGTTTGACCAAACTTATAGAAAAAAGTATGAACATTCATGATGCGAAATTAATATTGATAGATTCATTGTTAAATATAGTTTCATAATATATATATTTGGTATTGTATATGTTGATTTTTTAAATATAAATTTGGTCAAAGTTTGCAAAGTTTGACTTCACACAAATCTAATATGCGGAGTAAAAAGGACCGGAGGGAGTACTATTTAGCTAAATGTGGAGCAATGTGCATCGACTCCACATATCTTTCATAGTATTTTCTTGAAAAATATGCACAAATCTACAACCATTTTTAATAACACTAGGGTGGGTAGGGTTGGTGCTCACACTACAGGAAAAGCATTTTCTTGTGAAAAGGACTTATCTTAAAAAGGAACTTACCATGGTTATCTATAGGGTAATGAGCAATCACGCATTGATGTTATGCTACAATTTTCTCTTAGAGTATCTATAATCGATAATTCTAAATGCACAGATAGCAACGGAGGATTTTACGGGGCCTTCACACTAAATACCTCTTACCCCTGAATTTTAGGGGGTGGGCCCCACCTCCTGGTCTAATGTCCAATCAAGAACTACCATGCACCAATCCGTAAAGTATGCAAAATATGTTCGTCTCCCTAGCATTGCTCATCTATAATCAAACCGTCGGGAAAAAAGAATAAATTGGACTTGCTATAATTTGAACAAAACAATGAAAATAAAGAATTCTATTCCCTGAGTTCGTCGGCAGATGACATTTTATGCATTGACATAGTCTCCAATATGCATCTTTAATCATTATTTTTTATAGGTTTGAAAACATATTTTAATGATAAATCTAATCATGTTGCTTTCACTTTAGTGATATCAATAGTTTTGTATACACTATTAGTCAAAGTTCTCAACTTTTAACTACACAATTTCTAGGAAGCCATTTATTTACGACCAAAATCATTGTTTTGACTCTTTGGGGGAAGTTTAGCATAATCTGACTCTCTCCAAAATATTTAGTATGATCTGACCCTTTTGATAAACGTACAACCTTATGGCGTTCCTTCTTCACACAGAAACACCAAAGTTGCCGGCATTTCTGGCATGTTCCACCACCCCACCACCACTGTGGTTGGGAGGTTACCCCATGAGTTGTGGCGTTTCTCTAGGTGAAATGCCATGAGTGGTGGCATGTCTTAGTGCAGTAGCAACGAGGGGCAGTTTGGCATTGCAAAATAGGGGTCAAGTCGTGCTAAAAAATACAACGGGGTTCATTTTTTGCTAAACTTACTCCAAGGGGTCAAAAGTGATTTTGGCCTCTATTTACAAACATATGCGATAGTACTATTTAGAGCATCTTCAATAGATGATGTAAAATAGGTCAGAACCACTTTTTATATCGTGAGAGGACAAAAGCACTGCTCCAATAGATAATGTAGATGTAAATATATTTTTAGGGGGCAGTAGGACGTGATGTAAAATGGGCCATCAAGTGATGCTCTAGATCAAATTTCACATTACCGGCGGGCCACGCAGCAGGAGCAAAATTTGCATCACCAAGTGTTTGAACAGATGATGTAAAATAGGACACCCACAAGAAGACAAACCTTGATGTATTTTGTAACACCTATTTTACATCATCCATTGGAGTTGGGGCTTTTGATGATGTGAAAACCCATTTTTTGATGATGTAAATTTTACTCAAAATGATGTATTTTACATCATGCATTAAAGATGCTCTTAGCTAGACGTAGAACAGTTTGCGTCGACTCTGCATTTATTTCTTACTATTTTCTTAGGAGATGCCCATCTACAACCATTTTTAATGACACTAGGATGTGTAAGGTTTGGTCTCACACTACAGGAGAATCGTTTTTCTTATGGAGCTAACACTAAGAGCAAGGATAACTGTTGGCAATTTGAAAGTCATGTCATCTATAGCCAACATGTGTAACAATTAGCTATAAATGTGTTCTACTTTATTAATACATGGTCCATCTTTCATTCTCACACAGTGTCTAGAAGCATGTGCTGCAGCTGACTCTTGCATGAGAGCCCGCTTACATTCTCTCTCCTATTCTCTCTCCTCCAACTAAGAATAGAAATATTATTTTACTCCTTACAGCTTGCTAACTATACCTTATTGTACTTGCTCTAACACAACTCGCACTACTCTACAATTAGTCCACAACATCTTTATAACCCACACAGATTTATAGGCATCCTGGACCAATCGGAATGACTTCATTTTCAACAAGAGTAGAGGCAATCTCCACAGGTAGGTGCGTGACAGAGCTAAAGAGGAGTTAAAGAGGAGTTAAAGAGGAACCTAACAGGTTATCTAGGGCAATTCTAACATGGATTTGATTGTTTTGGATAACACTATTTCTTTTACAGATTTGTGAGTTCCTGGTGGATTGACCACTAGTCACTCCTAGCTTTTTATTTATTTTCTAAAAAAAGTGTAAATATATGTATCACAAGCCCTATTATTGTTTTCATGAAAAATAAAACATAAATGTGTAATAGAGCAAGGCCATTGGATGCAGCCTTTTGTTCGCATCTTGAGAATTCAAGTTCAAATTTAACCAATAATGGACCCATGAGATGTGAATGATATGGCATAAAGGCCATGAAAGAATCTCTGTTCCAAAAGAATCTTCCAATTAATGAAAAGCGAATGTTCAAATGCCCTTCAGGTTGCAAAAATAAATAAATAAGTGTAGAAGGAAGGACACGGGAATTTAACATTTTTTTTAATTTTTTTCATGGATGCGCAAAGCTGACAAAAGGTCTTGGTAATCTTACCGGCCGATCAAAGAGATATAACTACATAATAAGAGTTTAATTCTAGGTCTCTGCAAATGAATATGAAAAAAAAGAATATCATCCATAGAACATAAATATTAATCTAGGAAATGCAAGTGTAAGTGCAACACCACTGCGGCGAAAATAAATTATCTCTTAACAAGAGTGAAGGTGCAAAAAAAATGGAACATGACAAAACACAGGGAAATTAGCATTTTGTAGGGTAAATCTCAAAGGACCGGAACCCTACAAAAATCCCATGAAATCCCTCGGATCCAAGCAGGGCTGGTGACATTCTTCTTTCCCTTTCCCTTTTGCAGTCTCGCCCCTTCTACTACGTAGGCGCTTTTTCTGGTTGCATGCCATGGACCCTTTTCTCTGCATTGTTCCATCTGCGCTTGTATCGCCTCCTTTTGATGCATCATCTGATGCTGCTCGCTAAAGCTGCCCGATCGAATTCACATATTAATTAATAAAATGCTGTTTAGCTGACGCGGAAAATACAAGTATATTTTTGTTCAGCTTCTCGGCCAGTTGCTCTCAGTGCCAAAGTACCTGCATTATATCATACTCCCTCTGTCTCAAAATAAGCATCTCAATGTTGTACTAACTTTATGTTGAGATATTGAAACATTTATTTTGAAACGGAGGAAATACTTGCATAAAAAGAGAGACGGAGAGATAACGATGGTTAATGTAAGTCGCCATCGTCCACTGCTTAAAAAACGAGCGCCAAAATGGACCATCTAGTCTGTTATCTCCGTTCCGTTAGGTGCGGCTTTGTCCTCTACAAGTGTTGATTTCTCTTAACATGCCATGTAATGAAAAAAGTGATTTTGGTTCTATTCTCTTTTGACTTTGACTTTGAGATGAAAAACTAGCTGGCTTGTGTGTGAAATAAAGGAGGTGTTTGGCCGTAGGAGCACGAACCCGGACAATGGAAAGCGAATCCTTTTCCCTCTCGACGTACTCCCTCTGCCTGGAAATATAAGGCACTGTATTTTAATTGCTTGGTTAAGACAAAATAATATACATGATACAAAACCCAATGCCAATATATTTGTATTATAGAGTCTTATTATAATTCTGATTTTGCATCGCATAAGCCAAATATTAATGTTGAAATAGCAAGCGTATCTCTTTCAGCATCCACAAGAAAAGCCCCTTCTACTCATGTCGGCACCGCCATTGGTCCGCCCCATCTTCGATGTCCTCTGGGCCATGGAGGTGCGGAGGATCTCCCCCGCCGACGGGAGGGACCCCGTTCTCGTTCTTGTTAGGTTCAGCGTCTTACTTGGGACTGTCTGGTGGCAGGATGTCCCTTAGTAAGAATAATGTCCCCCACGTTTTATCCCCGTCTCGATGATGCGTCAAGCATCGTCGGATGACGTGTGGAGGCGTGTCTCTGTCGCATCTCGCAAGATGCGATCGATGCTGGTCTTCAGTGGATCTGTTTGGATCCGGTTTTCATTCGTCTTTGTTTGGGTGTTTACATGTTCGATCCTACTGATCTACGACTTTCTTCATCGGTGATAGTTGCTGCTCTGGTGCGCTGATCCTATGGGGGTCTTAGCACGACGATTTCCCGACTGTCTACTACAATAAAAGGTTTGCCGGCTCCGGTAAGGAAGGGGCGATGACGGCAGCGCGCCTTCGACTCAGTTCAGTACTTGTAGTCGTCGCTAGATGATCCACGGATATGGTTGTAGTTTTGTTACCATTGTTTCTTTTGTATTGCCATGTTTGAAGATAAATAGATTAAAAATTTATTGTAAAAAAACAAATATTATTGGATCAACTATTGGCTAACAAGGTTCTCTGTCGTTTGGATATCTCCATTTGTCGTCTCCCTAAGTTGGATTAACTGGGAATAGCAGTTTAGCTTTTCCTTCCATATACCTCAGTGGATAGTACAAACTTTCCCCTCCAGGCTCCGCCCGCGAGCCCGTGGATTCGCCCCACCCCCTCTGACTTGGTGGTTAGGAGGGGAATCCCGGTGCCTCTGCTCTAGTTAGTAGTTTAGGTTAAGTCTTTTTTGTCCTCGCAGGTGTGACACGCATGTAGATGGCGACGTTTCTTCTTTGAATCTGTTTTCCGGATTCCGATCCTTCTCAAGTTCGTTCATCGGACGTTGGGCATGCCCGTGCCGTATGCTGTGAAATTTCAGCGAACTTTTATGCATAAAAAGAGAGGGAGACGTTCAAAAGTGTCGTTCCGCTCACGAATGCATATGCACCAGGGTGAATAGTGAAAAATCCAAATTATAAATAATCAGGAAAATGTTTTTTTTTCTCAATGGTTGGATGACATTCATGCAGGTCTGAGTAAAACAACCATTACTCCAAAATGCTTTCAAAACTACTCCCGCCGTTTCTAAATATAAGTCTTTTAGAGATTTTAATAAAGACTACGTATTAAGCAAAATGAATGAATCTACACTCTAAAATATGTCTATATACATCCATATGTAGTCTAGTGGAATCTCTAAAAAAAGACTTCTATTTAGAAATAGGGGAGTAGCATTTTTGAGCTCTTTTTGTTGTGAGTATTAGTAAAGTTATATATTTTTGACGGAACTTTGCACAGAGATGGAATACTCAGCCATGTTCTTCATAGAAAAACATCTTTTTGCTATTTTTCTTATTTTTCATCCATCCGGATCTATGTGCAGAAACTCCGTGTCCGGGAGACGTTTTGGATCTCAGGCATATAACAGGACGAAGGGAAAAGAAAATAGGAAAAAAGGTGTGGATCATTTTTCTTGTCTGCTGCACTACTGTACATATTATTTTTTTCTTGTCTGCTGCACTACTGTACATATAATTGTACGTAGATATACAGATGCAGGAAATGAAATCCGACAGGGACCGGAGCGGGTCTCACATGGAAGGAGCAGTGCAGTGGTATCCAATGCACGACGAATCGAGTTAAATACCACCGCAATTAGACGCACGTCACATGATATTGATGGCCTGACCTGAGAAAGTGACCCGTACTACTTAACCACTACTGCTGCCACCACTGTACTTACGCATAACAGTAGAAAAGAGAATGTCAACCTCAGGTCGTCCTGAGCTGGAGTGAATAGCGTGAGCATCTTGTGTTTACGCCCTTGTTCAATACACATATTTGCTTTTTTTAAGTAGAGCCAAGGATGCAATGTTGTAGCTCACCTCAAGTGAAACCACCACGACAAGATCAATGTTTAAAATAAATTTTATTCCTTTTAATTCAGGCCAGTTGATCGGGATGAGCGCATGGTCTCTGTTCCAATATTGTGGTTCAACCCAAGCCATGCTTTGAATCAATAACTGCTACAGAAGGAATTTTAGTCCTTTGAGGCCCTGTTTGTTTGCTTCTACTTTTGCAGCTTTTTCACTTTAAAAAAAAACCAAAAAAGCTTCTAATACTCCCTCCGTTTCAAAATATAGTGTGTCTTCGGTTGTAACATCCCAAATTTCCTATTTGGAATGTTTTACAACTATAGCTAAGCATCTATGCATTTTGTTTGAATTTGAGTGGCATTGGAAGTTTCAGAAGTTTTTGGAGTTGAATTCAAAATTTGGCAGTTGAAATTTATTTCAAATCAATACCTGATAAATACTTGAGGAAAAGTATGAGAGGAGTAAACATGACACTCCAAATATGTCAGATGAAAAGCATTGCCAAAAAGTTTGAATTCAAGTTTGGAGTTTATTTGGAATTCTAGAAAAAAAATGATTTTTTATAAAGTTTGAGTTTTGCCCCTGGAAAAATGTTCAAATTATAGGGAATATTCCCCTGATCATTTTGATATATATATGTCCTATATAAAATATTTATATTTATATATTTTTCTCTCTAAAATTCAAAAAAATAGAAAAGGAGGGACCCAGCGCCACCAGCTAATCTGCCCAACACACTGGCGGCTCCATCGAGCGCCAGGCGCCACCAGCGCCTGACCGCCCACGCCGAGCCGACCGAGCAAAGGCCAATCCCCAGATCCCTAGCCCTCGGTCGCCTCACCACTCCTCTCTCTCCTCTCTCACGACACCCGGCCCCACCACCTTCTTCCTCCTAAGCCAACGCCACCGCGCCGCCTCGCCGGAATCCCGAGATCCCCGGGATCTCCTCCCGATCCCCTCCCACGATCGCCCCCTCGTCCAAATCGTTCCTCCCTCTATATAAACCTCCCCGCCTCGCCTAACCTCCTCGCTCATGATTCGTCACGAGTCCGCCGTAGCCGCGCCATTAGCCCCGTTCCGACCACCCCCGACCACCTCGACCTCGCCCGACTCCACCAACCGAACCCTCGCCACGCCGCACTGGGAGGCCTCCGTCGTCCCGACCACCGGAGCCACCGGAGCCGTCGCCGCCCGAGCCGCCGTCGCCGTCGACCCTCGGTAAGTCGCCGGAGCTCCCCGTCGCCGTTCGATCTAGATCGTAGGGTTTAGGTTAGATCCCCCGAAGGGGTACGGTTTAATTTAAGTGAACCGGTCTAGTTATGGTTTAGTTCCGGTTTTAGTTAGGGTTTTATTTGACCGGCCCGACTCGGTTTTATTCCGCGTGCGTATTTTAGTTATATTACGCCCGAGCGCTAGATAGGCCCATTAGCCCAGTTTTTTCTTTTTGTTAATATTTTTCGTTTCTGTTTTTAACAGAATAGTTTCGGTTTTGTAAAATCCATATCTTTTAATCTACTTAGTATTTTTAAGTGATTCTTTTTTTGTTGGTTTGAAAATTTATTGTAGTTTCTGTAGAAAATATGTTTGGCCATGTTTAAATTATTTAAAATTGCTTTATTTTAGTTTTAGACAGAATAGTAATTCTGCTATAAAATGAGTTAGGAATATTATTTTTTAGTGATTCTTTTTGTCACTACTTTATTTTGACCTTGCCTAACCGTAGGAATTTATTTGGGCATTTTATATTTAATAAAAAAATAGTTTTAATCAAAACCATGTAGTTCTTAATTATTTAACTAGCTACTGTTTTCCTATTGTTTCATATAGCAAATAATTTTATTTTTCTTATGTGATAGTTTATTTTAGATTAGTTTCTGTAACTTTAGGTCAGGAACTTTTATTTACAATAAATAAAATTTTTTTATTTTTTTTCATGCTATGATTGTTTTAGGCCTAATAGGAGTTCTATAATAGCTTTTAAAGTGATTCTTTTTGCTCCTAGTTGCATGAAGTTTTCTTTTCTGTTAGTTAGCAAAAACCCATGCTTAGGTTCTGTTAAGAAAAATTTTGTGGTGCAAAACTATTTCTTTGGTTGTGTTTGATGTGGTGAAAACATTGAATTGGTTTCTTCGAGTTTTCTTTGGGTTTTGATTCAATTGCTTTGTGTGTTATGTTAGCATGCTATTATGTTAAGTGATTATATGTTGTATGCTTATTATGATTGTTGTTTGCCTCGGTAGAATTTCCGGAGTGCGAAGCTTGCTACCACGAGTCCCTAGCTTTCGAAGATCGTCAGCAAGGCAAGTCATTGATCATATTTTCTTTTACTATGCCTATGATTTTATTGCATTAGAATTATACCTCCCCACCATGCATGCAGTAGGTGAATTTGAAGTTATGTTCTTGAGTAGTATCATGAGGTAGGATGAACCCAATTCCCCTTGTTACCATTGCGGGACGAAGTAGTTTATTTTGCTATGCTCAGAGACGGATTGGTTGAGTGAATCATAAGGGAGATGTGAGAGACTAAAGATGATGACAACCCCATGACTTCAAGATCAAGATGGACTTCAAAATTCACTCTTTGGGTGGAGGACGGTTGCCGGCACCACTGGAGGACCCAGTGGTTGGCCGGGATGCATGGAGAAGCGCCATGACATCTTGCGGAAAGCTTCACCCAGCCACGAAGAGACGGATGTATACCCCATTGACCGGAAGCTTACCTATGCAGCCGCAAGCCATTATGGGCTCTGGCTTGGTCAACCCTAGGTGTGTCTCTGGCCGGACGGTGCTACGAGATGTAGAAGAACGGTAGGATTGGATGGGTACCGACAGTGGCCAGAAGAACTCTTCGGAAGACCCTGTTTCGTTGTCCCGTCTTCAAACACCATGAAGTGCGAAGACTTAAAAGGAGGGAACGATTCTTGCGGGTAAAGTGCACAAACCTCTGCAGAGTGAAGATCTAATCGGTTAGCCGTGTTCTCGGTTACGGACAATTTGAGCCTCTGGAACTTGGAGTGTTTCGGATATCTCAACACCAAAGTTAATAAATTAATTGAGGGGATTATTTAATAATTGGGAATGAGACATTGGTTGGCGGAACCATCTCAATAACTACCAACATTTTGTAGTAATTGCAAACAAGTCCTTATTGTAGGGAAAAACTGGCTTTTCGCAAAACAATGAAACTTAGAGCCCCACAGCCAAATTGCATATAGTGTTAGTAATTTTATTATTTTTTTCTCTTCATGACTTGCCGGCATATTCAAAATGCTGACCTACACGGCTGCAACGTCTTATGTTGCAGAGGAGTATTCCGATCAGGAGTGAGGCTACGATCCGCGCTTGGCGATTGCCCTTTGGAGTCGGATGGACTCGCTATTCTTCTACGCTTCCGCAGCTTTATTTAGTTTATTTCTCATGAGTTGGCCTTCGGACGAATTTATTCTATTGTAATAAAGACTCGATATGAGAATCGTGTAATAAATTCAGGTGTGATTGAACTTTGATTATTTCATCAATGTACTGTGTGTGCCAGCATGATCTTGGGATGGTACAGACACAGAGACTTGACCGATTTTGGGTCGGGTCGCTACATCGGTTCTTGCGCTTCGATTTTGACCACAAATTTAACCAGCGAGACCGACTATGGCAGGAGCAAAAGTTATACCAGTGAATTCGTATTCAAAAGAAGTTTTCAATTATGTTTTTTTTGCTTTTTTTGCTCCCGCCGCAGTCGGTCTCGTTGGTTAAATTTATGGTCAAAGTTGAACCTCGTGAAGCGTGGGCGCACTATATTTTGGAACGGAGGGAATAGTTATTTTCTGTTTCGACTTTTGGCTTATACCATCATATAAAAAATATTGATTCATAAGCCAAAAGCCGAGGCAAAAAAAACGCTATTTAGGAGTTTTTGTGTTTTTTTTGTCAAAGTGGAAAAGCTGCAAAAGCAGAAGCAAAGCCCAAACAAACAGAGCATGAGTATGGTCGAGTTTATAACTACTACAGGAGGAACTTTGAGGCAACCATGCTCTGAATGGCTTGTGTTAAGGATACGTCACATCTATGTTTAATTATACATGATCTCCATTTTCACTTCAATATATGTGCTCTTTTTGTATATGTATCAACCCTCCTCATATTTGTGCATGAAACTAGGTACATGTTATTATGATATGTATTAATTTGAATAATAATTTGAATAGGTCCAAGCAAACAATAGAGTAATCAACTATCCGTTCATAGGATTGAATAACTCTCAGTTGTTCATATTAAGAACCACAAACGATCAGTGTTTAGTAGGTTTTGTTTACCAGGAAGGAACTGTAGGAGAATTAGAATGAAAACCATATGCAAAAAATACTACCCCCTCTGTAACTATGTAATCTAACTGATTTGCAGTACCAAGAAATAACCAAAAATATATTAGGATAGTTTATATTCTTTACTTTAGAAAGGGGGCAAATTGTAAAAAAAGTGTAGTATGAAGTAGTATGACATTTTCAAATTGCTAGGGATTATGCCGTTGGGGAGGCACTAACGACGATGCGAGCCATTGCTGAGGAGACGCCATGGACCCCTCCCCCCCCTCCCCGAATCCACCGCAGGGGAGGAGCTAGGGGTCCCCATCTCCATGGGATGAGCTGAGGAGTAGTGGACGCAACTGTCCACGGCGGGCAGTCGGGCATGCGCGAGCGATGATAGAGCCACACCGCCCATGGGAAATAATATGGGGAACTCCGGTAGCGGCAGCGACTGACAGCGGACATGAATCTTCTCCTAAGGTTATGGCGGTCAGCTTGGTTTGGCTTTTGTCGAGAGGAAGGGGAAAGAGATAGATGAATGACTAGAGGCTGTTTTCAGCGAATATGGGGCGTGCGATGTGTCAATCATTTCAGGGGCATGGTAGTGTTGCTCAATATCGGTTGGTATCGAGATTTGTTTCCACATCTCAATTCAGAGGCCGTCCAAACAGACGTATTCGAGAGGCCCAATACCAATTCCAAAATCCGGGCCTCAAAACAGACATCCAAACGAGGCCTTAGGCTATTATTTTGTATGTGTGATTTCAATCATTTGGTAGGTGCGTTTTTACATCTGGAACTATCAGCTCTCATGCAATGCTAAAAAGGGAAAACGAGAAGACTTTGATATTTTTTATGTATAACATTGAAAAACTGTTTTGAGAAACCACTGAATTTGTCATATCTTTGAGGTGGGAGTGGCGAATGCTGCAAGCCATCCGAAATTGGTGAAAGAAAACTAAAGAGGAATTGGAGTGGAGTGATAACATAGCAAAGCGACACGATGACCGAAGAGCTAAATCTGAGAGGCTCGTTATAGTTTCATTTGTTGGCGTGTGGCAACGCACGAGAATTTAACTAGTAATATACTAGTGGGTTCTCTATCCACACTTGTCATATTCATAATTCAGGCTGCATCCCACCAATATTCACTTAGCCATGATGACATGGTGGAAACGCAAAAGAATAGTTTGTCTTCCTCAAAAACAGTCTCCATTAACGACTACATGATGTAAATCTACCATGAAAGAATGTTAGAGAACTAAAACAAAATGAACTAAATGAGCAACCACCTAAATATCGATTGGATACTTTACTACAAATGCAGGGAATAGTGAATCAAAATGACAGGCAACGGTGCCACATGAATTAAATTAAGTTCAGATGTAGCATACAAAAACACGAACAAAACCCTTTACCGACGGTGCCACAGGAATTATACCAAGTTCAAATGTAGTATACAAAAACACGAACAAAACCCTTTACCGATTGTATAGCATAACTTTCACCAAGGTGGTTGGCAGTCCTCATCACTATGTGGCCGGCGACGCATCACTTTTGTCCAGATTCAGCCCGGTTCCTTGCTCGGGTCAGGTAAACTCTTGTTTCATTCATCGCTTAGAAAGTACCAGCAGATTATGCTTTGTGGAGACCCCAGAAGAACACCATCCACGAGGGGAATGCAAGGTGTTGACCTGCCAGTCTTCATGTCAAAGACCATGCCCTGATCCCTACCCCTCCCACCAATCCAGTACACACAATCACCCTTAAGTCCCGGCACGCCTTCCGCATGTATTGACACTGAATTGTTCCTCCCAATAAACACTGAGTATCCCCCTAAGTCAGCCACAACGTCCCAACATGGTCGGCGCTGGGGGTCATACCTCAGAACAAATATTTCATCATGTGCTACACGGCATCGACCCCCTTCTGGCAACTGCAAAGTAACCGTGCAGGACGCATTCCTCCAGATTTGGTACAGGTCACCATTGCAGAACACTAGGTTCTTGACACTAGTGAAAGTCGAGATTGTGTTGTATGGCGGGGAGAAACCGGTGGCGTCGCCGAATGATAGGTTGCTTCCCACAGACGAGAACAACGTCTCAATGGTTGCCGGCGCATTTAGATCCGGTCCTATCCCATGCATCTGGATGATTTGTCTATTATGCACCGCAGGATATATTGATGTGGGGCCCTCAAGGATGATAGGTTCCCGGCGGCAACGCTGCGGCAGGAGGAGCACATGGACGTCTCCAAACCGAGTGAGGCAGTAGACCCTACCATTTCCATGGTAGAGGAGGTCGGTGAGCTGGTCTCCAATGGTGAGGCGAATGGGGTCGAGGACGGCCCACCTCCTAGCCCCTGCGGTGACGTAGGCAACCCTATTGATGTCACAGATCACAGCGGCCATGAAGTCGTCAGTGGCAGGGTTGGGCGCGAAGACGATCTTGGAGACGAGGCGGCTGTCATAGACAAGCGGGGGTAGGAGGATCTCGGCAGCTGTGATGGGGTGGAAGAGGCTGAGCAGGCTGCGAACATCGTCGATGCGGACGGAGAGGGCGAGCCATCCGCTACAGCAGCCGAGACAGGTCCTGACCGACGGGATGGTGACGAGCTGGAAGGAGCGACGCGCCGCAGGGCAGAGCTGGCCCGAAGGGATGGCGTTGAGATCGAAGGAGCGACGCGCGAGGATTGAGGCCGCAGTGGTACGCCGCTTGATGGCAGCGACGGTGCAACGCTTGGCAGGGTCGTCGCCATGGTCAACGAGCAGCAACGGTGATGGTGGCACGAGCGTGCGACGCCATGTCTTGCAGGCGCCCCGCGCACTCGCGTAGCACTTGAGGTCGTCAAGGCCGTCGGCGATGCGGCAGACAAGCTCCGGTAGCAGGTCCGCCCATCTCGGGCCTGGCGGCATGGTGGGGCTAGGATTTCGGTGAGGTTGGGGAATTTCTAAACAAATAACATGGGGCTTTTGCTCACACAAGCAAAGAAAGAAAGAATTTGTGTGCCCTAGCTTACGATCGAAATCTTTTAAAGCATCCGGCCGAGCCACAGAAACGTGCATGCAGAAAACTGCTTCCAGAAAATTGCGGTAACAGCTGTATTATCTGCTATTTTTGGTAAGTCATGATTTGCTTCCACCAAATCAATATAAATTTAATTAATGGTTCCAGAAATCACGTAAAATACTCAAATTTTGTTTTCCTTGGTAAGTCGTGATTGCTTCCTATTTTTTTTCTTTTGTTTTTGGTAAGTCGTGATTGCTTGAAATAGAAATATACTCCTAAAATCCCGAATTAGTTGACTCAGATTTGTCTAAATACGGATGTATCTAGACACGTTTTAGTGTTACATATATCTGTATCTGAATAAATCTTTGGAACGAAGGTTGCACAAAAGATTAGTGCTTTCAAGAAATCACAGATTGCTTCCAACAAACAACTAAAATATTTTCTCCTGTAGCACTTGAAGGAAATATGCCCTAGAGGCAATAATAAAGTTATTATTTATTTCCTTATTTTATGATAAATGTTTATCATTCATGCTAGAATTGTATTAACCGGAAACATAATACATGTGTGAATACATAGACAAACAGAGTGTCACTAGTATGCCTCTACTTGACTAGCTCGTTGATCAAAGATGGTTAAGTTTCCTAGCCATAGACATGAGTTGTCATTTGATTAACGGGATCACATCATTAGGAGAATGATGTGATTGACATGACCCATTCCATTAGCTTAGCACCCGATCGTTTAGTATGTTGCTATTGCTTTCTTCATGACTTATACATGTTCCTATGACTATGAGATTATGCAACTCCCGTTTGCCGGAGGAACATTTTGTGTGCTACCAAACGTCACAACGTAACTGGGTGATTATAAATGTGCTCTACATGTGTCTACAAAGGTACATGTTGGGTTGGCGTATTTCGAGATTAGGATTTGTCACTCCGATAGTCGGAGAGGTATCTCTGGGCCCTCTCGGTAATACACATCACATAAGCCTTGCAAGCATTGCAACTAATGAGTTAGTTGTGAGATGATGTATTACGGAACGAGTAAAGAGACTTGCCGGTAACGAGATTGAACTAGGTATTGAGATACCGACAATCGAATCTCGGGCAAGTAACATACCGATGACAAAGGGAACAACGTATGTTGTTATACGGCCTGACCGATAAAGATCTTCGTAGAATATGTAGGAGCCAATATGAGCATCCAGGTTCCGATATTGGTTATTGACCGGAGACATGTCTCGGTCATGTCTACATTGTTCTCGAACCGTAGGGTCCGCACGCTTAACGTTACGATGGCGATGCTTTATTATGAGTTTATGAGTTTTGATGTACCGAAGGAGTTCGGAGTCCGGCTGATATCGGGGACATGACGAGGAGTCTTGAAATGGTCGAGACGTAAAGATCAATATATTGTATGCGACTATATTCGGACTTGGAAAGGTTCCGAGTGATTCGGTATTTTGGAGTACCGGGAGTTACGGAATTCGTATTGGGCCTTAATGGGCCATACGGGAAAGGAGAGAAAGGCCTTAAAAGGTGGCCGCACCCCTCCCCATTGGCTAGTCCGAATTGGACTAGGGAGGGGGGGCGCCCCCTTCCTTCCTTCTCCTTTTCCCTTCCCTTTCCTTCCCTCCTACTCCTACTACTTGGAAGGGCTCCTAGTTCTACTAGGAAAGGGGAATCCTACTCGGTGGGATTAGGACTCCCCTAGGGCGCGCCATAGAGCGGGCCGGCCCTCCCCTCCTCCACTTCTTTATATACGGGGGCAGGGGGCACCCCATAGACACACAAGTTGATCTTCGTGATCGTTCCTTAGCCGTGTGCGGTGCCCTCCTTCACCATATTCCACCTCGGTCATATTGTAGCGGTGCTTACGCGAAGCCCTGCGATGGTAGAACATCAAGATCGTCACCACGCCGTCGTGCTGACGAAACTCCTCCCCGACGCTTTGCTGGATCGGAGCCTGGGGATCGTCATCGAGCTGAACGTGTGCCAAGAACTCGGAGGTGCCGGAGTAACGGTGCTTGGATCGGTTGGATCGGGAAGACGTACGACTACTTCCTCTACGTTACGTCAATGCTTCCGCTTCGGGCTACGAGGGTACGTAGACAACACTCGCCCCTCTCGTTGCTATGCATCACCATGATCTTGCGTGTGCGTAGGAATTTTTTTGAAATTACTACGTTCCCCAACAGTGGCATCCGAGCCTAGGTTTTATGCGTAGATGTTATATGCACGAGTAGAACACAAGTGAGTTGTGGGCGATATAAGTCATACTGCTTACCAGCATGTCATACTTTGGTTCGGCGATATTGTTGGATGAAGCAGCCCGGACCGACATTACGCGTACGCTTATGCGAGACTGGTTTTACCGCCGTGCTTTGCACACAGGTGACTAGCGGGTGTCAGTTTCTCCAACTTTAGTTGAACCCAGTGTGGCTACGCCCGGTCCTTGCGAATGTTAAAACAACACCAACTTGACAAACTATCGTTGTGGTTTTGATGCGTAGGTAAGAACGGTTCTTGCTAAGCCCGTAGCAGCCACATAAAACTTGCAACAACAAAGTAGAGGACGTCTAACTTGTTTTTGCAGGGCATGTTGTGATGTGATATGTTCAAGACGTGATGAGATATAAGTTGTTGTATGAGATGATCATGTTTTGTTGAAGTTATCAGCAACTGGCTGAAGCCTTATGGTTGTCTCTTTATTGCATAAGATGCAAGCGCTAAATAATTGCTTTACTTTATCGCTATGCGATAGCAATAGTTGCAAGAGCAATAGTTGGCGAGACGACCATGTGACGACACATTGATATAGATCAAGATGATGGAGATCATGGTGTCATGCCGGTGACGATGGAAATCATGACGATGCTTTGGAGATGGAGATCAAAGGCACAAGATGATGATGGCCATATCACGTCACATATTTTGATTGCATGTGATGTTTATCTTTTATGCATCTTATCTTGCTTTGATTGACGGTAGTACTTTAAGATGATCTCTCACTAATTATCAAGAAGTGTTCTCCCTGAGTATGCACCGTTGCCAAAGTTAAATGCGTGCCCCGGACACCGCGTGATGATCGGGTGTGATAAGCTCTCGTCCATCTACAACGGGTGCAAGCCAGTTTTGCACACGCGGAATACTCAGGTTTAAACTTGACGAGCCTAGCATATGCAGATATGGCCTCGGAACACGGAGACCGAAAGGTCGAGCGTGAATCATATAGTAGATATGATCACCATAGTGATGTTCACCATTGAAAACTACTCCATCTCACGTGATGATCGGTTATGGTTTAGTTGATTTGGATCACGTGATCACTTAGATGACTAGAGAGATGTCTATCTAAGTGGGAGTTCTTAAGTAATATGATTAATTGAACTTAAAATTTATCATGAACTTAGTCCTGGTAGTATTAGCATATCTATGTTGTAGATCAATAGCTCGCGTTGTTGCTTCCCTATGTTTATTTTGATATGTTCCTAGAGAAAAACTATGTTGAAAGATGTTAGTAGCAATGATGCGGATTGGATCCGTGATCTGAGGTTTATCCTCATTGCTGCACGTAAGAATTATGTCCTTAATGCACCGCTAGGTGACAGACCTATTGCGATGGCGTATGTAGACGTTATGAACGTTTGGCTAGCTCAATATAATGACTACTTGATTGTTTAGTGCACCATACTTAACGGCTTAGAATCGGGACTTCAAAGACGTTTTGAACGTCATGGACCATATGAGATGTTCCAGGAATTGAAGTTAATATTTCAAGCAAATACCCGAGTTGAGAGATATGAAGTCTCCAACAAGTTCTATAACTAAAAGATGGAGGAGAATCGCTCAACTAGTGAGCATGTGCTCAGATAGTCTGGGTACTACAATCGCTTGAATTAAGTGGGAGTTAATCTTCCAGATAAAATAGTGATTGACAGAATTCTCTAGTCACCATCACCAAGTTAGTAGAACTTTGTGATGAACTATAATATGCAAGGGATGACGAAAGTAATTCCCAAGCTCTTCGTGATGCTGAAATCAACGAAGGTAGAAATCAAGAAAAACATCAAGTGTTGATGGTTAACAAGACCACTAGTTTCAAGAATAGGGCAAAGGGAAAGAAAGGGAAACTTCAAGTAGAATGGCAAAAAGTTGTCACTCCCATGAAGAAGACCAAAGCTGGACCAAAGCCTGAAACCGAAGTGCTTACACTGCAAAGGAAATGGTCACCGAAGCGGAAATGCCCCGAATATTTGGTGGATAAGAAGGATGGCAAAGTGAACAAGGGTATATTTGATATACAGGTTATTGATGTGTGCCTTACTAGTGTTTATAGTAGCCCCTGAGTATTTGATGCTTGTTCAGTTGCTAAAATTAGTAACTCGAAACAGGAGTTACAGAATAAACAGAGACTAGTTGAGGGTGAAGTGACGATGTGTGTTGGAACTGGTTCCAAGATTGATATGATCATCATCGCACACTCCCTATACTTTCGGGATTAGTGTTAAACCTAAATAAATGTTATTTGGCGTTTGCATTGAGCATGAATATGATTTAATCATGTTTATTGCAAAAGGGTTATTCATTTAAAGTCATAGAATAATTGTTATTCTATTTACATGAATAAAACCTTCAATGGTCATACACCCAATGAAAATAGTTTATTGGATCTCGATCGTAGTGATACACATATTCATAATATTGATGCCAAAAGATGCAAAGTTAATAATGATAGTGCAACTTATTTGTGGCACTGCCGTTTGGGTCATATCGGTGTAAAGCGCATGAAGAAACTCCATAAAGATGGATTTTCGGAATCACTTGGTTATGAATCATTTGATGCTTGCGAACCGTGCCTTTTTGGCAAGATGACTAAAACTCCGTTCTTCGGAACAATGGAACGAGCAACAAACTTGTTGGAAATAATACATTCTGATATATGTAGACCAATAAGTATTAAGGCTCATGGCGGGTATCGTTATTTTTTGACCTTCACAGATGATTTGAGCGAGATATGGGTATATCTACTTGATGAAACATAAGTCTGAAATAGTTGAAAGGTTCAAAGAATTTCAGAGTGAAGTGGAAAATCATCATAACAAGAAAATAAAGTTTCTGCGATCCGATCGTGGAGATGAATATTTGAGTTCTGAGTTTGGTCTTCAATTGAAACAATGTGGAATAGTTTCACAGCTCACGCCACCGAACACCACAACGTTATGGTGTGTCCGAACGTCAGAATCGCACTTTATTTGATATGGTGAGATCTTTGATGTCTCTTACCGATCTAGCCATATCGTTTTGGGGTTTTTCATTAGAGACATCTGCCTTCACTTTAAAATGGGCACCATATAAATCTGTTGAGACGACTCCGTATGAACTATGGTTTAGCAAGAAACCAAAGTTGTCGTTTCTTAAAGTTTGGGTTGCGATGCTTATGTGAAAAAGTTTCAACATGATAAGCTTGAACCCAAATCGGAAAGATGCGTCTTCATAGGATACCCAAAATGTTGGGTACACCTTCTATCACAGACCCGAAAGGAAAGACATTCATTGCCAAGAATGGATCATTTCTAGAGAAGGAGTTTCTCTCGAAAGAAGTGAGTGGGAGGAAAGTAGAACTTGATGAGGCAATTGTACCTTCTCCCTTATTGGAAAGTAGTTTATCACAGAAATCAGTTCCAGTGATGCCTACACCAATTAGTGAGGAAGTTAATGATGATGATCATAAAACTTCAGATCAAGTTGCTACCAAACCTTGTAGGTATTCCAGAGTAAGATCCGCACCAGAGTGGTACGGTGATCATGTTCTGGAAGTCATGTTACTAGACCATGATGAACCTATGAACTATGAGGAAGCGATGATGAACCCAGATTCCGCAAAATGGCTTGATGCCATGAAATCTGAGATAGGATCCATGTATAAGAACAAAGTATGGACTTTGGTTGACTTTCCTGATGATCGGCAAGCCATTGAGATTAAATGGATCTTCAAGAGGAAGACGGACACTGATAGTAGTGTTACTATCTACAAAGCTAGACTTGTCGAAAAAGGTTTTTGACAAAATTCAAGGTGTTGACTACAATGAGATTTTCTCACTCGTATCGATGCTTAAAGTCTGTCCGAATCACGTTAGCAATTGCCGAATTTTATGAAATCTGGCAAATGGATAAACAAAACTGCATTCCTTAATGGATTTATTAAAGAAGAGTTGTATATGATGCAACCAGACAGTTTTTGTCAATCCTAAAGGTGTTAACAAAATGTGCAAGCTCCAACGATCCATCTATGGACTGGTGCAAGCATCTCGGAGTTGGAATATACACTTTGATAAGTTGATCAAAGCATATAGTTTTATACAGACTTGCGGTGAAGCCTGTATTTACAAGAAAGTGAGTAGGAGCACTACAACATTTCTGATAAGTATATGTGAATGACATATTGTTGATCGGAAATAATGTAGAATTATTCTGCAAAGCATAAAGGAGTGTTTGAAGGGGGTTTTCAAAGAAAGACCTTGGTGAAGCTGCTTACATATTGAGCATCAAGATCTATAGAGATAGATCAAGACGCTTGATAAGTTTTTTTCAATGAGTACATACCTTGACAAGATTTTGAAGTAGTCCAAAATGGAACAGTCAAAGAAAGAGTTCTTGCCTGTGTTACAAGGTGTGAAATTGAGTAAGACTCAAAACCCGACCACGGCAGAAGATAGAAAGAGAATGAAAGTCATTCCCTATGCCTTGGCCATAGGTTATATAAAGTATGCCATGCTGTGTACCAGATCTATTGTATACCCTACACTGATTTTGGCAAGGGAGTACAATAGTGATCTAGGAGTAGATCACTGGACAGCGGTCAAAATTATCCTTAGTGAAATAAGGATATGTTTCTCGATTATGGACGTGACTAAAAGGTTCGTCGTAAAAGGTTACGTCGATGCAAGTTTTGACACTAATCTAGATGACTCTAAGTCTCAATCTAGATACATATTGAAAGTGGGAGCAATTAGCTAGAGTAGCTCCGAGCAGAGTATTGTTGACATACAAAATTGCAAAATACATATGGATATGAATGTGGCAGACCCGTTGTCTAAACTTCGCTCACAAACAAAACATGATCACACCTTAGTACTCTTTGGGTGTTAATCACATAGCGATGTGAACTAGATTATTGACTCTAGTAAACCCTTTGGCTGTTGGTCACATGATGATGTGAACTATGGGTGTTAATCACATGGTGATGTGAACTATTGGTGTTAAATCACATGGCGATGTGAACTAGATTATTGACTCTAGTGCAAGTGGGAGACCAAAGGAAATATGCCCTAGAGGCAATAATAAAGTTATTTTTTGTTTCCTTATTTTATGATAAATGTTTATTATTCATGCTAGAATTGTATTAACAGGAAACATAATACATGTGTGAATACATAGACAAACAGAGTGTCACTAGTATGCCTCTACTTGACTAGCTCGTTGATCAAAGATGGTTAAGTTTCCTAGCCATAGACATGAGTTGTCATTTGATTAACGGGATCACATCATTAGGAGAATGATGTGATTGACATGACCCATTCCATTAGCTTAGCACCCGATCGTTTAGTATGTTGCTATTGCTTTCTTCATGACTTATACATGTTCCTATGACTATGAGATTATGCAACTACCGTTTGCCGGAGGAACACTTTGTGTTCTACCAAACGTCACAACGTAATCGGGTGATTATTAAGGTGATCTTCATTTGTCTCCAAAGGTACATGTTGGGTTGGCGTATTTCGAGATTAGGATTTGTCACTCCGATTGTCGGAGAGGTATCTCTGGGGCCTCTCGGTAATACACATCACATAAGCCTTGCAAGCATTGCAACTAATGAGTTAGTTGTGAGATGATGTATTACAGAACGAGTAAAGAGACTTGCCGGTAACGAGATTGAACTAGGTATTGAGATACCGACGATCGAATCTCGGGCAAGTAACATACCGGTGACAAAGGGAACAACGTATGTTGTTATGCGGTCTGACCGATAAAAATCTTCGTAGAATAGGAGCCAATATGAGCATCCAGGTTCCGATATTGGTTATTGACCGGAGACGTTTCTCGGTCATGTCTACATTGTTCTCGAACCGTAGGGTCCGCACGCTTAACGTTACGATGACAATTTTATTTTGAGTTTATGAGTTTTGATGTACCGAAGGAGTTCGGAGTCCCGGATGATATCGGGGACATGACGAGGAGTCTCGAAATGGTCGAGACGTAAAGATCGATATATTGGACGACTATATTCGGACTTCGGAAAGGTTCCGAGTGATTCGGGTATTTTCGGGAGTACCAGGGAGTTACGGGAATTCGTATTGGGCCTTAATGGGCCATACGGGAAAGGAGAGAAAGGCCTCAAAAGGTGGCCGCACCCCTCCCTAGTGGCTAGTCCGAATTGGACTAGGGAGGGGGGGCGCCCCCTTCCTTCCTTCTCCTTTTCCCTTCCCTTTCCTTCCCTCCTACTCTTACTACTTGGAAGGGCTCCTAGTTCTACTAGGAAAGGGGGATTCCTACTCCCGGTGGGAGTAGGACTCCCCTAGGGCGCGCCATAGAGAGGGCCGGCCCTCCCCTCCTCCACTCCTTTATATACGGGGGCAGGGGGCACCCCATAGACACACAAGTTGATCTTCGTGATCTTTCCTTAGCCGTGTGCGGTGCCCTCCTTCACCATATTCCACCTCGGTCATATTGTAGCGGTGCTTAGGCGAAGCCCTGCGACGGTAGAACATCAAGATCGTCACCACGCCGTCGTGCTGACGAAACTCCTCCCCGACGCTTTGCTGGATCGGAGCCTGGGGATGGTCATCGAGCTGAACGTGTGCCAAGAACTCGGAGGTGCCGGAGTAACGGTGCTTGGATCGGTTGGACCGGGAAGACATACGACTACTTCCTCTACGTTGCGTCAACGCTTCCGCTTCGGTCTACGAGGGTACGTAGACAGAACTCTCCCCTCTCATTGCTATGCATCACCATGATCTTGCGTGTGCGTAGGAAATTTTTTGAAATTACTATGTTCCCCAACAACACTAGGGTGGCATGGATACTTTAATTTTTGCCAACGCTCAACGTGGGACCACCAACGCGCTCGATCGTCACCATGTGGGCCGTTCGTTGCGAGTCATGTGGGCTGTTTCAATAGTAAAAGCTTTGCCGCAGCTCCCCAACTCTATCTCCCGTAGGTCCCTAATACGTCTTGTGACACCCTGGTTTTTGCCATTTTTCTTTCTCTGGAGTTTATTGCAAATTTGTTTTAAAACTGAGTTTTTGAATTAACTCATTTGGACTTAACACTTGGGTATTGTTGTGGTTTTCACCCAAGTGACTCCTCTCACTCCCAAAAACATCTATTGCTCTCTGATATCTCAAAACATTGCCTTGGGAATATTTTTCTCGAAAGCAAAATATTCATTTTCTCTCTGAAAACGAATGATTTTCTCTTCTGCTCCAAAGCAACACCCTTTTTTCTTGCTTCAAAAAATCTTAGAAAATTCCCAAATATTCTTTGGACCATGCCTCATCATCCTATGCAAAAATAGCCTATGGTTATGAGGAGTATTCTTGCTGTAGAAAATCATTTCCATTCTGGCCAAAAGTGGTACTTTGTGAACGAAGTATATTTTTGGCTGATCTCCTTGAGCTGAAATTTTTATGACTTTATGACTTTCCTAACTAACCATTAACCCCCAAGTTTTAGCTCCTAACTCTCTCTAGAATTCTCTCAAATGACCTCACAAGTTTTTGTCCAAAAAGTTGCCAAGGAGCTCAAGTTTATTCCTCTCGACCTGGTTTTGATCTAACACCACACGGTGACTAAACCTTGTAAGAACAAGCCACCAGACAAGATTAACTCCACGGGCGCACCGTGTTGCACTATTGCACGCGGTGACCGTGTGAATCCAACATGCCAGGCTGTTGTTCGACGCGCTCTGAGCGCCGATAGCTTCTCTGTTCGGCTCGTGCGCTCGCCCCCGACCATTCTAGCGTGTCATTCATCTTCCTCTATCTCATTTCGTCCCCCCTGGCCACTTGCTGGAGCTTCCCGATGCTGGCGACAGCTGCTGCCGATACGGACACGGCGGAGCAGTGAGCATAGTGGGCCCATGCACTCGTGCCGTCTCCCCCCGCGCCTTGTGCTTGGTTCCTTGCCTCTACCATGGCCGCGTGAGTTCCCCGACCTCTCCCATCCACTCTAAGCCCCGTTTTTCACTGCTCGCCACTCCAGAGCCTTCTCCGGCGATCTCGAACCCCTCCTCGGCCACGTCTATATATAGTGCCCCTCTTGAGCTTCTCTGGCCACACCACCCACCTCGACTGACCATAAATCTGCACGTAGAAGACCGCAGCCAGGCAGGCGGGCCTCTGGCCGGCGTTCTGCACCGGAGTTCACCGCCGATCCCCTCTCGGTGTTCTGGTTCCTCTGGCGCTCCTCGACTTATTCCAACCCCTCTGACGTGCTCGTGGTGTTCTCCTGGCCGTGCCCGTGCTGCTGGAGCTGCTGTAACGCCTCTGCCTCGTCGGAATCCCCAACTCCGACGAGCCCCCCTTCGCCAATGCGTCTGGAGAAGATCGTCGGGACGCTGTTCGTCAACCTCCGACCAAGCTATGGGTACGTGCGTGTTCGCCGTGAAGTGCTACGTCCATCCATCCACTCATCGGCGGCAGCCATGGCCTCCTCGCCGGAGAACCACCGGCGACCAAGCCGCTGTCCCTGGCTTCTCTCTCTCTCTCTCAACCCTAATGGCGGGTCCCGCCTGTCAGCCTCTCTGTTCATCCACCGAAGCGGTATAAGTGGAAACGTATTCCTCAAATACACCTTTGACGCCACCCCCTCTCTGTTTATTCAAAAATCAATTTTAATTCAGAAATTTGACCAACTTTGACCAGCTTTAACTTTTATTCTATAAGTCCAAATCAGTTGATTTTTTTCATTGGTTTTGTCTTGAACTCCTCTATCAGCATGAAAAAGTTGAGATTTTTCCTTGCTGTAGATATTTTCTGGTGCATTTAAATGTGTTTGGTGACATTTTCTTTTTGTTGTTTTAATTGTTTTCAGAAGGAACTTGCTGCCTTGAGGAGAACCAGGAGGACCGTGACCCTCCTCTGCACTAAGGCAGCCATCACAAATATTTGCAAGAGTGACATTTCAATGACTATGATTTTTTACTTGAATATGGTCTCATATAATGCATATAGTTAATTAAATAATCTCACATGTTCTAGTTTTATATTCATGCTATGCTTGTTATGTTTTTAGTGGTATTTGAGTTGTTTGGTTAAGATTATGCAGTAGGGTAATGTGATCATAAGAATGAGTAGATTAATACCGACATTATGTTGAAATGGTGCATATGACTATCGTTGCATTTTCATGGCATACTATGGCTCAGAAATATTTATTTGCAAGTTGAAACTTGATAATAATTCAACTTGAACATGCTGTTGATAGAGTCATGGTGCTACCGAATCGAGCTTCCAAGTGCAATCACATTTTCCTTTATGGGGAGGCCCTTTCTCGCTCTGTTGTTATGCCTCTCGCCGGTGCCTCCAACTAGGTAAGTGATAACCCACAAGTATAGGGGATCACAACAGTTTTCGAGGGTAGAGTATTTACCCCAATTTTATTGATTCGACACAAGGGGAGCCAAAGAATATTCTCAAGTATTAGCAGCTGAGTTGTCAATTCAACCACACCTGCAGCAAAGTATTTAGTGGCAAAGTAGTATGGAAGTAACAGTAACAATGGCAAAAATAACAGTAGCAGTTTTGTGGCAATTGTAACAATGACAGCGACAAAGTAACATAGCAAAGATCAATATGTGAAAAGCTCATGGGCAATGGATAAATGATGGATAATTATGTCAGATGTCATTCATGATGCAATAGTTATAACCTAGGGTGACACAGTACTAGCTCCAATTCATCAATATAATGTAGGCATGTATTCCGAATATAGTCATACGTGCTTATGGAAAAGAACTTGCATGACATCTTTTGTCCTACCCTCCTGTGGCAGCGGGGTCCTAATGGAAACTAAGGGATATTAAGGCCTCCTTTTAATAGCGAACCAGACCAAAGCATTAGCCCTTAGTGAATACATGAACTCCTCAAACTACGGTAATCACCGAAAAGAATCCCAATTATTGTCACCTTGGGGAATGCAGATCATAACTTGTAATAGGTGTTTACAACTTGCAAGATAGGATCAAGAACACAAATATATTCATGAAAACATAATAGATTCAGATCTGAAATCATGGCACTCGGGCCCTATGGACAAGCATTAAGCATAGCAAAGCCATAGCAACATCAATCTCAGAACATAGTGGATACTAGGGATCAAACCCTAACAAAACTAACTCGATTACATGATAAATCTCATGCAACCCATCACCGTCCAGCAAGCCTACGATGGAATTACTCACACACGGCTGTGAGCATCGTGAAATTGGTGATGGAGGATGGTTGATGATGACGATGGCGTCAATTTCCCCTCTCCGGAGCCCCGAACGGACTCCAGATCTGACCTCCCGACGAAGAACAGGAGGTGGCGGCGGCTCCGTATCGTAAAACGCGATGAATCCTTCTCTCTGATTTTTTTCTCCCCGAACGTGAATATATGGAGTTGGAGTTGAGGTCGATGGAGGTCCAGGGGACTCACAAGGCAGGGGTGCGCCCTAGGGGGGTGTGCGCGCCCTCCACCCTTGTGGACAGCAGGTGGGTCCCCTCCGGATGATTCTTTTGCCAATATTTTTTATATATTCCAAAAATATTCTCCGTGGATTTTCAGGTCATCCCGAGAACTTTTATTTCTGCACAAAAAGAACACCAAGGCAATTCTGCTGAAGACAGCGTCAGTCCGGGTTAGTTCCATTCAAATCATGCAAATTAGAGTCCAAAACAAGGGCAAAAGAGTTTGGAAAAATAGATACGATGGAGACGTATCAACTCCCTCAAGCTCAACCCATTGCTTGTCCTCAAGCAATTCAGTTGACAAACTGAAATTGATAAAGAAAAACTTTTACAAACTCTGTTTGATCTTGTTGTTGCAAATATGTAAAGCCAGCATTCAGGTTTTCAGCAAAGATTATGAACTAACCATATTCACAATAACATTTAGGTCTCACATTTACTCATATCAATGGCATAATCAACTAGCGAGCAGTAATAATAAATCTCAAATGATAACACTTTTTCAAAACAATCATGATATGATATAACAAAATGGTATCTCGCTAGCCCTTTCTGAGACCATAAAACATAAATGCAGAGCAGCCCTGAAGATCAAGGACTGACTAGACATTGTAATTCATGGTAAAAGAGATCCAGTCACAGTTATACTCAATATCAATTAATAACAAGGCATACAAATGACAGTGCCGCTCTCTAACTGGTGCTTTTAAAAAGAGGATGATGACTCGGCAATAAAAGTAAATAGATAGACCCTTTGTAGAGGGAAGTAGGGATTTGCAGAGGTGCCAGAGCTCGAGCTTTTTGAAACAGAGATGAATATAATTTTGAGCGGTATGCTTTCATTGTCAACATAACAACCAAGAGATCTCGGTATCTTCCATACTAGATACATTATAGGCGGTTCCCAAACAGAATGTTAAAGTTTTAATTCCCCCTCAACCAACAAGCACACTCCATGGCTAGTCCGAAACAACGGGTACCATCCATACTAACAACAGTCCTGGGGGAGTTTTGTTTGAAGTTATATTTTATTTGATTTGAGCATGGAACTGGGCATCCCGAATACTAGCCACTTTTTGATGAATGACAAGCAGAGTCCACTCATCGCGAGAATAACCCACCTATAATGGAATATACTGACTACCCCCAGTCGCTACATGAGCGATTCGGGCATACAAAACAGGTTATTATTTGAAGGTTTAGATTTTGGCACATGCAAATTTACTTGGAACGGCAGGTAAATACCGCATATAGGAAGGTATGGTGGACTCATATGGAACAAATTTGGGTTTATGGAAGTGGATGCACAAGTAGTATTCCCACTTAGTACAAGTGAAGGCTAGCAAAAGATTGAGGAGCGACCAACTAGAGAGTGACAACAGTCATAAACATGCATTGAGATTAACCAACATTGAGTGCAAGCATGAGTAGGATATAAATCACCATGAACATAAATATCATGGAGGCTATGTTGATTTTGTTTCAACTACATGCGTGAACATGTGCCAAGTCAAGCCACTTAAATCATTCAAAGGAGGATACCATCCTATCATACCATATCACAACCATTTTGAAAGCATGTTGGCATGCAAGGTAAACCATTATAAACTCCTAGCTAATTAAGCATGGCATGAGTAACTATAATCTCTAATTGTCATTACAAACATGTTTCATTCATAATAGGCCGAATCAGGAACGATGATGTCAGTGCATCTAGTGCCCCTTAGTAATTTTGGTGTATTGAAGACTTATAGGTTAAGGAACTAATATGTTTGTGAGTGTACACAGGTCTATAAGTCTATGAGGAGTTTGATACTTACAGACAAAGTCGACCCCTGAAAATGAAGTTCTTTGCCTGAAGACTTTGGATTTCTGAAGACTTTCTGAAGACTTCGAAAGTGAAGAAATTTGTATGACCATGAAAACTTGGTATTCATGCGAGGAACATGAAGCGCGAAGAATTTTGTTTTCGTAGTTTCATTCTCTCTTTCTTGAGTCATAGGAAACACCGTACTGTTAAAGGGGGTTGAGGAAATACTAAGGTAAAATTTCCAAGTGATTCTCAACTCAAAATCCTACACCTACCAATCCATTCGAGTGAAGCCATTGGAAATCTCATACAGTTCAGTCAATTTCTTCAGTGACAGATACAAAGTTCTTCTAGTCTCTGAGGAATTTGTTCTGACTGAGGAGTTAGGAATTCGCCAGTGCGGATTGCCTACGAGTGAGGAACATGATAGCCCTGAGGAATTTGATAGTCAAATTTCCGACCGTTGCTGTGCTACGCGCCAGCTGTCCTAAAATATCTACCCACCTAACGGTCATATCATTGAAGGGCATTTATGTATTATCATGTCGGGCTGCTCCCTAGGCTACAAATAGCCGCCCCCTACAACCACTAGCTGGTTGGCTGCTCTGAGAGAAGCTGACACTTGTCATTTGAGAGCATCCCATCCTCCGAGGACTTTGAGCAAAAATCATCAAGTGAGGAAAACCCAAAACCCAAACACCTACAACCCAAAGTGATTGAGCATCACTGAAGAGATTGATCCTGCGTGGATCCGACGCTTGTTACCTTTGAATACTGTGCATCTTCCAGACAGTTAGGCGTCATGGTCTAGATCATCCAAGAGGAAATTGTGGATCGTCGAGTGACCGAGTTTGTGAAGGTTTGGAAGTCACCTGAAGACTTACCACGAGTGATTGGGAGAGGCCTTTGTGACCTTAGCTCAAGGAGAATACGGTGAGGACTGTGTGTCCTCAGGTTTAAATACCTAGCCGCTCCAACCAGACGTACAACTGTCACAATAGTTGGAACTGGTCTACCAAATCATTGTCTTCACCAAGCCTACTGGTTCTATTTCCTCAACTCTTTCATTTCCTCATTACTGTGTTGTGTGCTTGTTCATATCTGTTTGAAGACCTTGACTGAAGACTTTCTCAATTTCCTCAGTTCAATTTCTTCAGTCTATTTGTCTTCATCCTGTTTATCCTTTGTTTACGCTTTCTGTACTCTGTGCTTGTTTTATTTTCATCATGATGACTATGCTTATGTTTTGTTATGTTTACATCTGAGTACTTATTCCCCTGCAAGTAGTTCTTCTCTTAGGGATTTCCTCACTCAGAAATTCCTCAGTGAAGAATTCATAAAAATCACCTATTCACCCCCCTCTAGTCGACTTAATGCACTTTCCATTGGTATCAGAGCAATGTACTCCCTTGTTCTATGTGATTTTGGTTTAACCGCCTAGAGTTTTAGTAATGTCGACATCAGGTATGATCAAGGTCTCCGCTGGGTGTCCTACCTTCGATGGGACGGACTACCCATACTGGAAGAATAAGATGCGAATGCATCTTGAGGCAATTGATAATGATCTCTGGTATGTTGTGGAAAAGGGTGTTCCCTCTGTCACACCTTCTGTGAGCGTTGCTGATGTGAAGAGATTCAAGCAACTCGATTCTCAAGCGAAGAACATCATATGTGGCCATCTGAGTAAAGGTCAGTATGGCAGAGTGAGTCCTTTGGAAACTGCTAAGCTTATCTGGGATAGGCTGTCCAAAGTAAATGAAGGAGTCTCAACACAGTGTGACTCTCGAGTTGACGTTCTTCGCAATCTCTTCAACCGCTTCAAAAGACTCGACAATGAAAATATTCAGCAAAACTTCGATTGCCTCACTGACATCTCAAATGAGCTTCAAGCACTTGGTGCCACTGATATCACCGACCATGAGGTGGTGAAGAAATTGCTGAGATCGCTTGATTCCTCATTTGACACTCTGGCACTGATGATACAAGAACGTGGAGACTACTAGTCACTCGATCCCACTGATATCCTCGAAAGGCTAAACACTCATGAGTTCCAGCTTGCTGAGAAGAGAGATCTCTATGGTCCGAGCTATGGCAGATCACGCGCCCTGAAGGCCAAGGCAGTGTCTGAATCTGAAGATGAAGATTCTGGTAGCAGCCTTGGTGATCCTGAAGAACTGAGCCAGGAGCTAGCAATGCTCGTGAAGAAATTCTAGAATTTCTCAAGGCGTGGCCGTTTTGGAAAATCCTCAAGAAGTGATGATTCCTCATCCCGTGGCTACAAGAAGAGGCTATGCCACAAATGCAAGAAAGCTGGTCACTACATTCAAGACTGTCCTCAGTGGGAAAAGGAATCAAAGAAGAAGAAATACAAGGATTACAGTTCTGATGATTCTAAGAAGAATAAGAAGTCTTCAAAGTCCTCGTCATCAAAATCCTCGAAGTCTTCATCTCACAAGAAGAGCAGCTCCAAGAAGGCTCGGGCATTCATTGGCAAAGAAATGGACTCTGAGGCTGAGTCTGAGGAACATGAGGAAGAGGAGGCATCTGAGGAGTCAGAATGTGGTGTGGCGAGCCTAGCCCTCGCTACTGCATTCGTCAGCAAGTCCATCTTCAACACTGAAGAGAATGGCTTCCACAACAAGGCTATTGACGACGACGAGGACTACGCTCCCACCTATTGCTTCATGGCAAAAGGTGCCAAGGATGATCTAACCAAAGCCATTGAGTGGGTCCTCGATAGTGGATGTACGAATCACATGACTGGTGACAAGAATCTATTGATGGATGCTCCCTTATCTCTGACGCATCTGAAGCACATTACCTACGCTGACAAAGGAAAAAGCAAAGTATTGGGTCTAGGTAAGGTTGCGATCTCAAAGGATCGACACATGGACAAAGTCATGCTTGTCGAGTCCTTAGGATTCAACCTCATGTCAGTCTCAATGCTTTGTGATCTTGATATGGTTGTTATCTTTGGCAAGAATTGTCGTGTTGTGATTATGGAAGCTGACAATTCCAAAGTCTTCGAAGGCTTTAGGAGAGGAGATCTGTATATTGTTGATTTCTCTACAGGACCACAACCATCTATATGTCTACTTGCAAAAGCTTCAGAAGGCTGGCTATGGCATCGACGGCTAGATCATGCTGGCATGAGGAACTTGCACACGCTCGCGAAGAAAAAGCACGTCATTGGCATTGAGAATGTCAAATTCCTCAAGGATCACTTGTGTGGAGCCTGTGACGCTGGAAAGATGACCAAGGCCAAGCATCCAGCAAAGACTATCATGACTACCACTCGACCTTTTGATTTGCTTCACATGGATCTCTTTGGTCCTAACCATTACTTTGCATTCACAAATGAAGCATCTCTATATGGCTTTGTTATTGTTGATGATTACTCTCGTTACACATGGGTGCATATTGTCACTTACAAACGTGAAGTGCAGGAAGTCTTCAAACGATTTTCTTCGAGGGCTTCAACCAACTTTGGTGTGAAGATTAAGCACATCAGGAGTGACATGGAACTGAGTTCAAGAATACTGGTCTTGATGACTAACTTGATGAACTTGGTATTACTCATGAGTTATCTGGTCCTTATACTCCTCAGCAGAATGGCGTCATAGAGCGCAAGAACATGACTCTTGTTGAGATGGCTCGTACTATGCTTGATGAATACAAGACGCCTCGTCACTTCTGGATTGAGGCAATTGATACTGCGTGCCACATCATCAACAAGGTATATCTTCACAAATTCATCAAAAAGACTGCCGATGAACTCCTCACTGACAAGAAACCCAATGTGAGTTATTTCAAAGTCTTCAGTGCCAAATGTTGGATTAGAGATCCTCATCACAATTCTAAATTTGCACTGAAAGCACGTGAAGGTTTTATGCTTGGTTACGGAAAGGACTCGCACACCTACAGAGTCTTCAACAACGTTCACCACAAAGTTGTTGAAACTGTAGATGTGCGGTTCGATGAAACTAATGGCTCGCAAAGAGAGCACCTTCCTCCTGTGCTAGATGAACAGTCACCTGAGGAAACCATCAAGTTCAAGGCCACTGAGGATGTCATTCCTACCGAACAATCTGCTGAAGAAGTCATTCCAGAACGTGAAGAAAATGCTGATCAAATTCCTCGACGACAACCCGCTCATCCTCGCGTTGCAAATGAAGTGCAGATTGAGAAAATCATCAGCGACATCAATGCACCAGGTCCTCTCACACGCTCAAAAGCTTCACATTTGTCTAACTTTTGTGGGCACTTTGCTTTCGTCTCTATCACAGAGCCCACTAAGGTAGATGAAGCATTTCTGGAGCCTGAATGGATTCAAGCCATGCAAGAGGAATTACATCAATTCGAACTCAACAACATCTGGGAACTGCTCAAACGTCCAGACCCTCGCAAGCATAATATCATTGGCACAAAGTGGATCTACCGCAACAAGCAAGATGAAAATTGCCTTGTGGTGAGGAATAAGGCACGGCTTGTAGCTCAAGGCTACACACAGGTTGAAGGAATTGATTTCGATGAAACTTTTGCACCTGTTGCTAGACTTGAGGCTATTCGCATATACTTGCTTGTGCTAACCATCATGACATCATCTTATACCAAATGGATGTGAAAAGTGCTTTCCTTAATGGTAATCTTGAGTAAGAAGTATATGTTGCTCAACCACCAGGTTTTGAAGATCCAAAGCATCCTGATCAAGTCTATAGACTCAATAAGGCCCTTTATGGCCTCAAGCAGGCCCCTCAGGCGTGGTATGATACCTTGAAGGAATTCCTCATGAAGAAAGGCTTCAAACCCGGTTCACTTGACCCAACTCTTTTCACTAAATCTTATGATGGTGAATTGTTTGTGTGCCAAATATATATTGATGATATCATTTTTGGTCATCTTGACCAACGTTACAGTGATGAATTTGCCTATATGATGAGTGAAGAATATCAAATTTCTATGATGGGAGAATTGAAATTCTTCTTAGGTCTTCAAATTCGTCAACAGTGAAATGGCACTCGTATCTCAGGAGAAATACCTCAAGGATGTACTGAGGAAATTCGGCATGCAAGACTGCAAAGGCGTCAAAATCCCTATGCCCACAAATGGCCATCTATGCACTGATGAAAATGGTATTGACTTTGCTCAAAAGGTATACCGCTCCATGATTGGTTCTTTATTGTATTTATGTGCATCTAGGCCAGATATTATGCTTAGTGTCTGCATGTGTGCCCGCTTTCAAGCTACACCGAAGGAATCACACCATAAGGCTGTGAAGCATATTCTTCGATATCTAGCTCACACACCAACACTTGGATTATGGTATCACAAGGGCTCGGCTTTTGATCTCATTGGATATTCAGACTCTGACTATGCTGGTGATCGTGTGGACCGCAAGTCAACATCAGGCACATGCCATTTCCTCGGGCGATCCTTGGTTTGTTGGTCCTCGAAGAAACAGAACTGCGTATCACTGTCTACTGCTGAAGCTGAGTACATTGCTGCTGGTTCTTGCTGTGCCCAATTGCTATGGATGAAGCAAACCCTCAAGGACTATGCGTCAACATGAAGAATGTGCCTCTTTACTGTGACAACGAGAGTGCTATCAAGATTGCTCATAACCCAGTTCAGCACTCGAAGACAAAGCACATTCAGATTCGTCATCATTTTCTTCGTGATCATGTGTTGAAGGGCGACATCTCTATTGAGCATGTGAAGACTGAAGAACAGCTAGCCGATATCTTCACAAAGCCCTTGGATGAGAAGAGATTTAGCAAGTTGAGGTGTGAGCTAAATATCCTAGAATCTTTGAATGTCCTTTGAAAAGGACACACATCCTAACACCTATGCAAAATTGATGACTTAGATGTGCAAGACACGAAGAAACGTTTTTCTTCAATCAATGAAGACTAACACTCTAAGTGTGAAGAAATTAACGAAGAATTTGAGTCTCAGAGCCCTACGACAATTGTACGCGGTGTCTGAAATCATCATTCTTATACGGTGGGTCACGCCACCACCAAAAGTTGAAAATCTTCAATTTGAGTTTTTCTTCATTTTTTAAATTCCTCAGTTGTTCAATTTCTTCAAAAAAATTAGTGTCTTCGCTCTTTCCGTTGTTGTTCTTCATTGGCTATATATATATATATTTCATCACCCAGGGTGCAGAATAAGTTATTCTTCACCCAAGGTAACCTTACGACTATTTCATAATTAAATTACATTTGGAATTAAATAGTTACATTCCTATTGATTCACTACGTAAAATTTGACATAAAAGAATAAAAATATAGGTAATAAGACAAGAAAATTTGCAGTTTATGTGTATTTTACACTATGTTTTTACATCCGTAATTTTACATAACATAAAATATTTTTTATGATGATTATATATTTTCTTACGGTATCTTTTTATGTCAGAAATAAGACATAACTTACGGAACGTAAAATTACGGTGCATTGATGGTAAAATAGTGTGGGGTGAAAAATAACTATTCCTAACCCAGGGTGACGAAGAGTCAATCCATATATATATATATATATATATATATATATATATATATATATATATATAGACGCTCTATTCTGCTAATATTAGCAGAATAACTATTCTGCACACCACTTTCGCACTGCATGCTGAACGCAAATACACGTCGTTCTTTGAACGAAGTGTGCTACAATACTCACACGAGTAAAGTTCTCGTCGGAAAAAACTGCACGCGTTATTTTTTTGGTACTGTTTTCGCTCTAATTTTTTAATTGTTTATCGGAATGAGGCGTGTAATATACCGTTCAAAAGCTATGGATTAGGTGCAACTTCGACATGTTGAACACTTTTCGAAATTCCACACGGTTTAAGATCAGTTTTGAAAATGGTGCGGCCAATGACGAGTGGCAGCGAGCGTTTTTTCGCGATTTCTTTTAAACCGCTCGTCGGAATGAAGCAAACGATATGCCGTTGGATAGATATCATCGAGGCGCATCTTTTTCATATATAAATTTTTCTCTAATTCCGTAAGTTTTAAGAGCAGTTTCAAATTTACTAAATTGTGGAATTCTGTTTTTCAAATTTTTTCAAATTTTCGGTACTGTTTTCGCTCCAGTTTTTGAACCGTTTATTGAAACGAGGCATGTGATACGCCGTTGGAAAGCTACGAACGAGGCGCAACTTTCATTTGTTGAAATATTTTTGAAATTCCTTACGGTTTTAAGTTATTTTTGAAAATCATGCGGCGAACGACGAGTGGCAGCGGCCGTTTTTGACGAAATTTTTGCAAACCGCTGGTCTGAATGATTGAAACGATACTCCGTTGGAAAGATATCAACGATACACAACTCTTTCATGTAGAACACTCTCTCTAATTCTTTACGGTTTAAGAGGAATTTCGATTTTATCGAAAAGCGGACACTCTGTTTTTTGCGAGACCAAAATCGTCGTGTGTACTTCATCGGAAAGAAGAACGCAGTGCTTCAAACGGAAACCGCACTGCAGCAGACAGTCAAGTGAACTTCATAATTTTTATTTGTCGGACATGAACTTTCTCGCACAAGTTTTTGTTGTCTTTTTTTTTACTTTTTTTTGAACGAGTGCACCACAACACTTCAGAAAGTGAACAGTAACACTACCCAAAGTGAACCTCATGAGTTCTTGTTGTCTTTTTTCATACTTATTATTTTTTTACACGCGAGTGGACCTTCCATCGGACAGAAGAACACACTGCTTCAAACGAAAAACCGCACTGCGGTAGACAGTCAAGTGAACTTCATGATTTCCTTTTGTCGGACGTAAACTTTCTCACACAAGTTTTTGTTGTCTTTTTTTCAACCTTTTCTTAACGAGTGGACCGCAACACTTCTGAAAATGAACCGCAACACTATCCAAAGTGAACCTCATGAGTTTTTGTTGTCTTTTTTCGTACTTGTTATCTTTTTACGCACATAAAGCTATCGACTGGAATGGAGGGACTGAGCGAGAGAACCACACTGCATTGGGAAGTGCATTGCTCTTTTTTTGTCGTTTCCATAGCATTTTTTGTGCACTAAATTTTGTTGAGCATTAAGTGAGCTGCAACCGCATATGTTTTCGTGGCGTATATCCAATCGAAGTAGATCGCCAGAGAACTAGGAGGACTGCACTAATGATAAAGTAATGAGAAAGTAAACCGCGTGAAGAGCAAAGGGAGCTGCACCCGTGAGAAAAATGAACTGGGCAAAAAACCACCATCGACACATGCTCAGAATCACATACGAGCATCCTGGGCAACCGAACCATTTGGAGATCCCTCGCGAAGCACCCATCCTTTTTTTTATTAATGAACTACATTCATCTTCATCAACAATTTTTAGAACAAATGAAAGCACCGCTCGGGCGCGCGGCCGACGAACTGCTCGACCAAGGATCAGCGCACCTCAGTGGAGGAAAAAGCGCACTGCAGAATGATGCAAAAACACCAAAAAAAACACAAAATGAACACAAGTGAGCTTCAGTTGAGGGCAGTCGGCACGGGGGAGAAGGCGGATGAAAAACAGGGGGGGAAGAAAACTACTGCTGAACCTCTTCGGCTGCACAAGAACACATAACAAATTACATCTCAGGGGCATCACACAAACATGCATCCAGCAAACTGCGTTTGTGAGCTTGTCGAGCTGCACGCCCGAGCAACCGAGCTTCATGCCGCTCGGCCGAGCTGCACTCCCACCGCCGGCGAACTCCACCGACACATGGGAAGCCCCGTGGCCGCCAAATCCCTCGTTTCTCGGTGCGGGGCAGAGCCCATCCTTGCCTTGGGACGGAGAAGAATGAGGAGAATGGGCATGCCTGGGTGCAGGCTCGACATGGCGGATCTCACCGAATTCAGAAGGGCCATGGATGCTGGTTGTCGGCGGCCGGCGCGGGGCCGTGGAGACCGGCCGGGGCGGAGCTGGGACGGCGCGGGGCGGGGCCGTGGAAGCCGGCCGGGCGGAGCTAGGGCCGCGGTCGGGAAGGCGTAAGGGGCAGGGGCCATGGAGGGCCGGGCGGAGCTAGGGCCGCATTGGGGTGGCAAGGGGCCGTGGAGGACGACCGTCGCGTGGTGCAGCTATGGCCTTGGCCGGGCGGAGCGGGTCGGGGTCGTCAGCGGTGCGGTGCATTAGCCGCGGCGGGTGGGGCGGAAGGCGGACGGGCGGGCGGCCAGATCCAGCGGTGGAAGCTCTGCAAGGTGAGGAAGGCGGTCTTGGCGTGGGAGGTTGCACGGGCGGGGAGGTGGTCTGGCGGTAGAAGGAGGTCGTGGGGAGCACCGGGGGGAGAGAGGAGTGCGCTGGTTTGACGAACGGATAAGGTGGGGGTGGGTTTTTTTGTCCGCGCGGTTCGGCAGATTCCTTTGCATGGTTAGTTAGAAGCTTCCGGGGTGGGCGTGGGGTGTTAGCAGAATAAGAAAGTGGTGTGCAGAATAAGACTCTTAAGGGGTGTTATCATAATAGACCATATATATATATATATATATATATATATATATATATATATATATATATATATATATATATATATATATATGAGTTTATGTCCTCTACAAAGATTCACTTATTGCTAATTCTTCATGTTGCCTTTTGTGCTAAGTGAATGTGATCGGGCCCTTCCCCCTCTATGCTAAACTCAACCCAGACTGTTCACAAATTCTTCATATGCGTTCTATTTGAAACCCGTTCAAAATCTTCAGTGTGTCCTTGTCAGCTGAAGAATTTGCGAATGAAACATTAAAGTTTTCATATCTGAATTTTCGGTTTTTGCCGCTCAAACCGTTCCAGATTCCATGATATATTATCCTATTCACCCACGATCTCGCACGATCACCACCTCTTAGTACGTGGGTGACACATGTCACGCGAATGAGAAGGGTCAGGGGCACGTTCGTCAAATTTCCTCAAGCGAGCGGTTTTTCACCTCGGCTATAAATACCCCTCGCCTCCTCACTTCGTTTTTACTCTGCTCGACCTCACTCCTTCGCTCGAGCTCTCCCAAAACCTAGCACCACCGCTACTTCCATCGTCGCCGGTGAGGAAGAGCTTCACTGCCTCGACCTCGTCGCCGTCATACTCGCGCCGGCTGCGGATTTCTTCTCTCCGCCGCCGTAGTTGTCTTCCTCTGCCAAGTTAGGGTGTGGAAGATCCGAACTGACGAGCTTCTAAATCTACACTTCACAGTTCGTCGTGTTCTTCGTCAAGGGTAATTAAAAGTTACTTTTACTGCCCTTTTTGATTTGGTTGGTTTCTACAATATCTTCAAAAGGTGTTTATTCTTCAAATCTTCACACACTAAACACCTCTCGTAACATCTGTTCTTGATCTGTTTACCTAAGCAATTTTTTTCAAGATTCCTCAGTTGTGTGGATTTTTAATCTGTACAATTCTGGAACCTAAGTCAAAGAACGCTTAGTAAAATTCCTCAAGACTCATCTAGTCAAATTCGTCAAACTTTTTCTTTTTGCAAAAACTTCTGAGAACGCATATGACCTATCCAAATTCTTTGCACCTATACTCTGTTCACAGGTACACATGTCCGCTGCTGAATCACTAGGTTCTCATCAACTTAACTCATTTGCAGCGTTCCTCGAAGAAAAGTTACATACCTCGTCAGAGAACTCAATAACATCCTCAGCTAAAGAAAATGGCTGATGGCAAGAAACCTCAGAAGGGAGGAAAGAAGCTGGAAGTCAATAATGCATTTGAGATTCCTGATGACATCTATGCAGGGTACTGCACTCGTCCTCATGAAACGAAGAATGAGCGAAAAGTGCGCATTCAGAGGATAGAGAGGAGATGGGCCAGAGAATGGAGGGAATATCGCTATGTCACTCCCAAGTACATGAAGAAATTTGATGTACACCCTCCATGCCCAAGACCTCCATTGGCACCTGGCCAAGTTGCTGATCCCTCTAGCATCAGAAGAGGTGAGGAATTTCCCAAGGGATGGGCCAAGCGTCAAGCTAAACTAGCCAAAATGGCTAAAGAGGCAGTGAAGAAATTCAATGAAGATTCTGCTGCTGCCACTGCTGAGGCTGTCGGTGTCAAAACCGGCGGATCTCGGGTAGGGGGTCCCGTTCTGTGCGTCAAGGCTGATGGTAACAGGAAGCACGGGACACAGATGTTTACCCAGGTTCGGGCCCTCTCGATGGAGGTAAAACCCTACTTCCTGCTTGATTAATATTGATGATATGGGTAGTACAAGAGTAGATCTACCACGAGATCGCAGGTTAAACCCTAAGAGCTAGCCTATGATGGTATGATTGTAATTGTGATCGGCCTTCTAAGGACCAACCTCTCCGGCTTATATAGACACCGGAGAGGGCTAGGGTTTACATGGAGTCGGTTACAAGAAAGGAAACACAATATCCGGATCGCCAAGCTTGCCTTCCACGCAAAGGAGAGTCCCATCCGGACACGGGCCAAAGTCTTGAGTCTTGTATCTCCACGCTTCAATAGTCCGGACGGTGTATATAGTCCGGCTGTCCGGATACCCCCTAATCCAGGACTCCCTCAGTAGCCCCTGAACCAGGCTTCAATGACGATGAGTCCGGCGCGTAGTCTTGTCTTCGGCATTGTAGGGCGGGTTCCATCTCTGAGTACTCCAAAGTAATTATCGAACACTTGAACCGTGTCCGGATCCACAAAATGATCTTCATATGCTACCGTAGAGAGAATGGTATTTCACAAATGCAATCTGCTGACAACTTTTTAGGCAACGCGACATGTCATTACGGTCGGGTCATCATTCGAACCGTTTTCCCACAACCAGCCACAGCGCATATTGCGAGGCGGTTTCCTTGACACGTTTTGTCAAAGCAGAGGTCGTGTCCCCTTATCATGGGATTCTCATCAATACGGGTACGGGTAATCCCACCACATCATCAATCCTGGCGCTTGGGAAGCAAGCGATTCTCAACTGGCAAGTGGGGAAGCGCACCGCCTTCGTTGCCTCTATAAAGGGATAAGATTTCCCCATTTTTACCCACGCCTGCTTCCTCCTTTGCCCACTCTTGCCCCCTCGAGCTCCAGCTCCCAAGCCCAAGTCTTCTCCGCACAGCTAAACATGTCCGGAGCAGGAGGCAAGTGGGTGGCTTCCACCATCAAGGAGAAGCATATCGCAAATCTTCGGGCGGCCGGATACTTGGCCGTAGACATAGCGCACCGGCTACCGGATGTTGGGCAGGTCATTCCGACCCGGAGACCCCACGAGAGGGTCGTGTTCGTCGCCCACTTCGTCCGTGGGCTGGGGTTTCCACTTCACCCCTTCGTCCGCGGGCTCATGTTCTACTACGGGCTAGATTTCCAATCTAGCCCTGAATTTCGTCCTCAACATCTCGGCGTTCATCGTCGTATGCGTAGCTTTCCTCCGCATCCGGCCTCACTTCGGCATGTGGCTGCAAATCTTCTGCGTGAAGCCGAAGATTGTACGCGGCCAGCAAGCAGAATGCGGAGGGGCCATGGTGGGCAAGATGCCTAACGTCACCTGGCTGGATGGCTCCTTTGCGGAGACCGTAAAAGGGTGGAAATCGGGGTGGTTCTACATCACCGAGCTGTGCGGCGCCAACTGGGCGGCGGCCCCTGAGTTTCGATCCGGGGCCCCCATGCGGCTCACCTCCTGGGAAAGGAAGGGCCTGACTTGGGGCGAACCTACATAACTGACCGGACTCCAAATCTGCATCAAGAGCATGAAGGACAAGAACATTAAGCTCGTCAACGTGATCCAGGTCATGCTCGTTCGCCGGATTCTGCCATGCCAAAGGCGGGCACTCAATCTGTGGGAGTTCGTCCCGGCCGAACACCAGACGCTTCAGAGACTCTATGGCATGAAGCAAAAAGATGCGTGGAAGGAGTTGTTTAAGGCCTCCGAAGTACCTCCTCCCACATCCAAGGACCGCGGACTTCATGCAGCGCGGCCCCCGCGTTCGGTGAGTTTTGGGACTACCACTGGATTCGGTTTTTCCCAATACATTCATGGCGGAGTGTTAAGTATTTGTGTATATTTGATCAGGACTACGTGGAGACAGCGGAGCAGATTGACTGTCCAGCTCCGTTGCCAGAAGATCCAGCTGCTGATCTCTTGACAGAGATGTTGATCCCGGCGCCCTACAAGGCACCGGGGAAGAAGGCTGAAAAGAAGGCCCCGGGGACCAGGAAGGGTCTCTGGCGTAAGGTTGTGCCAGAAGCCTCGTCCGAAGACGACGAGGCGCACTCCTCCCCCGAAAGGAGGAAGAAGAGGAAGAAGCCGCCCCACCCGGAAAGGATGAGAGGCCTGAGACGACGGGCCGTGGAGCCGGGAGAGGCCCTCTGCGCAAGGCCGTCATACCCACGTCGTCCGATGACGACGAAACAGATTCCTCCCACGGAGGCGGGGGGAAGCAAGAAGAAACTCTACCTCCCCGCACTGGGGAGGAGAAAAAGAGGAAAGCCGCCCCTGAAGGGGAGGCTGGGACGCCCAAGAAGGGAAAGACGTCCCTTTCGGACTACTCCACCAAGGCCGCTCATAGCGAGGAAGGGTGGCTGCTCAGGGGAAAACGCCTGGGGCGATCGTAAGTGTCCGCACTCTACCGTGATGTTATTTCATAGTTTTTTAATAACGCCAAACATATATGTAGTCCGGCCCGGGCTCATCCGGAGGTGTCGTCCTCAGATGGGTCTCTGAGCGCTTCAGAGATGAAGTCGCTCCCGACGGCCACCACTCCTCAACCCGCTGATGACACAGAGGTGTTGTCCTGAAGGTTCCCCGAGCAGGGGGAGGTGACCCTGGAGATGCCCCAAGGCGGAGCTCCAAATGTCAGACATGCGGGGTTCAAGATCCCCGCGGATTGCGTCGATGAGAGCCGCACCAAGGCGGACTCTCGACCGAACACTGCTCCGGAACCCTCGACGGTTCCGGACTTAGGCGGGCAGCCCCTCGTTAGGGAGGGCGAGCCGCCCGTGCCGAGAACTTCCGTCGCATCAACGGCGCCAGATTGTCTGGTGGAAGCGCTTCGAGGTGCTTCCATAGATGATGAGCACCGTACTCTTATGAGTGCGGTGATTCAAAAGGTTCTGTCCGCCAAAGGCACCTTCGAGGTAAGTAATAAAAATGTGTGAAATTACCACCCGATAGGTAGTAGCCCCTGATACTCTGTTTGGTGTTCGGATAGAAAAGCCAAACGGAAGGTCAATTATAATCCGCAGGAGTCTAATAAGTGTTTATGTGAATACGCAGGCTATGCTGCTTGCTGCTCCTGCCCGTACTGCCGAAGTTGCCGAACTGAAGCGGGATCTGGAGCAGGCGCAGGAAGAGCTCGGCCTCACGAAGAGGCATCTCGAGGAGAATAAAGGTAACCGATTCCATGTTCGTATGTATTTAAAGATAGGCAAAATTGGTCAGTCTAACGCCAAAGCGTCAGGATCGCATAACAGGCCACCGCCAAGTGGCGCCCCTCAAGAAAGCGCTTGTCGAGGCCGAAACAAAGCGGCCTTGGAATGCAAGGAGCGTGAAAAGCAAAGTGCTAGAGTGGGCGAGGTATAAAGAAGAGCTCCGTGACCTCGGCAAGCAGTGCGAGTCCGTGGAGCATGATCTGAAGATGAAGGAGGCCGAACTTGCGAAGGCCCTTGTAAATTTGAAAGATGCCAAGGCCGAAGCCGAGAAAGCACAGCAGGAGATCCAGGAGGCCAAAAAGATAGCAGCGGGTAAGAAATTCTTTATGCAAAGCAAACATGTGGAGGAGGCATTTCTTTTACTTACTCGAATTCGGAGCTCTCCAGGGGCATTTGCAGATCTGCCATGCAGCGTCTCAGACGTTGTGGAGTTCTACCGTGCCCAGGAGGGGAGCTCAACGGAGAAGCTGTTCTCGTCCCAGTATGATGGGGCCGATCATCCGATGCTTCTGAGCGACCAACTGAAGCAGTTGATCGAACTCCACAGGGCGGCCGAACTGGCCATGAAGGACTTCATAGTCAGGATGTGGCCAGGTGAGCTCCTGCCCAGTATCTACTTTGGCCTGATCAAGCGGATGGTGGATGCGTGCCCGTGGCTTGAAGTGATCAAGCGATCCGTTTGCATCAAAGGTGCCCGCCGAGCATTTGCCCGCGTCAAGGTGCATTGGGGCAAGCTGGATGCGGAGAAGCTGGTCAAGGACGGGCCGCCGGAGGGCAAGGCGCATCGCCATCCCGAAATGTAATACGATGGCGTGATGAAGGGTGCTCGTCTCGTCGCCGATGGGTGTACCAAGGATGCCATTTTGGAATGAATTCACTTCTGTCATGTTTGTGATTAAAGACAAAGTTACTTGCGCTATGTACCGCTTTTGTTATTTAAAATATTACCTTCTGTGCGGCTGTTTATAAAATTCTGAAAGTAGGCGATTGTCGGCTTCCTCCCCACGTAACTAGTACTGGGGTGTTCGTGGAAAACCCGGACACTCTTTATCCAAATGTTTGGTCCCTTAAGGAGGTGTCCGGCGCAGCGATCAAGGCAATCGGACTATGTGGCTTTATAATTTTCACTTAGCCATAGAAGTCTACAATTTTAAATTTCGGCGAAGCCCCTAGAATTTGGAAGGCCGAATCGAGGCGCTATACACGCCTAGATTGGACGAAGCCGATTTATCGCCTAAAGCAGAAAATCTTGAAGGATTTTAAAACCTCTCGAACAGCGAGAAGCTCTCGCCACATCATGCTGGTCAGTTTTTGGCTTTCTCTACTGAGGTGCTTGTCCGGAAGAACCGGGACACAATCGCAGTAGTTCTCCCTACGCTACCTTAGCCGATATAACGGAACGTAAGGCACCAAAACAAGGGAGCCGGGCTATCCCAACTGTACACCCAAGACATGATTCGGAGCTGATGCATATAGTGCTATAAGTTCGGGGTGCCGCACTGTTGAAAGTGTTCGGACTTTATTTGCCATATTACAGGGCACCATGAGGAAGCCCCTGGCAAACTGACCGCACCAAGGTGTACGGATGCAATATCAAATAAACATTCATAAGAGAAAAAAAATGCTCAGATAAGAATAATAAGCTGACGCTATATATAATCTCCCATTGTCGAAAAATACGTTTAAGCGTACGTTTACAATGGATGCGTTAAGCAGAGATAAAATAGGACTATTTAACATGTCCTATCCAGGCATGTGTTCAGATAGATAAAGCAGGTATAATGATCATAAATAGATTCCACCTGGGTATTTCCTTCTGTGCACAATGTCTATTGCCTCCTTGGATGTCTCTCCCCTATAAGTCCGGCAATTCGGCTCCATTGAGGATGCTGCATCAACGCGGTGTCCTGAAAGGTAAGAGGGAAAGAGTATGAAGATATTTGGCGGTTACCCGCACTATTGACTGAGTCGTTGATGCGCCTCCGCCTATGCCCATGGTATTTTGAGTGCGTAATTGTGTGCGCGTGGCGTGAATGCTGCTTTGGAGGGGCTTGAGCGGAGGCCGGACTGCTAATCACGCTCTTGGCGTTCCTGATGATCCTGTTGCGGGGTGCTCCGGACTCGCTTGACTCGAAGTTGTTGCCGGATTGGTTTGTCGGAGTAGGCCATATTGTACTTCTGCCGCGAGGGCTGCCGTATGCTCTTCTGTTCGAAGGGAGCGGTCCATATTTCCGTTGATGATGATGACCCGCCTTGGTCCTGGCATCTTGAGCTTGAGGTATGCATAGTGCGGTACCGCATTGAATCTAGCAAATGCGGTTCGTCCGAGCGAGGCATGGTAACCATCATGCGGAAAGGGACGATGTCGAAGATTAACTCTTTGCTCCGGAAGTTGTCCGGGATCCGAAGACCACTTCCGGTGTTATAGAGCCCATACAGGGCCTCTACTCCGTGAATTACACCCTTAAAGGTGGTTTTAGTGGGCTTGATCCTTGAAGGGTCAATGCCCATTTTTGCGACCGTGTCCTCGATAAAGCGTGTTCAGTTGCTGCCGCCGTCCATAAGGACTCGCGTGAGGTGGAATCCGTCGATGATTGGGTCTAAGACCAATGCAGCTGAGCCGCCATGACGGATGCTAGTAGGATGATCCTTACGATCAAAGGTGATCGGACAAGCTGACCATGGGTTGAATTTGGGGGCGACTGGCTCCATCGCATAGACGTCCCTTAGTGCCCGCTTCCGTTTCCTGCTTGGGGATGTGCATGGCGTAGATCATGTTGACCGTTTTCACCTGGGGGGGGGGGGGAATTTCTTCTGTCTCCCCGTGTTCAGACGTCGGGGCTCCTCGTCATCGTCGATGTGCAGCCCCTTGTCCTTGTCTTCAGCGTTTATCTTGCCGGCCTGTTTGAATACCCAGCAATCTCTATTGGTGTGGTTGGCTGGCTTGTCCGGGGTGCCATGAATTTGGCACGAGCGCCCAAAGATGCGGTCCAGACCGACGGTCCTCGATTATTTCTTTTGAACGGCTTCTTCCATCGACCGGGCTTGGATCCGCTGAATCCGCGCGTTGGATCGTGTCTTCGGTCTTTATCGCCGTTGTTCCGTCGCTTATGTCTGTTACGCCGTGGCTTGCCGTTATTGTCGCGGCCATCCGAATTGCCAGAATGCGGCGTAGTGCTGCTGCGGGCCAACCAACTGTCCTCGCCCGCGCAAAAGCGGGTCATTAGCAATGTGAGTGCTGCCATGGACTTGGGTTTTTCCTGGCCAAGGTGTCGAGCGAGCCACTTGTCACGGATATTATGCTTAAAAGCCGCCAGGGCTTCGGCGTCCGGACAGTCAACTATTTGGTTCTTTTTAGTTAGGAACCGAGTCCAGAATTTCCTGGCTGACTCTCCGGCTGTTGAGTAATGTGGCTCAAGTCATGGCGTCGGTGGTCGCACATATGTGCCTTTGGAAGTTGTCGAGAATGCGCCTTCCAGTTTTTCCCAACTGCCAATGGAATTTGCTGGCAGGCTGTTTAGCCAATGTCGGGCTGGTCCTTTGAGCTTAAGGGGAAGATACTTGATGGCGTGTAGATCGTCTCCATGGGCCATGTGAATGTGCTGAAGAAAATCTTCGATCCATATTGCGGGGTCTGTTGTGCCATCGTATGATTCGATGTTTACGGGTTTGAACTCTTCTGGGAATTCATGATCCATTACTTCGCTGCTGAAGCGAGGGGTTGCACGGCGCCTGCGTGCGGGCTATGTGGCTACGCAGGTCGAATTGCTCTGGGTGGCTATATTCAGCCCGGCCGGACTTGTTGAAGGTGTATCCGGCGTGACGGTCGTCGTCGCGTGCCGAGGCGCGCCCCCGCGATCCGTAGATCAATCTTGTCTGTCCTGATTTGTTGCCCCGGGCCGTAGTATGTTGGCGTGGGGGTGTTTGCTGGTACGCGGACTGGTATGCAGTTTTATCCCGACCACGAGGTGGCCGGTCAGCCGTATGGTGCTCGAGTCCGTATTCCTCGGCTGCCAGGACTTCACCCATCCGTCTGCGGAGCAGGTCTTGATCAGCTTGGAGTTGCTGCCGCTTCTTTTCGTGCTCCTCGCAGCGGGTATAAGCCGATGCTTGAAGCGCTCTCGCTCTCACGGGATCCTCGAGCACGCCCGAACTCGCTGCCGCCGAGGCTAATCTCGCCTTCGGAGGGGCATGTAGCTGTCCTCCTCCGGGTATTCGCCCGTCGCCTTTGTTCTTACAGGCTGACCTGCTCATCCTCCTGCTTTGGCCTTTGGAAGGCGGGCTGATCAGGGTTGTATTCTTCTTCGGCACCATTCGGATTGTTTTCGTCTCCTGGGCTGGTATTGCTGTGGTGGGGCTTGGAGTGGCGCCGACGACGCCCATTCTTTGCTTTTTTCCTGAGGTTTTATCCTTCGTTGCCTCATCGCCATTTGTTTCCTTCGGATTGTCCACCATATATATATATATATATCATAAGAAGAGGTGGCTGTCCATCGCCCAGTGAGCGGTGGTTCATGTTCTTCTCCATAAATCGTCCATACCGTCGATGTCTTCGGAGTCGAAGTTCAGTACCTCGATTAAATCATCGACCGTGGCAATGAAGTGGGTGGTGGGTGGGCAACGAATTCCTTCGTCGCCTGCTTCCCACTCGAGCCGGACATAGTTCGGCCAAGAGCCTCCTGACAAAGAGAGAGACTTTAATGAGTTCAGCATGTCGCCAAAGGGCGAGTGCTGGAAGATATCCGCAGCGGTAAACTCCATTACCGGAGCCCATCCTTGCCCGAAGGGCTCGGGAGTGTGTGGACCGGAACCAACGTCCGGATACGAATCTGGGGGTTCGGAGTCACAGGCCATTGCAGAGGTAAGACCCGTGTTCGGCTCCACCGCCGATGAGTGTGCGACCTGTGGGGCGGGGTCCATCCCTCCGTCCTTAGGCAGCGCAGCCTGCTCCAGATCTAGGTCCGGGATACTACGGGTGATACCGAGCTTTGTCCGACGGCCGGTCTAAGCCGTTTCGCCGTGATCGTCGGTTTCCCGGCATAGGCCCAAATCCATCGAAGATCAAGTCTCCGTGGATGTCCGCCCGTGTAGTTCGTGTTTCGAACCTGATCTGGTGGCGAGGCGAATGTTGTCGATCTGCTCCAGATGGCTGCGAAGTTGGCCCGCGGCGGCCGCCGAATCAAGATCTGTCTCGGTGAGGAAAGTCTCGCCTGGACAGCGTCGTTGATGATGATTGAAGGAGCCATCGAGCTCGACAGCGGCGACCACAGAGGAACTCTCAATGAAAGCACCAATGTCGGTGTCAAACCGGCAGATCTCGGGTAGGGGGTCCCGACCGTAAGGCCAAGGCTGATGGTAACGAGGAAGCAAGGGACACAGATGTTTACCTGTGTTCGTGCCCTCTCGATGGAGGTAAAATCCTACTTCCTTCTTGATTAATGTTGATGATATGGGTAGTACAAGAGTAGATCTACCACGAGATCATAGAGGCTAAACCCCAAGAGCTAGCCTATGATGGTATGATTGTAATTCTGATCGGCCTTCTAAGGACCAACCTCTCCGGCTTATATAGACATCGGAGAGGGCTAGGGTTTACATGGAGTTGGTTACAAGAAAGGAAACACAATATGCGGATCGCCAAGCTTGCCTTCCACGCAAAGGAGAGTCCCATCCGGACATGGGCCGAAGTCTTGAGTCTTGTATCTCCACGCTTCAATAGTCCGGACGATGTATATAGTCCGGCTGTCCGGATACCCCCTAATCCAGGACTCCCTCAGAGGCCTCTGCTAGCAAGCCTAAGAAGGCTATGCCCAAGAAGCCTGCTCACAAGCCCAGTGCTTCAACTTCTATGCCCTCACGTCCAAGCTCCTCAGCAATGCCCTGACGGCACAGTTCTTCAAATCCCTGTCAGCAAATCCCTCAAGCTGCACCAGCTCCGCCAAAGTCCTCAGCTCCTCCTTCCAAATCCTCAGCAGCTGCGCATCTCGCCTCGTGCCAAAGGACAACAGGCATCTCTATTGCCTCAAGAGCCTCTGCAAGTTCTTCAGCTCCTCCAAATTCCTCAACAGGCCCCACTCCGCTGAAGACTAAGGCCACTGCTGGACGAGTTTCTCGACCAAGTCCTCACAAGAAGCAGGTCGCTTTCCAAGTATCGTCTGATGACGTCAAAGCTGATGATTAGGAACTTCCTGAAATCATCAGAGATAGGCAGCAAAGGGCTGCTAGAGCCAAAGGCACAAATGTATCTTTGCTTTTGGATCCAAAGTTGATCCTCGAATTCATTGATCTCTGGCACAAGGATCCCAACACGCCTGTGCCTGACTTCAAGCTCACTCCTGGCCAAAGTCACATGCTGACCGCCTTCATAGGCGAAGAAAAATGGAAATATGAGAAGGCCAAGCAGTTGGAGAAAGCGCAGTACAAAAAGGAGTGCTTGCTGAAGAAAAATGTTGTCAACATGACAACTGATGAACTCGTCGCTATCCAAGCTGAGATCAAAGGACTCAGTGACGAATTCAACATCTATCGCACTGACTGGCTTGGAGCCAAGGTCAGATTTGTCAAGTTTGCTGAAGGATTCACCACTGTTGCAACCCCAACGCAACATGAATCTCCTCAAGCTAAAGCATCTGCTCAGCCGACTAAAGAATATGCCAGCACCGCTGATGAAAATTAGGCTGCTGATGAAACTGCTAGTACCAGGGCTGATGACTGCATTCTAGCCGCTGAAGAAACTGCCAGGGCAACCACTAGTGTTGCACGTGAAGAAATTGTCAGGCAGCTGAAGCTTCAACCGCAGTGCCTGAATAAACTGACCATACCAGGGAAACTGCATCAGTTGTGCCTGAAGAAAATGAGCCGATTTCCTCTGCTCCTCCTGCACCTACACCAACTCAAATTCTTCCTTCTGCATCAGATGCAAAGAAGACCAAGGCTATGGAGCGTGCAGCTGTGAAGAAACGGAAAGCATCAACTTCATCAGAATCTTCAACTCCGAAGAAGATGAAGAAATTGACAAGCTCTCTTGAGAATCCAATTAATACTATTCCAGTCTCAAGTATGCCATCAAAGGAACTTGTTCCTTTTGATGAAGACTATGTGATCCCCAGCAGATCCGATGAAGATGTTCCTTCTGCTGCTTCGTCAGAGCAGTTGGATGAAGAAAATGAAGTGGACACAATCCCTTCAACTCCAGTTGTCTCATCGCCCATGCCTCTGTTTACAGCTGAAGAGGCAGGCGTTGAAGACTTAAATAAAGAAGATGAGGACGTGGACATTGGAAGCACTACACCACTGATGAATGATGACTTTGGGGAAAGTCAGCCCCCAACCCTCCTTTGTTCATGCCACTGCAACAAATTCCTTAGTCCCAGTGCACACTGAACTTCAAATGGGCTCTGAAGAACCTCGCACCACTCCGTCTATTCATCACGAGATTCCAGCCACTAGTGCTGATGAAATTGCTGCTGAAGAATTGAAGACCCAGGATGCCACTAACGAAGGAACTAAAATTCCTTAGCCTGTGGATCCTGAGATTGCGATTCTTGAGGTTGTGATGCAATTGACAGCCCAAACCAAAGGATCCTTTCTCAAAGAAGAAAAAATTCAAGGCCGGTGACTTCTTCTCCGAGCATGTATTCTTCACAGATTACAACCCATATGACTCTGCTCATCTTAGAAGGAAGTGTTTTTGGACTGCCAGCCAAGCCAACTTCTATTCTTCACTGCTCTTCAACAAAGACAAATTCTTTGACCATGAGCATATTCCTCACGTGGACATGGAATCACTGCCTTGCTTCGCCCCAGTCCTCAGTGTTCTTCACGATGCTGGACTGCTCAAGTTTTGCACTGACATATGTGATTGCAATGAAGAACTCATTCTTCAATTCTATGCAACACTGCACATCACAGGAAATGCTGAAGATGTGAACTCTTGGGTATTGGACTGGATGACTGAAAATACTCACTTCAAAGCACCGGCCTCTGTATTGCTTCATGCCCTGCCTGTCAGTCCCCCCCCCCCCTTGAAGGTGCTCGTTGTTTATATCATGAACTTGAGCTTACAGATCACTACATGCAAGTGTTGATGAAGCCACTGAAGCCCGATCAAGCCCCAAGGACGAAATTCTTTGTGAAGGAATTGTTGTATGTGCCTCAGACTGTCTATCGCATTCTGTCAAAGACATTGAGTCCAATCAAAGGCCACGACTCGAATGATGAAGAGATCGTTGGCATCATGAAGAATATGCTTTTCAACATTATTCATGGCGTTCCTGTCAACTACCATGATTTCTTCATGAGGACTCTGGCAAATGTTGCCTTATTTCCATTTGAGTTGAAGCCTTATGCTCCTTGGATTATGAGATTCCTCAGAACAAGGTCTTCACTCAACTACAAGGATGACTTTCAAAATCATCTCAGCTACTTGCCCCCCATTGAAGTCCTCAAACGGACATTTTCCTCAGCTGATGAAAAGGGCAGGGCCACTGCTGTTATTGACGAAGGCATTCGTCCATTGGATGGCTAGTTCCGCAAAGCTGCATCTTACTCCACCAATGATGACTCTGCCACTCATGATTCTGCCGCCAATTCCTCAAAGCAAAATCCTCAAGGCACAGCTCCAAGGGTGATGACTGATCGTGAACTTCTCCTCAGTCTTTACCAGAAGGTCGATCGCAACCACAAATGGGTTAAGCGTTAGTTTGATTCAATTCTTCACAACATGACTGCTACACACAGTGAAGTGAATAAGAACCACTACTACCTCCATGAAGTCTTCGGTCGCACCTGGGCTATTCTGTCTCATCTCTATGGTGAAGAAGATCTGAAGCAAATGGGTCTCAAGCAGGACTTTGACTTGGTCTCAGCCACCAGCGAAGATATTCAAGAAAGTCAAAGTTCCCTCCTTGGTGGCCAGCTCATATTCTTCATCGCGCGACACGGATGAGCATGAAGATTTGGATGACACTGTGGCTGGCCCTACTTCAATAAACGACCCCAACAATGCTGGCGCCTCCATCAACATGATATTCTTCAGGGGCGTTAGTCCTCATTTTTACGCCCCTTTTGGTCATTCGATGACAAAGGGGGAGAAATTTTGAGTTAGTCTTCAAGCGGGTCTATACATGGGCGTTTTTTTGCTAAGTTACAACTCTCGTTCTTTTGAAGACTTTGTTGGATCGAGTTGTAAACTTAAACCCGATGGTGGTCTGATACTTTTGTTGTGTTCTTCTGCATGCTTATTCCTCATATATGTAATGCTCACATGCTGAGTCACATCACTCACCATATTTCATCATGCATTTCAAATTCTTCATATCATATGTTAAATGCGTGTATGAATTACAAGATATAGGGGGAGATCTCCATGATTCTACTCTTCAAATGTGTATTGCTTCAAAGGCAAATTCCTCACTATGCACATCTTCAGGGGGAGTTCTTATATATCTTGCAATCAAATTCCTCAATATTAGTATTTACACTTCATATGTTTTATCCCCGTTGAAAACTTAACATATATAGTCAACAATCACCAAAAGGGGAGATTGTAAGTGCATCTAGTGCCCCTTAGTGATTTTGGTGTATTGAAGACTTATATGTTAAGGAACTAATATGTTTGTGAGTGTACACAGGTCTATAAGTCTATGAGGAGTTTGATATTTACAGAGAAAGCTGACCCCTAAAAATGAAGTTCTTTGAATGAAGACTTTGGATTTCCGTAGACTTTCTAAAGACTTTGAAAGTGAAGAAATTTGTGTGACCATGAAGACTTGGTATTCATGCGAGGAACATGAAGCGTGAAGACTTTTGTTTTCATAGTTTCATTTTCTCTTTCTTGAGTCATAGGAAACACCGTACTGTTAAAGGGGGTCGAGGAAATACTAAGGGAAATTTTCCAAGTGATGCTCAACTCAAAATCCTACACCTACCAATCCTTTCGAGTGAAGCCATTGGAAATCTCATACAGTTCAGTCAATTTCTTCAGTGATAGAGACGAAGTTCTTCTGGTCTCTAAGGAATTTGTTCTGACTGAGGATTTAGGAATTCGCCAGTGCGGATTGCCTACGAGTGAGGAAGATGATAGCCCTGAGGAATTTGGTAGTCAAATTTCCGACCGTTGTTGTGCTACACGCCAGCTGTCCCAAAATGTCTACCCACCTAATGGTCATATCATTGAAGGGCATTTATGTCTTATCATGTCGGGCTGCTCCCTAGGTAATAAATAGCCCCCTACAACCACTAGCTAGTTGGCTGCTCCGAGAGAAACTAACACTTGTCATTTGAGAGCATCCCATCCTCCGAGGACTTTGGGCGAAAATCATCAAGTGAGAAAAACCCAAAACCCAAACACCTACAACCCAAAGTGATTGAGCATCACTGAAGAGATATATCCTGCGAGGATCCGACGCTTGTTACCTTTGAAGACTATGCATCTTCCAGACGGTTAGACGTCATGGTCTAGAGCATCCAAGAGGAAATTGTGGATCGCCGAGTGACCGAGTTTGTGAAGGTTTGGAAGTCACCTGAAGACTTACCACGAGTGATTGGGCGAGGTCTGTGTGACATTAGCTCAAGGAGAATACAAAGGAGGATCGTGTCCTCGTGTTTAATTACATAGCCGCTCCAACTGCATCGCATAACCGCCATGTTAGCTTGTAATCGGTCTACCAAATCATTGTCTTCACCAAGCCTACTGGTTCTATTTCCTCAACTCTTTCATTTCCTCATTACTGTGTTGTGTGCTTGTTCATATCTGTTTGAATACCTGATACGTCTCCAACGTATCTATAATTTTTGATTGCTCCATGCTACTTTATCTACTGTTTTGGACTATATTGGGCTTTATTTTCCACTTTTATATTAATTTTGGGACTAACCTATTAACCGGAGGCCCAGCCTAGAATTGCTGTTTTTTTTCCTATTTCAGTGTTTTGAAGAAACGGAATATCAAACGGAGTCCAAACGGAATGAAACCTTCGGGAACGTGATCTTCTCACCGAACGTGATCCAGGAGACTTGGACCCTACTCCAAGAAGTGCAGGCGATCACGAGGGTGGAGGGCGCGCCTACCTCGTGGGCCCCCCGACGCCTCCACCGACGTACTCCTTCCTCCTATATATACCTACGCACTTCAACAGATCGTGGAGGAGCCAAAACCTAATTCCACCGTCGTGCCTTCCTCAGATCCACGAGAGCCCATCTTGGGGCCTGTTCCGGAGCTCCGCTGGAGGGGGCATCCACCACGGAGGGCTTCTACATCAACACCATAGCCCCTCCGATGAAGTGTGAGTAGTTTACTTCAGACCTTCGGGTCCATAGCTAGTAGCTAGATGGCTTCTTCTCTCTTTTTGGATCTGAATACAATGTTCTCCCCCTCTCTTGTGGAGATCTATTCGATGTAATCTTCTTTTTGCGGTGTGTTTGTTGAGACCGATGAATTGTGGGTTTATGATCCAGCTTATCTATGGAAAATATTTGATTCTTCTCTGAATTATTTTATGAATGATTGAGTTATCTTTGCAAGTCTCTTCGAATTATCCGTTTGGTTTGGCCAACTAGATTGGTAGTTCTTGCAATGGGAGAAGTGCTTAGCTTTGGGTTGAATCTTGCGGTGTCCTTACCTAGTGACAGAAAGGGTTGCAAGGCACGTATTGTATTTTTGCCATCGAGGATAACAAGATGGGGTATTTATCATATTGCATGAATTTATTCCTCTACATCATGTCATCTTTCTTAAGGCGTTACTGCTTTTAACTTAATACTCTAGATGCATGCTGGATAGCGGTCGATGAGTGGAGTAATAGTAGTAGATGCGGAATTGTTTCGATCTACTTGTCTCGGACGTGATGCCTATATACATGATCATACCTAGATAACCTCATAACTATGCTCAATTCTGTCAATTGCTAAACAGTAATTTGTTCACCCACCGTAGAATATCTATGCTCTTGAGAGAAGCCACTAGTGAAACCTATGGCTCCCGGGTCTATTCTCATCATATCAATCTCCATCACTTTTATACTTGCTTTGTTTTTACTTTTCTTTTACTTTTCACTTTGCATCTTTATACCAAAAATACCAAAAATATTATCTCTATCAGATCTCACTCTCGTAAGTGTCCGTGAAGGGATTGACAACCCCTAATCACGTTGGTTGCGAGTAGCTATCGTTTTGTGCAGGTACGAGGGACTTGCGCGTGGCCTCCTGGATTGATACCTTGGTTCTCAAAACCGAGGGAAATACTTACGCCATCGGTGCTGCATCATCCCCTCCTCTTCGGGAAAACCAACGCAAGCTCAAGACGTAGCAAGAAGGATTTCGGCGCCGCTGCTGTGGAGGTCTACGCAAAGTCAACATACCAAGTACCCATCACAATCCCTATCTCTTGCATTACATTATTTGCCATTTGCCTCTCGTTTTCCTCTCCCCCACTTCATCCTTGCCGTTTTATTTGCCCTCTCTTTCCCAATCTCCTCCTCTCTTTCCGTTGCCTTTTCCTTTGCCTTTTGTTTGCCCGTGTGTTAGTTTGCTTGTTCATCGCGATGGCCCTACCTAAATTTGGTGATCTTCACCTTAATAGGCTAGAGGAGATCGAAAACAATGTCAGGAAGTTTATGGTTTTGCAATTTGAGCATAATAATTTCTTTAGAAATGAGCTTAAGGAACAAAAGAGCTTTATGAGTTATATGAATAAAGAGCTCGATGATATGTCCAAAGAATTTGATGGTATAAGAGCCCAAATTGCTCGTATTGAAAAGATGACCGCTGAGATTTCGGATATGCAAGCAACCTTAGTTAATAAGATGGCCGCTAAACCGAATTCCTATGAAAATCAAGATGAAGATCTGAAAGTTATAGATGTGTCCCCTATTAAATCTTTGATTTGCAATATGAATCTTGATGAAACTGATTATGATCTTCCTTTACCTAGAAGGTGTTCTAAGAATTCTGAGTTTTTAGATCTTGATGATGAAATTGATAAAAGTTGGATTGAAAGAAATAAAAATCGAGATATTGCTAAACCCACTATTTTGGATCTCAAGGAATTTAATTATGAAAATTGCTCTTTAATTGATTGTATTTCCTTGTTGCAATCCGTGCTAAATTCTCCTGATGCTTATAGTCAAAATAAGGCTTTTACCGAACACATTGTTGATGCCTTGATGCAATCTTATGAAGAAAAGCTTGAGTTGAAAGTTTCTATCCCTAGAAAAGTCCATGATGAGTGGGAACCTACAATCAAAATTAAAATTAAAAATTATGAGTTTCATGCTTTGTGTGATTTGGGTGCTAGTGTCTCTACTATTCCCAAAACTTTATGTGATTTGCTAGATTTCCGTGATTTTGATGATTGCTCTCTAAACTTGCATCTTATGGATTCCACTATTAAAAAGCCTATGGGAAGAATTAATGATGTTCTTATTGTTGCAAATAGGAATTATGTGCCCGTGAGATTTTATCGTTCTTGATATAGATTGCAATCCTTCATGTCCTATTATTCTTGGTAGACCTTTCCTTAGAACGATTGGTACAATTATTGATATGAAGGAAGGAAATATTAGATTCCAATTCCCTTTAAAGAAGGGCATGGAAAACTTTCCTAGAAAGAAAATAAAATTACCATATGAATCTATCATGAGAGCCACTTATGGATTGCCCACCAAAGATGGCAATACCTAGATCTATCCTTGCTTTTATGCCTAGCTAGGCGTTAAAAATAGCGCTTGTTGGGAGGCAACCCGATTTTATTTTTAGTTTTTGTTTTTGCTTCTGTTTAGGAATAAATAATCCATCTAGCCTCTGTTTAGATGTGGTTTTATCTTTTAATTAGTGTTTTTGCCAAGTTAAACCTATTAGATCTTCTTGGGAGATAGTTATTTGATCTTGCTGTAATTTCCAGAATCTTTGCGCTCAGTGCCCGAATTGTTAAAAATCACTAGAACGTGATAAAATAGTGATTCCAATTTCTTCTGATCAATAATCAAATTTTCCAGGTCTTCTAATTTTGGTAGATTTTTTTGTGTTCCATAAGTTTGCGTTAGTTACAGATTACTACAGACTGTTCTGTTTTTTACAGATTCTGTTTTGCGTGTGTTGTTTGCTTATTTTGATGAATCTATGGCTAGTAAAAGAGTTTATAATCCATAGAGAAGTTGGAATACGGTAGATTTAACACCAATATAAATAAAGAATGAGTTCATTACAGTACCTTAAAGTAGTCTTTTGTTTTCTTTCTCTAACGGAGCTCACGAGATTTCTATTGAGTTTTGTGTTGTGAAGTTTTCAAGTTTTGGGTGAATTCTTTTGATGGATTATGGAACAAGGAGTGGCAAGAGCCTAAGCTTGGGTATTCCCATGGCACCCCAAGATAATCCAAGGACACCAAAATTCAAAGCTTGGGGATGCCCCGAAGGCATCCCTCTTTAAATCCACTTCCGCCGGTAATTTACTTGGAGCTATACTTTTATTCACCAACATGATATGTGTTTTGCTTGGAGCGTCTTGTATTATTTATGCCTTTTGCTTGTTAGTTTACCACAATCATCCTTGCTGTACACACCTTTTGTGAGAGCCGTACATGATTTGGAATTTGTTAGAATACTCTATGTGCTTCACTTATATCTTTTGAGCTTGATAATTTTGCTCGTAGTGCTTCACTTATATCTTTTGAGCTTGATAGTTTTGCTCTAGTACTTCACTTATATCTTTTAGAGCATGGTGGTGGATTTGTTTTAAAGAAAATTGATCTCTCATGCTTCACTCACATCATTTTGAGAGTCGTTAACAGCATGGTAATTTGCTTAATGTTAATATACTTGGTGTTTGAGATATGTGAAACTTTCTTTTGAGTGAATTGAATACTAAGATAAATTTAATGCTTAATAATTGTTTTGGGATATGGAGGTAATAATATCAAAGTCGTGCTAGTTGATAATTGTGAATTTGAGAAATACTTGTGTTGAAGTTTGCAAGTCCCGTAGCATGCACGTATGGATAAAGTTGTGTCACAAATTTGAAGCATGAAGTGTACCTGGCTTGTGCATCCTTATGAGTGGCGGTCGGGGACGAGCGATGGTCTTTTCCTACCACTCTATCCCCCTAGGAGCATTGTGCGTAGTACTTGATTTTTGATGGCTTCTAAATTTTTGCAATAAGTATATGAGTTCTTTTGACTAATGTTGAGCCCATGGATTATATGCACTTTTATCTTTCCGCACTTGCTAGCCTCTTCAGTACCGTGCATTGCCCTTTCTCACCTTAAGAGTTGGTGCAAACTTCGCCGGTGCATCCAAACCCCGTGATATGATATGCTCTTTCACACATAAACCTCCTTATATCTTCCTCAAAACAGCTACCATACCTACCTATCATGGCATTTCCATAGCCATTCCGAGATATATTGCCATGCAACTTCCATCATCATTATTATGACATACATTACTTTTGTCATATTGCCATTGCATGATCATGTAGCTGACATCGTATTTGTGGCCAGGCTACCATGCATTATTTTCCATACATGTCACTCTTGATTCATTGCACCATCCCGGTACACCGCCGGAGGCATTAATATAGGGTCATATTTTGTTCTAAGTTTCGAGTTGTAATTGTTGAGTTGTAATAGAAATAAAAGTGCGATGATCATCATTATTAGAGCATTGTCCCAAGTGAGGAAAGGATGATGGAGACTATGATTCCCCCGTAAGTCGGGATGAGACTCCGGACGAAAAAAAAGAGGCCATAAAAAGAGAGAGAGAGAGAAAAGGCCCCAAAATAAATAAATAATATATAATAAAAAAAAGAGAAAAAGAGAGAAGGGACAATGCTACTATCTTTTTACCACACTTGTGCTTCAAAGTAGCACCTTGTTCTTCATGTAGTGAGTCTCATATATTGTGCTTCAAAGTAGCACCTTGTTCTTCATGTAGTGAGTCTCATATATTGTGCTTCAAAGTAGCACTAAGATCTTCATAATAGAGAGTCTCTCATTTTGTCACTTTCATATACTCGTGGGAATTTTCATTATAGAACTTGGCTTGTATATTCCAATGATGGGCTTCCTCAAAGTGCCCTAGGTCTTCGTGAGCAAGCAAGTTGGATGCGCACCCACTTAGTTTCTTTTGTAGAGCTTTCATATACTTATAGCTCTAGTGCATCCGTTGCATGGCAATCCCTACTCCTCATGTTGACATCAATTGATGGGCATCTCCATAGCCCGTTTTTATCCTCGTCGATATGATATTTTCTCCTTTTTTGTCTTCTCCACACAATCCCATCATCATATCTCTATTCCACCCATAGTGCTATACCCATGGCTCGCGCTCATGTATTGCGTAAAGGTTGAAAGAGTTTGAGACTATTTGAGTATGAAACAATTGCTTGGCTTGTCATCGGGGGTATAGAAGTTGCGAACATCTTTGTGTGACGAAAATGAAGCATAGCCTAACCATATGATTTTGTAGGGATGAGCTTTCTTTGGCTATGTTATTTTGAGAAGAGATAATTACTTTGATTAGTATGCTTGAAGTATTATTATTTTTATGTCAATATGAACTTTTGTCTTAAATCTTTCGGATCTGAATATTCATATCACAAGTAAGAAGATTTATATTGAAATTATGCCAAAGTATCACTCCACATCAAAAATTCTCTTTTTATCATTTACCTACTCTAGGACGAGCAGGAATTAAGCTTGGGATGCCCGATACGTCTCCAACATATCTATAATTTTTTATTGCTCCATGCTACTTTATCTACTGTTTTGGACTATATTGGGCTTTATTTTCCACTTTTATATTACTTTTGGGACTAACCTATTAACCGGAGGCCCAGCCCAGAATTGATGTTTTTTTTGCCTATTTTAGTGTTTCAAAGAAACGGAATATCAAATGGAGTCCAAACGGAATGAAACCTTCGGGAATTGATCTTCTCACCGAACGTGATCCAGGAGACTTGGACCCTACTCCAAGAAGTGCCAGAGGCGGTCACGAGGGTGGAGGGCGCGCCTGGCGCGCCCCACCTCGTGGGCCCCCGACGCCCAATCGACGCATTCTTCCTCCTATATATACCTCGCACTTCCCAACAGATCGTGAGGAGGAGCCAAAAACCTAATTCCACCGCTGTACCTTCTTGTATCCACGAGATCCCATCTTGGGGCTTGTTCTGGAGCTCCGCCGGAGGGGGCATCCACCACGGAGGGCTTCTACATCAACACCATAGCCCCTCCGATGAAGTGTGAGTAGTTTACTTCAGACCTTCGGGTCCATAGCTAGTAGCTAGATGGCTTCTTCTCTCTTTTTGGATCTCAATACAATGTTCTCCCCCTCTCGTGGAGATCTATTCGATGTAATCTTCTTTTTGCGGTGTGTTTGTTGAGACCGATGAATTGTGGGTTTATGATCCAACTTATCTATGGAAAATATTTGATTCTTCTCTGAATTCTTTTATGAATGATTGAGTTATCTTTGCAAGTCTCTTCGAATTATCCGTTTGGTTTGGCCAACTAGATTGGTAGTTCTTGCAATGGGAGAAGTGCTTAGCTTTGGGTTCAATCTTGCGGTGTCCATACCTAGTGACAGAAAGGGTTGCAAGGCACATATTGTATTGTTGCTATCGAGGATAACAAGATGGGGTATTTAGCATATTGCATGAATTTATTCCTATACATCATGTCATGTTGCTTAAGGCGTTACTCTATTTTTAACTTAATACTCTAGATGCATGCTGGATAGCGGTCGATGAGTGGAGTAATAGTAGTAGATGCAGAATCGCTTCGGTCTACTTGTCTCAGACGTGATGCCTATATACATGATCATACCTAGATAACCTCATAACTATGCTCAATTCTGTCAATTGCTCAACAGTAATTTGTTCACCCACCGTAGAATATCTAAGCTCTTGGGAGAAGCCACTAGTGAAACCTATGGCCCCGGGGTCTATTCTCATCATATCAATCTCCATCACTTTTATACTTGCTTTGTTTTTACTTTGCTTTTACTTTTCACTTTGCATCTTTATACCAAAAATACCAAAAATATTATCTCTATCAGATCTCACTCTCATAAGTGGCCGTGAAGGGATTGACAACCCCTAATCGCGTTGGTTGTGAGTAGCTATCGTTTTGTGCAGGTACGAGGGACTTGCGCGTGGCCTCCTACTGGATTGATACCTTGGTTCTCAAAAACTGAGGGAAATACTTACGCTACTGTGCTGCATCATCCCCTCCTCTTCGGGGAAAACCAACGCAAGCTCAAGACATAGCAATACCTTGACTGAAGACTTTCTCAATTTTCTCAGTTCAATTTCTTCAGTTTGTTTGTCTTCATCCTGTGTATCCTGTGTTTACGCTTTCTGTACTCTGTGTGTGTTTTCTTTTCATCATGATGACCATCCTTATGTTCTGTTATGTTTATATCTGAGTACTTATTCCGCTGCAAGTAGTTCTTCTCTGAGGGATTTCCTCACTCAGAAATTCCTAAGTGAAAAATTCATAAAAATCGCCTATTCACCCCCCTCTAGTCAACTTAACGCACTTTCAGATGAACTAATCATATTTACAAAAACAAGATAGGTCGAGTTGATACCAGATTTTCCTCATCTCAATCATTTCATCATATATCGTCATTATTGCCTTTCACTTGCACGACCGAACTGTGTGGATAATAATAAGAGTGCATGTGCATTGGACTTGTCGGCGTTCTGGGAATGGGGGTCCCCAGACTTGCCTGCCTGTGGCCTGCGGCGTGGCTCGAAGGAGGCCCAGCACGGCCCATCTTCATCAACGCAAGCTCAAGACCCTCGCGAGGGGCCAAGCCTCGCAGGCGGACGACAAGGAGCTTCCTCGTGCACGGCCTCGTCAGCCTGGCTCATGAGGAGGCGGAGAGTTCAAGGCAGGGTACCTCGCGAGGTGCCCATGACGCAAGCCATGACGACCAAGGGCGCCCGGTCGGGCGCCGACCCAGAAGGTCCTCCTTTCCCCTTTGGTGCAAAGGGAGCAAGCGTAGGCGAGAGTATCAAGAGAAGGCATCCCTTTCGGTGCAACAAGACCAAGACCAGCCCAACAGCTGGAAGGGAGTCATCGTGGAGCCCAAGCAGGCGTCATCACCAGAGCCTTTGGCAGGCGAGTACCAACTTTAGTCAGGATGAGTGTACCCGTTGTTCCCCTTCAAAATGGCCAATTGTTGGCGCCCTTCCCGCTCAATATTTGGGAAGAGGCCCAGGGCCTTCGCCTATAAATAGGAGTAGCCACCCCCAGGACGGGGAGATCCGGATCCTCATCAAGAAACCGGTAGCTAGAGCGACTGAACACCACCTAGCAGTTCATCGCACCCGCCAAGAACAGACCCTCACGAGGCTGTTCTTCCTTGTATTGTTCCTCATCAGCCCAAGAGGCAATCCACCACACAACACACACTGGAGTAGGTATTACACCACAATGGTGGCCCGAACCAGTATAAATCTCGTGTCTCTTGTGCTGTTCCGCTAGTAGTTTAGGTCCCAGCAATTCGGCGAGGTGCGAGACGGTGGAGGGTTGGATCTCCGCGCGCACCCCAGTGTTCGAACCTCAAGGGTCTGCCGGAACCCGAAATCCGACATTTGGCACGCCAGGTAGGGGTGCGCCGGAATCTGCCTTCCGTCGCCTCGTTCTTCCCCGACCACCGCAACCATGTCTCACGCTCGTTGGGCTCGCGCCGAGCGCCGAGCCACCCTCGCCTCGCATGTCTCCCGGACGTCTTCCGACGGCGGGCGCCCTCGTCGTTCCTCACCGCCCGCTGTCAACACCGCCACCGGCACGGCGGGGAACGGGCAGCAAGCATCGTCCCTGCGCTCCACGGCGACCTGCAGGGAGGAGCCGCAGCTTCCTCGTCACCCGCCCGTCGCGCGGTTCCTCCGGTCGTCGCGGCCCTCTGGCGGCTCGCAGCGCCGCCTTCCAGCCGCCATGTCAAGACATTCATCCGCCGGGTCGGTGCCGCCTCCACGCGGAAGGGGGCTCCCTCGGGCCGGACGGAGCCGTCGGCCGAGCTGACCTTCGACTCTCGGGACCACCCCACCAACTCGGCCGGCTCGGGTGCGCTCCCCATGCTCTGCACACCCACCATCTGCCAGGTTGCCATCACCAGGACCCTCATCGACGGCGCGGCGCCGCCTCAACATACTCTCGGCCGAGGCCTTCAACCTCCTCTGCGTACCCGAGAGCGGCTGCAGCCCAGCCGGCCTTTTTCGGGCGTGGGAGGAGGGTCATCCAACTCCTTGGGGCAAATCCGGCTCCCGGTGACCTTTCGCACCTCGACAACTTCCGCACGGAACTGGTCGACTTCAACATCGCCCCCATCGGCCTCCCCTACAATGCCATCCTTGGCTATCCAGCATTGGCCAAATTCATGGCCGCAACCCACCCGGGGTTCAACCTCATGAAGATGCCCGGGAGCAGCGGTGTCCTCACCGCGCCCGGGGATACCGAAGGTGCCATGAAGCGCCAGGCTCGCCCTCAAGACGGGCGGGTCAAGCAGCCCGCCGATGCAGAAGCCCTCAAGCCCAAGGGGGCTGCACCGACCAAGAAGAAGCAGTTGTTCACTCAAGACAAGGCGGAAACCAAGCAAATACTTGTCGACGAGGACGGGTCCACAAACGCCACCTTCACCATAGGCGCCAACCTCGAGCCCGAACAGGAGGAAGCCCTGGTCAAGTTCCTGCGTGCGAACAAGAAGGTGTTCGCTGGGAGCCCGATCAGCTGGCGGGGATCCCACGGGGCGTAATCGAGCACCACCATAACGTGTGCCCCAACGTGCGTCCCGTGAAGCAGAAGGCGAGAAGGCAGTCCACTGAAAAGCAGGCCTTCATCGTCCAAGAGACCCGCAAGCTAGAAGTCAGGGGTTATTCGCGAGGTCCGCTACCAGTTGGATCGCCAACCCGTGGTGGTGCCAAAGAAGGGAGGAAAGGAGCGCATGTGTCGACTTCATCAACCTCAACAAAGCATGCCCGCAGGATCCGCTCCCGCTCCCTCGCATCGACCGGATCGTCGATTCCACCGCCGAGTGTGACCTGTTATGCTTCTTGGGCGCCTTTTCCGGGTATCACCAAATCAAGATGGCGGTGGAAGACGTGGAAAGACGGCCTTCTTAACCCCGTGGAGTGTATCGCTATACATGCATGCCATTCAGGCTGCAACGCTGGGGCAACCTTCCAAATGCTCATGCACATCACCTTGGGCCCACAGCTCGGAAAGAATGTGGAGGCTTACGTCGGCGACATCGTGGTGAAGTCTCATGAGGCCAAGACCTTGATACAAGACCTGGAAGAAACCTTCATGAGCCTCAACGCAGTGAGCTCGCGGCTCAACCCGGAGAAGTGTGTGTTTGGAGTTCCCTCGGGCAAGCTCTGGGCTTCCTCATGTCCCACCGAGGCATCGAGGCCAACCTTAAAAGGTCAAGGCAGTTGAGGACATGAGCCCACCAAAGACAATCGTGGAAATGCGTAAGCTCATGGGCGCGTAGCAGTGCGCTGGGCCGTTTCATCTCCCGGCCCGGGGAGCGGGCGCTGCCTTTCTTCCACCGATGAAGAAAAGGGCCCTTCAATGGACTGAAGAGGCCGACAAAGCGTTCCAAGAACTCAAGAGGTACCGACCAGCCCTCCAGTTGATGGTGGCCTCGCCCTCGGGGAGCCCTTGGTACTCTACCTCGCCGCCACTCCCTACTCGCTAAGCGCAGCCCTGATGGCGATTAGGGAGGAGCGTCGAGCCAAGACCACGGCGGCCACCCGAGCTAAGGCAAGGCGAATCAAGGAAATCGCGAAGCCCGACCATAGCGGAAGAAGATCAACCGTCGTAGCAGAGCACACCAAGGGCGGGAGAGGCCCTCCATCCAAGCACCCAGCTTCTGGAGGCGCCGTCACCTCGGGAGGCACCACAGCTTCCGGAAGACGCCACCAGCACCGACGCCCCTAGCCTTGTCGAGCACCCGGTGTACTTCGTCAGCACAGTGTTACGGGATGCGAGGGCAAGGTACCCCATGCCGCAGAAGCTCCTCCTCGCGCTGTTGGTGGCTTCGCGCAAGCTGCTGCACTACTTCCAAGGTCATCCAATCAAGGTTGTCTCGGCATACCCCCTGGAGAGGGTGCTCAGGAGCCCCAACTCGGCCGGAAGGGTCGCCGAGTGGAACATTGAGCTGCAAGCATTCCAGCTCGAGTTCAGCACAACCAGAGTCATCAAGGGGGCTGCGCTGGCAGATTTCATGGCCGAATGGATGAAGCACCGGCCTCGGGGCGGTGAGGATCGATCCCTCTCCCGAGGCGAAGCGCCCGAAGGTTGGGTCATGTACTTGACAGTGTTCTCTGCAGTGGGGTCAAGGTGCTCATATCTCCCGCCAGACAAGCTCTACTATGATGTGCAGCTCTGTTTCAAAGGCGAGAAGGTCTCCAACAATATAGCAGAATCACGAGGGGCTGATAAGCGGTCTCAAGGCTGCCACCGCCTGGGGTGAAGCGCCTTACCATCAAGGGCGATTCGCAGCCTCGTCAATTTCTCCAACAAGGTGTACGAGCCAAGAGATGAATACATGGAGGCCTACCTTGCGGAGGTCCGCAGGATGGAGAAACAGTTCTGGGGGTTGGAGCTGCAGCACGTGCCCCGCGACACCAATCAAGAGGTCGACGACATCCCCAAACGAGCCTCCAGGAGGTTACCCCAGGAGCCGGGCGTCTTTGAGGAACGACTCTTCAAGCCCTCAGCCCTGCCGCCGTTATCAAGCACAGCACAGCCTCGGGTGGAGCTCCCTCAGCCACCTGCCTCGGGAGCCCCAGCCTGTGGCCCGGCCTCAGGAGCACGCCTGCTCCTAACGATGGAACCTCAAGAGGGTGCTTTGGATCACGGAGCTCAAGAGTTACTTAACGCATGGAACTTTGCCGGAGAAGGAGGAGGAGGCAGAGCGTGTGGCGGGCAAGCCACGGCATACAACATCATGGATGGAGAGCTCTACCGGAAACGACCGAACGACGTATCCCTGCGCTGCATCACCAAGGAACAGGGGAAGGAACTGCTGGCAGATATACATGGTGGAGATTGTGGGCACCATTCGCTAAATCACGGGCCCTCGTCGGCAAGAAGCGTTCAGCGGTTTCTATTATTGGCCCATCGCGCTCAATGACGCTGTTGAACTCGTGAAGGCTTGCGAGGCTTGCCAATTCCATGCCAAGCAGATCCACCAGCCAGCCAGGAGGTCTCGCAAACCATCCCCTCACTTGGCCATTCACGATGCAGGGGCTGGACATCCTGGGCCCTTTTCCACGGGCGCCAGGGGGCTATCGCTACCTCTACGTCGCCGTGGACAAATTCACCAAGTGGGCCGAAGTCGAGGCCGTCCGCACCATCCCCGCTGGTTCTGCGGTCAAGTTCATCAAGGGCATCGTGAGCCGGTTCGGAGTGCCGAACCGCATCATCACCGACAACGGTTCGCAGTTCACCAAGAACCTTTTTAAAACGCATCGCGCTAACCTTGGGACGCAGATATGTTACGCTTGGCGCACTTCGCAGCAATGGACAGGCCGAGCGGGCCAACGCAGAGGTCCCGAGAGGCCTCAAGACCAGGACGTTCAAGAAGAAAGCTGGAAGCTCGCGGCAGAGGCTGGTATGACGAAGCTTCCGTCCGTGTTGTGGTCCATCCGCACAACCGCAACCAAGCCAACCGGGAGACCCCTTCTTCCCTGGTCTACGGAGCCGAAGCGGTCCTCCCTCACGAGGTCAAGCGTCGATCCGCGCGGGTCCTGGCGTTCGATGAAACGCTATAGGACGCCATGCGGGGGACGGCCCTCGTGCTGGGGGAGGAGCGCCGTCGAGAAGCTGCGCTGCGAGCGGCAAGGTACCAGCAGGCACTCCAGCGATACCACTGCCGCAACATCCGCCCCAGAACTCTCGAGGTAGGGGACCTCGTGCTCGGCGGGTCCTCTCTGTGAGGGACTGCATAAGCTCTCTCCCATGTGGGAGGGCCCGTTCAAGGTTGTTCATGTTTCCGTGCCTGGCTCCGTGCGCTTGGAGACTCAAGAGGGAGTACCTATACGTAACGCTGTGGAACATCCAAACCTCCGGAGGTTTTACCCCTAAAAGGCCCAAAGGTTCGTGAAGAAGGCGAAGTGCCCTGTGAAGCTCATTCTTTTGGAAAAGGCCCAAAGGTTCGTGAAGAAGGCGAATGCCTGTGAAGCTCATTCTTTTTGGAAAAGGCCCAGTGCCTGTGAAGAAGGCGAATGCCTGTGAAGCTCATTCTTTTTGGAAAAGGCCCAGTGCCTGTGAAGAAGGAGAATGCCTGTGAAGCTCATTCTTTTTGGAGAAGGCCAAGAGCCTGTGAAGAAGGCGAACGCCTGTGAAGCTGTCGCGTTCTGGAAAGGGCCCGGAGCCCGTGAAGAGGGCCAACGCCCGTGAAGCTTGCTTCCCAGAAGAAAGGCCCAGAGCCTGTGAAGAAGGCAAACGCCTGTGAAGCTGTCGCGTTCTGGAAAGGGCCCGGAGCCCATGAAGAAGGCCAACGCCCGTGAAGCTTGCTTCCCAGAAGAAAGGCCCAGAGCCTGTGAAGAAGGCGAACGCCTGTGAAGCTGTCGCGTTCTGGAAAGGGCCCGGAGCCCGTGAAGAGGGCCAACGCCCGTGAAGCTCGCTTCCCAAAAGAAAGACCCGGAGCCTGTGAAGAGGGCCAACGCCTGTGAAGCTCGCCGCCCGTGACACTCTCACGTTATAATGAGTTGGGGCTGTACACGCCCTGGAGTCTCAGGAGTGCCGGCCTCAGGCCCTGGGGCTCCCTCCCACGCCCAGTGGCAGCTATTAGCTCCTCGTTGGTGAGAAGACGTCAAAGACTTGACTAGGTGCCTGGACGCGGCCTTTTCATTTGCTTTCAGCTTGACTAGTTATTCCCATTTGGAGTTTTTATCGAAACTATCGCCATCTTTTGGTCTCATGGTTCTTCGATCTTTTTCGCTCTCTCTGCCTCGATTTCTCTTGCGTGGGGACTCGCGAGGCAGAAGCCTCGAGCCCCATGAGCATTCCTGCCCCTATCGCTCAAGTTTTCACGGCCCCGTCCACACCGAGCACCCTCCCCGACCATGCCTCACGGGCAGCACAACGCGAACACGGGGCCTGGATCGGTCTCCCCCGCGGCCACGGCTGGAGTTCACTTGCGAATGGGCGTACAACAGAAAGCAACAGTATCAGGATAACAAAAGCAGTACAATAATTAACGGCGTTAACCTAAACGCGCCATGCAGGGCCACACATTGTTGCCATTTTGCGCAGGAGAAAAGAAAGGAAAAGGACAAAAGCAGGTGAAGCACGCCCCTTGCCGGCCCTCTTGGAAGGCTCGAGCCGTCTCCGGAGCTCAGGCGGACTCCCTCTCGCGCTTCACCGGGGCGCGGCGGCAAGCGGACCCGCTGCCACCGCCCAAGCAGGCGCGGCAGCGTGGGGGCTGGCCGCGGACGCTGCTGGAAGAATCACCCGAAGAAGAGTTGGTGAAGCGTGAGGAATCACGGGCATCGCCAGCCGCCCGCGCGCTGCCCTCTTCATCCACGCCGGGGCTGAGTCCTCGACCACGGTCGTCGTCTTCAAGGCAGCACCCCATGCGGCGACCGTCTTCCCCGAACACCCTCACGTAGAGGGTGGCGTCGCCGTCGTACTTGAAGTGCAGGGAGCACCAGCGGCGAAGACCACGCAGCGGCGAATGTCTCGCCACCATGGGTCGTGAACAGTTCCCTCAGCAGAGACCTCCGGAGAAGCCCACGAAGCCCGGCTGCAGCAGCCATCCGCCTGGAGCCGAGAGGCCACCAGGCGCCACTGGGAGCTCACCCAGGAGGAAGCGCGGGAGCTGAAGCCGGACGCCGGACGGCTCCTCCGCCCTCACCATGAACTCCGGCAGCGCTTCAGCAGCATGGAGGCGCGGCCTCGGGGGACGTGTGGCCGGGGCATGCCCTCCGACCATGGCCAGCCGCTCGTCGCCACGCTGAGAGACTCCCCCACGACCGCGGGGGACCGCCGTGGAGGCCACGGGATGCTTGCGAGGGCGACTTCGACCACGCTTAGGCGGAGGAGAGGAAGACTCGACCTGACGGCCCTTCCCCTTCTTTGCGGCCGCAAACTTCCTTGGTGGAGCCATGGAGAAGAAGGAGAGACAAGAAGGGATAGACTGGAAGGGCGCGCGCCGTTCTGTACTTATAACCGGCGAAGGCCAACCGTCGGCCTCCACGATCACCGGTAATCATGACCGACTCTGCATGCAGGGACTTGTCGGATCCGGGTGATTACCGAGGCATCATGGGGAAGCAGTGTGCACGCGTCCAATCAACCGCCACGCGTCACCCAAGACCGCAGGGCTTAGGGCCCGTGACGCTTCGCACTTGCCCTTTCGCCTCTCTGCTCGGCCAAGTTCGGGCGCGCCGTGGGCCCGGGGGCTACTGTCGGCGTTCTGGGAACGGGGGTCCCCAGACTTGCCTGCCTGCGGCCTGCGGTGTGGCTCGAAGGAGGCCCAGCACGGCCCATCTTCATCAACGCAAGCTCAAGACCCTCGCGAGGGGCCAAGCCTCGCGGGGCGGACGACAAGGAGCTTCCTCAGGCACGGCCTCGTCAGGCTGGCTCATGAGGAGGCGGAGAGTTCAAGGCAGGGTACCTCGCGAGGTGCCCATGACGCAAGCCATGACGACCAAGGGCGCCAGTCGGGCGCCAGCCCGTGCAGTGTCCTCCTTTCCCCTTTGATGCAAAGGGAGCAAGCGCATGCGAGAGTATCAAGCAAAGGCTTCCCTTTCGGTGCAACAAGACCAAGACCAGCCCAACGGCTGGAAGGGAGTCATCGGGGAGCCCAAGCAGGCATCATCACCAGAGCCTTTGGCAGGCGACCAACTTTAGTCAGGATAAGTGTACCCGTTGTTCCCCTTCAAAATGGCCAATTGTTGGCGCCCTTCCCGCTCAATATTTGGGAAGAGGCCCAGGGCCTTCGCCTATAAATAGGAGTAGCCACCCCCAGGGCGGGGAGATCCGGATCCTCATCAAGAAACCGGTAGCTAGAGCGACTGAACACCACCTAGCAGTTCATCGCACCCGCCAAGAACAGACCCTCACGAGGCTGTTCTTCCTTGTACTGCTCCTCATCAGCCCAAGAGGCAATCCACCACACCACACACTGGAGTAGGGTATTACACCACAATGGTGGCCCGAACCAGTATAAATCTCGTGTCTCTTGTGCTGTTCCGCTAGTAGTTTAGGTCCCAGCGATTCGGCGAGGTGCGAGACGGTGGAGGGTTGGATCTCCGCGTGCACCCCAGTGTTCGAACCTCAAGGGTCTGCCGGAACCCGAAATCCGACAGGACTAATCTGGAATCTGCAAAAAATTATTCAAAGGAGAAGACAAAGTAATATGGGCTCTTTGTTAGATCAACAATAATACATATGAGAGCCACTCAATATTTTCATCGTGGTCTTCTCCTTTCGACCCAAAGAAAATAAAAAGAATTTCAAGAAACACACTGAAATGTTTTTGGATTTTTTGTTTTCTGAAGATAGTAAAAACAAGAACGAGAACAACTATTTACAAGGGAAAGCTCCCAATAAGCAAAAGAAGAACGAGATATCTTTTTGGATTTTCTTTTATGCTACTACTAAATAAAAATGGAAAGGAAACTAGAAAGAAATTACAACCATTTTTTATTTTCTCAAAAAATTTCAAACACATAAGAAGAAAACATGAAAAATAAAATAAACTAACATGGATAATACAATGAAAAAGTATGAACACAAACAACTGGAATGAGTGTGTGAACATGAATGTAATGTCGGTGGGAAATACGTACTCCCCCAATCTTAGGATTTTGGCCTAAGTTGGTATAAGCCCATAGATCAAAGTAGCCCTCTCCGGAGTGCTGAAGAGGATCCTGGGGGTTCCACTGGTTAGCGAGCTCCTGCGGCTCCCACTGATAAATAGACTCCTGATATGGATCAGGTTATGGCTCTGGCTCAGGAACTGGGGATCACGTCTGCTCCCAGTATGCATAAATGTCCCCGGGAAAAATGAGGTACCTGCCTGAATGAATATCGAACAAAGAAGGTGCATGCAAAGTAATAATCTGACAGGTATCATGGCTAAATACAAGGTTGTAAATGAGTCTCTTACCCCTTTCATCGCCAATAAAATCATGTGCTACCATACTGTTATAGTCTAAATATATGGTGTGTAGCAGCTTCTCCTCTTCCTCATCATGCCTAATGGGTATCTCGAAGCGTCTAGCAAGGCGTGAGGCATAGATACCTCCAAGATAGGACCCCTCGAACAGTTTAAACTCAACTGTCGAGCAACCTTGGCGCCCAAACTAAAAGTTCTATCACGAAGTAAAGCATGGCGCAAAATAGCGAGGTCAGGGACACAAAGGCCTCCACTATCTCCACGACCCATTAAACATCTCCCCACAATAAAGAGTAATAGCGCAAAACAGGAAAAATGCAAACTATCCACTCTCGCTTCCAACACTCCTCTCATTTCCCCTACGGTAACTTCATGAATAAAATCTTCCACGTCTCTAGGACGTGGTTCATCGGTGCTGCCCTCATAAGGTAATTTGCAAACCTTGCAAAAGTCATAAATCATCATCTCCTTATGCTCATCATATAAATAAAACTCTACCGTGGGTGGTGATTTCCTAGCATGAAAGTGAAAATTTTGAACGAAAGTGCTAGTGAGTAGGAGGTATTGATCACACTTATCATGGAGGAAGTCGGTGATGCCTGCATTATCATCAAAATAATAGAAATCCTCATAAATTCTGGCTGCCCTCAAGAATGCATCACTTGGCCATTCACACGTCCGGACCTCCCACGGTGCGAGGAAGGTTGTATTTGGGCTTTATCTTCTCTTCATTTTCATTTTCCTTTGAAACCCGGCTTGAAGAGCCTCTGAACCATCTTTTCGTCATTTCTTTTCTCTGAAAATTTCTGAAATTTTTAGTGACTCAAAATAAAAGTGAACCAAACTCAACAAAATTGATAGAAACTACTCCTACAAGTGCCTAGAGGCTATATCATGCATCAAAACTACTTTGGACCATATAAATTTGACATGCAAGCTCAAGAACAAGGTCACCACAGAAGCAAAAATTTGCAATAAATAAAGCACTAGAACAAAAACTAAATGGGCCATTGGAGGAGTCACATACCGAAGAACAATCCCTCAAAATAGTTTTGCAAATGGAGCTTTGCACAAGGAGATAAAAAATGGCAGCAAGATGAGCTAGAACACGGGTTTGAGCAATGGCATGATTTTTTCTGGAGGAAGACGAAGTGGATGGGTGCTGCAATAAGTGAGGGGGACCCACAAGGCAGGGGGGTGCACCCGGGGGGTAGGGCGCCCCTCCACCCTTGTGGTCCACTGGTGTAGCCCCCTTGTGCATTCTTAGTGCGAGAAATTCTAAAATATTCTATAAAAAGTCATACTAAATTTTCAGGGCATTTGGAAAACTTTTATTTTCGGGACATTTTTTTATTGCATGGATAATTCAAAAAACCAACGAATAATACTATTTTTGCTTTATTTAATCTAAATAACAGAAAGTAAAAGGTGGGTAGAGAAAGTTGTGCCTTCTAAATTCATCCATCTCATGCCCATCAAAAGGAATCTATTAACAAGGTTGATCAAGTCTTATTCACAAACTTCTTTCGAATAAACCGGAGGATTTTCGAATAACACTAGGTTACCTCAACGGGGATATGCATGTCCACAAAAATAAGAATATCTTATTTCTTTTTGACAGTAGGGAGAAGGGTTAATTGGATTCATGCCACTACAACTTTCACAACTTGGAAATATGCCATTACAAAAACCAAACTTGGAAAAATGCCACTACAACTTTCCTATACCTCTACTTATGCCATTTTCTTCAATACCTGACTAAATACTGCCCATATACTACCCATATCAGTTCACGTTGACGTAGCTTTATACCTGACTGATGCTCTGGCCCAAATTATCCCCTCCTCTGCTGCCTACTCTCTCTCCTCGGCGGCTCGACCTCGCCTACCCAAATACAACCCATATACTACCCGTATCGTGTATTGTCAGCCGGTCCGCCATGAAGCTACCCAGCTCAGCCTTGCAGAGGCACATCACGGCGCATAGCACGTCGTTGACGGTGTCCGATAGCCAGTCCAGCCGCACCGCAAGCTCACCCGTCCGCTTCTCCACTCCTGCGCGGGACATGCAGACCGACCTTTTCGTCTGGGGCACCCTCGTCGCCGATGGGCCTACCAGCGGCCTCGTCCACGGCTTCCACCTCGCCGGTGGCGGCGATGGCAAGGCTGGAGAGCTGGCTGGCGACGGCGACGGTTTCATTCCACGGGAGGAGACCAGGGGAAATAAGCCATGGTGTTCACGGCAAGGACGATGCGCAGCGACGGTCAACCGTTGGCGGCCACCGTGCAGTGGATCGACGAACGGGAGGTAAGGGAGCATCAGGGGAGGCGAGGAGGTAGCCCTGTCATGGTCCACGAGCGTGGCCCCTTGGTGGATCAACGATGAGGACGGCGACGAGGGGAGGTGGGTGGATTACGAGGCTGGAGAGGAGGCTTCGGCGGTCGACACAGGCGACGATGGCATTTCACGGGTCGTGGAACACGATGCTGGTGTCGACATAGGCAGCGACCACGGCTGTGTTGTTTCCCTCCTTGGGCCCAGCGGCGAGCGCGAGCATGCCGTCCCCAAGTGTGGCCTTGACGAGGTCCACTAGGTGCGCAAGCGCCGCGAGCGAAGAGGCCAACAAGGGTAGCATGGGTCTCGAGGCGCACGGCGAGCATGGGCGTCAAATCTTGAGGCCGGCACCGGCGCCGGTGCCTTGCGGTGGCCCTTAGAGCGGTGGAGTGGAGGTGTAGTAGGTGTGGTGCTTGTCGGTGAGGTACATCTTGCTAGCTAGCGAGTGGTGCGTGCACATCTAGGCTGAATGGAGCTCGCGGCGGCGTTGGGTAGGCGAGGCCGAGCCGCCGAGGAGAGAGAGTAGGCAGCAGAGGAGGGGATAATTTGGGCCAGAGCATCAGTCAGGTATAAAGCTACGTCAATGTGAACTGATATGGGTAGTATATGGGCAGTATTTAGTCAGGTTTTGAAGAAAATGGCATAAGTAGAGGTATAGGAAAGTTGTAGTGGCATTTTTCCAAGTTTGGTTTTTGTAATGGCATATTTCCAAGTCGTGAAAGTTGTAATGGCATGAATCCAATTAATCCTAGGGAGAATGAACTCAAAACCTCCAATAGTACTAGTTGAAAATTTTCCAATAGAATAGATACTATGAACTTGAGGTTGTTTCTTTGGAAAGTGTACCGTATGCTCATTACCATTAACATGAAAAGTGACATTGCCTTTGTTGCAATCAATAACAGCCCCTGTAGTATTCAAAAATGGTCTACCAAGGATGATCGACATACTGTCGTCCTCGGGGATATCAAGAATAACAAAGTCCGTTAAGATAGTAACGTTTGCAACCACAACAGACACATCCTCACAAATACCGATGGGTATAGCAGTTGATTTATCGGCCATTTGCAAAGAGATTTTAGTACGTGTCAACTTATTCAATTCAAGTCTATGATATAAAGAGAAAGGCATAACACTAACACCGGCTCCATGATCACATAAAGCAGTTTTAACATAGTTTCTTTCAATGGAGCATGGTATAGTTGGTACTACTGGATCTCCTAGTTTCTTTGGTACTCCACCCTTAAAAGTATAATTAGCAAGCAAGGTGGAAATTTCATCTTTCGGTATCTTTCTTTTATTTGTAGCAATATCTTTCATATACTTAGCATTAGGAGACATTTTCAGCATATCAGTCAAACGCATGCGCAAAAAGACAGGTCTAAGAATTTCAACAAAGCGCTCAAAATCCTCATCATCCTTTTTCTTGGATGGTTTAGGAGGAAAGGGAATGGGTTTCTGAACCCATGGTTCTCTTTCTTTACCATGTTTCCTAGCAATGAAGTCTCTCTTATCATAACGTTGATTCTTTGATTGTGGGTTATCAAGATCAACAACAGGTTCTACCTCCACATCATTATCATTACTAGGTTGAGAATCAACATGAACATCACTATTAATATTATTACTAGGTTCATGTTCATCACCAGATTGTGTCTCAGCATCAGAAATAGAAATATCATTGGGATTCTTCGGTGTGTCGACAACAGGTTCACTAAAAGTATGCAAAGTCGTATTAGTTTTCTTTTCCTTTTTAGAAGGACTAGGTGCATCTGTATTAATTCTCTGAGAATCTTGCTCAGCTCTCTTAGGATGGCCTTCAGGATACAAAGGTTCCTCGGTCATTTTACCACCTCTGGTCATAACCCTAACAGCATTATCATTGTTCTTACTATTCAACTCATTGAGCAAATCATCATGTGCCTTAAGTACTTGTTCTACATGAGTTTTAACCATGGAAGCATGTTTACTAATAAGCTTAAGATCACTAACACTTGTACTCATATAATCACCCTAGCAGTCAAGCATGTAAGCATTACGTTTCAATTGTCTACTAACATAAGCATTGAAATTTTCTTGTTTAACAATAAAATTATCAAACTCATCCAAGCATTGACTAGCATACTTATTATGAGGAATATCACCTTCATCAAATCTATAGAGAGAATTTACCTTTACTACCAGTGTGGGGTTATCGAGACCATGTATTTCTTCAATAGGCGGAAAATTCTTAACAACTTCGGCTTTAGTACCTTTTTCTTTCTTAGTTTTGTTTACCTCTTGCATATCTTCAGGACTAAGAAATAGAATACCTCTTTTCTTCGAAGTTGTCTTAGGAGTTGCTTCAGGAAGTGTCCAATCATTATCATTGCTCAATATGTTATTCAATAGCAATTCAACTTGCTCAGTAGTTCTTTCCCTGAAAACACAACCAGCACAACTACCTAGGTGGCCCTAGAAGCATCGGTTAGTCCATTATAAAAGATATTAAGTAATTGGAGAAGCCTCCCCCAATCTTGTGGGAGGCTCTCTTCTTCAATTTTCACAAAGTTAAATATTTCCTTTAACGTAGCTTGTTTCTTATGGGCAGGGAATTTTTTTCCAGGGAAGTAGTAAATCATGTCCTGGGGACTACGCACACAACTACGAGCAAGAGAATTAAACCCTAACTTAGCACCACCTTTTAATGAGAAAGGAAACAACTTAAGAATATAGTAATAGCGAATTTTTTCCTCATGAGCAAATAGGGTGGCTATATCGTTCTATTTAGTAAGATGTGCCGCAATAGTTTCAGATTCATAACCATGAAAATGATCATATTCAACCAAAGTAATTAACTCAGGATCGACAGAGAATTCATAATCCTTATCAGTAACAAAGATAGGTGAAGTAGCAAACTTAGGATCATATGGCATTCTAGCATTCAAAGATTTTTCGTTCCACTTGCACAATAATTTCTTAAGATCATCTCTATCCTTACAAGCAAGAAAGTCAATAGCTACCTCTCCATCCGTAACATAACCCTCAGGTGTAACAGGAATTTCTTATCTAGGAGAGCTAGTCTTATCAGGTGTTTCAAAGTTTCCAGTTTCAATAATTTCATCAGTTTTAAATATCATCATCTTCAACAGAATCAATAGTTCTAACTCTAGCAAGATGTTCATCAAGTAATTCACCCAGTGGCACGGTTTTATCAAGCAAAGTAGTAGCATCATAAGCATCATTCATAGCAGAAGTAGCATCATCAATAACATGCGACATATCAGAATTAATAGAAGGTGTAGGTGTCGCAAGCTTACTCAAAACAGAGGGTGAATCAAGTGCAGAGCTAGATGGCAGTTCCTTACCTCCCCTCGTAGTAGAGGGAAAAATCTTGGTTCTAGTATTTTTCAAATTCCTCATAGTGATTAACAGATATAAATCCCAAGTGACTCAGAGAATAGAGCTATGATCCCCGACAACGGCTCCAGAAAAAGGTCTTGATAACCCACAAGTATAGGGGATCGCAACAGTTTTCGAGGGTAGAGTATTCAACCCAAATTTATTGATTCGACACAAGGGGAGCCAAAGAATATTCTCAAGTATTAGTAGCTGAGTTGGCAATTCAACCACACCTGAAAGACTTAATATCTAAAACAAAGTATTTAGTAGAAAATTAGTATGGAAGTATCGGAAACGATGGCAAAAATAACAGTAGCAGTTTTGTAGCAATTGTAACAATGACAGCGGCAAAGTAACGTAGCAAAGATCAATATGTGAAAATCTCGTAGGAAATGGATAATTGATGGATTATTATGTCGGATGGCATTCATCATGCAACAGTTATAACCTAGGGTGACATAGAACTAGCTCCAATTCATCAATATAATGTAGCATGTATTCCGAATATAGTCATACGTGCTTATGGAAAAGAAATTGCATGACATATTTTGTCCTACCCTCCCGTGGCAGTGGGGTCCTAGTGGAAACTAAGGGACATTGAGGCCTCCTTTTAATAGAGAACCGGACCAAAGCATTAGCACTTAGTGAATACATGAACTCCTCAAACTACGGTAATCACCGGAAAGAATCCCAATTATTGTCACCTTGGGGTATGCGGATCATAACTCATAATAGGTGTCTACAACTTGCAAGATAGGATCAAGAACACAAATATATTCATGAGAATATAATAGGTTCATATCTAAAATCATGGCACTCGGGCGCTAGTGACAAGCATTAAGCATATCAAAGCCATAGCAACATCAATCTCAGAACATAGTGGATACTAGGGATCAAACCCTAACAAAACTAACTTGATTACATGATAAATCTCATCCAACCCATCACCGTCCAGCAAGCCTACGATGGAATTACTCACGCATGGCGGTGAGCATCATGAAATTGGTGATGGAGGATGGTTGATGATGATGATGGGGTCGATTTCCCCTCTCCGGAGCCCCGAACGGACTCCAGATCTGACCTCCAGATGAAGAACAGGAGGTGGCGGCGGCTCCATATCGTAAAAGGCGATGAATCCTTCTCTCTAATTTTTTCCCCGCCGAACGTGAATATATGGAGTTGGAGTTGAGGTCAGTGGAGGTCCAGGGGACCCACAAGGCAGAGGGCGCGCCCTAGGGGGGCGCCCTCCACCCTTGTGAAAAGCAGGTGGGTCCCCTCTGGTTGATTATTTCGCCAATATTTTTTATGTATTACAAAAATATTCTCCATGGATTTTTAGGTCATTCCGAGAACTTTTATTTCTGCACAAAAATAACACCAAGGCAATTCTGCTGAAAACAATGTCAGTCCGGGTTAGTTCCATTCAAATCATGCAAATTAGAGTCAAAAACAAGGGCAAAAGAGTTTGGAAAAGTAGATACGATGGAGACGTATCAGTAAGTTATGCGCTTGCGCTACCCTGGCACGGTAGGCAGGCATAGCCTTGTGTGCCCGTAGTTGTTTTGGTACCATTGTCCCCATTTGGGACCGTTTTGTTTTGCCATGCCGGTGGCCGTTGGATGTATGGAGTGGCATCGGGGACACCCATGACTTAGCCCAAAGGGGAGTTGGTCAGAGTGGCTGGGAGAGTGTCATGGCAATAGATTAGTTCTGTCGGAACGTCGTTGGTCCACCCAAATGGGAGTTCGCGGCCATGGGTTCTGTGGTGTGGGTACAGTGTACTAACCTCTGTAGAGTGTGTTTAATCTATCGATAGCCGCGTCCTCAGTCATGGACACAGTTCGTAGTAGGTCACACCATGGTTCAAGAGAAATATTTAACCTACACACTAAAGTTATACTTGTGGCACTTGGTGTGATGGTGAAGTTGTTGGAATTGTCGAGATGGTTTCTTTTGTGATCCGGAGGTGATCATCGTGGTAAGATGCTGTTCGCGGTTACGAGGTAACCAAGATGGTAAGCGGGTTCGAGAGACCCTGTTGTAAGCACTGCCACTTCATGAGTAGCATGTTACGTTCTTGCATATAACCTGCTTAAATATCATGTTATTGTTTGCCATTGTTTCTTTATTTGTGTGAGGTTGTGAGTACATTCAAAGTACTCACCTGGCGTGTCATGCCAGTTTTAGGAGAAGCCGTACCAGAGTTGGAGTTGCATCGTTGCATCGCAGTCTAGGCCGTGTCCACATCATTGTCCCTGTGAGATGGAGTCCTTCTACAACGTCTTTCTGCTGCCGCATAGCTGTATCGTTATCTTCGAGCCCCCCTTCATGTTCATTAAATAATGTACATATGTGCAGTAGCATCGTGTGTGCCGCTTGGCCTCGCTACTTGATGTATTATCGAACCTATGTATCAATAAAGCAGTTGTCTTTCTATACCAAGTTGTTGTGTGTTGCTAGAAGACATGATCCGTGGGCTGGCAATGGAAGGTAAACCGGTTGCTCCGAGCGGCTGCCACCCGTCTCCAATGTATCTATAATTTTTGTTTGTTCCATGCTATTATAGTATCAATCTTGAATGTTTTATATGCGATTACAAGCAATTATATATCATTTTTTGGGACTAACCTAAGAACATAGTGCCCAGTACCAATAACTGTTTTTTGCATGTTTTTGTTTTTTCAAAATATCAGTACCAAATGAAGTCCAAATGCCATGAAACTTTTTGGAGATTTTTTCTGGACAAAAGAGACCCTTGAAGCTCCGAGAGAGGGCCAAAAGACAAAGGAGGTGGCCACGAGCCACCAGGGCACGCCCAGGGGGGTGGGCGTGCCCTGGTGCCTCGTGGTCATCTGGGTGCCCCCCTGTGATATTTATTTTCTCCAATATTTGTTATTTACTCCAAAATAAATCTCCATGAAATTTCAGCTCATTTGGAAATGTGCAGAATAGGTATCTCTGACATAGCTTTTTCAGGTCCAAAATTCCAGCTACCGGCAATCTCCCTCTTGATGTAAATCTTGCATATTAAGAGAGAAAATGCGTTAGAATTGCTCCACAAAGTGTTATACTAATTAAAACACTATAAATAACAGTAGGAAAACATGATGCAAAATTGACGTATCAACTCCCCCAAGATTAGACCTCGCTTGTCCTCAAGTGGAAGCCGATATCAATAATGATGACCACATGTTTAGAGAAAGAGGTGTCGATAAAAACAAAATATAGACATAGTAGCATCATGATCATTATTATAGTAGGAATAAACATTGCCATAAAACTTCTCATGAGCAAGTAACAATTCATCACAACAACGAAGTATAGGGCATAAACTTTCTTGAAAACTAACAAACTATGTTCTCAGTCAACAATGCAATTGCAATTCATCATATTTCCAGGAAGGGTCTCATGTAGGAGCTTTTTAGCAAGTCCACATACTCAAACATCATTTAGTCTTCTACGATTGCTAACAATGATAACATATATATGGAGCAAAATTTTTCAGCCAGACACATAGAAAGATAGGGGCTTATAATTCCACCTCCGAACTTATTCACCTCAAGGGTAATGTCAACAATAATAAATCATGATGACTCATATCCAACTGGATATATATGCCTAGATCTTTCCCCACCATATGATGCTTGCAAAAGAGAAAAATAAAAGGAAAAGAGGATAACACTATTGACTCTTGCATAAAAAGTAAATACATAAAAGTAAAAGATAGGCTCTTTCGAAGAGGGAAGGAGAGGTTGTCATGAACTTTTTGTTTTTGGATGCGCAAGATCTTAACACAAATGAATGCCACTTTATATTACCCCTTGTGATATCAACCTTTATGCAGTCAGTCGCTTCTATTTCTTTACCATCACAAGATCATACAACGCTTATCTTCCCTTACAATAAAAGATCATACATATTTAGGAGCAATTTTTATTGTTTATGCACTGAGGACAACTTACTTGAAGGATCTTATTCAATCCATAGGTAGCTATAGTGGACTCTCATGACATGAAACTTGGTTTAAGGTTTTTGGATGCACAAGTAGTATCTCTACTTGGTGCGGATTTTTGGCTAGCAAAGATATTGGGCAAGCACCACATGTTGGAGGATCTATGACAATATAACTTATGTGTGATATAAGCAAACATAATTCATTACATTGTCTTCCTTGTCCAACGTCAACAATTTGACACAAAATACTTAATGGGGGCTCACAATCATAAAAGATGTCCAAGGTAGTGTATTTGCATGTGAATCTTCTCTTCCCTTATTAATTCTTTCATGAATTGCATCATTGACCACTGCTATGTTTGTTAACTTTCAATAAATTTTATCCCTTATACTTTTATTTATGTAATGTCTTTATTTCCATAAGATTAGCATATGATATTTTTCATTATTTTCATTGCTAGGATTGAAACATAAAAATAAAGAAGCAAAAACTCAAACTACTCTTTATTATATAACTCTCAACTCGATTACATAGATGGATAGATCACGAAACTAGCACTCGATAATAGATCATATTAAACTTTCATTCGACTAAATTGCAAAATAGCTAAAGATCAAACTAAAATTAGGTAAAGATAATAAAAGTGATGGTGATACGATACCGGGGCACCTCCCCCAAGCTTGGCACAAGCCAAGGGGAGTGCCCACACCCGTGTACTCAAGTTTCTTTCTTCGGTGATGATAGTGGTGGGCTTGTCCTTCGGCTTCCATGGCGTAGATTCTCCATCATAAAAGGATGAATGAGTCTCCAGAGTCCTGAAACTTGCAGCTAAACTCATACCTTTGAATCTTGCTTCATTCTCAAAATTTTGGTTTTGAAGATCATAGATTTGGCTTTGGAGATAGTCAATTCGTTCGTTGAGCTTGAAGACTATGTCCCCATTAATTGGCCATCCACCTTGTGATCATGTGTGAATTCCATGATCATGGAGTGGTTGGCGCTGAGTCCATGTTCCACCATCCCCTGGGACTTGGAGATCTGCTACTCCACCGCTTCGAGCCTGGCCTCCACAATCCTGCTACTTCTTGAGCTTGTGTTGGTTTTACCCTTGATGAGGAAAGGGTGATGCAGCAAAGTAGAGATAAGTATTTCCCATAGTTAAGAACCAAGGGGTATCAATCTAGTAGAAGGAACACACAAGTCTCCAATGATAGCACCTGCACAAACAAACAAATACTTGCACCCAACGCGATAAAGGGGTTGTCAATCCCTTAACAGTTACTTGCCAGGATGAGATCTGATAGAGATAGGTATAAAAGATAAATAAAAGTGCAAAATCAAGTAAAGTTGAATAAATTGCAGCAAGGTATTTTTTCGATTTTTGGTTTTATAGATCTGAAAATAATATGATAAGAATAGACCCGGGGCCATAGTTTTCACTAGAGGCTTCTCTCTTGAAAGAACGCATACGGTGGGTAAAAAAATTATTGTTGAGCAATTGATAGAAATCCGAATAGTTTTGAAAATATATAAGGCAATGATCATGAATATAGGCATCGCGTCCATGACAAGTAGATCGACTTCTGCCTGCATCTACTACTATTACTCCACACATCAACCGCTATCCAGCATGCATCTAGTGTATTAAGTTAACAAGAACTGAGTAACGCCTTAAGCAAGATGACATGATGTAGAGGGATAGATCCAATCAATATAAATAAACCCCACCTTTTTATCCTTAATGGCAACAATACAAATACATGTCATGTCCCCTTCTATCACTGGGATTGAGCACCGCAAGATTGAACCCATTACAAAGAACCTCTCCCATTGCAAGAAAAATCAATCTAGTTGGCCAAGCCAAATCAATAGATCAGAGAGAAATACAAAGCTATACTAATCATGCATAAAAGAGTTCAGAGAAGACTAAAATAATATTCATAGATAATCTGATCATAAACCCACAATTCATCGGATCTCTACAAACGCATCGCTAAAGAAGATTACATCGAATAGGTCTCCAAGAACATCGAGGAGAACATTGTATTGAAGATCAAAGAGAGAGAAGAAGCCATCTAGCTACTAGCTATGGACCCGTAGGTCTGTGGCAAAATATTCACACATCATCGGAAGGGCAGCAAGGTTGATGTAGAGGCCCTCCATGATCGAATCCCCCTCCGGCAGAGTACCGGAACAGGTCTCCAGATGGGATCTCACGAGGACAGAAACTTGCGGTAGCGGAAAAGTATTTTTGGTGTGCCCTCTGGTATGCGTGGAATATTTGGGTATTTATGGGGCTGAGATTAGGGTAGAGATTCCACAATGGGCCCACAAGCTCGGAGGGCGCCCCCTAGGGCGCACTTGGTGAGCTTGTGGCCCATCCGTGGCTCTTCTGGCCTTCTCCCGAAGCTTCCTAGGTGTCTTTTGGTCCAAGAAAAATCGTCAAAAAGTTTCGTTCCGTTTGGTATTGATTTTCTGTAGAAGACAAAAACAAGGAAAAACAACAACTGGCACTTGGCACTAGGTTAATAGATTAGTCCAAAAATGATATAAAATAGCATAATAATGCATATAAAGCATCCAAGATGGATAACATAATGGCATGGAACAATAAAAAATTGTAGATACGTTGGAGATGTATCAGCTCCTTGTCTTCTTTGGCCCTTGAACATCCCGGATGTGAAGCACCCCTCACGCATCTCGATGGCTTGATGGTGTTTCATCACCTCCGATAGGTAGGGGTTGATGACCTTCTCATAGGACTTGTCCTTGGAGGAGCTTGGTGGAGGCATGGCGATCTAGATCTGTTAGAAAGATAGCACGAAACAAGAACAGAGGATATTTTTTTGATACGATGGTCAAAGCGTCCGGGAGTATATATAAAGAATTTTTATCTTGCAAAACAAGTATTCCAAAAGAAAACGGAGTAGGCAAGGCTCACGAGGGGCCCACGAGCCACCAGGGCGTGCCCAGAGGGTGAGCGTGCCCTGTTGCCTCATGTGCACCTCGTGGATCCCCTCAACTGTTTCTTATTTTTGTATTTTTCTAATATTCCAAAAAACATAGAATGTATTTTTATGGAATTTTAGCAGTCGATTTACTTACGTATAATGTATATCTTCCTTTTCAGGGTTCTAGAGTGTTCTAGAAGGTCTCTCTTATGTATTCCTCCAGTGTCATAGTTTGAATAATAATAGTTTCAACATTAATAGGTGTGATATGTTCTATATTTTTGATTGTTCCATGCTATTCTATTATCTGTTTTGGATGTTTTATATGCATCATTATGCTATTTTATATTATTTTTGGGACTAACTTATTAACCTAGAGCCCAATGCCAGTTTCTGTTTTTCCTTGTTTTTGAGTTTCATAGAAAAGGAATATCAAACGGAGTCCAAACGGAATAAAACTTGACGATGATTTTTCTTGGACCAGAAGACACCCAGAGGACTTGGAGTCTGTGACGCCCCCGATTCAATCATACACTAATCATACACGCAAATGTGTACGATCAAGATCAGGGACTCACATGAAGATATCACAACACAACTCTAGACAAAGAGTCAGCGGAATACATAAGCTCGACTACACAAGAGTCAGCGGAAGCAACTATATCTGAGTATAGACATAAGTTAAACAAGTTGCCTTAAGAAGGCTAGCACAAAAGCATCATCGGTCGAAAAGGCAAGGCCTCCTGCCTGGGAGCCTCCTAACTACTCCTGGTCGTCGTCGGCGGTCACGTAGTAGTAGGCACCCTCGGGGTAGTAGTAGTCGTTAGTGGTGTCGTCTGGCTCCTGGGATCCGTCATCTGATCGCAAAAATTGGGTATAGGTGAAAGATCGAGGATGTCGCCTAGAGGGGGGGGGGGTGAATAGGCGCTTTAAAATAATTACGGTTTAGGCTTGTACAAATGCGGAATAAACCTAACGGTTAATTTGTCAAGCACAAAACCTACAACAACTAGGCTCACCTATGTGCACCAACAACTTATGCTAAGCAAGATAAGCAACTATGTGATAGCACGATATATGACAAAGAAAAATATGGCTATCACAAAGTAAAGTGCATAAGTAAAGGAGCTCGGGTAAGAGATAACCGAGGCACGCGGAGACGACGATGTATCCCAAGTTCACACCCTTGCGGATGCTAATCTCCGCTTGGAGCGGTGTGGAGGCACAATGCTCCCAAGAAGCCACTAGGGCCACTGTAATCTCCTCACGCCCTCGCACAATGCAAGATGCCGTGATTCCACTAAGGGACCCTTGAGGGCGGTCACCGAACCTGCATAAATGGCAACCCTTGGGGCGGTCACCGAACCCGTACACTTTGGCAACCCTTGGGGGCGGTCACCGGAACCCGTCAAATTGCTCGGGGCGATCTCCACAACCTAATTGGAGACCCCGACGCTTGCCCGGAGCTTTACACCACAATGATTGAGCTCCGAACACTACCAACCGTCTAGGGCGCCCAAGCACCCAAGAGGAACAAGCTCAAGGGCACCAAGCACCCAAGAGTAATAAGCTTCTCAACTTGTAACTTCCACGTATCAAATGCAATGGCAAGGGCACACGGAGTGCCCAAGTCCTTCTCTCTCAAATCCCACCAAAGCAACTAATGCTAGGGAGGAAAATGAGAGGAAGAACAAGAAGGAGAACACCAAGAACTCCAAGAACTAGATCCAAGGGGTTCCCCTCACATAGAGGAGAAAGTGATTGGTGGAAATGTGGATCTAGATCTCCTCTCTTTCCCCCAAAAACTAGCAAGAAACCATGGAGGGATTGAGAGATAGCAAGCTCGGAGAAGGTCAACAATGGGGGAAGAACACGAGCTCAAAGGATAAGGTTCAATGGGGAAGAAGACCCCTTTTATAGGAGGGAAAATCCAACCGTTACCCCACTGAAAATCCTCAAGACAGAGCGGTACTACCGCTTAGGGAAGGACGGCATTATCACTGAGGGCGGTACTACCGCTCCCTATCCAAATGATACTACTGCGTCTTTGAAGAGAAGGTCAAGGCCACGCCCCAGAGCGGTACTACCGCTAGGGAAGAGCGGCATTACTGCTCAGAGCGGTACTACCGCTTCTATCGCCGCTACTAGTGCCGCAAAACCCGACACGAAAACTTCGTTCGAGAATCGAGGCGGAAGTAGCCCGGATGCACTGGTACTACTACGGCCGAAACTCCCAAGCGGTACTACCCGTTCGCAGCGGTATTATCGCTTGAGCGGCATACTACCGCTCGAGAGCGGTACTACTACCGAGGGTCACGCAGTACTACACCGCACCAGCCTTAAGCCACAACCACGAAAGCAAAGAATACTCCAAGAAAACCAGAACTGCCATAACTTCTTCATATGAGCTCCGAATTGAGCAAACTCAAGCTTGTTTGAAACAAGACAACTAGTAGCATCAAAACAGCGGAGGTATGCTTAGCAAACAAAGGAGTGAAACCTCCAACCGAGAAGAACCGGCATACCCTCCAACATCGAAAACATCATAGAAGATGCATGAGAACTCCGTTTTCGATGAACTCGAGCTTGTCGTAAAAATGACCATAAGCTCCAGATCTCACAAGGAGAAGAACCAAACAAGAACCAAAAAGATGATGCAAGGATGCAATGGTTTGAGCTCTCTCTGAGCGATACGATCAAGCAACTCATCGAGAGCCCCCTTGATAGTAATGCGACAAACGATCCTATAACCCGGTCTTCCACAACTACCATGAGACCGGTAAAATAGAAAACCTATCAAGGGCAAACCTTTGCCTTGCACATGGTCCACTTGAGCTAGATGATGACGATCTTGACTCCCTCAAGTTGGACCACCTTTCTTGATTGCGTTGGCTCAAGAAGACTAGTTGATTGCTCCCCATACTCCACTATGGGTGAGCCACTCTTCCAAGACATCTTCACAAGTCCATTGTCACCAAATGGACGGCAAGCTTCAAGCACTTGATCTCTTCGTGATGCATCACTTGAACTTGCACACCGCAACCTAACCCCACAAAGAACTCTCACGAAGACCATGGGTTAGCATACAAAGCGTAATGGACAATGCTTACCATACCATGGGATCACTTGATCCCTCTCGGTACATCTTCTACGCTTTGTGAGTTGATCAACTTGATTCACTCTTGACTTAGTCTTGATCAACCTTGAATCTTTCCAACTCTCTTCGTTTGGATGATGTATGACCAATCTTTGGATAATTCCTTGAATAGCACCTTGGTCGACACAAAACTCTCCTTGAAACCAACACATGTACTCCAAGAAAAGCCTATGGACAAAACCTTCAAATAAACTCAAGGCAACCATTAGTCCATAGAGAATGTCATCAATTACCAAAACCACACATGGGGGCACCGCATGTCCTTTCAATAGGGGAAAAGAGGTAGCAAAGCAACCGTGAGTACTCATCCAAAGTACTCGCAAGACTTACATCAGATCTAAACTAAGTATGCATCTGTATCAAAGGAATGGGCTATATCTGTGGACTGAACTGCGGAATGCCAGAAGAGAAGGGAAAGCCTAGCCTATCAAAGACTAGCATCTTCAAGCATCTTGCAGCATCAGAAGAGATAAGAGTAGCATATTATATTATTAGTAAGTATGTTGTAACATTGCCCAAAGATCACTTCCTCGGCTCCCTACGAGAAAGCAATCCCGGAGCCATCATTTCCATTACATGCCTCAGCATCAAGTTCTAGTTCTATTGATCGGATACAACTCTGAGCGTCTGTTACCGTGGAAAGGGCTATCTAAATAGATAGAATACTTCCCTGCAGGGGTGCACCAACTTACCCAACACGCTTGATCAACTCCGTCCGGACACACCATCTGGTCATGACCGGACTCGGCCGATCAAACACACCGCAGTCCTACCTAGGCTCATCAGAGAGGACAGCACGCTGGTCTACATCCTAAGCACGCAGGGGTCTTGGGCCCATCACCCTTTGAGCTCCTGCACATTGCGTAGGTGGCCGATGAGCAGACCTAGCTACCTCCTTAAAAAAGGCAGGTGCTTACGCAGTCCAACCAAGCACGCGCTGCTCCATCGCTGACGCCCGTTGAGCTTTCGGCTGATACATATGACGCAGAGTGCCCATACTTATTCCCGCTGACTACTCAGTGCAAAAAGGCCAGAGGCCTACTCGGATCAATTATCCGAACCGTTAGTGTCTTGGTAGTGCACGGTAACGAGCAGAGACTCATGATCATGTGACCCTGTCGCCCCGTCTCGTGGACTTACGACAAGGGCTAAGAATGACCGCCCGTGCCACGTAATTATCTCTTGGTTACCCTCCAGGTCAACCCGACTTCACGTCACTCACGGGTACCCCTCGGGGTCTGACCCGATGTCATCATGGTTCTGTGGTAAGTCAAAGTAATTGTGTGTCCAAAACTGCAAGGGGGAAACCCGAGGAATCACCCTCAATGGATTCCCACTCGATGTAAAAATCAAGGCGGACTTGGAGGAATCACCCTCGATGGTACACACTTTAGGGGTTGCACGACAGAGTCATTATCGGGAGTGGTGAAGGAGGAATCACCCTCGATGACCACGACTAAATAGCTACACCACATGGTTAACATCAGAAGTGCTGACGAGGTATCACCTTCGGCACTCGATAGTAACTCTACAGAGTCGTACAACTAGGGGGGGGGGGTGATGTGCGGTGTCGGGCCTGGACATCGATCACGTTGATCGAGTCATCGAACATAAAGCAGGGCCACTAGGACAAGGTGGCGGTCACTGATGGATCTCTAACCAACCTATAGTAAACAATTAAGGATAAGTACGTAAGGTATGAAAGCAGGTAACAAAAACTGAAGGAAATATGCCATAGAGGCAATAATAAAGTTTTTATTTTATATTTCCTTATATCATGATAAATATTTATTATTCATGCTAGAATTGTATTAACCAGAAACTTGATACATGTGTAGATACATAGACAAAACACCATGTCCCTAGTAAGCCTTTACTAGACTAGCTCGTTAATCAAAGATGGTTAAGTTTCCTAACCATAGACATGTATTGTCATTTGATAAACGGGATCACATCATTAGGAGAATGATGTGATGGACAAGACCCATCCGTTAGCTTAGCATATTGATCGTTCAGTTTTATTGCTATTAATTTCTTCATGTCAAAAACATAATCCTTCGACTATGAGATTATGCAGTTCCCGGATACCGGAGGAATACCTTGTGTGCTATCCAACGTCACAACATAATTGGGTGATTATAAAGATTCTTTAAAGGTATCTCCGAAGGTGTTCGTTGGGTTGGCATGGATTGAGGTTAGGATTTGTCACTCTGAGTATCGGAGAGGTATCTATGGGCCCTCTCGGTAATGCACATCTTAATAAGCCTTGCAAGCAATGTGCCTAATGAGTTAGTTGCGGGATGATGTATTACTGAACAAGTAGAGAGACTTGCTGGTAATGAGATTGAACTAGGTATGGAGATACCAACGATCGAATCTCGGGCAAGTAACATACCGATGACAAAGGGAATAACGTATGTTGTCATTACGGTACGACCGATAAAGATCTTCGTAGAATATGTAGGAACCAATATGAGCATCCAGGTTCCGCTGTTGGTTATTTACCGAAGAGGTGTCTCGGTCATGTCTACATAGTTCTCGAACCCGTAGGGTCCGCACGCTTAACGTTCGATGACGATTTTGTATTATATGAGTTATGTGATTTGGTGACCAAATGTTGTTCGGAGTCCTGGATGAGATCACAGACATGACTAGGAGTCTCGAAATGGTCGAGAGGTAAAGATTCATATATAGGATGATGATAATCGGACACCGGAAGTGTTTTGGGGGTACCAGGTACATATCGGGTCACCGGAAGGGGTTCCGGGCTACCCCCGACAAACTATATGGGCCTTTTGGGCCAAGAGGGGAAACACACCAGCCACAAAGGGGCTGGTGCGCCCCCCCATATGGGCTGGACAAATTGGAGAAGGAAAGGGGAAGGAGGAAAGGAAAAAGGGAATAGGATTTCCCCTTCCCCCTCTTCCCTTCCTACTCTGAATAGGAATAGGAAAAGGGGGAGGCCAAATTGGGAGGTGCCCAAGTAGGATTCCTCCTACTTGGGGCACCCTCTTGGCTGCCTCTCCTCTCCAACCTATATATATGAGGGGGAACCGCTAGAACACACAACAAACATTGTTAGCCATGTGCGGCGCCCCCTCCATAGTTTACGCTCTGGTCATATTCACATAGTGCTTAGGCAAAGCCCTGCGTGGATAATTTCACCATCACCGTCACCATGCCGTCGTGCTGACGGAACTCTCCCTCGACACTTTGCTGGATCAAGAGTTCGAGGGACGTCATCGAGCTGAACGTGTACAGAACTCAGAGGTGCCGTATGTTTGGTGCTTGATCGGTCGGAACGAGAAGAAGTTCGAATACATCAACCGCGTTGTCAAACACTTCCGCTTTCAATCTATGAGGGTACGTGGATACACTCTTCCCCTCTCGTTGCTATGCATCTCCTAGATAGATCTTGCATGAGCGTAGGAATTTTTTTGAAATTGCATGCTACGTTTCCCAATAGTCGCATCCAAGTCAGGTCTATGCGTAGATAATATGCACGAGTAGAACACAAAGAGTTGTGGTAGATAATATGCATGTGTAGATACTGCTTACCACCAATGTCTTATTTTGATTCGGCGGTATTGTTGGATGAAGCGGCCCGGACCAACCTTACATGACCACGTTCATGAGACCGGTTCCACCGGATGCATATGCAACTTGTTTTGCATAAAGGTGGCTGGCGGGTGTCTGTTTCTCCAACTTTAGTTGAATCGAATTTGACTACTGCCGGTCCTTATTGAAGGTTAAAACATCAAAATTGACGAAATATTATTGTGGTTTTGATGCCTAGGTAGGAACTGTTCTTACTAGAAGCCCATAGCAGCCACGTAAAACTTGCAACAACAAAGTAAAGGACGTCTAACTTGTTTTTGCAGGGTATGTTGTGATGTGATATGGTCAAGACATGATGTGATATACGTTATTGTATGAGATGATCATGTTTTGTAAAAGTTATCGGCAACTGGCAGAAGCCTTATGGTTGTTGCTTTATTGTATGAAATGCAATATCCATGTAATTGCTTTACTTTATCACTATGCATTAGCGATAGTTGTAGAAGCAATAGTTGGCGAGACGACAATGACGCTATGATGGAGATCAAGGTGTCAAGCCGGTGACGATGGAAATCATAACGGTGCTTTGGAGATGGAGATCAAAGGCACAAAAATGATGATGGCCATATCATGTCACATATTTTGATTGCAAATGTGATGTTGATCTTTTATGCATCTTATTTTGCTTAGTACGGCGGTAGCATTATAAGATGACCCCTCACTAAAATTTCAAGGTATAAGTGTTCTCCCTGAGTATGCACCGTTGTGACAGTGCATCGTGCCGAGACACCACGTGATGATCGGGTGTGATAAGCTCTACATTCACATACAACTGGTGCAAGACAGTTTTGCACGTGCGGAATACTTGGGTTAAACTTGACGAGCCTAGTGAGGGAGTCCTGGACTAAGGGGTCCTCAGGCGTCCGGCCTGTTATCCTTGGGCCAGACTATTAGGCTGTGAAGACACGAAGGCCAAAGACTATACCCGTGTCTGGATGGGACTCTCCTTGGCGTGGAAGGCAAGCTTGGCGATCAACTATGAGATTCCTTCATATGTAACCGACTCTATGTAACCCTAGACCCCCCCCCCCCGGTGTCTATATAAACCGGAGGGTTTAGTCCAGAAAGGATATACTCATTACCATAGTCATACAGGCTAGACTTCTAGGGTTTAGCCATTATGATCTCGTGGTAGATCAACTCTTGTAATACTCATATTCATCAAGATCAATCAAGCAGGAAGTTGGGTATTACCTCCATAAAGAGGGCCTGAACCTGGATAAACATCGTGTCCCCTGTCTCCTGTTACCACCGACCTTAGACGCACAGTTTGGGACCCCCTACCAGAGATCCGCCGGTTTTGACACCGACATTGGTGCTTTCATTGAGAGTTCTACTGTGCCGTCGACGAAAGGTTCGATGGCCCCTTCGATCGTCGATAGTGATGCTGTCCAAGGAGAAACCTTCCTCCCCGGACAGATATCCGTATTTGGTGGCTTCGTACTGCGGGCCAACTCGCTTGGCCATCTGGAGCAGATCGATAGCTACGCCCCTGGCCACCAGGTCAGATTTGAAGCTTGAACTACGTCATGGATATCCGTGGAGACTTGGTCTTCAACGGATTTGAGACCACGGCGATCGCTCCCCCTCGCTTCGATGAACATGACTTAAATCTGTTATCGGACCACATTCAGGAGATGGTTCCTGTAACTGCCACAACCTTAGATCTGGAGCAGATCGCGCCATCCGAGGCCACAGAGTCCGCCACGTTGGAGCCGCACACAGACTCAACACCTTGCAATATCACCGTCAACGGAATTCCGGACTCGTTTCCGGCTATAAGTTCCGAACCACGTACGCCTGCAGACACCGAGCTGGATCGGTTATCGATCTTCGAGTTCAGTGCCGCACACACCTTCCAACACTCGCCCTTGAGCGATGTGCTAAATTCATTAAAGAACTTGTCCTTGGCGGGGGACTCACAGCTGAACTATGTCCGGTTTGAACTGGAGGCTGATGATGGAGAATTTCGCTTCCCACCCGCCACCCACTTCATAGCCACTGTCGAGGACTTAACCGACATGCTCGATTACGGCTCCGAAGACATCGATGGTATGGACGACGATGCCGACAAGGAGCAAGGCCAAAACCCGCCATTCACTGGACGTTAGACGACCACCTCTTCGTACGATGCGTACATGGTTGATACACCTAAAAAAGCTAGCGACGATGACAAAGAAGATCCAGTTGAGAATAAACCTCCTGAGACACAGTCCAAGCGCCGGCGCCCTAAACGCCATTCTAAGTCACGTCGCTCAAAAGACAGCAACACAGTGCAAGTTAACCCTGATAAACATGCCATGCCCAACGACTCGGATGATGATAGTTATCGTCCACCCTCCAAGGATGAGGAGAGCCTCGGCAATGAGGATTTCATCATGCCTAAGGCACCCCTCGAGCAGGAGCACTTCAAGCGCCAGCTAATAGCTACTGCAAGAAGCCTGAAGAAGAAGCAGCAGCAGCTTCAAGCTGATCAAGACCTACTCATCGACAGATGGACTGATGTCCTGGCAGCGGAAGAATACGGCCTCAAGCGTCCAGCCAAGAGTTACCCGAAGCGCAGATTGCTACCTCAGTTCGATGAAGAGGCGCCGGAGCCCATACCTCCCTGGCGCAATGCGGAACGACCACCATGTGGTTGGGACAGTTCGGCGGACCGACCACCCCGCGGTCGGGATAAAACACCGACTCAGGCCGAACAGCAGCCTGCCCTACCGCCTCGTAAAAACAGAGACAAAACATCTCGGGATTATACATACGACCTTCGGCAGGACCTGGATAGTAGAGCAGGACACACCATATCAATCTACTATCGCGAGGACGTCTTTCGACTCGCAACAACGGCTACTACTCGGACGTGACAACCTAGTCAAGCCCGGGCCGATAACCGCAGGCGGACTCCATCAGAGGTGAGCCGTGACGCGGCCCGATATAGAGGCGCCGCACACCCTCTTTGCTTCACAGATGAAGTAATGGATCATGAATTCCCCGAGGGGTTCAAGCCCGTCAACATTGAATCATACAACGGAACAACCGATCCCGCAATATGGATTGAGGATTTTATTCTCCACATCCATATGGCTCATGGAGACGACCTCCACGCCATCAAATACCTCCCACTAAAGCTCAAAGGGCCAGCCCGACACTAGTTAAACAGCCTGCCTGAAAATTCAATCGGCAGCTGGGAGGACTTGGAAGAAGCTTTTCTTGACAAATTCCAAGGTACTCATGTCCGGCCACCAGACGCCGATGACTTAAGTCATATAGTTCAACAACCTGGAGAATCAGCCAGAAAATTCTGGACTAGGTTCCTAACCAAAAAGAACCAGATCATTGACTGTCAGGATGCTGAAGCCTAGAGGCCTTCAAAAACAACATCCATGACGAATGGCTCGCCCACCACCTTGGCCAAGAAAAGCCGAAATCCATGGAAGCCCTCACAACACTCATGACCCGCTTTTGCGCGGGTGAGGATTGCTGGCTGGCTCATAGCAAAAACACAACCAGCAAGGCAGGCCCCTCCGAGGCCAAAAACAGCACTGTCAAGCTCCAACACAATAGACACAAACACCGAGGCAATGGCTATAATACCAATGACACTACAATTCACGCCGGATTCAGCGGCCCCAAGTCCGGCCAGCAGAAGAAACCTTATAAAAGGAACAGTCAGGGACCATCCAACTTGGACCGCATACTCGATCGTCCGTTCCAGATACATGGCACCCCAGACAAACCAGCCAATTATACCAACGGAGATTGCCGGGTTTTCAAGCAAGCCAGCAAGTCGAATGCCGAGAACAAGGAAATGGGATCGCAAAGAAAGGACGACGACGAAGAGCCCCAACAGCCGAACACTGGAGGGCAGAAAAAGTTTCCTCCTCAAGTGAAAACGGTGAACATGATATATGCTAGACACATCCCCAAAAGGGAGCGCAAGCACGCACTCAGGGACGTCTATGCGGTAGAGCCAGTCGCCCAAAAATTCAATCCATGGTCGTCATTCTCGATCACCTTTGATCATCGAGATCACCCAACTAGCATCCGTCATGGTGGTTCAGCCGCACTGGTCTTCGACCCAATCATTGATGGATTTCACCTGACACGAGTCCTAATGGACGGTGGTAGAAGCCTCAACCTTCTCTATCAGGATACAATGCGCAAAATGGGCATTAATCCCTCACGAATAAAGCCCACAAAGACTACCTTTAAAGGAGTCATACCAGACGTAGAGGCCCGTTGTACGGGCTCAATCACACTGGAGGTGGTCTTCGGTTCCCCGGATAACTTCTGAAGCGAAGAGTTAATCTTCGATATCGTCCCCTTCCGCAACGGCTACCACACACCGCTCGGAGGAACCGCGTTTGCTAGATTCAACGCGGTGCCACACTATGCTTATCTCAAACTCAAGATGCCCGGTCCACGCGGCGTCATAACAGTAAATGGAAAAACAGAACGCTCCCTCCGTACAGAGGAGCACACCACCGCCCTAGTAGCAGAGGTACAGAGCGGCCTTCTCAAGCAGCACCATAATCCGGCTGCCGAGCCCCTGGACATCATTAAGAGGGTCTGGAGTACACTCCAGCAGGACAGCTCGGCTCGTCAAGAGCTCGACTAGCAATTCGGCCTCAGTCCCAGCCCCGACGAGGTAGTGGCATTTGTACCACGCGTACATAACTACGCACCCAAAATCCCACAGGTATTGACGGAGGCATAGCTAGCTCGCGATCCACAGTGCGGCTCGACCGACCCCATGATTCGCACACCTTCGCTCTTTCTTTCAATTTTAGGTTTTCCCTCTTTTTTCGAGGTTTCTTCTGACAACCCGTTTATCGGACACACCGAGGAGGCAAGGAGCTTTGGTGTACAAGGGAATCCCCAGGTGGCCTCCGCTAACGATTGCTATACCTGTTTTACATACCCACACACAACTCGCACTTGGTCATGGCATGTTAAATAGACTTTCTTGCTTATCGCATTACTTGTACAAATACGCCTCAACGTACTAATCACATTACAAATAAAGGGTAGCGTCAGCTTATTGCTTATTTCCCCCTTTTTCTTACCCTTGTATTTATTACTCATTGCACACGTACACTCCGGTACGTATTAATGTGCCAGGGGCTTCATCACGCCCCGCATTACGGCAACCAAAGTCTGAACACTTCTTAAAGTACAGTTCGACACCCCGAACTTATAGCATTATATGCATCGGCTCCGAATCATGTCTTTGGTCAATAGTTGGGTTGCTTGGCTCCTGTGCTTACTACCTTACGTTCCGCTATATCGGCTAGGGTAGTAAAGCGAGAACTACTGTGATTGTGTCCCGGTTCTTCTGGACGAGCACCTCAGTAGAGAAAGCCGAAAACTGACTGTCATGATGAGGCGACAGCTGGTCAGCTGTTCGAGAGGTCTCAAATCCTTAGAGATTTTTTCCGCTTTACGTGAGTAATTGGTTTTTCTCCGATTAGGCGTGCATAGCGCCCCTAGTTCAGCCTTCTGAACACGAGGGGCTTCGCCGAAATTTTCATTGTCAAACTTCTATGGCTAAGTGAGGGTGATAAAGGCCGTATAGTCTGATTGCCTTGTTCGTTGCGCTAAACACCTCCTTTAAGGACCAGAATGTGGAGTAAAGAGTGTTTAGATTTATCCCGAACACCCTCGTACTATCTACGTGGGGCAGAAGCCGACGACTGGTCAACCATCAGATTTTAATAAACGGCCGCACAGGAGGTAAAATTTAATCACAAGCATCATATTACATACTGATCTTGTTCCATATTACAGGACAACCCGAATGTTCTCATGGGAATATCACGTCCTTCGCACATTGCTCCGCCACAAGGCGGGATCCCTCCAGGACACCGTCGAAATACAGCTCAGGTCGACGATGCTCCTTGCCCTCAGGTGGCCCCTCGGTCATCAACTTCTTGGTATTCATCTTTGCCCAGTGCGTCTTGACGCGCGCGAATGTCATCCGTGCACCCTCAATGCAGACTGACCGCTTCAAGACTTCAATCCGTGGGCAGGCACTCACAAGCCGCTTCACAAGTCCAAAGTAGCTGCTGGGCACGGGCTCGGCAGGCCATAGCCGGACTATCAGGTCATTCATGGCTAACTCAGCCGACTTGTGCAGCTCGACCAGCTGTTTCAACTGGTCGCTAAAGGGCACCGGATGTTCTAGTCCAAGATATTGGGACCAGAACAGCTTCTCCATAGACATCCCTTCTTCGACCCGGTAGAACTCGGTAACATCTGATATGTTGCGCAGCAAATCCGTAAACACCCCTGGAAAACACAAGTTCGAGTAAGTACAAGGACCGTTTCCTTTGCATACTTGCCTTGCATAGTGAAAGCCTTACCCACCGCAATCTTCTTGGCCACCTGGATTTCCTGGAGGGCGCTCTGGGCTTCGGCTCGGGCATCTTGCGCGCTCTGGCGGACCTTCATAAGTTCGGACTCTTGTGTCTTAGAATCGCGCTCCAAGGACTCGTACTTCTTGACGGCGTCCTAGAGCTCTTGTTTGATCTTGCTGACCCTAGCCTCGTGCTTCTCGTGTGCGGCGCGTTCCTTGGCTGCTTTTTCTTCGGCCTCTGCTAACGCCTTTTTGAGGGCCGCCACCTCGGTCATGGCCCCTAGTAGAGTTCATGACACTTTTGACAGCATGAACCATTCATCCTTCTTAAATGTACCCGCAGGTCACTGCATACCTTGGCTATCCTCCAGCTGGTTCTTCACGAGGCCGAGCTCTTCCTCGGCCCGCTCCAGTTTCTGCTTCAGTCCGGAGACCTCCGCAGTATGGGCGGTAGCAGCCTACAGCGATGCCTACTTATTCACATAGACACCTTTTGTTAGACTCCTGCGAAAATTATTTTTGATCCTCTGTTCGGTTTTTCTCCGAACACCGAACAGAGCATTAGGGGCTACTGTCCACACTGTGATATTCTTCCTACAATTACATTACTCACCTCAAAGCCCGTTAGAAGGCTAGCGTAGGCTTCGGCCAGTCCGTTTTTGGCGGACTGAACCTTTTCGATCACCGTACCCATATGGGCACGATGCTCATCCACAATGGAGGCGCCTTGCAGCGCTTCCAGCAGATGATCCGGTGCCTCTGGTTGGACAGAGGTCACTGGCGGCACATTCACACCCCCTCTTTTCGGGGAAGGTCGTTCGCCAGACTCCGGAGCCGTATAGATCTCCGGAATAGAATCCGGCTGAGGTCGAATAGAACTCGGCCCGCATCACCCATCTCCATAGGGGCTTTTCCCCCACATGTCCGGCGGCCCGGGAGTCATCCTGGGGCGCCACCCTGACGATCTTTGGAACCTTCCCCCGGTCTGGGGAGGTCCTTTGGGACACCTCCTCGTCATCACCCTTGGCCAAGGGAGTGTAAGCAGGCGGCGGTGACATGCTGGCCCTCTCCTTTGGATCCAGTGAACCTTCTGTTGAGGATCGCGGAGAACTGTCACAGGCCGGACTGCAATGACATAATTCAAACATGTCAATATTACAAAGCGGAAAGGCCAGACGTTTGGGCGTGCATAAAGATTTGATACTTACGATGCGGCCCGAGGCTTGGTCCGGGGAGGTGCTACCTCTTGAGCACTGCGTTGGTTTTTTCCTTGAAGAGGAAAGGGTGATGCAGTAAAGTAGCGTAAGTATTTCCCTCGGTTTTTGAGAACATAGGCATCACGTCCGTGACAAGTAGACCGACTCCTGCCTGCATCTACTACTATTACTCCATAGATTGACCGCTATCCAGCATGCATCTAGAGTATTAAGTTCATAAGAACAGAGTAACGCTTTAAGAAAGACCATATGATATAAACCCCATCTTGTTATCCTCGATGGCAACAATACAATACATGCCTTGCTGCCCCTGCTGTCACTGGGAAAGGACACCGCAAGATTGAACCCAAAGCTAAGCACTTCTCCCATTGCAAGAAAGATCAATCTAGTAGGCCAAACCAAACTGATAATTCAAAGAGACTTGCAAAGATAACCAATCATACATAAAAGAATTCAGAGAAGATTCAAATATTGCTCAGAGATAAACTTGATCATAAACCCACAATTCATCGGTCCCGACAAACACACCGCAAAAGAAGATTACATCGAATAGATCTCCACGAGAATCATGGAGAACTTTGTATTGAGATCCAAAGAGACAGAAGAAGCCATCTAGCTAATAACTATGGACCCGATGGTCTGAGGTAAACTACTCACTCACCATCGGAGAGGCTATGGTGTTGATGTAGAAGACCTCCATGATCAATGCCCCCTCCGGCAGGACGCCGGAAAAGGCCCCAAGTTGGGATCTCACGGGTACAGAAGGTAGCGGCGGTGGAATTAGGTTTTCGTGGATGCCTCTAATGGTTTGGGGGTACGTAAGTATATATAGGAGGAAGAAGTATGTCGGTGGAGCAACATGGGCCCCACGAGGGTGGAGGGCGCGCCCCCTGCCTCGTGCTCTCCTCGTTGATTTCTTGACGTAGACTCCAAGTCCTCTGGATCCCGTTTTTTCCGAAAATCACGTTCCCGAAGGTGTCATTCCGTTTGGACTCCGTTTGATATTCTTTTTCTGCGAAACACTGAAATAGGCAAAAAACAACAATTTGCGCTGGGCCTCCGGTTAATAGGTTAGTCCCAAAAATAATATAAAAGTGTATAATAAAGCCCATTAAACATCCAAAACAGAATATAATATAGCATGGAACAATAAAAAATTACAGATACATTGGAGACGTATCAGGAGGTCGCTCTGGACTGCTATCGACATCCCACGCGGAGTTATCCAAGAGGGAGCATCTCCCCCTCTTGGGCGCCTTCGCCTCCAGATTCGTGGAGGCCGCTCTCTTCTTCCTCCCCACCTCGGGTGGGGAATCGTCTTCTTCTTCCTCCTCCTCGTCATCGTCTTCGACGGACGAAGAGTGAGTCTCGTCTTCGGACATCACGTCCGAAGCACCTTTTCGGCGAGGGCCCCTCCGGGCCCCTTTGGCCGCCTTCTTGGCCGTCTTCTTCAGCACCTCATAAGGTGCTGGAAACAACATTTTCTTGATCTTGGGAATTCTTGGTCTTGAGGCGGTGGGCAGACGGTTAATCCCCCCTGCTACCTAGATCCAGGCCTGAAAACATGGATAGGAAGGCTTAGGATTTTTCCTCAAAATATGCTAGTAAAGGGTATACCTTGAAAACATTAAAGAACTTACCGAATTAACCCGGCGTTTTAAGCTGAGCCCGCGATCCTCGGTCGAGGGCGGTGGCGTCTCGCCGGCCTTGAAGAGCACTTTCCAGATGTCTTCGTACGTCGTGCCGAAGAGCTCTACTAGCGTCTGGTGCTTGGCCGGATCGTACTCCCACAGATAGCAAGCCCGGCGTTGGCACGGAAGGACCCGACGGATGAGGATTACCTGGATCACGTTGACAAGCTTGACTTTCCTGTCTATCATGTTTTGGACGCACGTCTGGAGCCCAGTCAGCTCGTTTGAGGGACCCCAGGTTATGCCCCTCTCTTGCCAGGAGGTGAGCCGCATCGGGATTCTGGATCGAAATTCGGGGGCCGCCGCCTAGTCAGTGTCGCGCGGCTCGGTGATGTAGAACCACTCCGATTGCCACCCCTTCACCGTCTCCGTGAAGGAGCCTTCGAGCCAGGTAACATTGGGCATCCTGCCCACCATGGCGCCTCGACACTCTGCTTGTTGTCCGCTCACCACCTTCGGCTTCACATTGAAGGTCTTCATCCATAAGCCGAAATGAGGTGGGATGCGGAGAAAGGCCTCGCACACGACAATGAATGCCGTGATGTTGAGAATGAAGTTGGGGGCTAGGTCATGGAAGTCTAGCCCGTAGTAAAACATCAGTCCGCGGACGAAGGGTGGAGAGGTAATCCCAGCCCGTGGACAAAATGTGTGAGAAACACAACCCTCTCATGGGGCTTGGAGTGGGGACGATCTGTCCTTTAACCGGGAGTCGGTGAGCAATCTCCTTGGCCAGGTATCCGGCCTCCCGGAGCTCCTTGATGTCCTTCTTCTTAACGGAGGAGGCCATCCACTTGCCTCCAGCTCCAGATCCGGACATGTTTGGAGTACTTTCTCGGACGAGGAAAAGCTAAAGCTTGGGCGCTGGAGCTCAAGGACGGAAGGGCTGAGGGAGAGAAAGGGTGTGGGTGAAAAAGGGAATCCTTATCCCCTTATAAAGGCCACGAATATCAAGCGCCTCCCCACTCGCCCTAAAAGCTTGCCTATTCCCAAGGCCTGTGTAAACGGCATGGTTGGGTTACCCATACCCGCATTGATGAGAATCCCGCAATAAGGGGACACTACTCTGCTTTGACGAGACGTGCCAATGGCAACCGTGTCTTGGAACATGGAGCGGCGGACACAAAACGGTTCGGAATTATGACCGGTTAGACGTAATGTCGTGCTACAAAAAGTTGTCAGCGGATTGGACTCGTGTAAAATTATTCTCTCTGCGGTTGTGTATGGTGTGTGTGACAGGTCCGGATACTATCATCGCGTCCGGGGATTATCTTGGAGTTCGGAAAGAAGGGAACCCGCCTTGTAATGCCGAAGACAATCTGCGTGCCAGACTCCTCGTCATTGAAGCCAGGTTCAGGGGCTACTGAAGGAGTCCTGGACTAAGGGGTCCTCGGGCGTCTGGCCTGTTATCCTTGGGCCGGATTGATGGGTTGTGAAGACACGAAGGCCGAAGACTGTACCCATGTTCGGATGGGACTCTCCTTGGCGTAGAAGGCAAGCTTGGCGATCAACTATGAAGATTCCTTCATATGTAACCAACTCTATGTAACCCTAGATCCCCCAGGTGTCTATATAAACCGGAGGGTTTAGTCCGGAAATGATATACTCATTCCATAGTCATACAGGCTAGACTTCTAGGGTTTAGCCATTACGATCTCGTGGTAGATCAACTCTTGTAATACTCATATTCATCAAGATCAATCAAGCAGGAAGTAGGGTATTACCTCCATAAAGAGGGCCCGAACCTAGGTAAACATCGTGTCCCTTGTCTCCTGTTACCACCGACCTTAGACGTACAGTTTGGGACCCCCTACCCGAGATCCGCCGGTTTTGACACCGACACCTAGCATGTACAGACATAGCCTCGGAACATTGGAGACCAAAAGGTCGAACGTGAATCATATAGTAGATATGATCAACATAGAGATGTTCACCATTGAAAACTACTCCATCTCACATGATGATCGGACAAGGTTTAGTTGATATGGATCATGTGATCATTTAGATGACTCGAGGGATGTCTATCTAAGTGGGAGTTCTTAAGTAATTTGATTAATTGGACTTAATTTATCATGAACTTTGTCCTGATAGTATTTGAATATCTATGTTGTCGATCAATAGCTCGCGATGTACCTCCCCGTTTATTTTTGATATGTTCCTAGAGAAAACTAAGTAGAAAGATGATAGTAGAAATGATGCAGACTAGGTCCGTGATATGAGGATTATCCTCATTGCTGCACAAAATAATTATTTCCTTGTTGCAGGAGCAGATGCAGATGTTATGAACGTTTTGCAAGCTCGGTATGGTGACTACTTGATAGTTTAGTGCACCATGCTTTACGGCTTAGAACCGGTGTCGGTGTCAAAACCGGCGGGTCTCGGGTATGGGGTCCCGAACTGTGCGTCTTGGATCGATGGTTACAGGAGACAGGGGACACGATGTTTACCCAGGTACGGGCCCTCTCTAAGGAGGTAATACAAGAGTAGATCTACCACGATATCGTAATGGCTAAACCCTACAAGTCTAGCCTGTATGACTATGGTAATGAGTATATCCTTTCCGGACTACACCCTCCGGTTTATATAGACACCGGGGGGATCTAGGGTTACATAGAGTCAGTTACAAAGGAAGGAATCTTCATAGTTGATCGCCAAACTTGCCTTCCACGCCATGGAGATTCCTATCCGGACACGGGTACAGTCTTCGGCATTCATGTCTTCACAGCCCATCAGTCTGGCCCATGGATAATAGGCCGGACGCCCAAGGACCCGTTAGTCCAGGACTCCCTCAGTAGCCCCTGAACCTGGCTTGAATGATGAGGAGTCCGGCGCGCAGATTGTCTTCGACATTGCAAGGCGGGTTCCCTTCTTTCTGAACTCCAAGATAGTCTTCGGATGCAATGATAGTATCCGGACCTGTCACACACACCTTACACAACTACAGAGAAAATATAGTTTTACACGAATCCAATTCGCTGACAATTTTTTTTGCAGCATGACATCACGTCCGACCGGTCATAATTCCGAACCATTTCTGTGTCTACCGCCCCACGTCCCGAGACGTGGTTGCCATTGGCACGTCTTGTCAAAGCAGAGATCATGTTCCCTTATCACGGGATTTTCATCAATGCGGGCATGGGTAACCCAACCATGCCGTTTATACAGCCCTTGGGAATAGGTGAATTCTAAGGCGAGTGGGGAGGCGTTCAATATTCACTGCCTTTATAAGGGGATAAGGATTCCCTCTTCCTTTCCCACGCCTTCTTTCTATCTCTGCCCTCCCAATCTCGAGCTCCAGCGCCCAAGTTCTTATCTCCTTTCCACTCGAGCTAGCACCCAACCATGTCCGGATCCGGAGGTCAGGGCAAGTGGATGGTCTCCTCCGTCGAGGAGGAGGACATTACTGAGCTTCAGGCGGCCGGATACTTGGCGAAGGAAATCGCCCATCGTCTGCTGGCTGATGGACAAGTCGTCCGCACGCCGAAGCCAAACGAGAGGGTGGTATTCATTCCTCATTTCTTCCGCGGACTAGGGTTCGGCTGATGTATTATTACGGGATAGATTTCCACGATCTGTCCCCAAACTCCTTCCTCAACATCTCGGCGTTTATCGTTGTGTGTGTGGCCTTCCTCCGCATCCAACCCCACTTCGGGCTATGGCTCAAAGTATTCAATGTGAAGCCGAAGGTGGTGGATGGCCAGCATGCGGAGTGCGGGGGAGCCATGGTGAGTAAGTTGTCCAACGTCTCCTGGCCGAAAGGCACTTTCGTGGAGACAGTAAAGGAGTGGCAGAAACAAAGGTTCTACATCACAGAACCCCGCTGCACCACCTGGGCCGCAGCTACCGAATTCCGCTTCGGTGCTCCCATGCGACTCACCTCCTGGGTCGAGAAGAGTCTGAACTAGTGTTTGCTCGATGAGCTGATAGCGCTGCAGACGCGCGTTCAGAGTATGATAGCCAAGAATGTCAAGCTTGTCGATGTAATCCAGGTGATGCTAGTTCACCGGATCCTCCCGTGCCAGCGCAAAAGTCGCCCTCTATGGGAGTTCAATCCGAAGAAGCACCAAACCCTGGAGAGGCTCTTCGAAACCACTCACGAAGGTGCCTGGAAGTTGCTCTTTAAGGGAAACGAGAAACCGTCGGCCACAGAGTCAGACTGTGGGCACGATTGTAAACACCTTGCCAGCGAGGTATGTTATTTTTGACGTATCCCCAACTTAATTGTTTCGAGGATGATGTCTGAGTTTATCATTGCTTTTTCAGGATTGGATGGAGATGGCGAGGCGGATCCAGTGTCCGGCTCCGCTGCCTGAAGAACCGGTCATCCCACGTCCGGCGAACATGCTGGTGCCGGCGCCATATAAGGCGCCGGAGAAGAAGGCCAAGGGGGCCAAAAGTGGCCCCTGTTGCAAGGGCACTTCGGACGTGATGTCCAAAGACGAGGAAGCCCATTCCTCCGTCCCTGAGGATGACAACGAGGAAGAGGAGGAGGAGGTGGATAAGAACCCTCCCCCTAATGAGAAGAAGAGGGGGGCCTCCACGAATCTGGAGGCGGGAACGCCCAAGAAGGGGAAGGGTGCCCTTGCGGTCAACACCGCGTGGGACGTTGACAGCAGTCTGGCGCGACGCCTCCGCATTAAGCCTTGGGCCGCATCGTAAGTACTATGACTTCCGTACATTAGTGTACCCGGCCTCTCCTTTTTATTGTTTTGACGTGGGTAATTGTGCCGTTGCAGTCGGCCCGCGGCAGCATCCAACGATCCTCATCTGGAGGTTCGTTGGATCCGGCGGAAATGGCCAGTATGTCGCCGCCGCCTGCTTATTCCCCTGAGTCCAAGGACGACACCAAAGTGTTGTCTCGGAGGACCGCTCCAAGCCGGGGAGGGGCCCAGGACGCTGCCCAGGAGGCGCCGCAAGGCGAGACCTCTGCTGCCAGACACATGGGGGAGAAGATCCCCATGGAGAGTGGAGAAGAGAGACGTATTCAGTTTGGCCCTTAGCCGAATACGATTCCGGGGACCGATACGGCCCCGGAATCCGGCGTGCGCTTTCCTTCGAAGGAGGGGGGTGCGCCAATTCCACCGATGGCCCCTGTCCAACCAGGGGCACCAGATAACCTGATGGAGGCACTACGAGGCGCCTCCATTGTGGACGAGCACCATATCCTTATGGGTACGGTGATCGAGAAGGTTCAGTCCATCAAGAGCGGACTAAACGAGGCCTGCAACAACCTGTTGATAGGTTTCGAGGTAAGTCACGTAGAAAGATAACACCCCATGCTGACAGTAGCCCCTGAGACACTGTCCGGTGTTCGGAAAGAAAGGCCGGACAAAGGATCAACCCTTCGTAGGAGACTAATTTTGTGATTAAACATGTGTCGCTGTTGGCTGCGACCTCGCTTGCTGCCTGAAGCAGAGGTTGGAGCGGACCGAGAACGAGCTCGGCGAGGTGAATATTCAGCTCCACAATAAGCAAGGTGAGTAACGACTTGCTGTTTATTCGGAAAGAGTAAGCGGTGAGTATTGACCAGAGTGTCATAATATGTGTAGGGGCGGCGACCGAGGTTGAGGCCCTGAAAAATTCCCTGACCGAAGCCGAGGGGAAGGCTGTCCAGCAGCAAGCCGCCCGTAAGAAGCTCAAGGCCCGGGTCGGCGAGATCCAGCAGGAGCTCCAGGATGTGGTGAAGAAGTGTGAGGCTTTGGAGCGCGACGTGTCGGTTCGAGAGACCGATCTTACCTAGGCTCGCCAGAGCGCGGAGGCCGCATAGAATGAGGCCCGGGGCGCTCTCCAGGAGATCCAGGAGGCCAAAAAGATCACAGTGGGTAAGGCTTTTAAGATGCAAAGAAAGTATGCGGAGAGGAAGTACCTTTTACTAACCCGGATTCAGAGTTGCCCAGGGGCTTTTGCGGATCTGCCATGCAGCGTGTCCGATGCTGCGGAGTTCTTCCGAGCCAGAGAAGGGAATTCCACGGAGAAGCTGTTCTGGGCGCAGTATGCTGTGCCAGAACATCCGGTGCCCTTTGCCGATCAACTGAAACAGTTGGTCGAGCTGCACAGGGAGGCCGAACTGGCCATGAAGGATTTAATAATCCGGCTGTGGCCAGCCGAAGCTATACCTATCAGTTGTTTTGGCCTCGTGAAGTGGGTGATGGAGGCTTATCCGCGGCTAGACGTCGTCAAGCGATCAGTCTATATCAAAGGTGCCCGCATGGCCTTCGCTCGTTACAAGATGTGGTGGGCGAAGATGGACGCCGTCGAGGTGGCCAGTGGGCCACCAGAGGGCAAGGAGCACCACACACCCGAGCGATATTTTGCGGATCTCCAGGAGGGATCTCGACTTGCAGCAGCGCAGTGCGAGCAGGACATTATTTTCGAATGAATGCATTCATTTTTTGTCTTTGCCTTGTATGATGAAAACAAATCCGGTTTGTAATATAATGTTTGTTATGTTTTGATTGTTTCCTCCTGTGCGGCCGTGTTGTATGAAATCTGAGGGTTGGCCAGTCATCGGCTTCTGCCCTCACGTAAGTAGTACGGAGGTGTTTGGGATGGAATCTAAACAATCTTGATCCAATTATATGGTCCTTGAAGGAGTTGTTTAGCGCAACGAACCAGGCAATCAGACTATGCGGCTTCAATGCCCTCACTTAGCCATAGGAGTTTTATAATAAAACATAGGCGCAGCCCCTGGTATACAAACCAGAGTGTTGTCAGCGTCTGATCGGGAAGTACTGATCCTTCGCGAAATGCGGAAAAAATCTCCAACGATTTGAGACCTCCAAACAGCTGACCGGCTCTCGCCGCATCATGACAGCCAGTTTTTGGCTTTCTCTATTGAGGTGCTCATCTGGTCTAGGCCAGGGCACAATCGCAGTAGTTCTCCCTTTACTACCCTAGCTGATGTAGCAGAACATAGGGTAGCAAGCACATGAGCCAGGCAACCCAACTATTGACTAAAGACATGATTCGGAGCCAATGCATATAATGCTAAATTCGGGGTGCCGAACTTATCTTTAAGAAGTGTTCGGACTTTTTTGCCATATTATGGGGCGATGGGAAGCCCCTGGCGAATATGAAACGTACCAAAGTGCACGGGCGCGAAAATATAAGTAATTAATGGCAAAGGAAAATAGAAAGAGAGCAGAGGTAGTATCTGGGGCCCCTTGGCTTGGGCCGTGAACTGTTTCCATTATAGTTGGGTTAATGCGTCAAAGCGCATTTATACAAATTGTGTGATAAGCAACCGGCTATTTAACATGCCATAACCAAAGGAGAGCTACATTCGGGTCTTGAAAACAGGTAGAGTGATTGTTAGGTTGTCCTCTAGAGCTTCCCCTGTATGCTTGGGCCCTGTGCCAATCTGGTGTGCTTGTCCTTTGACAGGACCGGTAATCAGGCCATCGAAGGAGGCATGTATAAAAGATACCTGAAAGAATACAGAAGGAAGAAAGAAAAAAAGGAATTGTAAAGATACCACTGAGTCCGGGATCTGTGTAGCCGAACTACAAGCTAGCTGCGGCTCCGTCGATGCCCATGGGATTTTGAGTGCGTAATTATGTACGCGTGGTGCGGATGCTGCTACCTCATCATGACTGGGACGGAGGCCGAATTGCTAATCGAGCTCTTGACGAGTCGAACCGTCCTGTTGCAGTGTGGTCCATACTCTCTAAGTGATGCCCAGGGGCTCGACAGCCTGATTATGGTTCTGCTCGAGAAGGCCGCTCTGTACCTATGCTGCTAGGGCGGCTGTGTGCTCCTTTGTTCGGAGGGAGCGCTCAATGTTGTCATTGACTGTTATGACGTCGCGTGGACCGGGCATCTTAAGCTTGAGATAAGCATAGTGCGGCACTGCGTTGAATCGAGCAAACGCGGTTCATCCGAGCAGTGTGTGGTAGCCGCTGCGGAAGGGGACGATATCGAAGGTTAACTTTTCGCTTCAGAAGTTTTCCGGAGAGCCGAAGACCACCTCCAGCATGATTGAGCCCGTACAATGGGCCTCTATGCCTGGTATGACTCCTTTAAAGGTAGTATTTGTGGGTTTGATTCGTGAGGGATTAATGCCCATCTTCCGCACTGTATCCTGATAGAGCAGGTTGAGGCTGCTACCACCGTCCATTAGGACTCGTGTTAGGTGAAATCCGTCGATGATTGGGTCGAGGACCAGTGCGGCCGAACCGCCATGGCAGATACTATTTGGATGATCTCGATGATTGAAGGTGATCAGGAATGACGACCATAGATTGAATTTTGGGGCGACTGGCTCTACCGCGTAGACGTACCTGAGTGCTCGCTTGCCCTCCCTTTTGGGGATGTGTGTAGTGTATATCATGTTCACCGTTTTGACTTGAGGGGGAAATTTCTTCTGCCCCCCAGTGTTCGGCTGCCGGGGCTCTTGGTCCTCGTCCTCACTTTGTGATCCCTTTTCTTTGTTCTGAGCATTTAACTTACCAGCCTGTTTGAAATCCCAACAATCTCTGTTGGTATGATTGGCTTGTTTGTCTAGGGTGCTATGTATCTGGCACAAACGATCGAGTATGCTGTCCAAGCTGGATGGTCCCTCACTGTTCCTTTTGTAGGGCTTCTTCCGTTGGCCGGACTTGGAGCTGCTGAATCCGGCGTTAATTGTGGTGTCATCGGTGTTATCTCCATTGCTTCGGCGTTTGTGTCTATTGCGCCGGAGCTTGCCGGTGCTGTTCTTGGCCTCGGAGGGTCCGACTCGCTGGCTGTGTTTTTGCTACAAGCCAACTAGATGTCCTCACCCACGCAAAGGCGGGTCATGAGTGCTGTGAGGGCTGCCATGGATTTCGGATTTTCTTGGACGAGGTGGCCGGCGAGCCATTCATCACGGATGCTGTGTTTAAAGGATGCTAGGGCTTCGGCATCCGGACAGTCAACGATCTGGTTCTTTTTGGTTAGGAACCTAGTCCAGAATTTTCTGGCTGATTCTCCAGGTTGTTGGACTATATGACTTAAGTCATCGGCATGTGGTGGCCGGACATAAGTACCTTGTAAGTTGTCAAGAAAAGCTTCTTCCAAGTCCTCCCAGCTGCCGATGGAATTTTTGGGCAGGCTATTTAGCTAGTGTCTAGCTGGCCCTTTTAATTTTAGTGGGAGGTATTTGATGGTGTGGAGGTCGTCTCCTCGGGCCATATGGATGTGGAGAATAAAATCTTCGATCCATACTGCGGGATCGGTTGTTCCATCATATGATTCAATATTGACGGGCTTGAACCCCTCGGGGAATTTGTGATCTAGTACTTCATCTGTGAAGCAGAGAGGGTGTGCGGCACCTCTATATCGGGCCGCGTCGCGGCGCACCTCCGATGAAGTCCATCTGTGGTTAACGGCCCGTGCGTGACTAGGTTTGTCGCGTCCGAATAGGTACCCGTCATCCCGAGTCGGGAAGCGTCCTCGCGATCCGTAGATTGATCTAGTGCGTCCTGCTCTACTGTCCTGGTCCTGCCGAAGGTCGTATGTATGGTCCCGAGCTGTTTTGTCTCTGTGTTTTTGAGGCGGTGGGGCGGGCTGTTGTTCGGCCTGAATTGCCGTTTTATCCCGACCGCGTGGTGGTCGATCCGCCGCACTATCCCGACCACATGGTGGTTGTTCCACATTGCGCGAGCGAGGTATGGGCTCCAGTGCCTCCTCATCGAACTGAGGTAGTAGTCTGCGCTTCGGGTAACTATTGGATGGGCGCTTCAAGCCGTATTCTTCGGCTGCCAAGACATCAGTCCATCTGTCAATGAGTAGGTCTTGATCGGTTTGAAGCTACTACTGCTTTTTCTTCAGGCTTCTTGCAGTAGCTAATAGCTGGCGCTTGAAGTGCTCCTGCTCAAGGGGTGCCTCAGGCACGATGAAATCCTTGCTGCCGAGGCTCTCCTCATCCTCGGATAGTGGACGATAACTATTGTCATTCGGGTCACTAGGTATGGCCTGTTTATCAGGGTTAACTTACCTGTTGCCTTGTTCCCCTTGTTTGGATGCTACTCTAACAGGGTCTTCATTGTTTTTGGCGTTGTCCGGAGCATTGTTTTCTCCGGTGCCTGTGTTGCCATCTTTCGAGCACCGTGGCTTAGAATGGCGTTTAGAGCACCGGCGCTTGGACTGTGTCTTAGAAGGTTTATTCGCGACTGGATCTTCTTTGTCATTGTTGCTAGCTTTTTTAGGTGTGTTAACCATGTACACATCGTATGAAGAGGTGGCCATCCAACGTCCAGTGAATAGTGGGTCTTGGCCTTGCTCCTTGTCGGCATCGTCGTCTATACCGTCGATGTCTTCGGAGCCATAATCAAGCTCGTCGGTTAAGTCCTCGACAGTGGCTATGAAGTGGGTGGCGGGTGGGAAGCGAAATTCCCCATCATCAGCTTCTAGTTCGAACCGGAGATAGTTCGGCTGTGAGTCCCCCGCCAAGGACAAGTTTTTAATAAATTTAGAATGTCTCCCAAGGGCGAGTCTTGGAAGATATCTGCGGTGCTGAACTCGAAGATCGATAACAGATCTGGCTCTGCGCCCGCAGGCGTGGATGGTTCGGAACTTATTGCCGGAGATGAGTCCGTAATTCCGTTGCCGTAGATATTCCCAGGTGTTGAGTCTGTGTGCAGCTCCAACGCCGTGGACTCTGTGGCTTCGGATGGTGCATTCTGCTCCGGATCTAAGGCCATAGTAGTTACAGAAACCATCTCCTGAATCTGGTCAGATGATAGATTTAAGTCATGTTCGTCAGAGCGAGGGGGAGTGATCACCGCGGTTTCAAATCCATTGAAGATCAAGTCTCCACGGATATCCGCAACGTAGTTCAAGCTTCCAAATCTGACTGGTGGCACAGGCGTAGCTATCGATCTGCTCCAGATGGCCAAGCGAGTTGGCCCGCAGTACGAAGCCGCCGAATACAAAACTCTGTTCGGGGAGGAAGGTTTCTCCTTGGACAGCGTCACTATAGACGATCAAAGGGGCCATCGAACCTTTCGTCGACGGCACAGTGGAACTCTCAATGAAAGCACCAATGTCGGTGTCAAAACCGGCGGGTCTTGGGTCGGGGGTCCCGAACTGTGCATCTAGGATTGATGGTTACAGGAGACAGGGGACACGATGTTTACCCAGGTTCGGGCCCTCTGTATGGAGGTAATACCCTACTTCCTGCTTGATTGATCTTGATGAATATGAGTATTACGAGAGTTGATCTACCACGAGATCGTAATGGCTAAACCCTAGAAGTCCAGCCTATATGACTATGGTAATAAGTATATCCTTTACGGACTACACCCTTCGGTTTATATAGACACTTGGGGGATCTAGGGTTACATAGAGTCTGTTACACAGGAAGGATTCTTCATAGTTGATCGCCAAACTTGCCTTCCACGCCAAGGAGAGTCCTATCTGGACACGGGTACAATCTTCGGCCTTCATGTCTTCACAGCCCATCAGTCCGGCCCATGTATAGTAGGCCGGATCCCCGAGGACCCCTTAGTCTAGGACTCCCTCAACTGGGACTTAAAAAAAGTTTTGAACGCCATGGAGAATATGAGATGTTCCAAGAATCTGAAAAAGATATTTCAGACTCATGCCCGTTGTCGGTGTCAAAACCGGCGGATCTCTGGTAGGGGATCTCGAACTGTGCGTCTAGGCGGACGGTAACAGGAGACAAGGGACACGATATTTTTACCCAGGTTCGGGCCCTCTCGATGGAGGTAATAGCCTACTCCTGCTTGATTAATATTGATGATATGGGTAGTACAAGAGTAGATCTACCACGAGATCAGAGAGGCTAAACCCTAGAAGCTAGCCTATGGTATGATTGTTGTTCGTCCTACGGACTAAAACCTTTCGGTTTATATAGACACCGAATAGGGTTAGGGTTACACAGAGTCGGTTACAATGGTAGGAAATCTACATATCCGTATCGCCAAGCTTGCCTTCCACGCCAAGGAAAGTCCTATCCGGACAAGGGACGAAGTCTTCAATCTTGTATCTTCATAGTCTAGGAGTCCGGCCAAAGATGATAGTTCGGCTATCCGGACACCCCCTAGTCCAGGACTCCCTCAGTAGCCCCTGAACCAGGCTTAAATGACGACGAGTCCGGCGCGCATATTGTCTTCGGCATTGCAAGGCGGGTTCCTCCTCCGAATACTTAGAAGGTTTTGAACACAAGGATAGTGTCCGACTCTGCAAAACAAGTTCCACATACCACCGTAGAGAGAATAATTTTTGCACAGATCTGGCGGCGTATTCCATGGCGTGACATCACACCATGGCCAAGCCTTTATTGAATCGTTTTTCTTGTCCCACCTCGGTGCGTTTAGCGAGGCGGTTTCCTTGGCACGTCTTATCAAAGCGTAGATCATGCCCCTTATTCGGGATTCTCATCAATACGGACGTGGGTAACCCAACCGCGCCATTGATTGCGACGCTTGGGAGATAAGCGAGTTTTATCAGGCTGGTGGGGGACGCATAGCCTCGTCCGTCCATATAAGGGGATAAGGATCCACCCTTTTCACCTACGCCTTCCTCCTCCCTTTCTCATCCATTTTCGCGCACTCTGAGCTCCAACGCACAAGTCTGCACATCCTTCCTCAACCATCTCTAGCCATGTCGGGAGCGGGAGGCAGGTGGATGGTCTCCTCCGTCACGGAGGGCCAAGTAAAAAAACTGCGGAAGGCCGGATACTTGTCCGACGACGTCGCACATCGGCTGCCCGACGAAGGGCAGCTCATCCCCACCCCCAGGCCCCATGAGAGGGTGGTGTTCCTCCCCCACTTCCTCCACGGACTAGGGTTTCCACTTCACGCATTTGTTCGGGGGCTCATGTTCTACTACGGCCTAGATTTCCATGATCTGGCCCCGAATTTCATCCTCAACATCTCGGTGTTTATCGTCGTGTGCGAGGCCTTCCTCTGCATCCAGCCCCACTTGACTTATGGCTGAAGACCTTCAATGTCAAGCCGAAGGTAGTGGGCGGCCGCCAAGCCAGTCTTGGAGGTGCCATCTTTGGCGGGATGGCCAACGTCCTATGGCTTGAGGGCTCCTTTGTGGAGACCATAAAGGGGTGGCAATCGGGGTGGTTCTACATCACCAAGCCGCGCGACTCTCAATGGGTGGCGGCCCCCGAATTCCGGTCTGGCTTCCCCACCCGGCTCACATCATGGAAAGAGACGGGCCTAACATGGGGTGATTCAGAAGAGCTATCCGGACTCCAAACCTGCGTCCGAAACCTGGTGGACAAGAATCTCAAGCTTGTCAACGTAATCCAGGTGATGCTCATCCGTCGGATTCTCCCATGCCAGCAACGGGCCTTCAATTTGTACAGCACCAAACCTTGAGCCGGCTCTTCGACACTACGTACGAAGATGCCTGGAAGGTGCTGTTCAAGGGCGCCGAAGCTCCCGCATCCGCTACCGAAGATCGCGGATTCAGCTCGTAGCGTCAAGCCAGCGAGGTAAGTTATTTTACCCTTTATGGGACTCTTTTTTCATAGTTTGACTCTATGCGGGATCTAAAACTCCCTAACCTTTGACAGGACTGGCTGAAGGCGTCCGGACAGATTAGTTGTCCGGCTCCCTTGCCGAAGACCAGTGGACGCCCGATTGGCGGGCTGCTGGTTCGGCGCCTTATGTGGTGCGGAGAAGAAAACCAAGAAGAAGGCCACGGGGACTCGAAGGAGTGCCGGCGCCCTGATGACTCGAGGCGGACTCCTCCGTGAAAGCGAGGAGGAGGAAGCGAAGCCTCTCCCCGGTGAAGGAGAAGAAAAGAAAGGCCGCCCAGTGGGAGGCCGGAGGGTTCAAGAAGGTAAGAACCCTTCCTCCGGACGTCTCCACCAACGCCAACGACGGCGAGGAGCAGTGGCCCTCGAGGGCCAAGCCCCTAGTGAGATCGTAAGTGTCCGGATACCCATGGCTTTTTTCATTGCATATTGTTCTCTAATGCCGAACAATCATGCAGCCCGCCCAAGGACGAGCTCGCCGCTTCGTCGAGTGGGTCCCTGAATTCGTCGGAAGTGGAGAGTACTTCACTTCCGGCCGCCTCCTCACCCCACGCTGTGGACGATGCCGAGGTGGGGCCCCAAGGGGGGCCTGGTCGAGAGGAGGTGGCGCAGGAGGCGCTGCAAGGCAGCCTCCCGGACTCCAGGCGCGAGGGGAGCGAGACCCCCAGGGGCTCTAAGCCCGACCCTTGTCCGGACTCCATATCGGAACCTTCAGCGGTTCCGAAGTCCGGCGAGCGGCCCCTTCGTAGGAAGGGTAAGACGCCGGTGTCCTCCGTCCAAGCGGAGGCACGGATAGCTCTTGAGGCGCTTAACAGGCGCCTCCATCGAGGAGGAGCACCGCCTTTGTTATGAGTGTGGTGATCCGGAAAGAGTTTAGTCCGCCAAGAGCGGGGTTGATCAAGCCTTGCAACAGCGTTCTAACAGGCTTTGAGGTAAGTTTTCAATATATGTAAGAAGATTACCGCATAGACAGTAGCCCTGATGCTTAGTTCGGTGTTCGGAAAGAAAAGCCGGATGAGGATCTAAAAGATATCTGTGAGGAGTCTAACATAATTATGTCAATATAGGAATGCAGGCTGCCCTGCTGACCTCTGCCGCACTGACTGCGGAGGTCAATGCATTGAAGGAGAGCCTCAAGCGGCCCGAGAACGAGCTCGGCCAAGCCAAGAAGCAGCTCGAGGTCAAGGAAGGTAAGTAATACCTTATGGAATTTAAAAAATGAGGTTGCAAAAGATAACAGGAATAACATGGGTACTGTAGGGGCCACGAGCGAGGTGGCGACCCTGAAGGAGGCGGTGTCCACGACCGAAAATAAAGCGGCCACGAGGCGCGCAGCGAGAGAAGGGGAGGCGCAGCTGGCGAAATGCGGCAAGAGCTCCAGGCTCTCGTGGAAAAACACGAGGGTTTGGAGCGTGACTCGAAGACCCAAGAGTCCGAGCTTGCCTCGGCTCTTGAGAGTGCCAAAGCTGCTAAGGCCGAGGCCCAAAAAGCCCTCCAGGAGGTTGAGGCAATAAAGAAGATCACGGCGGGTAAGGCATTCTTTATGCAGAGCAAGAATGTAAAAGTCAATTATCTAGTACTTACCCGAATCCGGAGCTTTCGGGGCGTTCACAGATCTGCAGGAGTGTCTCCGATGCCGCTGCTTTCTACCGAGCGAAGAAGGGAGCTCGACGGAAAAGGTGTTTTGGTCTCGGTATCTTTGGCGAACACCCGGTGCCCTTGAGCGACCAACTGAAGCAATTGGTCGAGCTCCACAAGGCCGCCGAACAGGCCATGAAGGGCCTTATAGCTCGGCTGTGGCCAAATGAGGCCATGCCTGGGAGCTACTTCGGGCTAGTGCGGTGGCTGGTGGATGCCTATCCATGGATCGAAGTCATCAAGCGCTCCGTCTGTATTGAAGGTGCCCGTAGGGCCCTTGCCCGTGCCAAGGTGCACTGGGGCAAGCTGGACGTGGAGAAGCTGGTGACGGACAGGCCGCCGTCGGGCAAAGAACATCGCAAGCCCGAGAAGTATTATGAGGGCGTCCTGAAGGGTGCCCGTCTTATAGCGGGTGAATGCTCCAAAGATGTAATATTTGAGTAGACTCGCATTTGTTATCCTGTACGCTGAAAACTTGTTCATATGCGCTAAGCAACGCTTTTGAATTTAAAATATTACCTTCTGTGTGGCCGTTTATCAAATTTGAGAGATGGCGAGTCGTTGGCTTCAGCCCCCATGCCACGAGTGCTGGGGTGTTCGGGATAAACTTGAGCGCTCTTGTTCCCATTCTTGGGTCCTTCGAGGAGGCGCTCAGCATAGCGAACCAGGCAACCGAACTATAATGCTTGAACACTCTCACTTAGCCATAGAATTCTATAATTTTAAATTTTGGCGAAGCCCCTAGTATTCGGAAGACCGAGTTCGGGCGCTATCCACGCCTTGGCGAGACAATGCGGTTCCTCGCTCTAAGCGGCATAAGTCTTTAGGGACTCGAAGAAACCTCTCGAACAGCGACCGGCTCTCGCCTTATCATGACGGTCAGCTTTAGCTTTCTCCACGAGGTGCTCAACCCAGCTCAACTGGGCACAATCGCGGTGGTTCTCCCGGCCTTACCTCAGCCGATATAGCGGGCGTAAGGTACCAAAACATGGGAGCCGGGCAAACCCAACTATTGACCCAAGACATGATTCGGAGCCGATGCATATAATGCTATAAGTTCGGGGTGCTGCACTTGTGAAAGTGTTCGGACTTGTCACACCATGTTTTTGGGGTACATAAGCCCTCGGTGTATTGGCCGTACCAAATTATGCAGTTGCGCAATGTCATAAATGAACATATATAATGGGAAAGAATGCAATCATAGGCAAGAGCTATATATTGGCTATTCAAAAGAAACTGCAAATAAAAGCGAGCGATACAAATTGTGCGATAAGCAAGGTGCAGGACTTTTGGACAAGTCCCCTTCCAGAAGGTAAGTTTGCGGTAGGGTATGTAAAACAGGTATATCTTGCTCGTAATAGAGACCACTGGACACTTTCGGCGCAGTTTTTCTGCTTCCTGGCTGTTGCATCGTGTATTCGGCGCGAATGCGGACAGGCTTCGGAGAACAGAGTCCTGAAAGTAAAAGGTAAAAAGAAAAAAAGGAATGACACAAACGGAGCCCCTAGTGCGGTCTAGCCGCATTCAGGCGTCTTGGTGGTAAATACCGTCCCTATGCCCTTGGTGCTTCGTGAGCGCAATTACGTGCGCGTAGTAATCGGCTTCAGCGAGTTCGCGAGGGCTGGGGTTGGGGCTGCATTACTACGCTTGTTCGGAACGTGCGAGGCGGTCTTGCTGTAGGTTACTCCGGGCGCACTTGACAGTGTCCGATTGTTTATTGGACGGACTGGAGAATTGCCTTAAGAGGTTGTTCTGCACTTCTGCCGCAAGGGCGGCCATATGCTCCTCCGTTTGGAGGGAGCGTTCGGTGTTTCCATTGACCATGATTACGCCTCGAGGGCCTGGCATCTTGAGTTTGAGGTGCAGCGTGGTGCGGCACCGCATTGAATTTCTTGCGAATGTGGTTCGTCCGGCGGTCGCGTGATAGCCGCTGCGAGCGGGACTATGTTGAAGATTAACTCCTCACTCCGGAAGTTATCCGGGATACGAAGACCACTTCAAGTGCAACGGAGCCTGTGCGATTGGCCTCTACACACTGGAATGGCGCCTTTAAAGGTCGTCTTTGTGGGTTTGATCCTTGACGGTTTATGCCCATTTTGCGCACTGTATCCTGATAAATCAGGTTCAGGCTGCTGCCGCCGTCCATCAGGACTCTGGTGAGGTGAAATCCGTCAATAATTGGGTCAAAAACCAATGCGGCAAAACCGCCATGACGAATGCTAGTGGGGTGGTCCCTTCGATCGAAGGTGATCGGGCAGGAAGACCATGGGTTGAACTTCGGGGCGACTGGCTCCATCACGTATACGTCCCTTAGTGCGTGCTTCCGCTCCCTTTTGGGTATGTGGGTTGCGTATATCATGTTCACCGTCAGCTCTTGTTGGGGGAATCCCTTCTGTACTCTATTGTTTGGCGGCAGGGTCTCTTCATCGTCATCGCTATGCAGCCCCTTGTCATTGTTTTCGGTAACTTAGCTTGCACCTTGCTTGAACACCCAAGAATCCCTGTTCGTGTGATTGGCTGGTTTTTCGGGGGTGCCATGTATCAGGCACAAGCGATCGAGTATTCGGTCCAAGTTGGACAGACCCTGGGTATTTCTTTTGAATGGCTTCTTCCGCTGACCGGGTTTAGAGCATCTGAATCCGGCATTTATTGTCGTATCTTCAGCATTATCACCGTTAATGCGGCATTTATGCTTGTTGCGACGCGACCTGCCATTGCTGTGCTTGGTATCCGAACTACCAGGGTGTTTGGCCAAGTTGTTGCTTCGAGCTAGCCAGTTGTCCTCTCCCGCATAAGCGGGTCATGAGTGTGGTGAGGGCTGCCATGGATTTCGGCTTTTCCTGTCCTAGGTGCCGGGCTAGCCACTCGTCGCGGATGTTGTGTTTGAAGGCTGCTAGCGCCTCTGCATCCGGACAGTCGACGATCTTATTTTTCTTTGTTAGGAATCGCGTCCAGAATTGTCTAGCCGATTCTTTTGGCTGCTGAATTATATGGCTAAGGTCATCGGCGTCTGGTGGTCGCATATGTGCCCTGGAAGTTATCAAGGAATGCGGCTCCCAACAACCGATTGACTCTGCTGGCAAGCTGTTGAGCCAATGCCGAGTTGGTCCTTTAAGCTTGAGTGGGAGGTATTTGATGGCATGTAGATCATCACCGCGGGCCCTGTGGATATGGAGGAGATAGTCCTCGATCCAGACCGCAGGATCTGTGGTACCATCGTATGATTCGATGTTTACGGCTTTGAAGCCCTCGAGGATTTGATGATCCATTACTTCATCTGTGAAGCATAGTGGGTGTCTTGGCGCCTACATATTGGGCTATATCACGGCGTAGCTCATATGAGCTTTGTCTCTTGTGTTTGGCCGGCCGGGTTTGTCTGTGTCTGGCGTTACGGTAATCATCCCGAGTCGTTAGGCGCCCGCCGATCTGTAGATCGATCTTGTATGCTTTGCCTTATCCTCCAATATATCTACGCAAGTCCGGTAGCGTTTTCCGTGCCTTGGTACTTTTGAGTGGCGTCGGGCGTGGCTTGAGCGGAGGGTGAGAGGCTTCTCTGTCAGCGCCACGGGTGGCGATGCCATGTCGTCTTGTTGGTGACATGGGTGCTTCCTCCTCGATCGAGGCAACGGCCTGCGTTTGGGGTAGCTTTTGGAGGGCGTTGAGTTCATACTCTTGGCTGCAAGGACTTGATCCATCATCGACTAGTAGGTCTTAGTCAGCTCTAAGCTGTTGCTGCTTTTTCTTGAGGCTGCTTGCCGTGGCCATGAGTCTGCGTTTAAAACGCTCTTGTTCAACGCGGTCCTCTGGCATGACGAATTCGTCGTCGTCGAGGCTTGCCTCGTCTTCGGAGGGGGGTGCATAATTATCGTCCTCTACCTCTCTTTCTGCCGCACTGTCATGCGGACTTGCTTCTCCCTCCTCCTGTGCTGAGTCCTGCTGGAGGGGGTCATCTTCGGCAATGTCCGGGGTATTATTGTCTCCCGTGCCGGAATCGCCGTTTTTACTATGGCGGGATTTAGAGTGGCGTCGCTGATGTCGGCGCTTGGGTTGTTTCTTGGAGGGGTCATCCTCCGCTGTTCCATCGCCATTCCCATCTTTTGGAATGTCCACCATGTATATGTCACATATGACGAGGTGGCCTTCCAGTGCCCCGTGGGCGCTGGCTCTTGATCGTCTCCGGCACCGTCGTCCATACCGTCGATGTCTTGGTCGAAGTCGAGCATGTCGGTTAAATCATCGGCCGGTGGCTACAAAGTGGGTGGTGGGTGGGCGTTGAATTTCTTTGTCGTCCGAATCCCAACCTTCCTGACCATAGTTCGGCCAGGGCTCCCCTAACAAAGAGAGAGACTTTAATGAATTCAGGATATCGCCAAAGGGCGAGTGCTGAAAGATGTCCGTTGTGGTGAACTCCATAACCGGCGCCCAGTCGGATTCGACTGGTAGAGGCGCGGGAGGTTGAGTCCGAAGGAGTCCGGCACACAGGAGTCACGAGCTTTGCAAAGGACAGGGATGGTGTTCGGCTCAATCGCCATAGAGATTTCAGCCCCGAGGCGGTGTCCAACCAACCGTCCTCGATCGACGAAACCGCTCCGGATTAAGAGTCGAGGCGGGCCTTTGGTGCAGCCTCCGAGGCCTTTCGTGGCAGAGCTAGATCGTACCCATCGAGACAGTGCGGCACGCTCGGCTGTGGCTCGAATCCGTCAAAGATCAAGTCTCCGCGGACATTGGTCGTATAGTTCAAGCTTCCAATCTGACCTGATGGCCAGGGGCGTAGCTTTCAATCTGCTCCAGATGGCCTAGCAAATTGGCCCGCAGTGCAAAGCCGCCGAATACGAAGATCCATCCGGGGAGAAAAGTCTCACCCTGGACTGCGTCGTTGCTGATGATTGAAGGAGCCATCGGGCCTATAGGTGACGACACAGAGGAACTCTCAATGAAAGCACCAATGTCGATTGTCAAAACCGGCGGATCTCGGGTAGGGGTCCCGAACTGTGCGTCTAGGCGGATGGTAACAGGAGACAAGGGACACGATGTTTTTACCCGAGTTCGGGCCCTCTCGATGGAGGTAATACCCTACTCCTGCTTGATTAATATTGATGATATGGGTAGTACAAGAGTAGATCTACCACGAGATCGAGAGGCTAAACCCTAGAAGCTAGCCTATGGTATGATTGTTGTTAGATCCCTCTGGACTAAAACCCTTCGGTTTATATAGACACCGAATAGGGTTAGGGTTACCTGAGTCGGTTACAATGGTAGGAAGTCTACATATCCGTATCGCCAAGCTTGCCTTCCACGCCAAGGAAAATCCTATCCGGACAAGGGACGAAGTCTTCAGTCTTGTATCTTCATAGTCTAGGAGTCCGGCCAAAGATGATAGTTCGTCTATCCGGACACCCCCTAGTCCAGGACTCCCTCACTCGTGTTAAGAGGCATGAGACCTCTCACAAGTACTTTGCCTACAAGATGGAGGAGAATTGCTCAGCTAGTGAGCATGTGCTCAGAATGTCTGGGGTACTACAATCGCTTTAATCAAGTGGGAGTTAATCTTCCAGATAAGATAGTGATTGACAGAGTTCTCTAGACACTATCACCAAGTTACTAGAACTTCGTGATGAACTATAATATGCAAGTGATGACGAAAACGATTCCCAAGCTCTCTGCGATGCTGAAATCAGCGAAGGTAGAAATCAAGAAATAGCATCAAGTGTTGATGGTTAACAATACCACTAGTTTCAAGAAAAAGGGCAAGGGAAAGAAAGGGAAACTTCAAAAAGAATGGCAAGAAAGTTGCCACTCCCATGAAGAAGCCCAAAGCTAGACCCAAGCCTGAAACTGAGTGCTTCTACTGCAGAGGAAATGATCACTGGAAGTGGAATTACCCTAGATACTCGGTGGATAAGAAGGATGGCAAAGTGAACAAAGGTATATTTGATATACATGTTATTGATGCGTACTTTACTAGTGTTTATAGCAACCCCTCGGTATTTGAGACTGGTTCAGTTGCTAATAGTAGTAACTCGAAACAGGAGTTGCAAAGTAAACATAGACTAGTTAAGGACAAGGTGACGATGTGTGTTGGAAGTGATTCCAAGGTTGATAAGATCACCATCACACACTCCCTCTACCTTCCGGATTAGTTTGGACCTAAATAAATGTTATTTGGTGTTTGCATTGAGCATAAATATGATTTGATCATGTTTATTGCAATACGGTTTTTCATTTAAGTCAGAGGATAATTGTTGTTCTGTTTACATGAATAAAACCTTCTATGGTCATACACCCAATGTGAATGGTTTTATTGAGTCTTGATCGTAATGATACAAATATTCATAATATTGATGCCAAAAGATGCAAAGCTGATAATAATAGTGCAACATATTTGTGGCACTGCCGTTTAGGTCATATTGGTGTAAAGCGCATGAAGAAACTCCATGCAGATGGACTTTTGGAATCACTTGATTATGAATCATTTGATGCTTGTGAACCATGCCTCATGGGCAAGATGACTAAAACTCCGTTCTCCGGAACAATGGAGCGAGCAATTGACTTATTGGAAATAATACATACCGATGTATGCGGTCCGATGAGTGTTGAGGCTCGCGGCGGGTATCGTTATTTTGTGACCTTTACAGATGATTTAAGTAGATATGGGTATATCTACTTGATGAAACACAAGTCTAAAACATTTGAAAAGTTCAAATAATTTCAGAGTGAAGTAGAGAATCATCGTAATAAGAAAATAAAGTTTCTACGATCTGATCACGGAGGCGAATATTTGAGATATGAGTTTGGCCTTCATTTAAAACAATGTGGAATAGTTTCACAACTCACGCCACCTGGAACACCACAGCTTAATGGTGTGTCCGAACGTCATAACCATACTTTAATAGATATGGTGCGATCTATGATGTCTCTTACCGATTTACCACTATCGTTTTGGGGTTATGCATTAGAGACAACTGCATTCACGTTAAATAGGGCACCATCTAAATCCATTGAGACGACACCATATGAACTTTGGTTTGGCAAGAAACCTAAGCTATCATTTCTTAAAGTTTGGGGTTGCGATGCTTATGTGCAAAGCTTCAGCCTAATAAGCTTGAACCCAAATTGGAGAAGTGCCTCTTCATAGGATACCCAAAAGAAACTGTTGGGTACACCTTCTATCATAGATCCGAAGGCAAGATATTTGTTGCTAAGAATGGATCGTTTCTAGAGGATTTTCTCTCGAAAGAGGCGAGTGGGAGGAAAGTAGAACTTGATGAGGTAATTGTACCTTCTCTCGAATTGGAAAGTAGCTCATCACAGAAAACCGTTCCTGTGATCCTACACCAACTAGAGAGGAAGCTAATGATAATGATCATGAAACTTCAGATCAAGTTACTACCGAACCTCGTAGGTCAACCAGAGCACGTTCCGCACTAGAGTGGTTCGGTAATCCTATCCTAGAAGTCATGTTACTAGACCATGACGAACCTACAAACTATGAGGAAGTAATGATGAGCCCAGATTCTGATAAATGGCTTGAGACCCTGAAATCTAAGATAGGATCCATGTATGAGAACAAAGTGTGGACTTTGGTTGACTTGCCCAATGATCGGCGAGCCATTGAGAAAAAAATGGATCTTCAAGGGGAAGACGGACGCTGATGGTAGTGTTACTATCTACAAAGCTTGAATTATCGAAAAAGGTTTTCGACAAGTTCAAGGTGTTGACTACGATGAGATTTTCTCACTCGTATCTATGCTTAAGTCTGTCCGAATCATGTTAGCAATTATCGCATTTTATGAAATCTGGCAAATGGATGTCAAAATTGCATTCCTTAAATGGATTTCTTAAAGAAGAGTTGTATATGATGCAACCAGAAGGTTTTGTCAATCCTAAAGGTGCTGACAAAATGTGCAAGCTCCAGTTGTATATGATGCAACCAGAAGGTTTTGTCAATCCTAAAGGTGCTACAAAATGTGCAAGCTCCAGCGTACCATCTATGGACTGATGCAAGCATCTCGGAGTTGGAATATACACTTATATGAGATGATCAAAGCATATAGTTTTATACAGACTTGCGGTGAAGCCTGTATTTACAAGAAAGTGAGTGGGACCACTACAGCCTTTCTGATAAGTATATGTGAATGACATATTGTTGATCGGAAATGATGTAGAATTTTCTGGAAAGCATAAAGGAGTGTTTGAAAGGAGTTTTTCAAAGAAAGACCTCGGTAAAGCTGCTTACATATTGGGCATTAAAATCTATAGAGATAGATCAGGATGCTTGAGAAGACTTTTGATGAGTACATACCTTGATAAGATTTTGAAGGAGTTCAAAATGGATCAGTCAAAGAAAGAGTTCTTGCCTGAGTTGTAAGGTATGAAATTGAGTAAGACTCAAAACACGACCACAACAGAAGATAGAGAGAGAATGGAAGTCATTCCCTATGCCTCAGCCATAGGTTCTATAAAGTATGCCATGCTGTGTACCATACCTATTGTGTACCTTGCCAATAGTTTGACAAGGGAGTACAATAGTGATCTAGGAGTAGATCACTGGACAACGGTCAAAATTATCCTTAGGTACCTAAGAGGACTAAGGAAATGTTTCTCGGTTATTGAGGTGTCAAAGAGTTCGCCGTAAAGGGTTACGTAGATGCAAGCTTTGTCACTGATCCGGATCTCAATCTGGATACATATTGAAAGTGGGATCAATTAGATAGAGTAGCTCTATGCAGAGCATTTTAGACATAGAAATTTGCAAAATACATACGGATCTGAATGTGGCAGAACCGTTGACTAAACTTCTCTCACACGCAAAACATGATCACACCTTAATACTCTTTAGGTGTTAATCACATAGCGATGTGAACTAGCTTATTTACTCTAGTAAACCCTTTGGGTGTTGGTCACATGGCGATGTGAACTATGGGTGTTAATCACATAAAGATGTGAACTATTAGTGTTAAATCACATGGCGACGTGAACTAGATTATTGACTCTAGTGCAAGTGGGAGACTGAAGGAAATATGCCCTAGAGGCAATAATAAAGTTGTTATTTTATATTTCCTTATATCATGATAAATATCTATTATTCATGCTTGAATTATATTAAGTGGAAACTTGATGCATGTGTAGATACATAGACAAAACACCGTGTCCCTAGTAAGCCTCTACTAGACTAGCTCGTTAATCAAATATGGTTAAGTTTCCTAACCATAGACATGTGTTGTCATTTGATAAACGGGATCACATTATTAGGAGAATGATGTGATGGCCAAGAACCATCCGTTAGCTTAGCATATTGATCGTTCAGTTTTATTGCTATTGCTTTCTTCATGTCAAATACATATTCCTTCGACTATGAGATTATGCAACTCCCGAATTTCGGAGGAATACCTTGTGTGCTATCAAACGTCACAATGTAATTGGGTGATTATAAAGAAGCTCTACAGGTATCTCCAAAGGTGTTTGTTGGGTTGGCGTAGATCGAGATTAGGATTTGTCACTCCGAGTATCGGAGAGGTATCTCTGGGCCCTCTCGGTAATCCACATCATAATAAGCCTTGCAAGCAATGTGACTAATGAGTTAGTTGCGAGATGATGTATTATGGAACGAGTAAAGAGACTTGCCGGTAATGAGATTGAACTAGGTATGGGGATACCGACGATCGAATCTCGGGCAAGTAACATACCGATGACAAAGGGAATAATGTATGTTGTCATTACGGTACGACCGATAAAGATCTTCGTAGAATATGCATGAACCAATATGAGCATCCAAGTTCCACTATTGGTTATTGACCGGAGAGGTGTCTCTGTCATGTCTACATAGTTCTCAAACCCGTAGGGTCCGCACGCTTAACGTTCGATGATGATTTTGTATTATATGAGTTATGTGATTTGGTGGCCGAATGTTGTTCGGAGTCCCGGATGAGATCACGGACATGACGAGGAGTCTCGAAATGGTCGAGAGGTAAATATTCATATATATGTCGATGATATTCGGACACCGGAAGTGTTCCGGGGGTACCGGGTACATATCGGGTCACCGGAAGGGGTTCCAGGCTACCCTCGGCAAACTATATGGGCCTTATGGGACAATAGGGGAAACACACCAGCCACAAAGGGGCTGGTGCGCCCCCCCCCCCCCCCCATATGGGCTGGACACATTGGAGAAGTAAAGGGGAAGGAGGAAAGGAAAAGGGGAATAGGATTTCCCCTTCCCCCTCTTCCCTTCCTACTCCGAATAGGAATAGGAAAAGGGGGAGGCCGAATTGGGAGGTTCCCAAGTAGGATTCCTCTCCTCTCCTCCAACCTATATATATGAGGGGGGCACCGCTCGAACACACAATAAACATTGTTAGCCGTGTGCGGCAGCCCCCTCCATAGTTTACGCCTCCGGTCATATTCACGTAGTGCTTAGGCGAAGCCCTGTGCGGATCAGTTCACCATCACCGTCACCACGCCGTAGTGCTGACAGAACTCTCCCTCAACACTTTGCTGGTTCAAGAGTTCGAGGGACATCATCGAGCTGAACGTGTGTAGAACTCGGAGGTGCCATACGTTTGGTGCTTGATCGGTCGGAACGAGAAGAAGTTCGACTACATCAACCACATTGTCAAATGCTTCCGCTTTCAGTCTACGAGGGTACGCGGACACACTCTTGCCCTGTCGTTGCTATGCGTCTCCTAGATAGATCTTGCGTGAGCGTAGGAATTTTTTTGAAATTGCATTCTACGTTTCCCAACAAAATATGCTATGCATCAGAGTAGGATCATACAAAAAGCATTAGCAGTTCTAATGCAAGCATAAGAGAGAAGGGAATGGGCGATAAAGGAATGATCAATGGGGGGTTTGCTTGCCTGGAAGCTCTGCTGAAAAGGAAGAAGGGTCGGCGGCGACGTAGTCGATCACAATGGCATCAGCAACGCTCTCGAGTTCTACCAAAGAGAAGAGGGGGAAGAAACAGTAAATACAAGCAAGCAGAAGCATGACATGACAGCACGCAGAGCTAGGGGTGTTCTAACGCGGCGCTACGCGATATCGGTGAAGGGGGGAAAACATCCGAGAATGTTTTCCCGAAGTTTGCATTTTCGAACAGATGAAATGGAGGGGGACGGTTCCACGTTCACTATGTTAGGGGCATGTGACATATTAACGGACCACGTATTCGGATTCGTCTCGTCTTTCTAAGCAACATTCATATATAAAGCTTTTTCATCCGAGCTAAGGTTTATTTTCTATGATTTTCTAAAGTTTCAAAAGTTTTTTCTAAAATTTCTAGATTTATTATTAAATCGAATTAAAAACAGAATATACATTTTATACTCAGCAGGGGCTAGCCACAGTCAATGACATTTGGGGCCAGGGGGCTGGGTTGACCCAGTCAATTAGTCCAGTCACAGTTGACTAGTCAACTGTTGACTGGTCAAACCTGGGTAGTGGGGCCCAGGTGTCACTCTCATAGATTTAGTATTTTCTTTTTAAAGAGATACTTAGAGGTGGGGTCCACCTGTCATTTCCAGGGGGGTACTTAAATTATCTTATATCTAATCTAAGTTAATGGCCTTGGGCCCACGGGTCAGTAGCAGTGGGGGTTAGTTTAGGGGGGGTTTAGCCCCCTAGTTACACCAGGCCGGCCCCCATTGAGGGAGTCCTGGATTAAGGGGTCCTCGGGCGTCCGGCCTATGTGACGTGGGCCAGACTGATGGGCCATGAAGATACAACATAGAAGACGACACTCCCGTGTCAGGATGGGACTCTCCTTTGCGTGGATGGCAAGCTTGGCGTTCGGATATGAAGATTCCTTCCTCTGTAAACCGACTCTGTACAATCCTAGGCCCCTCCGGTGTCTATATAAACCAAAGGATTTAGTCCGTAGAGGCAATCACAATCATACATGCTAGACATCTAGGGTTTATCCATTACGATCTTGTGGTAGATCAACTCTTGTAATCCTCATATTCATCAAGATCAATCAAAAAGGAAGTAGGGTATTACCTCCATCAAGAGGGCCCGAACCTAGGTAAAAACATTGTGTCCCCTGTCTCCTGTTACTAACGACCTTATACGCACTGTCAGATCACGGGTTCTGGCAAAACCCTCAAGGTTCGAACACTGGGGTGCGCACGAAGATTTCCCCCTACCGATCTCGTCCTAGTTTTGCTAAGATCTTGTGGACTAACTCGACGAGCTCGCAACACAAGGGACACAAGATTTATACTGGTTCGGGCCACCGTTGTGGTGTAATACCCTACTCTAGTGTGGTGGTGGTGGATTGCCTCTTGGGCTGAGGATGAACAGTACAAAGGGGGAAGAACAGCTTCCTGAGGTTGAGGTGTTCTTGTGCTTGGCCAACTTGTGTGCGTGTGGGCTCGATCAAGATGAGATGAGTGGCCTCCGAATGAGCTGCCTCCTGCTGTGGTGGAGTGTCCTATTTATAGGGGCCCTGGTCCTCTCCCCAAATATTGAGTGGGAAGGGAGCCAACAACGACCAATTTGAAAGGGCACATCTAGTACAGCTTATCCTGACAAAAGTAGTCTTCGCCTGCAAAAGGCTCTGGTGGTGACACCGCCTTGGGCTCCATGGTGACCTCCATCGTGCCATCCTGCTGGTCTTGGCCTCGTTGCACTGATATGGAAACCTTTGCTTGATGCCTCGGTACTCCACGCCTGCGCTTGCCTCCTTAGAACCAAAGAGGAAACAAGGACACTGCACGCTGGCGCCCGCCTGGTCTCGACCGTCATGTCTCACGTCACGAGAACCTCGCGAGGTCTGCCTTGCCTTGATCTCTCCGCCCCTCGCGAGCCTGCCTAGTGAGGCCGCTCGTGAGGAGGTCTTGCGTCGTCCACCATGCGAGGGTCTTGGATGCCTTGTTGATGAAGATGGGCCGTACGGGCCTACTAGCAAAGCCACGCCGTGGGCCGCAGGCAGGCAAGTCTGGGGACCCCCGTTCCCAGAACACCGACAGTAGCCCGCGGGCCCAAGGCGTGCTCGGGCTTGGCTTCGAGGCGAATCCAAAGGTCAAGTATGGAGCACCGCGGGCCCCAATAGCCTGCGGCCTTGGTCGATGTGTGGCGGTTGATTGGACGTGGGCGTCTCCGCTTCCCCACGCTGCCTCGGCAACTGCCCGACTTGACAAGTCCCTGTGACATGCAAGGAAAACCATCATTACATGTGATCGTGGGGGGCGCTGGCTGGCCTTCTCCTCCTATAATGAGGAGGGGGGCAGAGCCCCCATTGCCATTACTTCCAATTCCGCTTGCTTCTTCCTCCTTTGCTCCATCGGCGACATCGATGGCGCTCGTCCGAAGGTTTTCTGCTGCGGAGAAAGGAAAGACTCCCCTCGACGGGCCGGCGTCGTGATACGTCTCCAACGTATCTATAATTTTTGATTGCTCCATGCTACTTTATCTACTGTTTTAGGAAATATTGGGCTTTAATATCCACTTTTATATTATTTTTGGGACTAACCTATTAACCGGAGGCCCAGCCCAGATTTGTTGTTTTATGCCTATTTCAGTGTTTCGAGGAAAAGGAATATCAGACGAGTCAAAAGGAACGAAATCAACTGGAGAAGTTATTTTTGGAAGGAAACCCACCTGATGGACTTGGACCCCACGTGAGAAGATACGGGAGGTGCTCACGAGGGTGGGGGCGCGCCCCCCTGCCTCGTGGGGCCCCTGTAGCTCCACCGACATACTCCTTTCACCCATATATACCGTCGTACCCTAAAACTTACAGAACAGAAGATAGATCGGGAGTTCCGCCGCCGCAAGCCTCCAGAGCCAGGAAAAACCAATCGGGACCCCTTTCCGGTACCCTGCCGGAGGGGGGATCCATCACCGGTGGCCATCTTCATCATCCCGGCGCTATCCATGACGAGGAGGGAGTAGTTTACCCTCGGGGCTGAGGGTATGTACCAGTAGCGATGTGTTTGATCTCTCTCTCTCTCTCTCTCTCTCTCTCTCGTGTTCCCTCGATGGCACGATCTTGATGTATAAGGAGCTTTGCTATTGTAGTTGGATCTTATGATGTTTCTCCCCCTCTACTCTCTTGTGATGAATTGAGTTTCGCCTTTGAAGTTATCTTATCAGATTGAGTCTTTCATGAGAACACTTGATGTATGTCTTGGTGATCAACTTGCGGGTTTCGTGACATTGGGAACCTATGCATAGGGGTTGGCACACGTTCTTGACTCTCCGGTAGAAACTTTGGGGCACTCTTTGAAGTACTTTTATGTTGGTTGGATGAATCTGAGATTGTGTGATGCATATCGTATAATCATGCCCACGGATACTTGAGGTGACAATGGAGTATCTAGGTGACATTAGGGTTTTGATTGATTTGTGTCTTAAGGTGTTATTCTAGTACGAACTCTTTTATAGATCGATCCGAAAGAATAACTTTGAGGTGGTTTCGTACCCTACCATAATCTCTACGTTTGTTCTCCGCTATTAGTGGCTTCGGAGTGACTCTTGTTGCATGTTGAGGGCTTGTTATATGATCTATCTATGTTATTATTGTTGAGAGAACTTGCACTAGTGAAAGTATGAACCCTAGGGCTTATTTCCTATCATTGCAATACCGTTTACGCTCACTTTTACCACTTGTTACCTTGCTGTTTTTATATTTTCAGATTACAAAAAACTATATCTACCACCCATATTGCACTTGTATCACCATCTCTTCGCCGAACTAGTGCACCTATACAATTTACTATTGTATTGGGTGTGTTGGGGACACAAGAGACTCTTTGTTATTTGGTTGCAGGGTTGCTTGAGAGAGACCATCTTCATCCCTCGCCTCCCACGGATTGATAAACCTTAGGTCATCCACTTGAGGGAAATTTGCTACTGTCCTACAAACCTGTGCACTTGCAAGCCCAACAACGTCTACAAGAAGAAGGTTGTGTAGTAGACATCAAGCTCTTTTCTGGCGCCGTTGCCGGGGAGGCTAGGTAAGTGAAGGTATATCTTTAGATCTTGCAATCGAATCTTTTTGTTTCTTGTTTTATCACTAGTTTAGTTTATAAAATAAAACTACCAAAAAAATGGAATTGAGTTTGTCTCATGCGCTTCACCTTTTTAATATCTTTCGTGAGAATGAAGGAAAGGAAAATTGTGCCAAAGTGCTAGAAGAATAATTACATAGAATGCTGGGCATGAAATATGTGAATGATGAGCATGATCGCAATGTTGTTAGTATGAATTCCTTGAATATCCATGATGCTAATGATATGCAAAGCCACAAGCTTGGGGAATCTATGTTTGATGAAGATGATATTTTTTGTCCCCCAAGCTTTGATGAGCAAATTTACTATGATGAAAGCATTCCTCCTATCTATGATGATTACTGTGATGACACGTATGCTTTAAATAATAATGATAACCATGAAACTTTTCATCTTGATCTTAATGTTCAATCATATGATAGTTATTTTGTTGAGTTTTCTCCCACTATTATTCATGAGAAGAATTTTGCTTATGTGGAGAGTAATAAAATTGCTATGCAAGTAGATCAAGAAAAGGATGCTTTAGGTGCTGGTTATATTGTTGAATTCATTCATTATGATACTGAAAATTATTATGAGGGAGGAATATATGCTTTTAGGAATTGCAATAATATCAAGTTTCCTCTCTATGTGCTTAAAGTTTTGAAGTTATGCTTGTTTTACCTTCCTATGCAAGTTGATTATTATTCCCATAAGTTTCTTTCTTTTTGGTTCTGTTTAGGAATAAATAAACCATCTAGCTTATGTTTAGATGTGATTTTATGTTTTAATTAGTGTTTGTGCCAAGTAGAACCTTTGGGAAGACTTGGGTGAAGTCTTTATGATCATGCTGTAAAAAACAGAAACTTTAGCGCTCATGAGATTAGCTATAACTTTTAACTGGAGAGTGCTATTTAGTTGATTCTTTTTGGATATGATTACTAGACAAATTTCTCAGGTCCACAAATTTAGTTTAGAATTTTTTTGAGTTCCAGAAGTTTGCGTTAGTTACAGATTACTACAGACTGTTCTGTTTTTGACAGATTCTGTTTCCTATGTGTTGTTTGCTTATTTTGATGAATCTATGGCTAGTAAAATAGTTTATAAACCATAGAGAAGTTGGAATTAAGTAGTTTTAACACCAATATAAATAAATAATTAGTTCATTACAGTACCTTGAAGTGGTGTTTTGTTTTCTTTTGCTAACGGAGCTCACGAGTTTTCTGTTAAGTTTTGTGTTGTGAAGTTTTCAAGTTTTGGGTAAAGATTCGATGGACTATGGAATAAGGAGTGGCAAGAGCCTAAGCTTGGGGATTCCCAAGGCACCCAAAGGTAAAATTCAAGGACAACCAAGAGCCTAAGCTTGGGGATGCCCCGGAAGGCATCCCTTTTTCATCTTCGTTCATGGGTAACTTTACTTGGAGCTATATTTTTATTCACCACATGATATGTGTTTTGCTTGGAGCGTCATTTTCTCTTGTTAGAATTTGCTTGCTGTTAGTTAGTTAGAAAAGTGTTTTGAATCTTTAGTTTCAATAAAAAAAAGTCAAGGATAGCCTTTGCCATGCTTATTTTGCAAGTATACATGTTGCTGTTTGAAAACAGAAAGTTTACCGCTGTTGCAAAAATTATCTAGAAAATTCAGAGAGTGGTATAATGTTGAATCTTTTTTCATATTGAGCTCTGATAAATTTATTACAGTGGGAATTTTATTTCATAATTTTTGGAGTAAGAGAAGTATTGATACTCTTGCATTCTTTACAGACTGTACTGTTTTGGCAGATTGCTGTTATGTTTGCATTGTTTGCATATGTTTGCTTGTTTAATGATTCTATTTAAGGATAGGAGTATTAAATATGAAGAGGCATTTAGTATGCAATGTTGAATAATAATGTTAGTGATTTGTTACAGTAGAAAATGATAAGGTTTTGCATTGGTTTATACTAACCTATCTCACGAGTTCTTACTGAGTTTGTTGTGAATGAAGCTTTTGATAAAAAGAGAAACCATGATATGAGAGGAATTAAGGAGACACAAAAGTTCAAGCTTGGGGATTCCCAAGGCACCCCAAGATAATATTTCAAGAAGTCTCAAGCATCTAAGCTTGGGGACGCCCCGGATGGCATCCCACCTTTCTTCTTCAACAACTATCGGTTAGTATCGGTTGAGCCTAAGTTTTTGCTTCTTCACATGTGTTGTGCTATCCTTGCAATGTCGTTTTATTTTGTTTTGCTTGCTGTTTGGTTACAATACCAAGATCTGAAATTATTAAATGAGAGAGCCATACATGATTTGGAATTTTTTAGAATACTCTATGTGCTTCACTTATATCTTTTGAGCTTGATAGCTTTGCTCATAGTGCGTCACTTATATCTTTTGAGCGTGATAATTTTTGCTCTAGTGCTTCACTTAGATCTATTAGAGCACTGTGGTGGATTTGTTTTAAAGAAACTTGATCTCTCATGCTTCACTTAGATTATTTTCAGAGTCGTTAATATCATGGTAATTTGCTTAATGTTAATATACTTGGTGTTCAAGATATGTGAAACTTTCTTTTGAGTGAATTGAATACTAAGATAAATATAATGCTTAATAATTATTTTGAGATATGGAGGTAATAATATCAAAGTCGTGCTAGTTGATAATTGTGAATTTGAGAAATACTTGTGTTGAAGTTTACAAGTCCCGTAGTATGCACGTATGGGTAAAGTTGTGTAACAAATTTGAAACATGAAGTGTACCTGGCTTGTGCATCCTTATGAGTGGCGGTCGGGGATGAGCGATGGTATTTTCCTACCAATCTATCCCCTTAGGAGCATTGCGCGTAGTACTTGATTTTTGATGGCTTCTAAATTTTTGCAATAAGTATATGAGTTCTTTTGACTAATGTTGAGTCCATGGATTATACGCACTTTTACCTTTCCGCCTTTGCTAGCCTCTTCGCTACCGTGCATTGCCCTTTCTCACCTTGAGAGTTGGTGCAAACTTTGCCGGTGCATCCAAACCCCGTGATATGATACGCTCTTTCACACATAAACCTCCTTATATCTTCCTCAAAACAGCCACCATACCTACCTATCATGGCATTTCCATAGCCATTCCAAGATATACTGCCATGCAACTTCCATCCTCATTATTATGACATACATTACTTTTGTCATATTGCCATTGCATGATCATGTAGTTGACATCGTATTTGTGGCAAAGCCACCATGCATTATTTTCCATACATGTCACTCTTGATTCATTGCACCATCCCTGCACACGGAGGCATTCATATAGAGTCATATTTTGTTCTAAGTTTAGAGTTGTAATTGTTGAGTTGTAATAGAAATAAAATTGTGATGATCATCATTATCAGAGCATTGTCCCAAGTGAGGAAAGGATGATGGAGACTATGATTCCCCCATAAGTCGGGTTGAGACTCCGGACGAAAAAAAGAGGCCATAAAAAAGAGAGAGAGAAAAGGCCCAAATAAAAAAATTAAAAAAATGAGAGAAAAAGAGAGAAGGGACAATGCTACTATCCTTTTACCACACTTGTGCTTCAAAGTAGCACCTTGTTCTTCATGTAGTGAGTCTCATATATTGTGCTTCAAAGTAGCACCTTGTTCTTCATGTAGTGAGTCTCATATATTGTGCTTCAAAGTAGCACTAAGATCTTCATAATAGAGAGTCTCTCATTTTGTCACTTTCATATACTAGTGGGAATTTTCATTATAGAACTTGGCTTGTTTATTCCAATGATGGGATTCCTCAAAGTTCCCTAGGTCTTCGTGAGCAAGCAAGTTGGATGCACACCCACTTAGTTTCTTTTGTAGAGCTTTCATATACTTATAGCTCTAGTGCATCCGTTGCATGGCAATCCCTACTCCTCATGTTGACATCAATTTATGGGCATCTCCATAGCCCGTTGATTATCCTCGTTGATATGAGACTTTCCTTTTTTTTGTCTTCTCCACACAATCCCATCATCATATTTCTATTCCACCCATAGTGCTATACCCATGGCTCGCGCTCATGTATTGCGTAAAGGTTGAAAGAGTTTGAGATCATTTGAGTATGAAACAATTGCTTGGTTTGTCATCGGGGGTATAGAAGTTGGGAACATCTTTGTGTGAAGAAAATGAAGCATAGCCAAACCATATGATTTTGTAGGGATGAACTTTCTTTGGCCATGATATTTTGAGATGACATAATTGCTTAGTTAGTATGCTTGAAGTATTATTATTTTTATGTCAATATGAACTTTTGCCTTAAATCTTTTGGATCTGAATATTCATATCACAAGTAAGAAGATTTATATTGAAATTATGCCAAAGTATCACTCCGCATCAAAAATTCTTTTTTATCATTTACCTACTCGAGGACGAGCAGGAATTAAGCTTGGGGATGCTTGATAAGTCTCCAACGTATCTATAATTTTTGATTGCTCCATGCTACTTTATCTACTTTTTAGGCAATATTGGGCTTTATATCCACTTTTATATTATTTTTGGGACTAACCTATTAACCGGAGGCCCAACCCAGATTTGTTGTTTTATGCCTATTTCAGTGTTTCGAGGAAAAGGAATATCAGACGGAGTCAAAACAGAACGAAATCAACTGGAGAAGTTATTTTTGGAAGGAAACCCACCTGATGGACTTGGACCCCACGTCAGAAGATACGGGAGGTGCTCACGAGGGTGGGGGCGCGCCCCCTGCCTCGTGGGGCCCCCGTAGCTCCACCGACATACTCCTTTCACCCATATATACCGTCGTACCCTAAAACTTCCGAGCAGAAGATAGATCGGGAGTTCCGCGCAGCAAGCCTCGAGCCACAAAAACCAATCGGGACCCCTTTCCTGTACCACGAGGGGGGACCCATCACCGATGGCCATCTTCATCATCCCGGCGCTATCCATGACGAGGAGGAGTAGTTCACCCTCGGGGCTGAGGGTATGTACCGGTAGCTATGTGTTTGATCTCTCTCTCTCTCTCTCTCTCGTGTTCTCTCGTGTTCCCTCGATGGCACGATCTTGATGTATCCCGAGCTTTGCTATTGTAGTTGGATCTTATGATGTTTCTCCCCTCTACTCTCTTGTGATGAATTGAGTTTCCCTTTGAAGTTATCTTATCGGATTGAGTCTTTTATGAGAACACTTGATGTATGTCTTGGTGATCAACTTGCGGGTTTCGTGACATTGGGAACCTATGCATAGGGGTTGGCACACGTTCTTGACTCTCCGGTAGAAACTTTGGGGCACTCTTTGAAGTACTTTTATGTTGGTTGGATGAATCTGAGATTGTGTGATGCATATCATATAATCATGCCCACGGATACTTGAGGTGACAATGGAGTATCTAGGTGACATTAGGATTTTGATTGATTTGTGTCTTAAGGTGTTATTCTAGTACGAACTCTTTTATAGATCGATCCGAAAGAATAACTTTGAGGTGGTTTCGTACCCTACCATAATCTCTACGTTTGTTCTCCGCTATTAGTTGCATGTTGAGGGCTTGTTATATGATCTATCTATGTTATTATTGTTGAGAGAACTTGCACTAGTGAAAGTATGAACCCTAGGCCTTGTTTCCTATCATTGCAATACCGTTTACGCTCACTTTTACCGCTTGTTACCTTGCTGTTTTTATATTTTCAGATTACAAAAAACTATATCTACCACCCATATTGCACTTGTATCACCATCTCTTCGCCGAACTAGTGCACCTATACAATTTACTATTGTATTGAGTGTGTTGGGGACACAAGAGACTCTTTGTTATTTGGTTGCAGGGTTGCTTGAGAGAGACCATCTTCATCCTACGCCTCCCACGGATTGATAAACCTTAGGTCATCCACTTTAGGGAAATTTGCTACTGTCCTACAAACCTGTGCACTTGCAGGCCCAACAACGTCTACAAGAAGAAGGTTGTGTAGTAGACATCAAGCTCTTTTCTGGCGCCATTGCCGGGGAGGCTAGGTAAGTGAAGGTATATCTTTAGATCTTGCAATCGAATCTTTTTGTTTCTTGTTTTATCACTAGTTTAGTTTATCAAAGAAAACTACCAAAAAATGGAATTGAGTTTGTCTCATACGCTTCACCTTTTTAATATCTTTCGTGAGAATGCAGGAAAGGAAAATTGTGCCAAAGTGCTACAAGAAGAATTACATAGAATGCTTGGCATGAAATATGTGAATGATGAGCATGATTGCAATGTTGTTAGTATGAATTCCTTGAATATCCATGATGCTAATGATATGCAAAGCCACAAGCTTGGGGAAGCTATGTTTGATGAAGATGATATTTTTTGTCCCCCAAGCTTTGATGAGCAAATTTACTATGATGAAAGCATGCCTCCTATCTATGATGATTATTGTGATGACAGTATGCTTTAAAGAATAATGATAACCATGAAACTTGTCATCTTGATCTTAATTTTCAATCATATGATAGTTATTTTGTTCAGTTTGCTCCCACTATTATTCATGAGAAGAATTTTGCGTATGTGGAGAGTAATAAAATTTCTATGCAAGTAGATCATGAAAAGAATGCTTTAAGTGCTGGTTATATTGTTGAGTTCATTCATGATGCTACTGAAAATTATTATGAGGGAGGAATATATGCTTGTAGGAATTGCAATAATATCAAGTTTCCTCTCTATGTGCTTAAAGTTTTGAAGTTATGCTTGTTTTACCTTCCTATGCAAGTTGATTATTGTTCCCATAAGTTGTTTGCCCACAAAATGCCTATGCATAGGAAGTGGGTTAGACTTAAATGTGCTAGTCATATTCTTCATGATGCTCTCTTTATGTTTCAATTCTTATCTCTTATGTGAGCATCATTGAAATCATAATGCCTAGCTAGGGGCCTTAAACGATAGCGCTTGTTGGGAGGCAACCCAATTTTATTTTAGTTTATTTCTTTTTGGTTCTGTTTAGGAATAAATAAACCATCTAGATTCTGTTTAGATGTGGTTTTATGTTTTAATTAGTGTTTGTGCCAAGTAGAACCTTTGGGAAGACTTGGGTGAATTCTTTATGATCATGCTGTAAAAAACAGAAACTTTAGCGCTCACGAGATTAGCTATAACTTTTTACTGGAGAGTGCTATTTAGTTGATTATTTTTGGAGATGATTACTAGACAAATTCCTCAGGTCCACCAATTTATTTTAGAATTTTTTTGAGTTCCAGAGGTTTGCGTTAGTTACAGATTACTACAGACTGTTCTGTTTTTGACAGATTCTGTTTTCTATGTGTTGTTTGCTTATTTTGATGAATCTATGGCTAGTAAAATAGTTTATAAACCATAGAGAAGTTGGAATACAGTAGGTTTAACATCAATATAAATAAATAATGAGTTCATTACAGTACCTTGAAGTGGTTTTTTGTTTTCTTTTGCTAACGGAGCTCACGAGTTTTCTGTTAAGTTTTGTGTTGTGAAGTTTTCAAGTTTTGGGTAAAGATTCGATGGACTATGGAATAAGGAGTGGCAAGAGCCTAAGCTTGGGGATTCCCAAGGCACCCCAAGGTAAAATTCAAGGACAACCAAGAGCCTAAGCTTGGGGATGCCCCGGAAGGCATCCCCTCTTTCGTCTTCGTTCATCGGTAACTTTACTTGGAGCTATATTTTTATTCACCACATGATATGTGTTTTGCTTGGAGCGTCATTTTCTCTTGTTAGTATTTGCTTGCTGTTAGTTAGTTAGAATAGTGTTTTGCATCTTTAGTTTCAATAAAAAAAGTCAAGGATAGCCTTTGCCATGCTTATTTTGCAAGTATACATGTTGCTGCTTGAAAACAGAAAGTTTACTGCTGTTGCAAAAATTCTCTAGAAAAGTCAGAGAGTGGTATAATGTTGAATATTTTTGCATATTGAGCTCTGATAAATTTATTACAGTGGGAATTTTAGTTCATAATTTACGTGCTCCTTGGCCAAGGTCGATGCGCTGCCGCGGCGCGGGTCGCCGCCCCTGGGGTCCATGCCACGGACTCCTCGCCTGAGCTTGTGCTATGGGCGTTGATGCCTTCGAGCACTTGGATCTGCTTCCCGCGGTTCTTCTCCGACATGATGCTGCTGAGGGGACCCCTCGAGCTCTGGTTGCAGCATGCCGACTGCGACGCTCCGGCGCCGGAGCAAAGGTTGAAGCATTCTCCTCCGACAAGGTCTTCATTACCCGTGGCTGGGGTGAGGTTGCGCGGGTTTGCCGCGCTGAGGGCGCCCTCGCGATCCACTTTGATTATGACGACGCCTCCATGCTATCCTTCAAGGTCTTCAATCCGGAGGGCCGCCTCCTGGAGTGCTGCCCTTGATGGGAGCACTAGGACGATGCGTGCCCCGCCCGCGGCTCCTCCAGCAGCAGCGACTCTTGGGAGTCCAGTGGTTCTCCTGAGCTCTACGAGACTCCGGAGACGAGCGACGATAGCTACGTACCCCCGAGCTCTCACCGTGCCCGGAGCAAGGCTGCAGCGTCCAGCCGCCACTGTCGCTGATCTGGATGGGGTTGGCGCCGGCCTCCCGCGGCCCACTATTGATGATGACGTTGGCCTCAGGGGTGTGCAGATAGGATTCCCCTAAGTTCTCGTCTTTTGTTCCCTGCGAGGAATCGAGAAGTACCCCGTGGGGGCGTGTAAAGGGTTTGTAATGTCTTTTGTTGATATTATCCTTATTATGGAAATTTGTGAACGCATGTCCTGTCTAGGCTCGGTCTCCCCTTTCCAACCTTGCGACGGCTTGTTTGTCGGATTTCGGGTTCCGGCAGACCCTTGAGGTTCGAACACTGGGGTGTGCGCGGAGATCTTTCCCCTACCAGCTCATGCGTGATGGTTAGCGAGGGATCTAAACTACGAATGAAGAACACACAAGGGACACAAGGTTTATACTAGTTCGGGCCACCATTGTGGTGTAATACCCTACTCTAGTTTGTGGAGTGGTGGATTGCCTCAGGGGCTGATGATGAACAATACAAAGGGAGAACAGCCTCGCGAGGGGCTGTTCTTGAGCTGGTGCGATGAACTACTTGGGTGAGTTCAGTCGCTTCTCTCTCTCTCTCTATGGTTCTGTCTCCTCACCTCTACTTTGTGGTGGCTAGTCCTATTTATAGAGGGAGGCCATGGGCCTCTTCCCAAATAATGAGCGGAAGGGCGCCAACAATTGGCCATTTATAAGGGGAACATCTAGTATGCTTATCCTGACTAAAGTTGGTCTTCGGCTGCCAAAGGCTCTGACGGTGACGCCGTCCTGGGCTCCATGATGACCTCCTTCCTGCCGCTCTGCTGGTCTTGGTCTTGTTGCAATCAAGCGGTAACCTTTGCACGATGCCTTGGGTTGTGCTTGCCTCCTTTGCACCAAAGGGGAAAAGAGGACACCTGCTGGCCGGGCGCCACTGGCGCCTCACCGGCCTCGATCGTCATGGCTTGCGTCACAGGGCACCCTCGTGAGGTACCCTGCCTTGATTTCTCCGCCTCCTCGCGAGCCTGCCTGACGAGGCTGCTCCTGAGGAAGGTTCCTGCCGTCTGCCCCGCGAGGCTTGGCCCCTTGCGAGGGTCTTGAGCTTGAGCTGATGAAGCTGGGCCGCGTTGGGCCCCCACTTGAGCCACGCCGCAGGCCGCAGTGCAAGTCTGGGACCCCGTTCCCAGAACGCCGACAGTAGCCCCCGGGCCCAAGGCGCGCCCGGACTTTGCTTAGCAGAGAAGCGAAGGGGCAATTGTGAAGCACCGCGGGCCCCAACAGCCTGCGGCCTTGGGCGCCATGTGGCGATTGATTGGTCGTGGGCGTCTTCGCTTCCCCATGATGCCTCATTACACGCCCGGCTAAGCGGACCCGGGGTTGCACACAACCATTCCCCTTTCGCCGTCCGCGCACTCCTGGGCCTTCCTTCTTCCTCCGGCTCCAACTTCTGCCCTCAATCCAACTCGGACTCTCACCCTTCCTGTTGTCATGGCGCCAACGAAGAAGGAAAAGGGGAAGAAACCCGCGTCTTTGTCCCGTTCGCCTCCGGTGGTAGCCCCCGCCGTTGATCGATCTATCATACTCAACCCCGAGGCCTTGGGCAAGGTTCGCTCTACTTTTGCCACCATCTTCAACGAGTGCCGCAGGACCACGACATGGCCTGCGTCCCCTGCCTCCCCCGACAGGATTGTCACGGAGGTCCGGTTCTTCGTTGATGCCCTATGGGCGGGTCTGATTCCCCCTTTTCCGCTTTCGTCAATGCGGTGCTCTCCCACTATCAGATCCACATGATGCATCTCGGCCCTGAGTCCATTACCCTACTGGCTGTCTTCACCTTTGTTTGTGAGGCAATGGTCGGCATCCCTCCTTCCGTTGCTCTGCTGCGTCACTTCTTCTCCTTGCGCCTGAGAGATCCTACTCAATGCTCGGGGTGCGTGAGCTTCCTTGCGGTGCCAGAGACGGCTGCTTTAGGGATTGATTTCGGACTCCCTCCCCATGAGGCCAAGTTCAGAGAGCGGTTGTTGTATGTGGATGTTGGGGTGTTCAGCCCCCTGCTCTCGCATCCTACCTCGCCTTCTGTTCCCAACTCTGGCTGGGGCCACGAGACGCTCGCAGACACCCGACTTGCATTAAATGCAGCGCCGCTTGAGAGCTTGAGGGCGCTCAATGTGACGGGCGCCCAAGGTGGTGAAGGAGTTCCTCCAAAGGTCGCATTGCTCCTCTCGATTACCACTCTCACCGGATGTGGGACTTTGCGGGGCACAAAGACCGCATGCGGCTTCAGGAGGAGGACTTGGCGCCTGAGGTGCTGAAAACGGTGTTCAGGGTCCTAGTTGGCGACCCTTCCCCAGGTAGCCTTCAGCGTGATGGCACCCTCATGTATCTCTGCTCGGGCAGGACCGATTTCGTGACGCAGATGCCCAGCTTCGACGAGTGGGGGTTGCGGCCGGTTGGCCTCAGGGGACCTCGCGAGAACCCAGTTGCTGTGGTTGCTCTTCCGGTCGCCCAAAGTGGCTCTGTCTCATGTGACGAAGAAGGGAGACGAGAACCATCGGGAGTTGAAGGAGATGACGTTGAGGTGGTGACGCCACGCGAAGCCCTGAGGGCGGTATCTCTCGGAGCTCGTTCCGGAATGGTGACAGGTGAGGAGCCGCGGCCTCCGGCTCCCGAGGTTGGGGCTCCCGAGGTCGGGGCTCCCGAGGTCCCGGTCGTCCCTCGTGAGGCGGCGCCTGGGGGCGTCCCCCAGGCTAGTCCCATTGACGTTGATCTTCTTGCTGCCTCCCCCATGCCACAAACCGACCCCTGCGCCGAGCGCTTAGGCTGGTTCCGCGTAGACTTCGTGGCCCTCCGCAAGATGAAGGAGGCCTCGGGCGGTGACGATCGCCCTTGCTGCTTGCTGAAGTGTAGGAGGTACTTCGCCACAGACGAGTAAGTCCTCTTCTCTCTCCGCTCCTCTAGTTCTTGGTTCTTGCAGTCGACTGTGACGTTTCAGGTCCCTTCCCGCCGAATTCGCGGAGGCGGCCAAGGAGCCATCTCCCCAAGCTCCGTTTTCGTTGCTGGTCCCTGGTGCGTCGAGCTCAAGCAGCGCCCTCATCACTCAGCCGGTCGGAGAGGTGACCCGTTCGGCTGAGCGTCCCGAGCCTGTGTGCCTGCTGTCTTCCCTTCATGAGTTCTTTCGGGGCACAGCCAGCTTGCCCCGTGCTCCTTCCTTGGTCGTGGATGGCGATTGGTTGAAGTCAATCTTGAGCTCTCCTTCTGGGGACGGACCGGCGCCAGGCCCTGCTCCTGGCGTGGCCCGTCCGGCGATTGTTGGGGTGCCAGCCCCTGCCCTGCGGGAGGAGGCGCGCCGCCTTCGGGCCTTCCGCATATACCAGCAGCAGAGGGGGACACGGAAGATGTGCTCAGGCGTGCTCACGAACGATGCGTCCTTCGCCAAGAACTTCTCCATGGGGCGACGGCCGCGGTGAACCGGCTCGGGGCGGAGCTCGCCGGCGAAGATGCGCGTCTTGAGGCAGAGGGTATGCGCCTTGCCGAGGAGAGGCGCAAGCTGAAGGTAGCCGTTGCCCTCGCGCGTCATCGGCGTGACCTTGACAACGCGAAGGCTGAGGCGTCGCTGGCGGCCTCGCGAGAGGCTTAATCCCGAGCCGTCGAGGAGGCCCAGGAAGCAGATCGTCAGCGCCAGGACACGGAGGAGCGTGCGTGGGAGCTCCAAGCCTAGAACAACTCTCTGGAGGAGCAGGTGGAGTTGTGCCAGGCTGCACTTGCGTCGTTGAAGGGGGCTTCCATCGACCAGGCGGAGCTTCAGAAGCGCGAGGAAGCGCTGTTGCTGGAGGCTGCCGAGCGCAACCTCGACCTTGAGCGGTTGGAGACGAGGGAGCGCCTGGTGACTCAGGCGGAGGACGAAGTCGCCGCGCGCGAGGCCCGAGCCCAAGAAGAGGTCGACCGTCACAGAAGCGGAAGCCCGCCAGGCCTTGAGCGCCAGTATGAGTTGAGGTTGGAGTTGGTCAGGGCCGAAGCTGAGGGCAGGAACGTGGCCCTCAAGGCCAAGCTAGATGAAGTGACGCGGGGTGCGGACGCCTCCGCAGCCGCCCTTCGCACAACGTAGGAGGAGCTGACCTCGTCCCGTGCCGAACTGCTTCTTCTCCGGCAGAGGGTTGATGGCGCCGAGGCCACCGCACGGCAGAACGAGGACGAGATCCGCCGGAGGCGGGTTCTGGAGCACGAGCATGCCCCCATGCTCCGTACGCTCAGGGAACGGGCAAACACGGCCCTTGGCAACATTTGCGAGGCCGCTGCTGAGGAGCCGCACGAGACCAACTATGCCGGCAACCTCCAGTATTTTGCTGACGTGGTGACGCTCCTGGAGAACCGCGCCGAGAGGTCTCGTTGGCTCGTCGAGGAGAGGAGCCGAGCCTTGCTCGGGCGCGCCTTCTCCCGTGTCTTCAGTTATCTGCGGGACAGGGACCCCCACTTCGACTTTGATGCCGCCATCGCACCTGTGCCCATAGCCATGCGGGGCGACCTGGCGCATTGGGTGGATGGTCACGTGGACGACCTTGTCAGGGCCTTCACGTCCAACGATGATGGCGTGATCGTGGCCGCCGATGAAGGCGGCGTGGTGGAAGGTCCTGGCGCTGGCGGAGGTGCTGGTGACGGTGACGATGTCAGCGACGCCAGCGACGCCTCCGGGGGTAACCCAGAAGGCGCAACAAGCGACATGTCCGGTTGATTGTTTGTCACTGTTGTTTACCCTGTACAAAAGAGGTTCGGGCTTGGCCCTAAAGACTGTGAGAGCATTTTTGGAGGGGAAGCCCCTCATGTAAAGATTTGCGATAGATGCATTGGTAATCTTAATGCTGCGCGTGAGCTTAACGGCCGGCCCTGTGGTGGGTCGGCTGGCTCATTTACCTTTTGGCCCTGGTGATCCCTGAGCGGGGCTGTGGGGGGCCATAGTGCCATATGTGTCTTCTGGGTGAACCCATTGATCCTGCGATAAGAACCTCCGGAGAGGGAGTGGCGGCAGCTGTCCGAGCTATGGACGCGGTTGGCCCGGCCCGGCTCACGAGGGGCTCGCGAGGGGAGGCAGCTGACGCTAGCTTTGGACGCAAAGCTGAAACCAGAACACGAGAGATTGCTCGAATGAGACTAAACACCCCTTCCCCAAACGCACGCAAGGCTCAAACTCAGATCCAACTTAAATTCAAATCGAAGAAACTCGTCAACTGAGAAAAAGGCAAAAAAGCAAAAGGCCGCGTCTGGCACCTAGTCTAGTCTTCGACGTCTTCTCACCAGCGCGGAGCTAAGTGCTGCCACTTGGCGTGGGAGGGAGCCCCAGGGCCTGAGGCCGGCGCTCCTGAGACTCCGAGGCGTGTACAGCCCCACTCATTATTACGTGAGAGTGTCACGGGGCGGCGAACTTCACAGGCACTGGGCCTTCTTCACAGGTACCGGCCTTGCTTCATATCGCCAGATGAGGGCCCCGCCTCGCGCCACACTATACCGCCACTAACAGCGCCGGAGACCAAGGACGACGCCAATGGGGTAGAGCGGTCGCCAGCGGTTCCCCCGACGACCACGGGTCCTCTGCCAGGGGCAGGCCCTGAGGCACCTCCCCGGCAGAGGGCCTACCTCCTGAGGACATCTTGCGCCAAGCGCCGCGGGGACGAACCCGGATCTTGGCCCCTCTCCTGCAGCCCCCGATGCCCTCCTCCTGAGGGGTAAGAGGCTGCAGGGTCGGGGCAGCCACCTGTCGCGATTGCATGTACCTCCTGCGGCACATGGTTAGCATAAGCTTGCTCCTGAGGAATTAATGGTACCAGATAGTTGCTGCCACCGGCGCGGTCGTCGAGGCCCTCTTGGGGTTCCTGAAAGAGCTCAGCTTGTGGTGTGTCCTTGCCCCTGCTCGGCCCAAGGAACGAGCCACAGTCTTCTTCCTGTGCGCACTCTTGATCCATCATGCGGGGCACATAAGCTTCTGGGGACGCCGCCCCATAGGCCTCGCTGTAGAGCCCCATGTGCCACGTGGTCCGGCCCGGAGCGCCGTCTTGAGAGTGGTGGCGCGGTGGTCTGCCGAGGCCCAAGGTCACGACATGCGCTCCTTCGCCGGCCAAAGATGTGGTCCGCGCAGCTTGCCGCCTGGTGCTGCTGGCCAGGTTGGCGTCGATTAGGCCCTGGAGCCCGCTTCAGGTTGCATGAGCGTGCATGGGGCCGCCATATGGCACGCTCTGGGCCAGAGGTGGCAGCCGGACGCAGAAAGGAGGTGCTCTGGCGGCGGCGCCCAGGAGCTCGGCGACCGCCTCCAACAAAGACATCGCGGCGCCCTCTAGAAGCCCGCACCGTAGCAATTCTCGGGCCACCGTGAGCGCTGACCACGAGTTCGCCGCCTGCTCGGGTGTGCGGCGTCGTGGCCGCGGCGTGGCTTGAGGCTCTGGCCGCTGACCGCACCTACCGCGGCGTGAGGGCAGGCGGCGTTTGGCCGCGTCACCCGCGCCCCGCAGCGCCTTGCGGAGCGTGAGCTGCCTGAGGTGCAAGGTTGAGGTCGCCCTGGGCTGGTCACACGGCGTGGGCGGGCCACGCCGCCTAGCGGTCGACGTAGGCTGCCTGGTCGCCTGACATGGAACGACTAGGCGACGAAACGTGAGGAGGCGGAGGAAGGATTCGGGCGCACCCCTACCTGGCGCGCCAAATGTCGGATTTCGGGTTCCAGCAGACCCTTGAGGTTCGAACACTGGGGTGTGCGCGGAGATCTTTCCCCTACCAGCTCATGCGTGATGGTTAGCGAGAGATCTAAACTACGAACGAAGAACACACAAGGGACACGAGGTTTATACTAGTTTGGGCCACCATTGTGGTGTAATACCCTACTCTAGTTTGTGGAGTGGTGGATTGCCTTAGGGGCTGATGATGAACAATACAAAGGGAGAACAGCCTCGCGAGGGGTTGTTCTTGAGCTGGTGCGATGAACTGCTTGGGTGGGTTCGGTCGCTTCTCTCTCTCTCTCTAGGGCTCTGTCCGATCGCCTCTACTTTGTGGTGGCTAGTCCTATTTATAGAGGGAGGCCCTGGGCCTCTTCCCAAATAATGAGCGGGAAGGGCGCCAACAATTGGCCATTTTGAAGGGGAACATCTAGTACGCTTATCCTGACTAAAGTTGGTCTTCGGCTGCCAAAGGCTCTGACGGTGATGCCGTCCTGGGCTCCACGATGACCTCCTTCCTGCCGCTCTGCTGGTCTTGGTCTTGTTGCACCGAAGCAGTACCCTTTGCCTGATGCCTTGGGCTGTGCTTGCCTCCTTTGCACCAAAGGGGAAAAGAGGACACTGCGCAGGCCGGCGCCTGCCCGGCACCCGTCTGGCCTCGATCGTCATGGCTTGCATCACAGGGCACCCTCGTGAGGTACCCTGCCTTGATTTCGCTGCCTCCTCGCGAGCCTGCCTGACGAGGTTGCTCCTGAGGAAGGTTCCTCCCATCTGCCCCGCGAGGCTTGGCCCCTCGCGAGGGTCTTGAGCTTGAGCTGATGAAGCTGGGCCGCGCTAGGCCCCCACTTGAGCCACGCCGCAGCCGCAGTGTGCAAGTCTGGGACCCCCATTCCCGAACGCCGACATTGTTGATCTACGCCGACAGTCCTGGTCCCCGTGCAAGCCGCAGCCGTCGTTAGGCGCCAGTCGCGTCGTGGTCAAGGCCAGGAGGTAAGGGGCCCGAGGTCCAGTAAGAGCTCCTGAGGCGCGATGCTCAGGAGGTCCCATTTAGCGCTCAAGCAGCCGTGGTAAGGCAAGAAAGGGAGGTGGTGTTGCCGCAACAGGGTTGCGGCGTGCGTGACTCCTAGGCTCCAACGGCTAGCCGATCTGAGCGCGGGACATATCTTGACGATTCGGGGTTGACTCCTCGTGATGCGCCAGGTTCGTGCGTAGGCATCTGCAGCGTAGCTAGGTCGGGCCCATACGAGTCTCCACCTCTCCCACGCTCTCCTTCGTGCTCTACGTCCTCAGGTCCCAGCCCTCGAGCGAGCTCAGCCGCCGCTGGTATGCTAGGTCGCATGCCATGGTCAAGGCCAGGGGATGAGGGCTGGAGAGCCAGTAAGAGCTCCTGAGGCGCAATGCTCAGGAGCCCCCCTTTTAACGCGCAAGCGGACCGCAAGGGCGGAGAGGGAGCTCGTCATGCCACCTGCTGTTATCCTCAGGAGATTCCTACAAGCCAGCACAAGGAGAAACACAGTTTGCCATTATGGTGGCCGGTCTGCCAACGGTCGCTTCGCGAGGGAATGACGACACTGAGGGCCTAGTGAGGTGACGTGCGCGGGGCGCGCCACGAGCCAGAGCTCAGCCGCTCAGGTTTGTCGACATTGCAGGGACAGACCCGTGCACAAGCGTCGTGCCAGCGTAGGTAGCCCCCGTGGTGGGTGACAAACGAACAAGTTGTAGTCATAAGTAGATTAAGCATGGAAGCAATAGGCTTAAGTAAATGCAAGGGACATTCATGCCACTGGGTCAGGCCCGAGCGGCTTGGGGATGATGCAGCCCGAGGGGCGCCCCCAACAAGGTAAGCTAAAGACATGAAAAAGGGATGCATGCCACAGGGACGGACCCTCGCGGCCTGGGAATGATGCAGCCCTGGGGGCGCTCCCAGCTAAATAAACTTGGAAAATGTCACCTGGTTCTGTTGATGAAGGAGAGTTGGGGCAGCTGAAGGTACGCGGCGAAGGGGTTGCTCCTCATGAGCCACCGGGGCCCTGAGCCTCGGGGGGCTCTAGGGTTCCAGGTGGTTCCTTGAGGACCATCTCCATATCCGTCAGCACATCGTGGTGCCTGGCCTCCTGAGCTGCCAGGATGCTCCACAGATTGCGCTAATAGGCGGACGCCATGCTCGGCAAGCCGAAGGGCATGCGAACGTAGCTGTGAGGTGGGCCCTTGCAGCGTCCCACGCACGAAGGCCAGAAAAGCTCCTAAGATGCGGCCCTGTTGAGCCCAGGGACGTCGATGCAGATGCGCAGCCCGACATCCTCGCTTGGATGGGGAGCTGCGCCTGGTGAGCGGCGGCCGCCGCACATGGCCCTTGCCTCTTGCAGTTCCCGAGTGGTCTTGATGATAAACTCCTGAGCGGTGGGCGCTCCTCGCCTTGTGTCCTCCTGAGGGAAACGTGTCGTGAAGCACGCCTCCAAGTGGTGCCCAAACGCCTCCCTCGTGAGGTTGGCAAAGTCTGAGGCCCTTCAAAAGAGAGCCCCTGAGCCCTGCCCGAGAAGGGCGTCGGGTGCGCTTTCCTATGCGATGGAGGGAGGCGCTCCAGGTGCGGGCGCCGATCCTGACGAGTCACCACTTACCCGAGGCCCTGCACGGTGCAGTTGCTTCTTCTTCTTGGGGATGGCCTCAGGAGGGTGCTCGCCCTTGCTGTCGGGGTCGTCGATTGCTGCAGCTTAGAAGGCATGCTCGAGGGAGCACACCGCATCTCTTTCTTCGCACGGGACTGTGATGATTCCGCCGCTTCCTGGCATCTTGAGGACATTGTAGCCGTGATGGGTCACCGCCATGAACTTGGCCAGGGCTAGGTACCCGAGGATCGCATTATATGGCAGGCAGATGTAGGCGACATCGAAGTCGATGAGCTCGGTGCGGTAGTTTTTGCGTTCTCCGAAGGTGACAGGGAGGCGGACCTGCCCTATCGGTGTGGTGGAACCATCGGTTACTCTAGAGAAAGGCTTGGTAGGCTGAAGCTGGTCATATGGCACTTGGAGGTTGTCGAACGTGTCGACGGACAGGACATTGAGCCCTGGGCCGCCGTCGATGAGGGTGTTGGTAACTTGCACATTGCTGATGACTGGTGAACAAAGCATTGGGAGGGCGCCAGCAGTAGCTGTGCACTTGAGCTGATCTGCCGAACTGAACGTATCGGGGCACTTGGACCATCTGAGCGGGCGGGTGGCCTCGAGCTTGGGGAGGACTGCATTCACCCCGCAAGCAAACTGCTTGAAGATACGCTGCGAGGCTGGGGCTTGAGCTCCGCCCAAGATGCAGGCGATAGCGGCGGTTCCTGGAAGCCCCCAGCCCCCGCGTCTTGGTGGTGGTCGTCGTTCCTTCTTGGTGGTGGCGGTAGTGGAGGAAGACCGGCGTTGCCCTGAGGACGATCCTCAGGCGGCTGATCCCTCCAGGCGCCCTCGCAAGGCTGATCCTGTCAGCGGTCCTCACGACGCCGGTCGCGCCACTCCTGGCGCGGGCCACGGTCGTCCAGCGTCCGCCACCATGTCCTCCTCCTTGGTCGTAGCTCCGGTCGTTGCGCTTGGGGCGTCGACCGAAGCGTCCCTCTCGAATGGGTCTGAGCTCCTGACAGTCACTGGTGTTGTGGCTATGTAGGTTATGAAAGGCGAAGAACAGTCGGCTGCTCTTGGACGACTTGAGCTGGTCCCTGGCGCGCTTCGTGTCCGGCTCGGCCGCAAGCACGGCTGCTCCCTTACGCTTCACGTCCTTGGCCTTGGCTTTCTTCTCCTCTAGGTCCGCAGCCGGGAACTCAAGGAGGGAGAGGCGCCCCTCCTCAGCTCTTGCGCACTTGGTCGCCAGGTTGAACAAGTCCAGAGAGGTGCACAGCTCCTCGTGGATGGCGAGCTCCTTGTTCATCTTGACGTCACGGACGCCATCAGAGAACACGGAGATGATGGCCTCGTCCATCACCTTGGGAATCTTGAGGCGAACGTTGTTGAAGCGCTGGATGTATTTCTGGAGGGTCTATCCTGGTTGTTGCTTGACGCGGCGCAGGTCACCCGCGGCCGGCGGGCGGTCATGAGTGCCCTGGAAGTTGGCAACGAAATGGTTGCGCATCTCGTCTCAGGAGGAGATCGAGCCTGGGGGCAGGTTCAGGAGCCAGGAGCGGGTGCCATCCTTGAGAGCCATGGGGAACCAGTTCACCATGACTTTCTCGTCGCCATTGGCCGCCTCGATGCTCAGCTCGTAGAGTTGCAGGAACTCCGCGGGGTCGGGGGTGCCGTCGTAGCGAGGAGGCAGGTCCGGCTTGAACTTGCCAGGCCAGGCGACGCTACGCAGCTTAGGGGTGAAGGCGCGACAGCCTGCCGTGATCACAGGGACTCGACGCTGGTGGAGAACTTGTTCTTGATGGGGTCCGCGCACTGCCACCGCAGGCGGCGCGCGGTCTTGCCGTGGTAGCGCGGGGAGCGCGGGGGTGTTTTCTTGTGGCCGTGGGACCTCTTGGCAGCTTCTTTCTTCTTGCAGGGGCGCCGGATGCGGCAGGTTGCGCCGTGGGGCCGCTCGCCTTGGCGCCAAGACTCCGTCTTGGGGAAGAGGTGGTGGAGGCGCCCCATGGGCCACGCCGCCCATGGCTGTCGGAGGACGAGGCAGCGAGAGGGACGGTGCAGGGGAGCCCCCTGCGGAGCTAACAAGCTTGGTGATGCGGTCGAGCCAGTCCTTGTAGAGGGCGTCGACGGGGCGGTAGCCCAGGAGCTCGCGCGCCGTGCATAGAGCAGCCTGCACATCCACGGGAGCGCGACGAGCATGGGACGACGAACCGGCCGGGGTCAGCGATGGAGTGGCGGTGCGGCCGTCCTGCCGCACCGAGGGGTGTAGCGAGGATGCTTGCTGCTCGTTCCCCGCCTGGCCGGTGGCGGCGTTGGCGGCTGGCGACGAAGAACGACGGGGTGGCCCACCAACGGGAGCCGTCTGAGCAACGCGGGCGGCGAGGGCAGCCCGGTGCTCAGCACGAGCGCAGCGCGTGTCCGCCATGGAGACAATGAAGCAACGGAATGCGGGGCGACGGAAGGGAAGCTTCGGTGCACCCCTACCTGGCGCGCCAAATGTCGGATCACGGGTTCCGGCAAAACCCTCAAGGTTCGAACACCGGGGTGTGCACGAAGATTTCCCCCTACCGATCCACGTCCTAGTTTTTCTAAGATCTTACGGACTAACTCGACGAGCTAGCAACACAAGGGACACAAGATTTATACTGGTTCGGGCAACCGTTGTGGTGTAATACTCTACTCCAGTGTGGTGGTGGTGTATTGCCTCTTGGGCTGAGGATGAACAGTACAAAGGGGGAAGAACAGCCTCCTGAGGTTGAGGTGTTCTTGTGCTTGGCCAACTTGTGTGGGTGTGGGCTCAATCAAGATGAGATGAGTGGCCTCCGAATGAATTGCCTCCTACTGTGGTGGCTAGTCCTATTTATAGAGGCCCTGGTCCTCTCCCCAAATATTGAGCAGGAAGGGAGCCAACAACGGCCAATTTGAAAGGGGACATCTAGTACAGCTTATCCTGACAAAAGTAGTCTTCGCCGCAAAGGCTCTGGTGGTGACGCCGCCTTGGGCTCCATGGTGACCTCCGTCTTGCTGTCCTGCTGGTCTTGGTCTCGTTGCACTGATATGGAAACCTTTGCTTGATGCCTCGGTACTCCGCGCCTCCACTTGCCTCCTTAGCACCAAAGAGGAAACAAGGACACTGCGCGCTCGCGCCCGCCTGGTCTTGATCGTCATGGCTCACGTCACGAGAGCCTCGCAAGGTCTGCCTTGCCTTGATCTCTCCGCCCCTCATGAGCCTGCCTGGTGAGGCCGCTCCTGAGGAGGTCTTGCATCGTCCACGTCGCGAGGCTTGGCCCCTCGCGAGGGTCTTGGATGCCTTGTTGATGAAGATGGGCCGAATGAGCCTGCTAGCAAAGCCACGCCGTGGGCCGCAGGCAGGCAAGTCTGGGGACCCCTGTTCCCAGAACGCCGACACACACAGTTCAGGACCCCCTACCCGAGATCCGCCGGTTTTGACACCGGCATTGGTGCTTTCATTGAGAGTTCCACTATGACGCCGAAGACATGATTGGAGGCTCGCTGATATGTCTCCAACGTATCTATAATTTTTTATTGTTCCATGCTATATTATATTCTGTTTTGGACATTATTGGGCTTTATTATACACTTATATATTATTTTTGGGACTAACCTATTAACCGGAGGCCCAGCCCAGAATTGTTGTTTTTTGCCTATTTCAGAGTTTCGCAGAAAAAGAATATCAAACGGGGTCCAAACGGAATGAAACCTTCGGGAACATGATTTTTGGAACGAACGTGATCCAGAGGACTTGGACCCTATGTCAATAAATCAACCAGGAAGGCACGAGGTAGGGGGGCGCGCCTAGCCCCTGGGCGCGCCCTCCACCCTCGTGGGGCCCATGTTGCTCCACCGACGTACTTCTTCCTCCTATATATACCTACGTACCCCTAAACCACCAGATATGGAGCGAAAAAACCTAATTCCACCGCCGCAACCTTCTGTACCTGTGAGATCCCATCTTGGGGCCTTTTCCGGAGCTCCGCCGGAGGGGGCATCGATCACGGAGGGCTTCTACATCCACACCATAGCCTCTCCGATGATGTGTGAGTAGTTTACTTTAGACCTTCGGGTCCATAGTTATTAGCTAGATGGCTTCTTCTCTCTTTTTGGATCTCAATACAATGTTCTCCCCCTCTCTTGTGGAGATCTATTCGATGTAATCTTCTTTTGCGGTATGTTTGTTGAGATCGATGAATTGTGGGTTTATGATCAAGTTTATCTATGAACAATATTTAAATCTTCTCTGAATTATTTTATGTATGATTGGTTATCTTTGCAACTCTCATCCAATTATCAGTTTGGTTTGGCCTACTAGATTGATCTTTCTTGCAATGGGAGAAGTGCTTAGCTTTGGGTTCAATCTTGCGGTGTCCTTTCCCAAAGGATGAGGGGGTAGCAAGGCACGTATTGTATTGTTGCCATCGAGGATAACAAGATGGGGTTTATATCATATTGCATGAATTTATCCCTCTACATCATGTCATCTTACTTAAAGCGTTACTCTGTTCTTTTGAACTTAATACTCTAGATGCATGATGGATAGCGATCGATGTGTGGAGTAATAGTAGTAGATGCAGGCAGGAGTCGGTCTACTTGTCTTGGATGTGATGCCTATATACATGATCATACCTAGATATACTCATAAAGAACAGAAGTAGAAGTAGAAGTAATCGTTGGCGTGACAACTTCATGAAGACACGATGATGGAGATCATGATAGTGGAGATCATGGTGTCATGCCGGTGATGAAGATGATCATGGCGCCTCGAAGATGGAGATCAAAGGAGCAATATGATATTGGCCGTATCATGTCACTATTTGATTACATATGATGTTTATCATGTTTTTGCTTCTTATTTGCTTAGTACGACGGTAGTAAATAAGATGATCCCATATAGTAATTTCAAGAAAGTGTTTCCCCTAACTGTGCGCCGTTGCGAAAGTTCGTTGTTTTGAAGCACCACGTGATGATCGGGTGTGATAGATTCTAACGTTCACATACAACGGGTGTAAGACATATTTACACATGCAAAACACTTAGGTTGACTTGACGAGCCTAGCATGTACAGACATGGCCTCAGAACACAAGAGACCGAAAGGTCGAACATGAGTCGTATGGAAGATACGATCAACATGGAGATGTTCACCGATGATGACTAGTCCGTCTCACGTGATGATCGGACACGGTCTAGTTGAGTCGGATCATGTATCACTTAGATGACAAGAGGGATGTCTAATCTGAGTGGGAGTTCATTAAATAATTTGATTAGATGAACTTAATTATCATGAACTGAGTCTAAAACCTTTGCAAAATGTCTTGTAGATCAAATGGCCAACACTCATGTCAACCTCAACTTCAACGTGTTCCTAGAGAAAACCAAGCTGAAAGATGATGGCAGCAACTATTCGGACTGGGTCCGGAACCTGAGGATCATCCTCATAGCTGCCAAGAAAGCATATGTCCTAGAAGGACCGCTTAGGTGAAGCACCCATCCTGCAGAACCAAGACGTTATGAACGCTTGGCGATCACGTCTTGATGATTACTCCCTTGTTCGGTGCGGCATGCTTTACAACTTAGAACCGGCTCCAAAAGCGTTTTGAGCAACACAGAGCATATGAGATTTTCAAGAGCTGAAAATGGTTTTCCAAGCTCATGCCCGGTCGAGAGATATGAAGTCTCCGACAAGTTCTATAGTTGTAAGATGGAGGAAAATAGTTCACAAGTGAGCACATACTCAAAATGTCCGGGTTGCACAACCGCTTGTCCCAAATGGACATTAACCTCCTGCACGAGGCGGTCATTGACAGAATCCTTCGGCCGCTCCCACCTAGCTACAAGAGCTTTCTCGATGAACTACAATATGCGTGGGATGGTGAAAACTATTCCTAAGTATTTTAAATGCTGAAATCAGCAGAGGTGGAAATCAAAAAGGAACATCAAGTGTTGATGGTCAATAAAACCACTAGTTTCAAGAAAGGCAATGGTAAGAAGAACTTCAAGAAGGACGGCAAGGGAGTTGCCGCGCCCGCTAAGCCAGTTGCCGGGAAGAAGCCAAAGAATGGACCCAAACCTGAGGCTGAGTGCTTTTATTGCAAGGGATAGGGACACTGGAAGCGGAACTGCCCCAAATACTTAGCGGACAAGAAGGCTGTCAACACCAAAGGTATATGTGATATACATGTAACTGATGTGTACCTTACCAGTACTCGTAGTAGCTCCTGGGTATTTGATACCGGTGCGGTTGCTCATATTTGTAACTCAAAAAAGGAGCTGCGGAATAAGCGAAGACTGGCGAAGGACGAGGTGACGATGCGCGTCGGGAATGGTTCCAAGGTCGATGTGATCGCTGTCGGCACGCTACCTCTACATTTACCTACGGTATTAGTTTTAAACCTCAATAATTGTTATTTAGTGCTAGCTTTGAGCACGAACATTGTATCTGGATCTCGTTTAATGCGAGATGGCTACTCATTTAAGTCTAAGAATAATGGTTGTTCTATTCATATGAGAGATATGTTTTATGGTCATGCCCCGCTGGTCAATGGTTTATTCTTAATGAATCTCGAACGTGATGTTATACATATTCATAGTGTGAATACCAAAAGATGTAAAGTTGATAACGATAGTCCCACATACTTGTGGCACTGCCGCCTTGGTCACATTGGTGTCAAACGCATGAAGAAGCTCCATGCTGATGGACTTTTGGAGTCTCTTGATTACGAATCATTTGACACGTGCGAACCATGCCTCCTGGGCAAAATGACAAAGACTCCGTTCTCCGAAACAATGGAGCGAGCAACCAACTTATTGGAAATCATACATACTGTTGTGTGCGGTCCAATGAGTGTTGAGGCTCGTGGAGGATATCGTTATGTTCTCACTCTCACTGACGACTTGAGTAGATATGGGTATGTCTACTTGATGAAACACAAGTCCGAGACCTTTGAAAAGTTCAAGGAATTTCAGAATGAGGTAGAGAATCAACGTGGCCGAAAGATAAAGTTCTTACGATCAGATCGTAAGCAGAATATTTAAGCCACGAATTTGGTACGCACTTAAGGAAATGTGGAATCGTTTCACAACTCACGCTACCGAACACCTCAGTGTAACGGTGTGTCCGAACGTCGTAATCGCACTCTATTGGATATGGTGCGATCTATGATGTCACTCACCGATTTACCGCTATCATTTTGGGGATACGCTCTAGAGATAGCTACATTCACTTTAAATAGGGCACCGTCTAAATCCGTTGAGATGACACCGTATGAATTATGGTTTGGGAAGAAACCTAAGCTGTCGTTTCTAAAAGTTTGGGGATGCGATGCTTATGTCAAGAAACTTCAACCTGAAAAGCTCGAACCCAAGTGAGAAAAATGCGTCTTCATAGGATACCCTAAGGAAACCATTGGATATACCTTCTACCTCAGATCCGAAGGAAAGATCTTTGTTGCCAAGAACGGGTCCTTTCTAGAGAAAGAGTTTCTCTCGAAAGAAGTAAGTGGGAGGAAAGTGGAACTTGATGAAGTACTACCTCTTGAACCGGAAAGTAGCGCAGCTCAGGAAGATGTTCCTGTGGTGCCTGCACTGACTAGAGAGGAAACTAATTATGATGATCAAGGTACTTAGGATCAAGTTACTACTAAACTTCATAGGTCCACGGGGACACATTCCACACTAGAGTGGTATGGCAACCCTGTCCTAGGAATCATGTTGTTAGACAACAGTGAACCTTCGAACTATGAAGAAGCAATGGTGGGCCCAGATTCCAACAAATGGCTTGAAGCCATGCAATCCGAGATAGGATCCATGTATGAAAACAAAGTATGGACTTTGACGGACTTGCCCGATGATCGGCGAGCGATAGAAAACAAATGGATCTTTAAGAAGAAGACGGACACGGATGGTAATGTTACCATCTATAAAGTTCGACTTGTCGCTAAGGGTTATCGACAAGTTCAAGGGGTTGACTATGATGAGACTTTCTCTCCCGTAGCGAAGCTGAAGTCTGTCCGAATCATGTTAGCAATTGCCGCATACTATGATTATGAGATATGGAAAATGGACATCAAAACGGCATTCCTTAACGGCCATCTTAAGGAAGAATTGTATATGATGCAGCCGGAGGGTTTTGTCGATCCTAAGAATGCTAACAAGGTATGCAAGCTCCAACGCTCCATCTATGGGCTGGTGCAAGCATCTCGGAGTTGGAACATTCTCTTTAATGAAATGATCAAAGCGTTTGGGTTTATGCAGACTTATGGAGAAGCCCGCGTTTACAAGAAAGTGAGTGGGAGCTCTGTAGCATTTCTCATATTATATGTGGATGACATACTTTTGATGGGAAATGATATAGAACTTTTGGACAGCATTAAGGCCTTCTTGAATAAGGGTTTTTCAATGAAGGACCATGGAGAAGCTGCTTACATATTAGGCATCAAGATCTATAGAGACAGATCGAGACGCCTCATAGGTATTTCACAAAGCACATACCTTGATAAGATATTGAAGAAGTTCAAAATGGATCAGTCCAAGAAGGGGTTCTTGTCTGTGTTGCAAGGTGTGAAATTGAGCTCGGCTCAATGTCCGACCACGGCAAAAGATAGAGAAAAGATGAGTGTCGTCCCCTATGCCTCGGCCATAGGGTCTATCATGTATGCCATGCTCTGTACCAGACCTGATGTAAACCTTGCCGTAAGTTTGGTAGGAAGGTACCAAAGTAATCCTGGCCTAGAACACTGGACAGCGGTCAAGAATATCCTGAAGTACCTGAAAAGGACTAAGGATATGTTTCTCGTTTATGGAGGTGACGAAGAGCTCGTCGTAAAGGGTTACGTCGATGCTAGCTTCAACACAGATCTGGATGACTCTAAGTCACAAACCGGATATGTGTATATTTTGAATGGAGGGGTTGTAAGCTGGTGCAGTTGCAAGCAAAGCGTCGTGGCGGGATCTACATGTGAAGTGGAGTACATGGCAGCCCCGGAGGCAGCGCATGAAGCAATCTGGATGAAGGAGTTCATCACCGACCTAGGAGTCATACCTAATGCGTCGGGGCCGGTCACTCTCTTCTGTGACAACACTGGAGCTATTGCCCTTGCCAAGGAGCCCAGGTTTCACAAGAAGACCAGGCACATCAAGCATCGCTTCAACTCCATTCGTGAAAATGTTCAAGATGGAGACATAGATATTTGTAAAGTGCACACAGATCTGAATGTCGCAGATCCGTCGACTAAACCTCTTCATGAAAGCAAAACATGATCAACACCGTAACTCTATGGGTGTTCGATTCATCACAATGTAACTAGATTATTGACTCTAGTGCAAGTGGGAGACTGTTGGAAATATGCCCTAGAGGCAATAATAAAATGGTTATTATTATATTTCATCGTTCATGATAATTGTCTATTATTCGTGCTATAATTGTGTTATCCGGAATCGTAATACATGTGTGAATACATACACCACAACATGTCCCTAGTGAGCCTCTAGTTCACTAGCTCGTTTATTAATAGATGGTCACGGTTTCCTGACCATGGACATTGGATGTCATTGATAACGGGATCACATCATTGGGAGAATGATGTGATGGACAAGACCCAATCCTAAGCATAACACAAGATCGGGTAGCTCGTTTGCTAGAGCTTTTCTAATGTCAAGTATCATTTCCTTAGACCATGAGATCGTGTAACTCCCGGATACTGTAAGAGTGCTTTGGGTGTACCAAACGTCACAACGTAACTGGGTGGCTATAAAGGTATACTACAGGTATCTCCGAAAGTGTCTGTTAGGTTGACACGGATCGAGACTGGGATTTGTCACTCCGTATGACGGAGAGGTATCTCTGGGCCCACTCGGTAATGCATCATCATAATGAGCTCAAAGTGACTAAGTGGTTGGTCACGGGATCATGCATTACGGTACGAGTAAAGTGACTTGCCGGTAATGAGACTGAACGAGGTATTGGGATACCGAGGATCGAATCTCGGGCAAGTAACGTACCGATTGACAAAGGGAATTGTATACGGGATTACTTGAATCCTCGACATCGTGGTTCATTCGATGAGATCATCGTGGAGCATGTGGGAGCCAACATGGTTATCCAGATACCACTGTTGATTATTGACCGGAGAGTCGTCTCGGTCATGTCTGCATGTCTCCCGAACCCGTAGGGTCTACACACTTATGGTTCGGTGACGCTAGGGTTATAGAGATATTAGTATGCGGTAACCTGAAAGTTGTTTGGAGTCCCGGATGAGATCCCGGACGTCACGAGGAGTTCCGGAATGGTCCGGAGGTGAAGAATTGTATATAGGAAGTCCAGTTTCGGCCGTCGGGAAAGTTTCGGGGGTCACCGGTATTGTACCGGGACCACCGGAAGGGTCCCGGGGGTTCACCGGGTGGGGCCACCTATCCCGGAGGGCCCCATGGGCTGAAGTGGGGAAGGGAACCAGCCCCTGGTGGGCTGGTGCGCCCCCCTTGGGCCTCCCCCTATGCCTAGGGTTGGAAACCCTAGGGGTGGGGGGCGGCCCACTTGGCTTGGGGGCAAGCCACCCCCTTGGCCGCCGCACCCCTATCTAGATGGGATCTAGAGGGGTCGGCGCCCCCCCCTTGGCCCCTATATATAGTGGAGGGGAGGGAGGGAAGCCGCACCCAAGTCCCTGGCGCCTCCCTCTCCCTCCGCAACACCTCTCCCTCTCGTAGAGCTTGGCGAAGCCCTGCCGAGATCGCCGCTACTTCCACCACCACGCCATCGTGCTGCTGGATCTCCATCAACCTCTCCCTTCCCTTGCTGGATCAAGAAGGAGGATACGTCTTCCCCAACCGTACGTGTGTTGAACGCGGAGGTGCCGTCCGTTTGGCACTAGGATCATCGGTGATTTGGATCACAACGAATACGACTCTCTCAACCCCGTTCTCTTGAACGCTTCCACTCGCGATCTACAAGGGTATGTAGATGCACTCCTCTCTCTCATTGCTAGATGACTCCATAGATTGATCTTGGTGAAGCGTAGAAATTTTTTATTTTCTGCAACGTTCCCCAACACATACCTACCTATCATGGCATTTCCATAGCCATTCCGAGATATATTGCCATGCAACTTTCCACCGTTCCGTTTATTATGACACGCTCCATCATTGTCATATTGCTAGCATGATCATGTAGTTGACATCGTATTTGTGGCAAAGCCACCGTTCTTAATTCTTTCATAAATGTCACTCATGTTTCATTGCATATCCTGCACATCACGGAGGCATTCATATAGAGTCATACTTTGTTCTAAGAATCGAGTTGTAATTGTTGAGTTGTAAGTAAATAAAAGTGTGAAGATTATCATTATTAGAGCATTGTCCCAAGTGAGGAATGAATGATGGAGACCATGATTCCCCCACAAGTCGGGATGAGACTCCGGACGAAAAAGAAAAGAAAAAGAAAAAAAGAGGCCATAAAAAAGAGAAAAGGCCCAAAGAAAAAAATGAGAGAAAAAGAGAGAAGGGACAATGTTACTATCCTTTTACCACACTTGTGCTTCAAAGTAGCACCAAGATCTTCATGATAGAGAGTCTCTCATTTTGTCACTTTCTTACTAGTGGGAATTTTTCATTATAGAACTTGGCTTGTATATTCCAATGATGGGCTTCCTGAAATGCCCTAGGTCTTCGTGAGCAAGCGAGTTGGATGCACACCCACTTAGTTTCTTTTGTTGAGCTTTCATATACTTATAGCTCTAGTGCATCCGTTGCATGGCAATCCCTACTCGCTCACATTGATATCTATTGATGGGCATCTCCATAGCCCGTTGATACGCCTAGTTGATGTGAGACTATCTTCCCTCTTTTTGTCTTCTCCGCAACCACCATTCTATTTCACATATAGTTCTATATCCATGGCTCATGCTCATGTATTGCGTGAAGATCGAAAAAGTTTTGAAAATGTTAAAGTATGAAACAATTGCTTGGCTTGTCATTGGGGTTGTGCATGATTTAAATATTTTGTGTGGGGAAGATGGAGCATAGCCAGACTATATGATTTTGTAGGGATAACTTTCTTTGGCCATGTTATTTTGAGAAGACATAATTGCTTAGTTAGTATGCTTGAAGTATTATTATCTTTATGTCAATATGAACTTTTGTCTTGAATCTTTCGGATCTGAATATTCATACCACAATTAAGAAGATTTACATTGAAATTATGCCAAAGTATCACTCCGCATCAAAAATTCTCTTTTTATCATTTACCTACTCGAGGACGAGCAGGAATTAAGCTTGGGATGCCTGCACGCGTCTCCAACGTATTTTAATTTTTGATTGCTCCATGCTACTTTATCTACTGTTTTGGACTATATTGGGCTTTATTTTCCACTTTTATATTATTTTTGGGACTAACCTATTAACCGGAGGCCCAAATTTCGTAATTGCTGTTTTTTTCCTATTTCAGTGTTTCAAAGAAACGGAATATCAAACGGAGTCGAAACGGAATGAAACCTTTGGAAACGTGATTTTCTCACCGAACGTGATCCAGGAGACTTGGACCCTACTCCAAGAAGTAACATAGGCGGTCACGAGGGTGGGGGCGCGCCCCCCTGCCTCGTGGGCCCCTTGTTGCTCCACCGACGTACTCCTTCCTCCTATATATACCCACGCACTTCAAACGATCGACACGGAGCCAAAACCTAATTCCACCGCCGCAACTGTCTGTATCCACGAGATCCCATCTTGGGGCCTGTTCTGGAGCTCGCCGGAAGGGGCATCCACCACGAAGGGCTTCTACATCAACACCATAGCCTCTCCGATGAAGTGTGAGTAGTTTACTACAGACCTTCGGGTCCATAGCTAGTAGCTAGATGGCTTCTTCTCTCTTTTGGATCTCAATACAATGTTCTCCCCTCTCGTGGAGATCTATTCGATGTAATCTTCTTTTGCGGTGTGTTTGTTGAGACCGATGAATTGTGGGTTTATGATCCAGCTTATCTATGAATAATATTTGAATCTTCTCTGAATTCTTTTATGTATGATTGGTTATCTTTGCAAGTCTCTTCAATTATCCGCTTGGTTTGGCCAACTAGATTGGTAGTTCTTGCAATGGGAGAAGTGTTTAGCTTTGGGTTCAATCTTGCGGTGTCCTTACCCAAAGGATGTAAAGGGTTGCAAGGCACGTATTGTATTGTTGCCATCGAGGATAACGAGATGGAGTATTTATCATATTGCATGAATTTATTCCTCTACATCATGTCATCTTGCTTAAGGCGTTACTCTGTTTTTAACTTAATACTATAGATGCATGCTGGATAGCGGTCGATGAGTATAACAATAGTAGTAGTTGCAGAATCGTTTTGGTCTATTTGTCTTGGACGTGATGCCTATATACATGATCATACCTAGATATACTCATAACTATGCTCAATTCTATCAATTGCTCAACAGTAATTTGTTCACCCACCGTAGAATACTTATGCTCTTGAGAGAAGCCACTAGTGAAACCTATGGCCCCCGGGTCTATTCTCATCATATCAATCTCCATCACTTTAATACTTGCTTTGTTTTTTACTTTTCCTTTTACTTTTCACTTTGCATCTCTGTACCAAAAATACCAAAAATATTATTTATCATCTCTATCAGATCTCACTCTCATAAGTGACCGTGAAGGGATTGACAACCCCTAATCGCGTTGGTTGCGAGGAGCTATCGATTTGTGCAGGTACGAGGGACTCAGCAAGGCCTCATACTGGATTGATACCTTGGTTCTCAAAAACTGAGGGAAATACTTACGCTACTTTGCTGCATCATCCTCTCATCTTCGGGGAAAACCAACGCAAGCTCAAGACATAGCAGCGGTCGTCGAGGAACGAGACAAGAATACTTATTCCCCTAATTTAAAAACCAGCTATGTTCGGATCTCCGAACCCATTGAACCAGATACTCTTCCTTCGGAGGAGACCTCGCATCCCCCAAACTCACGGTCGGACTTAGGGTCCGGGGAGCACTTGGATCTTATCGGACCCGAACTAGTGACCTCGAGATTTCACAAGCTCCGGACACAATTTTGGGCAGGGATTCAAGTTTTAGCCCACCCGACCACCACAATCAATACTCTCCAAGCAATTCAGGCCCTCCAGACATATACGACCTAATGTATGTATGTCATCAACCTCAGGAAATAGTCCATCACTTCTGGGCCAGGTTCCTACTTGTCAAAAACAAGATTAAAGATTGCTGCGACGATGATGCGGTCTCAGTTTTTCATCAACAATTGCACCGATGAGGGAATTCGGAATGCCCTCGATCGCCGTTGCATACAGAGCTTCACCAAACTATCACACATAGTACAGAAGTACTGCTCGATGGAAAGCACATGGAAGGCCCAAAAAACCAAATTAGAACCTGCTGCCTTTAGGCAGTGCACTACCCGGGCAAAACGGGTACACCCTAACGAGGCATCTGATCATAAGTCCGTCGGCAAGAAAAATAAACCCTTTGCAGGACACAGGTCCATTCTTGACGAACTCCTTGACAAGTGATGTCTACTATGCAACCTTCTTCTTGTACACGTTGTTGGGCCTCCAAGTGCAGAGGTTTGTAGGACAGTAGAAAATTTCCCTCAAGTGGATGACCTAAGGTTTATCAATTCGTGGGAGGCGTAGGATGAAGATGGTCTCTCTCAAACAACCCTGCAACCAAATAGCAAAGAGTCTCTTGTGTCCCCAACACATGCAATACAATGGTAAATTGTATAGGTGCACTAGTTCGGCGAAGAGATAGTGATACAAGTGCAATATGGACGGTAGATATAGGTTTTTTAATCTGAAAATATAAAAACAGCAAGGTAACTGATGATAAAAGTGAGCACAAATGGTATTGCAATGCGTTGAAACAAGTCCTAGGGTTCATACTTTAACTAGTGCAAGTTCTCTCAACAATAATAACATAGTTGGATCACATAACTATCCTTCAACATGCAACAAAGAGTCACTCCAAAGTCACTAATAGCGAAGAAAAAACGAAGAGATTATGGTAGGGTAAGAGACCACCTCAAAGTTATCCTTTCTGATCGATCTATTCAAGAGTCCGTAGTAAAATAACACGAAGCTATTCTTTCCGTTCGATCTATCATAGAGTTCGTACTAGAATAACACCTTAAGACACAAATCAACCAAAACCCTAATGTCACCTAGATACTCCAATGTCACCTCAAGTATCCGTTGGTATGATTATACGATATGCATCACATAATGTCAGATTCATCTATTCAAACCAACACAAAGTACTTCAAAGAGTGCCCCAAAGTCTCTACCAGAGAGTCAAGACGAAAACATGTGCCAAACCCTATGCATAGGTTCATGGGCGGAACCCACCAGTTGATCACCAAAACATACATCAAGTGAATCACGTGATATCCCATTGTCACCACAGATACGCACGTGCAAGACATACATCAAGTGTTCTCAAATCCTTAAAGACTCAATCCAATATGATAACTTCAAAGGAAAACTCAATCCATTACAAGAGAGTAGAGGGGGAGAAGCATCATAAGTTCCAATTATAATAGCAAAGCTCGCGATACATCAAGACCGTATCACCTCAAGAACACGAGAGAGAGAGAGAGATCAAACACATAGCTACTGGTACATACCCTCAGCCCCGAGGGTGAACTACTCCCTCCTCGTCATGGAGAGCGCCCGGATGATGAAGATGGCCACCGGTGAGGGATCCCCCCTCCGGCAGGTGCGGAGCAGGTCCCGATTGGTTTTGGTGGCTCTGAGAGGCTTGCGGCAGCGGAACTCCCGATCTATTCTGCTTCCAAGTTTTAGGGTATATGGATATATATATATATAGGCGAAAGAAGTCGGTCGAGAGCCACGAGGGGCCCACGAGGTGGAGGCGCGCACTGTAGGCGCCCCCTGCCTCATGCTCTCCTCGTTGATTGCCTGACGTACACTGCAAGTCTCCTGGATTGCTTCCGTTCCAAAAATAACTCTCCCGAAGGTTTCATACACTTTGGACTCCATTTGATATTCCTTTTCTGCGAAACACTGAAACAAGGGAAAAAACAGAAACTGGCACTGGACTCTGGGTTAATAGGTTAGTCCCAAAAATAAAATAAAAGTGTTTAATAAAGCCCATAAACATCCAAAACAGATAATATAATAGCATGAATACTTCATAAATTATAGATACGTTGGAGACGTATTGACAAGCCATGTCAGATACATTACACGCTGAGCATGGAACAAACTCATAGCCTTCAAGCATGTTGGGTACTACTGTTGGGGAACGTAGTAATTTCAAAAAAATTCCTACGCACACGCAAGATCATGGTGATGCATAGCAATGAGAGGGGAGAGTGTGTCCACGTACCCTCGTAGACCGAAAGCGGAAGCGTTATGACAACGCGGTTGATGTAGTCGCACGCCTTCACGATCCGACCGATCCAAGTACCGAGCGTCACGGCACCTCCGTGTTCTGCACATCGCTCAGCTCGATGACGATCCCCGAACTCCGATCCAGCAGGGTGTCGAGGATGAGTTCCACAAGACGACGGCGTGGTGGCGATGATGATGCTCTATCGCGCAGGCTTCGCCTAAACTCCGCGACAATACGACCGAGGTGGAATATGGTGGAGGGGCACCGCACACGGCTAAGGAACGATCCGTAGATCAACTTGTGTGTCATGGGGTGCCCCTGCCTCAGATATAAAGGAGCAAGGGGAGGAGGCCGGCCCTAGGAGGCGCGCCAAGTGTGGAGTCCTACTAGGACTCCCTAGTCCTAGTAGGATTCCACCTCCCTTGTTGGAATAGGAGAAGGGGAAAGAGGGGGAGAGGAAGAAGGAAAGGGGGGCTGCGCCCCTTGTCCAATTCGGACCAGAGGGGGGGCGCAGGCCTCCTTCCTTTTGGCCTCTCCTCTATTCCCGTATGGCCCAATAAGGCCCATATACTCCCCGGCGAATTCCCGTAACTCTCCGGTACTCCGAAAAATACCCGAATCACTCGGAACCTTTCCGAACTCTGAATATAGTCGTCCAATATATTGATCTTTACGTCTCGACCATTTCGAGACTCCTCGTCATGTCCCCGATCTCATCCGGGACTCCGAACTCCTTCGGTACATCAAAACTCATAAACTCATAATATAACTGTCATCGTAACGTTTAGCGTGCGGACCCTACGGGTTCGAGAACTATGTAGACATGACCTAGAACTGTTTCCGGTCAATAACCAATAGTGGAACCTGGATGTTCATATTGGCTCCTACATATTCTACGAAGATCTTTATCGGTCAAACCGCATAACAATATATGTTGTTCCCTTTGTCATCGGTATGTTACTTGCCTGAGATTCGATCGTCGGTATCCAATACCTAGTTCAATCTCGTTACCGGCAAGTCTCTTTACTCGTTCCGTAATACATCATTCCGTAACTAACTCATTGGTTACATTGCTTGCAAGGCTTAAGTGATGTGTATTACCGAGAGGGCCCAGAGATACCTCTCCGAGCAATCGGAGTGACAAAACCTAATCTCGAATTACGCCAACCCAACATGTACCTTTGGAGACACTTGTAGAGCACCTTTATAATCACCCAGTTACGTTGTGACGTTTGGTAGCACACAAAGTGTTCCTCCGTAAACGGAGTTGCATAATCTCATAGTCATAGGAACATGTATAAGTCATGAAGAAAGCAATAGCAACATACTAAACGATCGGGTGCTAAGCTAACGGAATGGGTCATGTCAATCAGATCATGCAACTAATGATGTGATCCCGTTAATCAAATAACAACTCTTTTGTCTACGGTTAGGAAACATAACCATCTTTGATTAACAAGCTAGTCAAGTAGAGGCATACTAGTGACACTGTTTGTCTATATATTCACACATGTATTATGTTTCCGGTTAATACAATTCTAGCATGAATAATAAACATTTATCATGATATAAGGAAATAAATAATAACTTTATTATTGCCTCTAGGGCATATTTCCTTGAGTCTCCCACTTGCACTAGAGTCAATAATCTAGATCACATCACCATGTGATTAACATCGATAGTTCACATCATCATGTGATTAACACCCATAGTTCACATCGCCATGTGACCAACACCCAAAGGGTTTACTAGATTCAGTAATCTAGTTCACATCACTATGTGATTAACACCCAAAGAGTACTAAGGTGTGATCATGTTTTGCTTGTGAGAGAATCTTAGTCAACGGGTCTTTCACATTCAGATCCGTTATGTATTTTGCAATTTTCTATGTCTACAATGCTCGCACGGAGCTACTCTAGCTAATTGCTCCCACTTTCAATATGTATCTAGATCGAGACTTAGAGTCATCCGGATCGGTGTCAAAACTTGCATCGACGTAACCCTTTACGGCCATTTAAACTTTTGTCACTTCCATAATCGAGAAACATATCCTTATTCCACTAAGGATAATTTTGACCGCTGTCCAAGATCTACTCCTAGATCACTATTGTACCCCTTGCCAAACTCAAAGTGTAGGGTATACAATAGATCTGGTACACAAGCATGGCATACTTTATAGAACCTATGGCCAAGGCATAGGGAATGACTTTCATTCTCTTTCTATCTTCTGCCGTGGTCGGATTTTGAGTCTTACTCAATTTCACACCTTGTAACACGTGCAAGAACTCTTTCTTTGACTGCTCCATTTTGAACTACTTCAAAATCTTGTCAAGGTATGTACTCATTGAAAAAACTTATCAAGCGTCTTGATCGATCTCTATAGATCTTGATGCTCAATATGTAAGCAGCTTCACCGAGGTCTTTCTTTGAAAAACTCCTTTCAAACACTCCTTTATGCTTTGCAGAATAATTCTACCTTATTTCCGATCTTACAATATGTCATTCACATATACTTATCAGAAATGTTGTAGTGCTCCCACTCACTTTCTAGTAAATACAGGCTTCACCGCAAGTCTGTATAAAACTATATGCTTTGATCAACTTATCAAAGCGTATATTCCAACTCCGAGATGCTTGCACCAGTCCATAGATGGATCATTTGGAGCTTGCGTATTTTCTCAGCACCTTTAGGATTGACAAAACCTTCTGGTTGCATCATATACAACTCTTCTTTAAATCCATTAAGGAATGTAGTTTTGTTTATCCATTTGCCAGATTTCATAAAAATGCTGCAATTGCTAACATGATTTGGACAGACTTAAGCATCGCTACGGTGAGAAAATTTCATCGTAGTCAACACCTTGAACTTTGTCAAGAACCTTTTTCGACAAGTCTAGCTTTGTAGATAGTAACACTACTATCAACGTCCGTCTTCCTCTTGAAGATCCATTTATTTTCTATGGTTTGCCGATCATCGGGCAAATCCATCAAAGTCCATACTTTGTTCTCATACATGGATCATATCTCGATTTCACGGCCTCAAACCATTTTATGGAATCTGGGCTCATCATCGCTTCCTCATAGTTCATAGGTTCGTCATGGTAAAGTAACATGACCTCCGTAATGGGATTACCGTACCACTCAAGTGCGGATCTCACTCTCAATTGACCTAAGAGGTTCTGTAGTAACTTGATCTGAAGTTACATGATCATCATCATTAGCTTCCTCACTAATTGGTGTAGTAGTCACAGGAACAGATTTCTGTGATGAACTACTTTCCAATAAGGGAGAAGGTACAATTACCTTATCAAGTTCTACTTTCCTCCCACTCACTTCTTTCGAGAGAAGCTCCTTCTCCGAAAGGATCCATTCTCAAAGAATCTAATGTCTTGTCTTCGGATCTGTGATAGAAGGTGTACCCAACATTCTCCTTTGGGTATCCTATGAGGGCATTTCTTCGATTTGGGTTTGAGCTTATCTGGATGAAACTTTTTCACATAAGCATCACAACCCCAAACTTTAAGAAAGCGACAACTTTGGTTTCTTGCTAAACCACAGTTCATATAGTGTCGCCTCAACGGATTTAGATGGTGCCCTATTTAACGTGAATGCAAATTGCCTCTAATGCATGATCCCAAAACGATATTGGTAAATCGGTACGAAACATCATAGATTGTACTATATCCAATAAAGTACGGTTATGATGTTCGGACACACCATTATGATGTGGTGCTCCAGGTGGCATGAGTTGCGAAACTATTCCGCATTGTTTCAAATGTAGACCAAACTCGTAACTCAAATATTCTCCTCCACGATCAGATCGTAGAAATTTTATTTTCTTGTTACGATGATTTTCAACTTCACTCTAAAATTCTTTGAACTTTTCAAACGTTTCAGACTTATGTTTCATTAAGTAGATATACCCATATCTGCTCAAATCATCTGTGAAGGTCAGAAAATAATGATACTTGCCATGAGCCTCAACACTCATCGGATCGCATACATCGTAATGTATTATTTCCAATAAGTCAGCTTGCTCGCTCTATTGTTCCGGAGAACGGAGTCTTTAGTCATCTTGCCCATAAGGCATGGTTCGCAAGCATCAAGTGATTCATAATCAAGTGATTCCAAAATCCCATCAGCATGGAGTTTCTTCATGCGCTTTACACCAATATGAACTAAACTGCAGTGCCACAAATAAGTTGCACTATCATTATTAACTTTGCATCTTTTGGTTTCAATATTATGAATATGTGTATCACTACGATCGAGATCCAACGAACCATTTTCATTGGGTGTGTAACCATATAAGGTTTTATTCATGTAAACAGAACAACAATTTATTCTCTTACTTAAATGAATAACCGTATTGCAATAAACATGATCAAATCATATTCATGCTCAACGCAAACACCAAATAACACTTATTTAGTTTCAACACTAATCCCGAAAGTATAGGGAGTGTGCGATGATGATCATATCAATCTTGGAACTACTTCCAACACACATCGTCACCTCGCCTTTTTACTATTTTCTCGCTTATTCTGCAACTCCTGCTTTGAGTTACTACTCTTAGTAACCGAACAAGTATCAAATACTCAGGGCTACTATAAACACTAGTAAAGTACACATCAATAACATGTATATCAAATATACTTATGTTCACTTTGCCATCCTTCTTATCTGCCAATTACTTGGGGTAGTTCCGCTTCCAGTGACCAGTCCCTTTGCAGTAGAAGCACTTAGTCTCAGGCTTAGGACCAGACTTGGGCTTCTTCGCGGGAGTGACAACTTGCTTGTCATTCTACTTGAAGTTCCCTTTCTTTCCCTTTGCCCTTTTCTTGAAACTAGTGGTCTTGTTAATCATCAACACTTGATGCTCTTTTTTTGATTTCTACCTTCGTCGATTTCAACATCACGAAGAGCTCGGGAATCATTTTATGTCATCCCTTGCATAATAGTTCATCACGAAGTTCCAGTAACTTGGTGATGGTGACTAGAGAATTCTGTCAATCACTATCTTATCTGGAAGATTAACTCCCACTTGATTCAAGCGATTGTAGTACCTGCATAATCTGAGCACATGCTCACTAGTTGAGCGATTCTCCTCCATCTTTTAGCTACAGAACTTGTTTAAGACTTCATATCTCTCAACTCGGGTATTTGCTTGAAATATTAACTTCAACTCCTGAAACATCTCATATGGTCCATGACGTTCAAAACGTTTTTGAAGTCCCGATTTTAAGCCATAAAGCATGGTGCACAAAACTATCATGTAGTCATCATATTGAGCTAGCCAAACGTTCATAACGTCTGCATCTGCTCCAGCAATAGGTCTGTCACCTAGCGGTGCATCAAGGACATAATTCTTACAGGCAGCAATGAGGATAAACCTCGGATCACGGATCCAATCCGCATCATTGCTACTAACATCTTTCAACACAATTTTCTCTAGGAACATATCAAAATAAACATATGAAAGCAACAACGCAAGCTATTGATCTACAACATAGATATGCTAATACTACCAGGACTAAGTTCATGATAAATTTAAGTTCAATTAATCATATTACTTAAGAACTCCCACTTAGATGCACATCTCTCTAGTCATCTAAGTGAACACGTGATCCAAATCAACTAAACCATAACCGATCATCACGTGAGATGGAGTAGTTTTCAATGGTGAACATCACTATGTTGATCATATCTACTATATGATTCACGCTCGACCTTTCGGTCTCCGTGTTCCGAGGCCATATCTGCATATGCTAGGCTCGTCAAGTTTAACCTGAGTATTCTGTGTGTGCAAAACTGGCTTGCCTGCGCATTCTATATGCATGACTGTCAGAAGGTACATCATTTTTTGCGTACCTCGAACCCCGTCAGCAAGCTTCTGACGGCTTCATGCAATCCGCTCTCAGCGGATGCAATTCTTTCAATCACCGTACCCATTAGAGCACGGTGATCTTCTGAGATAGCCGCTCGCCCGAGCAGATCCTTCAGCTCCTCCGACCGCACGCCAGCTGGCGCCGGACCTTCCGCCCCCACGGACTTGGGAAACCCTCCGCGACGACACCTCAGGGTCGTCCGCCTCGCATGAGGGTGCGACAGGTGGAGGCGTTTCGCTCTCCATCATCTCCGGAAGAAGATCCCGCGAAGACGAGCTCTGTTGAGAATGGCTGAGATCCGAACTACAAGGTACAATTTCGGTTATCTTTAGAAATAAATGCAGGGATGTTCCTTATTTACAAGACCCCTTCTTTTTACTTATGGCTCGCTGGAGGGCTGATCCCCTTGGGGAAATAGTGCGGCTGGGATACTTCCCAGCCCCGGGCACTCAGACGAAGATTTCATTACCCTCATTGAGGCCATGACCACCGGATCTTCAAGTGGTCCTCTTCTCTCCTTGGAGGGTGGGACTTTTGATCCCTCCTTCCTCAGGAGCCTCCTTCAGGGAGGCAGTTGCTCCCCCCCCCTTCGCCTTCTTCAAAAGGCGCGGCCTTCAACATCTTGGTCAAGATGGGATCCGGCGTGGTCTCTGGGAGGGGAGCCGGACACCTTATCAACTTTGCTTTCGCTATCCACTCCTGTTCAAGAAACAGCTCCTTTAAAGGGCATATATATATGATAAATGAATGAACAGCCTATCCGGTTACAAGACTACTTACTTGAGTATCTGGGCGATTGCAGCTTAGTCCTGCGTCCTCAGTCAGGTCCGGACACTTCTCTTGTGATCCAAAGAACAGTTTATACATCTCCACGGGCGCCGTACCCATAAAATGTTGGAGAACTCGTGGTCCCTCCGGATTAAATTCCCATAGACGGAGGGGGCGACGTTTGCAGGGCAGAAGGTGCCGAATCAACATAACCTGCGCCACTGCGACCAGATTTATCTCTCTTTCTTGGAGGTCTCGAATGCGGCCCTGCAACAGAGGAACGTCCATGGACGACCCCCAGTCGAGCCCCTTGTTGACCCATGACGCCAGCCGCTGTGGTGGACCTGAGCGGAAGGCGGGAAGCGCCACCCATTTGGTGCCCTGGGTGCGGTAATATAAACCACTCCCTTTGCCACAAACCAAGCTCCTCTTGAAAAGAGCCCTCGGGCCACGGAGCATCAACACACTTGCTTATGACCGCCCCTCCGCACTCTGCTTGTTGCCCCTCGATCATCTTCGGCTCCACCTTGAAGGTCTTGAGCCACAATCCAAAGTGAGGGGTGATATGGAGGAAGGCCTCACATACGACAATGAATGACGAGATATGGAGGATGGACTCCGGATTCAAGTCATGGAAATCCAGCCCATAATAAAACATGAGCCCTCGCACAAAGGGATCCGTCGGGAAGCCTAAACCCCGAAGGAAGTGAGACACGAACACCACGCTCTCGCCGTGTCGGGGAAGCTGGTCTGACCCACGAACACCTATGGGACCGGCGGACCGAGCCCCTTTCGGTTCGGCGGGGGGCGGAGATCGCACGAAGAGCGGATCGAGGCGAAGCACACGAGCAGTTTACCCAGCTTCGGAGCTCTCCGGAGAGATAACACTCCTACTGCTTCATGTCTGAGTTGTATTGTGTTCTTGCTCGAGAGCGCTGAGTGCTACAGTACACACTAGCTGCTCACGAGACCTAGCGTGAGTGTTTTCTGGTTTCCAACCCCCCTCTATGTTGCGCATGGGCCTCCTTTTATATGCTCAAGGGGTCTCCGACAGGTGGCAACGTAGACAAGGGTAAAAACGGAAAAGGAGTTGCGGTTGGTACAGCTTCACATGCGATGTATCATACCTAACCCTGACGGCAGGGGACAAAGGCATTAAATGCCCGTCTACGTCGCCCAAAAAGTGCAAACAGGGACCGTCAGGGACGCCATCGCTTGCCACGATGGCAATCTTGTCAGCGTCACTTGCCACCGCGCTCCGCTGGCCGCACAGCCTCTTGCCACGCGCGCCCGGAAAGGTCCCAGAGCGACACGTTGGTGGATGTGCTGGAGCGCAGTTATAGATGTGGTAGCCTGCCGTGGCAAGCGCCTAGCCGCGGTCGTCGTCTTGTCGCGTCTGGAAGCTTGTCGCTCACCGGGCCTTGCCGGGACGCATGGCGCGTCGCGGCAAGTTCCTTGAGATGCCTTGGTTGGCCTTCCCGGCAAGCTCCTCTTGCCGGGGCCTTGTCTTCTTGGCTTGAATACTTTGTTCCTGAATGGCTCCAAAGGAACCACGGAGGACCTTCCCGGCAAGCTCCTCTTGCCGGGGCCTTGGCGGTCACCGCGGCAAGCCTTGCCGCGGGGTGCTGCAACTGCCCGTGCACAAGTTCGGGATACTAGGGTACCCCTACTCTAGTACACCGACAGGAGCCCCCGAGCACAGGCCACACGGTGCCGAGCGCTGTTGGGCCAGGCCCAAAACAGGGCACGGGCACGCGCGGCCTGGGTTACGCCGTAACTCACTCCGGACCCACCACGTCCCCCACGAACGGCACGCGTCGAATGCGGCGTCGTGGGAGAGATCGTGGGTGGTTTCTTTATTCGGAAAAGCGGAACGTCCGCCCCCCTCCCTCTTTATAAGCAGAGGAAACAGGGGTAGTTCGCCCATCTCGCCGATTGCTTCTTCTAATCTCGAAAACCTCCGCTGCTCCCCCCTTCTTCCCAAGGCTGAAAAGAGAGCAGCGCTCCGCCCCCCATCGCCACCAGCATCACCAACGCCGTCGATCTCCCCCACCACCTCCGCCATGGCTCCGAAAGCCGACAAGGGGAAGGCCGTGAAGTCGGCCGAGGCGCAGCGGCTCGCGGTGCTGCGAAAGGAGCGGGCGACCTTCCCCCCTCAGCTCGCTGCGAAGGATCTGAGGGAGTACTACTACCTCTTCTGGTCGACGGAGACGCGAGCACATCTGCGCACGAAGGTACTCCCAGCTGCCGCTTTGGACTTGGCTCCGAATGGATACCCTTTCTTCGCGTTGTTCTTCTACTGCGGGCTCTGCCCGCCTTTCTCTGAATTTTTCTGCGATATCATGAACACCTACGGGTTCCGCCTCCTTGACTTCACCCCCAATGCCGTTCTGACCATGGCAGTTTTCACACATCTCTGCGAAAACTTTGTCGGACTCTATCCAAACGTTGCTCTTTTCCGCCACTTCTTTATGCCCCGAGTTGAGAGAGGGGAGCCTCTTGCCGGCGGAATTGCTTGGATCTCGAGGACCGGCAAGAAGGAAGCTTATCTGGAGGGAGAGCTCCGTAGCAAGTGGGAGGAATGGAGGGCAGACTGGTGCTGGATTGTCGAGGAGAACCCGCAGCCATTAACCACCCAGCGCCAAACCCCAGTAGTGCGCGGCGACGATTGGAGCAGCGTGGCCCCGGAAGACGCTAGGCTGAAGATTGCCGTCACCCGGATCCTACGCCTTAGACTTGCCGGGCTTACTGTAGGTGCCGTTGGCGCGGATTTTCTTGGTCGCCGCATCGCCCCCCTGCAGGAGAGGAGGAGACCCGCCTGGGAGTTCCAGAACGCGGCGGATATCATGAGGCTGCGCCCGGGCCTCAACTTCAACTTCACTGTCTTGGAATTGGATGCAATGCTCTTGGAACTATTCAAGCACGATCCTGATCATCCCGAATGGTTCATGTTGCCGAGGGGTGTCGTTCTGCTGTGCAACAATTCCTCACTCGACCGCATCCGTGCAGTGATGCCGCTGTGCAACTCGCATGGAATTGTCCCAACTTGGCAAGAGCCTGCAGATGACGTCGTGCGGGAGTTCTTTGACGGCCTGGTAGAAGTGTCGGTCCGCCCCGATGAACAGAGGAGCCTCACCCGCGACACCACTGACGATGAGATGCAGCGCATCACCAGGCTGGAAGAGGCGGCAGCAGCCGCTGCCGCGGGCGAGTTTGGATTCACCGTGGAGGAGGCAGAGGCAGCGGAGGCGGCAAGCCTTGTCGAGCGAGAGGAGCTTGCCGGCGAGGAAGAGCTTGTCAGGCCTGAAGCTGAGTCGAGCGAGCCCGCCGAGGGCGCCTCCTCCCCACCTTCAGACATCTTGCCGCAAGCGGAGCCCCCAGCTCCACCAAGAAGGCGTCTCCGCAAGGCCTGGGAAGTAGCGGGGCGGCAGACGGGTCAACAGCCGCCGCGCCGTGCGGCCTGGCTCCACCAGCAGCAACATTGCCGCGGGAGCACCTCACGCTGCTGCGGCAACTGGAGCGGGGCCTTCCCGGACTACAGCTCCTGCCCCCGCCAAGCGGCCAAGGGAACCTACTCCTCCACCTCGTCGCACCGGAGGCGAGCCGGAATTCGATCTCTCCGCGCTCAGCTCCGACGAGGAAGAAAAAGAGTAAGATTCTTTGTTGTACTTGTAGTTCTTCAATTTGTTGCTTTGTCTTGTATCTGATTTGCTTTACTCTGAACCCATTCCTTTTCAGGACGCTGGCCCAGAGAGCGTCGAAGAGAGCCAAGGCCCCGGTGATTGTCATCGAGGACGAACCCACCGCGACAGCAGGAGGCGTGCCCGAGACCACCTTGCCGGACCCGGCAACCCTTCCTCAAAGCAGCCCCCAGCGCAGCCCCCACCGTAAGTATATAGTTTACTTCCTGCTGTTAGGCGTGCATGGGTGCTCTTTCTTTGCTGATATCTGACTGTTGGTTTGTGCAGGAGCAGAGCAGCTTCACCAGGAATGCCCGGAAGTCGCTCCCGAAATGCCATCTGCTTCAACTACACCGCCAAGGGAGGATCCCCCGGCAAGGGAGACGTCTCCGGCAAGGGATGGTTCTCCGGCAAGGGATAGCACCAGCGACCCTCCGGTGGTTGAGACCACGGCTGCAGATCCTAGCACAGGTAATCCTCTTGCTTGAAAACTTCCCTTGTGTTCTTTTTCTGATTTTTCTTTCTTTTCCGGTCATCAGATCTATCTGCCCCGGAGCCGATGGAAACTGAGGTCGCCGGCGAGGAGAACGCGCGCGACAATACCGACGACGCCGCTGCCACCGAAGGAGAGGCCGGCGGTGATGATCCTGCCGGCGGAGAGGCCGCCAAGGCTGCCGCCACAGAAGCTGGCGAGGGGTCCGGCGATCGCACTGACGGCCCCGAGGCCGCAGGAGCGCCAGGTGCTACGCCGACCGCCGATCCCTCCGCCGCTACTGCAGCGTCAGGATCCGAAGAGCCCCAGCCCGGCGCCTATTTGAAGGCCGGCGATGGCGTCTTCATCAAGCTCCCCAGGCGCCGAGCCTGTGGCGCCGGTCGAAGGAGAAACGTTTGATGAAGAGGTGCTGCGCCTCCATTGGGCCGACGCCGGTAGACGCTACCGAGCAGCAGCAGCCGAGCCCGAGGAGGAGCAGCCGCTGCGAAGCCGTTGTCGCTCTACCACGCCCGGCTGCCAAGCTGGAATCCTGAGAAGCGCTTGTCGCGGAGGCGGGAGCAGACATCGAGAAGCGCGCGGAGGAGCTCCGGGGCCTCCACCAGGAAGCTCTCCGGTCCCTGGCAGAGGAGCGGGAGCAACTCGTCGAGGAGCGCAAAGCCTTCATCCTCGAGAAGGCTGAAGTTGAAGAGCAACAGTGGCTTGCTGCCGAGAAGCTGTCTGCGCAGGAAGGCGAGCTGGCGCAGCGGAAGGTTATCCTTGACAGCCACGAGGAGGATCTTGCCGTGCGCGAGCAAACATTTGGTGGGGCTCTCAAGGAAGCAAAGGATGTTGCCGCAGCTGCCGAGGCCGCCAAGAAGGAGCTGGAGACGAAGGTGACGCAGCTGGAGACGAAGGTGAGCGGGATCAAGAGGGTTGATGGCGATCGCGTAGATTAGGCCGCCCGTTCTTGCCGCTGCTGGTCATGTTATGAGAACAATTTATTAGAGCTGCGACAAGCTATCGTGTAATATAACTCTATTTCGGGTAGTGATTGCTATGTTATTTCCTTTACTTGATTCTTTCCTTTGTATGTTTTTGCCCTACGCTTTTAGGGAACTTGTCGGCGCAGGCACCTTTGCCACGAGCGCTGAGTGCGGGACGTCAGCAGCCTGCTGGCGGTGCCGCTACCGACAAGAAACCTTGTCGCAACTAGTCGCATCTCACTTAAGTTGTTGAGCGGACTCGAAACAAAGTAAGGGCGCAACTAGCCACGAGTTGGTTCCTCCGTGCACAGGTTTTCCATACAAAGCACGGTCGTTCGAGGAAGATAACTTAAAAATTTTAAAACTGATTGCTCAAACTTTAGCAACTTAGCTTTTCTGTCGTTTGCTTCCCGGTAAGGCGAAACTTCCTTGAACGACGCTTGGTCCACACCATTATCTTCTCCTTTCCCCCCGGCAAACTTGTGGGCGAGGGAACCTTCCATTCTTTGAGAAAGAGAAAGAAGAGAAAATAAAGATATGGAGCCTTATGGCTCGTTACTGCTTACCGGGGGTAGGTGCTGCACAAAGTGTCAGATAATGCATGCAATAAAAGAAGTAGAAAGCATGAAATTGACAAGATGCGCGGAGCACATGAGCTTTACTTATGCACGGGGTCTGCGCCCGGCTTTGTACAAAGGATTACATGGAACATCAGCAAGACTTGTACAAAAGGTGGCTGCCGAAACAGGTTTCGAACCGCGCTTCTGGGTAAAACTTACGAAGATGCTCAATGTTCCAGGAGTTGCTCACCGGAATGCCATCTTCGGTCTCAAGGCGGACAACGCCAGGCCTAGTGACTCGTTTCACCCGGTAAGGGCCTTCCCACTTCGGCGTCAACTTGTTGGAATTCTTGGCGGACTGAACGCGCCGAAGAACAAGGTCGCCTTCCTCGAGACTTCTAGCATTAACTTTGCGGCTATGGTAGCGACGCAAAGCTTGCTGGTATCGAGCAGCTCGTACAGCAGCCTGAAGACGGTCCTCCTCAAGGAGCAGTGCGTCATCTTGTCGCAACTGCTCTTGCTCAAGCTCATCATAAGCGAGCACTCGAGGTGACCCGTATACAAGTTCCGTGGGGAGAACTGCCTCTGCTCCATAGACTAGAGCGAAAGGTGTCTGGCCAGTGGCTCGATTTGGCGTCGTTCTGATCGACCAAAGAACCACCGGCAGCTCCTCAATCCAGTTCTTTCCGCACTTGTGCAGCCTGTCGAAAGTCCTGGTCTTGAGCCCGCGCAGCACTTCAGTGTTCGCTCTCTCCGCTTGACCGTTACTTCTCGGATGAGCAATGTAAACGGCGGCACCTTGGCGCCAAGATCTTGGACGTCTTGCATGAAGGTGCGGCTCAGGAATTGGCGTGCCGTTGTCGGTGATGATCCTGCTAGGGATTCCAAACGCGCATAATCGACCAAGAACTTGATCACGACCCGCTGTCACCTTCCTCATCGCTTCCACTTCCGCCACTTTGTGAACTTGTCGATTGCAACGCATAAGTACTCAAAGCCCCGACAGCTTCGGGAAAGGGGCCGAGGATGTCGAGCCCCGCATCAAAATGGCCAGGATAAAGGGATCGTCTGGAGAGCTTGAGCTGGCCGTGTATTCGCTTGGAATGGAACCGCACGCTTCACACTTGGTTACTTGCGCAGCTTGCATCCTGGAGGGTCGTCGGCCAAAAGAAACCTTACCGAACGCTTTTGCGGCAAGTGCTCTTCGCGCCGATGTGGTGACCACATATGCCTCCATGTATCTCTCGCCAACAGCCTTCGTCCGTCTTCCCGGTGAATACGCTTCAATTTGACACCGTTGAGCCTTCTTCTGTACAGTGTGTTGTCGACAAACTGGTACATACTTGACTGTCGGGCTACTCTTTCCGCTTCTTCTTGCTCTTCGGGAAGTTCTCCTGTCTGAAGGAAACGGACGATCTGCTGTGCCCATGCTGGAGCTTGCGGCTCGATAACAAGGACTAAAGGCACATCTATTGCTGCGGGAACATCCGCTTCTACAGCGAGAACCCGCGGCTCAGCCGGAGCTTGACGTTCTCCTGCAAGCTTGCCGGAGCAAAACTTGTCGGGAGCGTCTGCTTCAACGGAACAAACCCTAGGGCTTGCCGGAGCAGACTGCTCCTCAGCACCCTTTGTGTTGATCTCGGGGACCTTCTTGGCAGCGGCTTCGGGGAGCTCTGCCGGAAAATAGTCTCCTGAAATCAACTTCCTCTTCTTGTTCTGTCCAGTTGATGGATTTACAGATGGTTGAGTCAGTTTGAGCACAAAGATCCCTGGTTCCACAGGTAACTTAAGTGCGGCGCACTTTGACAGGCCATCAGCAATGTCGTTCTGAGCTCTTGGAACATATTCCATTTGTAGGCCGTCAAAGTGCTCCTCTAGCTTTCTCACTTCATCAACGTAAGCTTCCATCAACGGACTCTGATAATTCTTGTTCACTTGGCGGACGACAAGCTGTGAGTCACCCCTGACAATATGCTTCTTGATCCCAAGGTCTGCTGCGATCCTGAGACCGGCAAGCAAACCCTCATACTCTGTAGTATTGTTCGTTGCTTGCTCCTTGGGAAAATGCATCTGGACTACGTACTTGAGGTGCTCTCCGGTGGGTGCAACAAGTAGCACGCCCGCACCGGCGCCTTGCAGCGAGAAGGCACCATCAAAGTACATCAGCCACTCTTTGCTTGCTTCCTTGACGGGGATGCTCGTTTCTGGAATTTCTTCGTCTTGTGTTGGCGCCCATTCTGCTATGAACTCCGCCAACGCTCGCTTTGGATAGTTGAAGTGCTCTCAAACTTGAGGCCAAAGCTTGACAGCCCAAAGGCCCACTCGACAATCCCGCCTGTTGCTTCGGATTTTGCAAGATCCTTTTCAGCGGAAAGCGAGTGACAACTGTGATCTCATGTGCTTGGAAGTAATGGCGCAGCTTTCTCGAGGCCATGAGAAGGCCGAAAGCAATATCTCGCACACCGTAGTACCTTGACCTAGCCCCCGCAAAAGGGAACCGACAAAGTAAACTGGGCGCTGCACCATTCTTTTCTGTATCTTTTCACATGCCTGCGCAGATCCATCTTTGTCGGGACCAGAGCTTGCCGGTGAAGTTCCTTGCTTGTCGTTGGATGCATCTGCCATGGTTGCCGGCTCATCATCCGCCTCCCTCTCCGCTACTAACGCAGCACTAACCACTTGATTGGTTGCCGCTATATATAGCAGCAACTTCTCTTGTGGCTTAGGTGCGACAAGTATTGGAGTGGAGGACAGGTATCTCTTTAAGTCTTGCAGCGCAGCCTCCGCTTCCGAGTCCATTTCATTGGACCTGCCTTTTTCAAAATTTTGAAAAATGGCAGGCGCCAGCAGACCTAGAGATAAACCTGCTGAGAGCAGCTACGCAACCGGCAAGTCTTCGTACATCCTTGACGCGCTTTGGTGCTTCAATCTGCTCAATGGCCTTGATCTTCTCGGGATTGGCTTCAATTCCTCGCTGAGACACGAAGAACCCGAGAAGCTTGCCGGAGGGGACTCCAAACACACACTTCTCAGGGTTGAGTTTGAGGTTGATCTTGCGCAGATTTGCAAAGGTTTCGTCTAAATCTTGAACCAGAGTCGCCTTGTCCTTGCTCTTGACCACTATGTCATCCATGTAGGCTTCCACATTTCTGTGCATTTGCGTCTCAAAAGCGTCATGGACCACCCTTGCAAATGTTGAACCAGCATTCTTTAAACCGAAAGGCATCCGTACGAAACAGTATGTGCCACATGGGGTGATGAATGTGGTCTTCTCCTCATCCTCTTCTGCCATGAAGATCTGATGGTATCCTGAGTATGCATCAAGAAATGAAAGCAAGTCACATCCGGCCATGGAGTCAACGCGGCAAGGGAAATGGGTCTTTGGGACAAGCTTTATTAACATCGGTAAAGTCGATACAAAGCCTCCATTTCCCGTTTGCCTTGCGCACGACTGTGGATTGGCCAACCACGTAGGATGGAGCACTCCTCTCACAAGGCCTGCTGCTTCCAATTTCTTGATTTCTTCTGCGATGAATTCTTGGCGCTCCACTGCTTGTTCCTGACTTTCTGCTTGACGGGCCGCGCGTGAGGACAGACGGCAAGATGGTGCTCGATTACTTTCCTGGGAACACCGGGGATGTCAGACGGTTGCCATGCAAATACGTCGACGTTCGCCCGCAGGAAAGCAACGAGCGCGCCTTCCTATTTAGGGTCGAGAGTGGCACTGATGGTGAAGGTACCACCAGTGCCATCCTCCTTGGCGGGTACCCTCTTGGTCTCTGGTGGAGCTGCCATTGTCTTCTTACACTTGCCGGTGGAGCTCGATGGTGCGTCCTCGACGGTAGCGTAGCACTCCGAAGAGGTGCGCTTGCCGGAGTGGGCATCAGAACTCTTGTCGGACTTGGTCTTCTTCTTCGCCCCGGGAGCTTCAACGGCAGGTGACTTGCGATCTGTTGCGGCTGCTGCTTCCCTGTAGATCTTGTCGGCGTAGATAAGAGCATCCTTCTTGTCGCCAGGGACAGAAATGACACTTATCGGACCTGGCATCTTCGGCATGTTGTATGCATAGTGAGAGGCTGCCATGAATTTGGCGAGTGCTGGTCGGCCAAGTATCCCATTGTAAGGCAATGGAAAATCAGCAACGTCAAAAGTGACCCTCTCAGTCCTGAAGTTCAACTCGCTGCCAAATGTCACCGGCAACGTGATCTTTCCCTTCGGTTTGCTTCTTCCCGGGTTGATTCCTTGAACGCGTGCGGTCTCTTCGAGCTTCGCCATCGTGATCTGGAGTTTCGGAGTACCGCCGAGGAGATCAGGTTCAAGCCGGCCCCGCCGTCGACTAGCATCTTAGTGACCTTGAGGTTGCGGATAGTTGGTGAAACCAACATCGGCAAGCACCCGACCGCAGTTATGCGATCAGGGTGGTCCTCAATATCAAATATGATAGGCGTGCTGGACCATTTCAGAGGCTTGTGTGACTCGACGGATGGTTCTGCCGCATTGACTTCCCGAATCCACTGCTTGAGCTGGTGGTGTGAAGTATGCAGAGAAGCACCGCCACAACGCACAAGACCTTCCGTGGCTTTCGGAACTCCTGCTCATCGGTCTCGTCATCGTCCATATCTTCATCGTCGTCATCATCTTCATCCTTGTCGCGGCCGCGGGGAGGTCTGTCTCCTTGCCGCTGCTTGGCCTTGCCGCGGCGTCCTCCTCGGCCGGGACGTTTCTTGCCGGATCCTCCAGCACCTTCCTGGGCTTTCTCCTTGTCGCGTCGCTCGTATTCAGCCTTTTATTGCTCGACAAGCTGCTCGACCTTCTTGCAGCTCTGGAGGTCATGGCCCTTGGTGCGGTGGATCTTGCAGTACTGGTTGTTGGTGTCGTCCTGCTTGTCGGCGACCGCCACAGCCTGGTAGTTGGTGCCCGCGGAAACCTCCTTGCCGGAGCTACGAGCTTTGGCTTTCTTGGCGCCACCTCCGTTTCCGGACTGCTCAACAACTAGCACATCTTTGCCTTTCTTCTTCCTGTTGTTCCGCCGCCGGTTTTTCTTTGCCGGGGCAGTCTCCTCACTATCAGATCCTCCTGCTTCAGTATTCTCTCCGGGGAGTCTCCTCCCTTCCTCAGCACGTGCACACTTGTCGGCCAGGGCATATAGCTCACTGACGTCTTTGATCTTGCATATCACCATCTCCTCCCGCATCCTGCGGTTTCGCACGCTCGATGGAACGCTACCGACATCATGGCAGGTGGACATCTGAGATGTTGTGCCGTACACGGCTGAATCTCTCGAATGTACTTGCGCAGGGCTCTCCTTCCTTCCGGGCGGTGATGAAGGTCACTCTCTTGGCCATGAGGCTTGTGGCCGCTGTGAAGGCACCGACAAACCGATGGCATAGATCTGTCCAGAGGATATGGAGTTGTCCGGAAGTGGATGAGCCAGATCTCGACATTGGGCTTGAGTACCGCCGGGAAGTAGTTGGCGAGGATCTTGTCGTCCTTCCCTCCGCAGCTTGCACCGCGATGGTGTAGATCTTTGAGGAACTCCGACGGATGCGTCTTGCCGTCGTACTTCTCGAATGCGCTGGCTTGAATTCTTCGTCTTTGGGCCATCGACTTGCCGCAGCTCACGAGTGAACGCAGGGCAACCTACCGCGTCTGGCAAGTCGCTGGTTCCCCTAAGCGCATGCATGTCGACAGAGGGCCCCAGCGCTGGTCTGATTGACGCCGCTTTCTTCTTGACACTCGGCGCGAGTTCGAGCGTCTTCTTCTTGTCATTCAGAAGAACTTGGCGCTGATCGCGATGAGCTCGTTGATCCGATGATGCGGTGGAGTCGCTGTCGAGGTGGATCCGACGAGTCGGCGATCTTGGCCTTCGGGGTGGAGAGTGCATGGTGGTTGCACCCCCACCGGTTTCGTCGCCATCGGCTTGTGCCTGGCAGTCCTGCCGCGGCAGCGATGCACTCGGCTGCCGCGGAGTGTCGCCGTTGGCAAAGCCGATGAGACTCTGAATGGTGGCCCTCCATTCGTCGATCTTGTCGGCCGTTGGAGGGTAATCTAGGAGCAGTTGAGCTCTCGCCAATGCTTCTGCTGGAGTGGTGGGCGGCAGTGGTGAACGGCGCGAGGAGCGGGATATGCTCGGACTTCTAACTATGTTAGAAGGAGCAGTATCCCGTCCAGGCGACCGTGCCTCGCTCGTGCCAGCCTGTTGGCGTGCATGCTGGTCTTGAGCATCCCGAGATCCACCAGCTCGATCTTGGCCCAACGAACGTATGGTACTGCGAGTACCATGACGCTGTCGGTCCCGCGCCTCCTGAGATGGGCGCGGTGCATGTACGGACGCCGAGGTCTGCGCAGCCTTGTCCTTGGACCTGGCTGCACCGTGGGCTCCCTCGTCGACGCCCGTTCTTCCGCCGGCGTCTACCCCACCACCCGTTTGCTCCGGTGGTGGTGGGATCGACGTGGATGGAACAGCTGCCTCCGAAGCCTTCTTCTTCGGTGGCATGTCGATGAAGAAAACGAAGATCTAGCTCGTGTGAACGCCGGATCAGGTTCACACAATCTCGCGGCCCCCTACCTGGCGCGCCAAAGATGTCGGGGAAGCTGGTTTGACCCACGAACACCTATGGGACCGGCGGACCGAGCCCCTTTCGGTTCGGCGGGGGGCGGAGATCGCACGAAGAGCGGATCGAGGCGAAGCACACGAGCAGTTTACCCAGCTTCGGAGCTCTCCGGAGAGATAACACTCCTACTGCTGCATGTCTGAGTTGTATTGTGTTCTTGCTCGAGAGCGCTGAGTGCTACAGTACACACTAGCTGCTCACGAGACCTAGCGTGAGTGTTTTCTGGTTTCCAACCCCCCTCTACGTAGCGCATGTGCCTCCTTTTATATGCTCAAGGGGTCTCTGACAGGTGGCAACGTAGACAAGGGTAAAAACAGAAAAGGAGTTGCGGTTGGTACAGCTACCTGTACAGTGTATCATACCTAACCCTGACGGCAGGGGACAAAGGCATTAAATGCCCGTCTACGTCGCCCAAACAGTGCAAACAGGGACCGTCAGGGACGCCATCGCTTGCCACGATGGCAATCTTGTCAGCGTCGCTTGCCACCGCGCTCCGCTGGCCGCACAGCCTCTTGCCACGCGCGCCCGGAAAGGTCCCAGGGCGACACGTTGGTGGATGTGCTGGAGCGCAGTTACAGATGTGGTAGCCTGCCGCGGCAAGTGCCTTGCCGCGGTCGTCGTCTTGTCGCGTCCGGAAGCTTGTCGCTCACCTGGCCTTGTCGGGACGCATGGCGCGTCGCGGCAAGTTCCTTGAGATGCCTTGGTTGGCCTTCCCGGCAAGCTCCTCTTGTCGGGGCCTTGTCTTCTTGGCTTGAATACTTTGTTCCTGAATGGCTCCAAAGGAACCACGGAGGACCTTCCCGGCAAGCTCCTCTTGCCGGGGCCTTGGCGGTCACCGCGGCAAGCCTTGCCGCGGGGTGTTGCAACTGCCCGTGCACAAGTTCGGGATACTAGGGTACCCCTACTCTAGTACACCGACACGCCGGGCTCGGGAGTTGGGATGACATGCCCTGGAGCAGGCAGCCTATGCGAAATCTCGCCGGTTAGATACCTGGCGTCTCGCAGCTTTAGCACATCGTCTTTTGTAACGGAAGAAGACATCCATCGGCCGTGCTGGTCGGAGCCGCACATCGTCGAAAGTCCGAAGCGCCTAAATCAGAAGCTTTGGGTGTTAGAACTCGAAGCGCGAGGCGAACTCGATGGAGGGTGTAAAAAAGAAGAGGGCCTTGGTCTCATTATAAAGAGGTTGAATATCAAGAGCCCTCCCCGTGGTCGATTAGGACTCGCCTTCGATAGAGGAGGCATGCCAACGGGCACGGTTGGGTTACCCACGTCCGTATTTGATGAGAATCCCTGAATAAGGGGGCGCGATCTACACTTTGATAAAGACGTGCCAAGGAAACCGCCTCGCTAAACGCGCTAAGGTGGAACTAAAAAAAACGATTCATATAAAGGCTTGGCCGTGGTGTGATGTCACGCCGCGGAATACGTCAGCAGATCTGTGCAAAAACTATTCTCTCTACGGTGGTATGTGGAATTTGTTTTGCAGAGCCGGACACTATCCTTGTGTTCAAAACCTTCTATGAAGTATTCGGAGGAGGAACCCTCCTTGCAATGCCACAGACAATATGCGCGCCGGACTCGTCGTCATTGAAGCCCGTTCGGAGGCTACCGAGGAGTCTGGACTAGGGGTGTCCGGATAGCCAACTATCATCTTTGGCCGACTCCAAGACTCTTAAGATACAAGATTGAAGACTTCATCCCGTGTCCGGATGGGACTTTCCTTGGCGTGGAAGGCAAGCTTGGCGATATGGATATGTAGATCTCCTACCATTGTAACCGACTCTGTGTAGCCCTAACCTATCCGGTGTCTATATAAACCGGAGGGTTTTAATCCGTAGGACGAACAACAATCATACCATAGGCTAGCTTCTAGGTTTTAGCCTCTCTGATCTCGTGGTAGATCTACTCTTGTACTACCCATATCATCAATATTAATCAAGCAAGAGTAGGGTATTACCTCCATCGAGAGGGCCCGAACCTGGGTAAAAACATCGTGTCCCTTGTCTCCTGTTACCATCCGCCTAGACGCACAGTTCGGGACCCCCTACCCGAGATCCGCCGGTTTTGACACCGACAGTGACCGTTGTACTCGTCGTCGAGCGAGGGGAAGAAGGACATAAATTCCTCATCCAAAACCAGTGTATTACATATCGGAGGTCCTTACAACATGCAAATCCCGATAGCCCCACTACCAAAAGATAGCTTACGCGGTCTTTATGGCATCCCAAAAACTCCGGCACTATTTTCAAGAGTGTTCGATCACGGTGGCATCCGAAGTACCACTCAATGACATTATAAACAACAGGGATGCCACCGGCCGCATAGCTAAAATTCCCATGCATAGGAAGTATGCTAGACTCAAATATGTTTGTCACATGTTTTATGATGCTCTCTTCATGTTTCAATTGCTATCTTTTATGTGAGCATCATTGAATTCTCAAGCCTCTCTTAATGGCTATAAAGAAAGAGCTTGTTGGGAGACAATCCAATATTTTTGTTTTTTTGTTTTTGTGTAAATACACATTATTACCTCTGTAGTAATTGTGTTTTAGTGTTTTAATTAGTGTTTGAGCCAAGTAAGACCTTTGGGATGGCTTACGGTGATAGTTGATTTGATCTTGCTGAAAAACAGAAACTTTTGCGCTTAGTAAAATAATTCTCATTTTAAAAAAAAGCACGATAAAATACTGATTCATTTTGCACAAGATTGATATACAAATTGCCTATGTTTTCCTAATTTTTCAGATTTTTTTGAGTTACAGAAGTATTCTAAGTTTACAGATTGCTACAGAATGTTCTGTTTTGAACAGATTCGGTTTTCTATGTGTTGTTTGCTTATTTTGATGAATCTATGGGTAGTATCGGGGGATATGAACCATGGAAAAGTTGGAATACAGTAGATATTACACCAATATAAATAAAGAATGAGTTCACAACAGTACCAAAAGTGGTGATTTATTTTCTTATACTAACGGATCTCATGAGTTTTGTGTTGTGAAGTTTTCAAGTTTTGGGTAAAGATTTGATGGACTATGGAATAACGAGTGGCAACAGCCTAAGCTTGGGAATGCCCAAGGCACCCCGAGGTAATATTAAAGGACAACCAAGAGCCTAAGCATACGGATGCCTCAGATAGCATCCCCTCTTTCGTCTTCGTCTATCGGTAAATTTACTTGACACTATATTTTTATTCACCACATGATATGTGTTTTCCTTGGAGCGTCTTGTATGATACGAGTCTTTGTTTTTTAGTTTTCCACAATAATCCTTGATGTACACACCTTCTGAGAGGGACACGCATGAATCGTGATTTATTAGAATACTCTATGTGCTTCACTTATATCTTTTGAGCTAGGCAAGTTTGCTCTAGTGCTTCACTTATATCTTTTTAGAGCACGGCAGTGGCTTTATTTTATAGAATTTTTTAATTCTCATGCTTCACTTATATTATTTTGAGAGTCTCTCTAAGCAGCATGGTAATTTGCTTTGGTTATGAATTTAGTCCTAATATGATGAGCATCCAAGAGGGATATAATAAAACTTTCATATAAAGTGCACTGAATACTATGTGAAGTTTGATTCCTTATGATTGTTTTGAGATATAAAGATGGTGATATTAGAGTCATGCTAGTGAGTAATTGTGGATTGGTAGAAATACTTGTGTTAAATTTTTTTATTCCCGTAGCACGCATGTATGGTGAACTGTTATGTGATGAAGTCGGAGCATGATTTATTTATTGATTGTCTTCCTTATGAATGGCGGTCGGGGACGAGCGATGGTCTTTTCCTACCAATCTATCCCCCTAGGAGCATGCATGTAGTACTTTGTTTCGATAGCTAATAGACTTTTGCAATAAGTATATGAGTTCTTTAAGACTAATGTTGAGTCCTTGGATTATACGCACTCTCGCCCTTCCACCATTGCTAGCCTCTCTAGTGCCGCGCAACTTTTGCCGGTGCCACACCCACCTTATACCTTCCTCAAAATAGCCACCATACATACCTTTTATGGCATTTCCATAGCCATTTCGATATACATTGCCATGCAACTTCCACCGTTATGTTTTATTATGACACGCTCCATCATTGTCATATTGCTTTACATGATCGTAAGATAGCTAGCATGATGTTTACATGGCTTGTCTGTTTTTTATGTCATTTGCTACGCTAGATCATTGCACATCCTGGCAAACCACCGGAGCCATTCATGTAGAGTCATATTTTGTTCTAAGTATCGAGTTGTAATTCTTGAGTTCTAAGTAAATAAAAGTGTGATTATCATCATTATTAGAGCATTCATGTGAGGAAAGGATGATGGAAGCTATGATTCCCTCACAAGTTGGGATGAGTATCTAGACTTTATAAAAATAAAAGAGGCCAAAGAAGTTGATACGTCTCCAACGTATCTACTTTTCCTCTTGTTTAGGACTCTAATTTGCATGATTTGAATGAAACTAACCCTGGACTAATTATGTTTTCAGCAGAACTACCATGGTGTTGTTTTTGTGCAGAAATAAAAGTTCTCGGAATGGAAGGAAACTTTGCGAGGAATTTTTATACAGTAAACAAGAATTTCTGGACCCAAGACCCACCAGATGGGGGCACCTGGGTGCGCACAACTCACCAGGGTGCGCCCCCTCCTGGCGCGCCTAGGTGGGTTGTCCCCACCTGGTGGCCCCGCAGACCCTGAAACCGACGCTATAAAATCCTATTTTTCTAGAAAAATATCAGGGAGAAAGAATTATCGCGATCCACGAGACGGAGCCGCCGTAACCTCCTGTTCTTCATCGGGAGGCCAGATCTGGAGTCCGTTTGGGGTTCCGGAGAGGGGGATCTTCGTACTTCATCATCACCAACCCTTCTCCTTCGCCGATTCCATGATGCTCCCCACCTGGAGTGAGTAATTCCTTCGTAGGCTCGTTGGTAGGTGAGGAGTTGTATGCGATTGATCATGTAATCGAGTTAGTTTTGTTAGGGCTTGATACCTAGTATCCACTATGTTCTAAGATTGATGTTGCTATGACTTTGCCATGTTTAATGCTTGTCACTTTGGGCCCGGGTGCCATGAATTCAGATCTGAACCGTTTATGTTATCATCATTATATCCATGTTCTAGATCCAATCTTGCAAGTTATAGTCACCTACTATGTGTTATGATCCGGCAACCCCGGAGTGACAATAGTCGGGACCACTCCCGGTGATGATCGTAGTTTGAGGAGTTCATGTATTCACTATGTGTTAATGCTTTGTTCCGGTTCTCTATTAAAAGGAGGCCTTAATATCCCTTAGTTTCCAATATGGACCCCGCTGCCACTGGAGGGTAGAACAAAAGATGTCATGCAAGTTCTTTCCATAAGCAGGTATGCCTATTTACGGAATACATGCCTACATTATATTGACGAACTGGAGCTAGTGCCGAATCGCCCTAGGTTATAACTGTCTCCTGATGAATATCATCCAACAAATCACCGATCCAATGCCTACGAATTTATCTTATATTGTTTCCGCTAAGTTACTACTGCTATCATCACCGTTACACTTGCTACAAAAATACTGCTATCACTGTTACTGTTACCCTTGCTGCTATTACTGCTATCAAAACTATCATATTACTTTGCTACTGATTACTTGATGTAGATAATTAATCTCCAGGTGTGGTTGAATTGACAACTCAGCTACTAATACCTTCAAATATTCTTTGGCTCCCCTTGTGTCGAACCTATAAATTTGGGTTGAATACTCTACCCTCGAAAACTGTTGCGATCCCCTATACTTGTGGGTTCTCAGAAGCCCACAAAAAAAGAGAAAAAAGAAAGAAAAAATGAGAGCAAAGAGAGAAGGTACAATGTTACTATCGTTTTTCCACACTTGTGCTTCAAAGTAGAACCATGATCTTCATGATAGAGAGTCTCCTATATTGTCACTTTCATATAGTAGTGGGAACTTTTCATTATAGAACTTAGCTTGTATATTCCAATGATGGGCTTCCTCAAATTGTCCTAGGTCTTCATGACCAAGCGAGTTGGATGCACCCCCACTTAGTTTCTTTTTGAGCTTTCATAAAATTATAGCTCTGGTGCATCTGTTGCATGCCAATCCCTACTCACCCACTTTAATATCTATTGATGGGCATCCCCATAGCCCGTTGATACGCCTTGTTAATGTGAGACTATATCCTTCTTTTTGTCTTCTCCACAACCATCATATTCTATTCCACCTATAGTGCTATATCCATGGCTCATGCTCATGTATTGCGTGGAAGTTAAAAAAGTTTGAGAACATCAAAAGTATGAAACAATTGCTTGGATTGTCATCTAGGTTGTGCATGATTTAATACTTAGTGTGATGAAGACGGAGCATAGCCAGACTATATGATTTTGTAGAGATAACTTTCTTTGGCCATGTTATTTTGAGAAGACATGATTGCTTTATTAGTATGCTTGAAGTATTATTGTTTTTATGTCAATATTAAATTTTTGTTTTGAATATTATGGATCTGAACATTCATGGCACAATGAAGAAAATTACATGGATAAACATGTTAGGTAGCATTCCACATCAAAATTCTGTTGTTATTGTTGGGGAACGCAGTATTTCAAAAAATTTCGTACGATCACGCCAGATCTATCTAGGAGATGGATAGCAAAGAGCGGGGAGAGTGTGTCCACGTGCCCTCATATACCAAAAGCGGAAGTGTTAAGTAACGCGGTTGATGTAGTCGAACGTCTTCGCGATCCAACCGATCAAGTACCGAATGCACGGCACCTCCGCGAGCTGCACACGTTCAGCTCGGTGACGTCCCTCGAACTCTTGATCCAGCTGAGGCCGAGGGAGAGTTTCGTCAGCACGACGGTGTGATGATGGTGATGATGAAGTTAACGACATAGGGCTTTGCCTAAGCACTACAATGATATGACCTAGGTGGAAATCTGTGTAGGGGGCACCGCACACGGCTAAACAATCAACTTGTGTGTCTATGGGGTGCCCCCTCCCCCGTATATAAAGGAGTGGAGGAGTGGGAGGGCCAGCCTCAAGGGGCGCGCCCAAGGGGGGATTCCTACTCCTAGTAGGAGTAGGTTTTCCCCTTTCCCTAGTTGGGAGTGGTTGGCAATCTGATCCCAGGAGACGTGTCACACCTACAGTACGTGGATGACACACTCCTCCTTTTCGAGCCAGACTTACACAGTATCGCAACGGTTAAGGCCATTCTTCTGTGCTTTGAGCTTATGTCTGGGCTAAAAATAAACTCCACAAATGTGAAGTGGTGTCCATAGGGATGGATGTGGCCGAAAGTCTGCGGGTAGCCAATTTGCTTAATTGCAAACTTGGGAAACTACCGTTCACCTACCTCGGCCTCCCGATCACAGAGAAGAAATGCTCGATTGCCGATTGGGAACCTCTCAGGACTAAGGTGGCGGGCCGGATTTGCGCGTGGAGAGGTCAATTTATGTCTTCAGGGGCTAGACTTATCTTAACTAATTCCAGCCTCTCGTCCTTGCCTATGTTTGCCATGGGACTGTTCTTGCTGGCTGATGGGGTCCACACCAAAATGGACACTCCGCGGGCCCGTTTCTTTTGGAAGGAGCGGGACCGAAACGTAAATACCATATGGTCAAATGGCAGGCCGTATGTAGACCTAAAGCCCAGGGGGCCTCGGGATCATCAACTCTAAGTTGATGAACATTACACTCATGTGCAAGTGGATTTGGAAGCTGTATGAGGGCGAGACCGGCCTCTGGATGGACCTCCTACGTGCCAAATACTTCCCTGATGATAATTTCTTTGAGGCAGCATCCCATGGGTCTCCTTTATGGAACTCCATCCGGTCCCTAAAACCGTTCTTCGCCAGGGGCGTGAGGTTCTCGGTTAATAATGGACGCTCCACGCGTTTTTGGCACGACGTTTGGATAGGCCAACAACCTGTTTGGTCGGAGTTTGGCCAACTTTACACCATCGCTGTCGAGCCCAACCAACTGGTTGCTTCAGCTCTAACACTACAAAAAAAAGACACTTCCGTGATGATACGTGTTTGTCACCATAGGTCACGTTTTCTGTCATGCATGTACATCCATGACAAATTTATGACAGAATCAAGATAGTCATACATGTCTTTGTCGTCAAGTGTTCCATGACATTACCAAAATTATCATCACGGAAGTCTCCACTTCCATGACGATAAATCGGCGTCACAAAAGTGCTTTTCGTCAAGGGTGACCGACACGTGGCATCCACCGTAATGGAACGCCGTTAAGCTATCGTGTCCGGTTTTGGATCCGATAACCCGTTAACGGCCGGACCAATGGGGATTTTCCACGTGTAAAATCATCATTGGCCGGAGGAAACACGTGTTGCCTCACCGTTGGGACAGATGTCATCCACTCATTGGACAGGAGGTGCCTATGATAGGTCGACACGTGGCACAGCCCAACAGTGGCCCATTCCGGTGAAAAAGGCCGGCCCAGTAAAAAATAGCAGGCCGACCCATATAAGGCCTACTTGTGTCAGGTTCATTTAAGCCCACGACCCATACGAGATGTGCCAATTTGGCCCGTCAACGGCCCGTTAAAGATTTGACACCATTGCAGCCCATCTTTAGTTCGAGCCCATTAACAGCCCGCTATATATTTGGGCTCAATATCGGCCCGATGAGATTTTGGCCTGTTAACGGCCCATTCAGTGGATGGGCCAATTTTCACGATGTACATCTTTCGGCCTTTTAGCGACCCATTTAAATATTGGGCTAATTTCTGGTCCGGTGTGTCTTTCAGCCTGTTCACGGCCCATAAAGCAGTTGGGTCATTTGTAGTCGGACCTGAGTTTCGGCCTTTTAGCGACCCATTTAAGTGTTGGGCCAATTTCCGGCCCGGTGTGTCTTTCAGCCTGGTGACAGCCCATATATCTGTTGGGCCATTTGTTGTTGGACCTGAGTTTTGGCCTTTTAGCACCCATTTAAGTGTTGGGCCAATTCCCAGCCCTGTGTGCCTTTCAGCCTGTTAACAGACCATAAATGAGTTGGGCCATTTGTTGTCGGACCTGAGTTTTGGCCTTTTAACGGCCCATGCCCTTCATGGTCCAATACCAGCCCGGTTTCTCTTTTGGCCCGCTAAAGGCCCACAACACAGTTGGGCCATTTACAATATGACCTGACTTTCGGCCTCTTAGCGGCCCATGCTCTACATGGTCCAGTACAAGCCCGTTGTCTCTTTCGGCCCGCTAAAGGCCCATAGTATAGTTGGGCCATATGTAGCCCGAACTTAGTAACGGCCTGTTAACGGCCCGTGAAATCAATTGGGCCCACCTATTGCCCGCTTCGATGTTAGCCTGTTAACGACCCAGGAGTTAAGAGGCCGACCATTAACTTTCGGCCTGGTAACGGCCCATTAACTTAATGGGCCCACTAAAGTTCGTACATGTCTTTAGGCCAAATTAGATAATTTGAGGCCATTACGACGAGCAATTATGCACATGACCAAAACCGATCAAGCAAAGGTACGGCATACAGGGAAAACGTTGCACATCCAGCATATATTACAGGAAATTACATCCATCGGGCAATCAAAGATTGATGCCAGTGCAAATAAATGAACAGAACCTAACGATCTACAACGTCACAATCTGCAACCTCGGCACGGCTGATGCCCATAAGCATGTGGGAAAGTTGTTGCTGCTTTGCTACACTGTCTCTGAAAACATTGATCAGTTGTTGTGTCGCATGACTCTGCACCTCTGATTCCTCCACCATTTCCATCATTCCTTCAGCCATTAATTGGTTCACAAACATACATTTTTACATTGCATTCGAGATGGAGGATCTTGAACATATTCAATTTGGCGATTTTGGTAGGCTTGTATTATTGATAGTGGAGAGTGTCTCGACCATCGCATCATAACATAAATTAGGAGGGAACCAAACAGATTAATCATGAGTTATTGGCATATTACCTGGCCTAGATTTATTGGAAAGAAACAATGGGGTTGCCTTGCTTTGTTTTTAGAGTTGGTCTTCTTATCTTCGACCTGCACCAAATTAAGACACTAGCATTGCTATCATTGGCCAAATCAGATAATAGGAAAGCAATATTGGCACTGTGAGCGTTTGGGCAACTAGCCAACACCAAATTAACACAATATGGCACAGCTATCATCAGCCGTAAGGTAATGTCTGAAAGAAACATTGACACAATGAACGAATGGGCAAGCAGAGTAGCACTACAATTCAGTAATGTGCATGATATGAGATAGTACACTCATGCAGCTCAGTATGCAAAACTACCAGGCAATTTTCTTTACAAAAATCAACATTGGCGCCTTTAACATTTTGCTACAACAAATTTTAGATCAGACAAAGGTTGGATTCACACCGATTAACAAAATACATGCTGATGTAAAAATATAGTGATATACAACAGGTACTTACGTCACCATTGGAGCACACAGAATTCTCGCAAGATATTTTCCTCCAATGCAATCCCAATGAAGAAAATCTTCTATCATTTAACCTTATTTTCTAAAAGAGAGATGGGTAAGAAACATGTAGAAAATATGATCAGAATGCTATAAAATTTCATGATGCGAGGATACGCTTTTACACTTATTAGAATGGAGTTGACATTCTTTTGCTGGACTGGAGCGGACTAGTTCTTTGGCCACTGGAATCTGCTTATTATTAGTGGGAGTTGGGTTTCTTTGTGCTGGAGCAGTATCTATGAAAAATGGAGTTGGTTTATCATCTCCTGGCGTTTGGATCCTTTGCAAAGACCTAGTTTGTAACCCTTCAGATACTAACATAGCCGTCTTCCCCTGCATGCCTTATATAGAAGAATGGTGCTTCAATTATAAAACATGCTATAGCAGAGATGGAATACATACTGAAGAATAGAAAGGCATGACATATTGACATGTATTCCCTCCATCCGGAAATAAATGGAAGGCTCTAGGCGTATTTTAGTTCTAGATACATCCAGTTTTATCCATTTCTGCGACATGTAATCCGGACGGAGGGAGTATGATGTAAGAGCTAGGGATACAACAAGAAAACACAGTAAAAAAACACTGAAAACCCACTGCAGAACGAAAGTAATCAAACCCACTGATATGAGATAGTACACTCATGCAGCTCAGGATGCAAAACTACCACGCAGTTTTCCTTACAAAAATCAACATTGTGGCCTTTAATCATACATTTTGCTACAACTAAATTTATATCAGATAAAGGTTGGATTCAAGCCGATTAACAAAATACATGCTGATGTAAAAATATAGTGATATACAACAGGTACTTACATCTGCATTGGAGTACAGAGAATTCCTGCAAGAATCTTTCCTCACAGACGATACCAGTGCAGAAATTCTTCTATCTGTTAAGCTTATTTTCTAAAAGAGAGATGGGTAAGAAACATGTAGAAAATATGATCAGCATTCTATAAAATTTCATGATGCAAGGATACGCACACGCTTCTTAGTCTGGAGTTGACATATTTTTGCTGGACTGGAGCGGACAAGTTCTTTGGCCACTGGAATCTGCTTATTATCAGTAGGAGTTGGGTTTCTCTGTGCTGGAGAAGTATCTATAAAAACTGGAGTTGGTTTATTATCTCCTGGCATTTGGATCTTTTGCAAAGACCTGGTTTGTAACCCTTTAGATTATAACATAGTCGTCTTCCCCTTGCATGCCTTGTATAGAAGAATGGTGTTTCAATTATAAAACATGCTACAACAGAGAGATGGAATAGGTACTGAAGAATAGAAAGGCATGACATATTTACATGTATTCCCTCCATCCGGAAAAAAATGGATGGGTCTAGGCGTATTTCAGTTCTAGATACATCCTTTTTTATCCATTTCGGCAACATGTAATCCGGACGGAGGGAGTATGGTGTAAGAGCTAGGGATACGACAGGACAACACAGTATAAAACACTAGTTGAATGAAAAACTATATGCTAGCGGAATACATACAGAAATACTAAGGCAGCATAAACATGTATGATTGGGAAACTAAGATGGCATTGCAACAGAGCACTAGAACAACACTTCACTGTAAAAAACATGGTATGGTAGATAGATGAAGTACGTAATGATGAATAACAATGCATAAGATATTCAGAAGCATGATGTCCAAATTAAGCAGATGGCATTGTGATAAAGTAGAATGACAGTTCTTGAATTTGAAAACATGTTGTCGGATTTCGGGTTCCAGCAGACCCTCTAGGTTCGAAATCTGGGGTGCGCGCGGAGATCTCGCCCTCTACCTACCTGCACCTCGCCGCCTCGCTAGGATCTAAACTACCAAAGGAACAACACAAGAGACACAAGGTTTATACTGGTTCGGTCCACCATTGTGGTGTAACACCCTACTCCAGTGTGTGGTGTGGTGGATTGCCTCTTGGACTGATGATGAACAATACAAGGAAGAACAGCCTCGCGAGGGTCTGTTCTTGGCTGGTGCGATGAACTGCTAGGGGGAGTTCAGTCTCTCTCTCTCTCCTTGGATCATCCCCTCTACCTTGTGGGTGACTAGTCCTATTTATAGGCAAGGGCCCTGGGCCTCTTCCCAAATATTGAGCGGGAAGGGCGCCAACAATTGGCCATTTTGAAGGGGAACATCTAGTACACTTATCCTGACTAAAGTTGGTCCTCGCCTTTGTCAAAGGCTCGTGGTGACGCCGGCTTGGGCTCCACGATGACTTCCTTCCTGCTGTTATTCTGACGGTCTTGGTCTTGTTGCACCAAAGCGGATGCCTTTGCTTGATGCTCTCGCTGCGCTTGCCCCTTTGCACCAAAGAGGAAAGGAGGACATCAAGGCTGGCGCCTGGCGCCCTTGGTCGTCATGGCTTGCGTCATGGGCACCTTGTGAGGTACCCCGCCTTCATCTCTCCGCCTCCTCGCGAGCCAGCCTGACGAGGCCGTGCCTGAGGAAACTTCTTGTCGTCCGCCCCGCGAGGCTTGGCCCCTCGCGAGGGTCTTGAGCTCAGATCTTGATGAAGATGGGCCGTCTTTGGGCCACCCTTGAGCCATGCTTTGCAGACAGCAAGTCTGGGTACCCCCGTTAGAAACGCCGACAAGAGCCCGGGCCCAAGGCGCGCCTGGACTTGGCTGAGCAGAGAAGCGAAGGGGCAAGTGCGAAGCACTGCGGGCCCTAACAGCCTGCGGCCTCGGGCGCCGCGTGGCGGTTGATTGGACGTGGGCGGCTCCGCTCCCCCATGATGCCTCGGCAACTGCATGAATTGAGAAGTCCCTGCATGCAACGCGGGTCATGATTACCTGCGATCGTGGAGGCCGGCGGTTGGCCTTCCCCGGCTATAAGTACGGGATGGTTCCTGCCCTTCCAGTCCATTCCCTCTTGCTTCTCCTTCTTCTTCATGGCTCCGCCAAAGAGGTTCTTGGCCACGGAGAAAGGAAAGGCCCGCCAGGTGGAGCCTGACTCTCCCCCGCCCAAGCGCGGTCGAGGCCGTCCTCGCAAACACCCTGTGGCTCCCATGGTGGCTCCTCGCGGCCGTGGAGGTGATCTCCCGCGCGGTGACGGGCGGCGGAGTCGTTCTTTGGGCGCCAGCCTTCTGACATGCGACCCCTAGGCCGCTGCTTCCACTCGGCAGAGGTCTTTGTCGGAGTTCGTTATGTGGTCAACGGAGCCGACCCGGCACCCGGCTCCAACTTCCTCGCTTCCTCCTAGGTGAGCTTCCAGCGGTGCCCAGGCGGCCTCGCTTCAGCGGATGGTTGCTGGCCGGGCCTCTTGGGCTTATTTGGAGGTCTCTCGCAGCCGGGAGAGTGGCCACGACCAGCGGTGGCAAACGCTTGCCAGCAGCGGCGTGGTCCAGCCGGTGCACCCTGCACTTCAAGTTCGACGGCGATGCCACCCTCTACGTGAGGGTGTTCGGGGAAAACGGTCGCTGCGCTGGGTGCTGCCTTGAGAATGATGACCGCGGTCGTGGGCCCAGCCCCAGCGACGATGAAGACGACAACGCGCGCATGGTCGGCGGCGCTAGGGGTTCATCGAGGTTTGACGACTCTTCTTCGGGCAGCGGCTCCTCCAGCGGTGGCCGCGACCAGCCTCCGCGCTGCTGCGCCCGCCTGGAGGGAGGTAGCGGGTCTGCCCGCCGTCGCGCCTCGGTGAAGCGCGAGATGGAGTCCGCTGAGCTTGAGGCAGTTCGAGTCTCCCAGCGAGTTGGTGTCGGCCGAGTCGCGCTGCTTTTGTTCTTTTCCTTTTCCTGCACAAAGAGACAAGAGTGTAGGGCCCTTGGCGTGCTTGGACTATTGCTGTTAATTATCATACGGTTTCTGCTATTTCGGTATTATGCCTTTGTGCCACACGCCTGCGCGTAGAAATTACTTAGCTCGGGGGGGCCTGTCGTGGCCTTTGCTTCCCGAGGCCGAGGCCTCGTCGAACGCTTCATGTCCTGCGAAGGTTAGTCTGGAGAGGTAGCTCCCGGCCTCAGCTGTGGAGGCGACCGACCCAGGTCCTGTGTTCGTGTCGCGGTGCCCGTGGGGCACGGACTGGAGGGGTGCTCCTGTAGTGGACCCGGGTAGGGAAGCCTCAAACGATAAGGGCAGAAAACACTCGCGAGGGTGCCCACGCTGCTCCCTCGCGAGACTTGTGCGGGAGAAATCGAGGCAGGGGAGCAAAAAGGCAAGGAGTCACAAGCCAAAGATGGCAACAACTTCAATAAAACTTCAAACGAGAACGAACAATCCAACTGCAGAAAGCAAATGAGAAAAGCCGCATCCAGCACCTAATCTAGTCTTCGACGTCTTCTCACCAGCGCGGAGCTAAGTGCTGGCACTAGGCGTGGGAGGGAGCCCTGTGGCCCGAGGCCGGGCGCCTCGAGACTCCGGGCGTGTACAGCCCCAACTCATTATTACGTGAGAGTGTCACAGCAACGAAGCTTCACAGTGCATTGGCCTTCTTCACAGGCTCGGGCCTTTCTCAGAAAGATGAACTTCACAGGCGCTTGCCTTCTTCACAGGCTCTGGGCCTTTTCCAAAACGCAACAGCTTCACAGGCATTCGCCTTCTTCACAGGCTCTGGGCCTTTTCCAAAACGCAACGGCTTCACAGGCATTCGCCTTCTTCATAGGCTCTGGGCCTTTTCCAAAACACAACAACTTCACAGGCATTCACCTTCTTCACAGGCTCTGGGCCTTTTCCAAAACGCAACGGCTTCACAGGCATTCGCCTTCTTCACAGGCTCTGGGCCTTTTCCAAAATGCAACAGCTTCACAGGCGTTCACCTTCTTCACATGCTCTGGGCCTTCTTAGGGGTAAAACCTCCTTAGGTGCTAGATGTTCCACGCGTTCTGGACGGGCACCCCCTCCTAAGTCTCCAAGCGCGCGGAGCCGGGCCTGGAAACATGAACAACCTTGAACGGGCCTTCCCACATGGGAGAGAGCTTATGCAGTCCCTCCCTGGAGAGAACCCTCCTGAGCATGAGGTCCCCTACCTCAAGAGTTCGGGGGCGGATGTTGCGGCAGTGGTATCGTCGCAGTGCTTGCTGGTACCTCGCCGCTTGCAAAGCGGCTTCTCAATGATGCTCCTCCCCCAGCACGAGGTCCGTCCCCCGCATGGCGTCCTGCTGCGCCTCGTCGAATGCCAGGACCCGTGCGGAACGACGTCTGACCTCGTGAGGGAGGACTGCTTTAGCTCCATAGACCAGGAAGAACGGGTCTTGCCAGCTGGCTTGGTCATGGCCGTATGCGGATGGACCACAACACAGACTGCAGCTCGTCGTACCAACCTCTGCCGCAGGCCTCCAGCTTCTTCTTGAATGTCCTGGTCTTGAGGCCTCTCAAGACCTCCGCGTTGGCCCGCTCAGCTTGACCGTTGCTCCGTGGAGATGCAGCGTAATGACACATCGTTTGGTCGCTTCCGGTAGAGCTCTCCATCCCTGATGCAGTATGATGTGGCTTTCCGCGCCACACGCTCTGCTTCCTCCTCCTTCTCCGGCAAGGTCCCTTGCGTCAAGTAGCTCCGGAGCTCTGTGATCCAGCACCCCTCCTGAGGCTCCAACGTCAAGAGCAGGCGCGCTCCTGAGGCCGGGCCACAGACTGGGGCTCCCGAGGCTGGTGGCTGGGGGAGCTCCTCCCGAGGCTGCACCGCGCTTGACAATGACGGCATGGCCGAGGGATTGAAGAGCCGCTCCTCGAAGACGCCAAGCTCCTGAGGTAGCCGCCTGGATGCTCGTTTGGTGATGTCGTCAGCCTCCTGATTGGTGCCACGGGGCACATGCTGCAACTCCAGCCCCTAGAACTGCTTCTCCATCCTGCGGACCTCCGCGAGGTAGGCTTCCATGTGCTCATCCCTCAGCTCGTATACCTTGTTGGAGAAGTTGACGAGGAGTTGTGAATCACCCTTGATGGTAAGGCGCTTCACTCCTAGGGTAGCTGCGGCCTTCAGGCCTGCTATTAGGCCTTCATATTCTGCTATGTTGTTGGAGACCTTTTCTCCATGCTGGAAACAGAGTTGCACGGCGTAGTAGAGCTTGTCTTGAGTAGGAGATATAAGCACCGCACAAGCCCCCGCGCCGTGCCCGGAGAACGCCCCTTCAAAGTACATGACCCAACCGTCTGGCGCCTCGCTTCCCGGGGAGAGGGATCGATCCTCATCAGCCTTGAGGCCCGGCGCCTCCGTCCATTCCGCCATGAAATCCGCCAATGCGGCCCCCTTGATGACTCTGGTTGTGCTGAATTCGAGCTGAAATGCTCGCAGTTCGATGTTCCACTTAGCGACTCTTCCAGCTGAGTTGGGGCTCCTGAGCACCCTTTCCAAGGGGTACGCTGAGACAACCTTGATCGGGTGGCCCTGAAAATGCCGCAGCTTGCGTGAGGCCACCAATAGCGCGAGGAGGAGTTTCTGAGGCATGGGGTACCGCGCCCTCGCGTACCGCAACACTGTGCTGACGAAGTACACAGGGTGTTCAACGAGGTTGGGAGTGCTGGTGTCGATGGCGCCCTCCGGAGACCGTGGCGCCTCCTGAGACAGTGGAGCCTCCAGCGGCTGGTCGCCAGGGGGAGGGGTCTCTTTTGTCCCGAGTGTGTTTCCCTGCGGCGGCTGATCCTTCTCGGCTGTGGTAGTGGTCTCTGTGAGTCTTCCTTGATCCTGCTCCGCAGTGACCTTGGCGGCTGCCGCGGCTTTGGTCCGACGCTCCTCCCTAACCGCCACCAGGGCTGCGCTGGCGGAGTAGGGAGTGGCTGCAAGGTAGAGCACCAGGGGTTCTTGAGGGCCCGAGGCCACCATTACCGGAGGGCTGGTTAGGTACCTCTTGAGATCTTGGAACGCCCTGTCGGCCTCTTCAGTCCATTCAAAGGGCCCTTTTTCTTCATCACCGAAGAAAGGCAGCGCGCTCCACAACTTGGAGATGAAGCGTCCTAGTGCGGTCACGCGCCCAGTGAGCTTCTACATTTCTCTGAGGGTCTTTGGCGGGCTCATGTCCTCGACCGCCTTGACCTTATCTGGGTTAGCCTCGATGCCTCGGTGGGACACGAGGAAGCCCAAGAGCTTGCCTGAGGGGACCCCAAACACGCACTTCTCCGGGTTGAGCCCCAGGTTCACTGTGTTGAGGCTCGCGAAGGTTTCCTCCAGGTCTTGTATCAGGGTTTTGGCCTCACGAGACTTCACCACAATGTCATCGACGTAAGCCTCAACATTCTTCCTGAGCTGCGGGCCCAAGGTGATCTGCATCAGCCGCTGAAAGGTCGCTCCTGCGTTGCGCAGCCCGAACGGCATGCATGTGTAGCTGTACACCCCATACGGGGTCAGGAAAGCCGTTTTTTCCACGTCTTCTACCGCCATCTTGATCTGGTGATACCCGGAGAAGGCATCCAAGAAACATAACAGGTCGCACTCGGCGGTGGAATCGACGATCTGATCGATGCGAGGGAGCGGGAATGGATCTTGCGGGCAGGCTTTGTTGAGGTTGGTGAAGTCGACACACATGCGTTCCTTCCCCCCTTTCTTTGGCACGACGACCGGGTTGGCCAACCAATCCAGGTATCGGACCTCGCGAATGACCCCTGCAGCTTCTAACTTGCGGGTCTCTTGGACAATGAAAGCCTGCTTTTCAGTGGACTGCCGCCTTGCCTTCTGCTTCGCGGGGCGTACATTGGGGCACACGTTGAGGTGGTGCTCGATTACACCTCTCGGGATCCCTACCAACTGATCTGGTTCCCATGCGAACACCTTCTTGTTCGCTCGCAGGAACTTGACCAGGGCCTCCTCCTGCTCGGGCTCGAGGTTGGCGCCTGTCGTGAAGGTGGCGTTAGTGGATCCGTCTTCGTCGACCAGTATCTGCTTGGTTTCCGCCTTGTCCTGGGTGAACAGCTGCTTCTTCTTGGCCGGCGCAGCCCCCTTGGGCTCAGGGACATCTGAGTCGGTGGGTTGTGCCGCCGCCGCAGCCTTGAAGACGTGCTTGAGTACCTGCAACGCATCCCCGGTGTCTCCGGACACGGTGAGGACGCCGTTGCTCCCGGGCATCTTCATGAGGTTGTACGCTGGGTGAGTTGCGGCCATGAACCGGGCTAGTGCCGGGTAGCCGAGGATGGCGTTGTATGGGAGGCCGATGGGGGCGATGTCGAAGTCGATTAGCTCCGTGCGGAAGTTGTCGTAGGTGCCGAAGGTCACCGGAAGACGGATCTGCCCCAGGGAGCCGGCTGAACCGCCTCCGACGCCCAAGAAGGGCCCGCTAGGCCGAAGCTGCTCCGGTGGTATGTGGAGGAGGCTGAAGGCTTCGACCGCGAGCACACTGAGGCCCGCGCCGCCGTCGATGAGGGTCCTGGTGACGGCCACCTGGCAAATGGTGGGAGTGCACAGCATTGGGAGCGCGCCGAGCAGGTTGAGTTGGAGGTGGTCCTCCAAGCTGAAGGCCGATCGGCCTTGACGCCCGACCGACACAGGAGCCCCCTGCCGCGTGGAGGCAGCGCCGACCTGGCAAACGAATGGCTTGACGTGGTGGCCTGAAGGTGGCGTCTGCGAGCCGCCCAGGAGAGCCGCGACGACCGGGGGCGCCGGTGCAGCGTGCTGGGTGAGGAAGAGGTTGCGCGGCTCTTCCCAAGAGGCCACGGAAGCTGCTGGCAGGTGGAGCAGCCACATGCGCGGGGTGTCGGTGAGGGCCATGGGAAGCCAGTTAGCCATGACCTGTCAAATGCGCCGCTTTGCCGAGGATGGCCTCCTCGTCACGCCAGCCAGAAGGCCAAGATCGATTGCGCCATTGTAGCATGGCGGCGTCTCCGCTTGAACTTGTCCGCCACCGCACTGTCGCCAAAGCCGGGCCAAGGCTCGAGCCCTCGGCCCTGTACAAGGCCAGGCGACCGGAGTGGGCGGCGCGCTGCCCATCACAGGGCGAGTCACGGTGTCGGCGGAGAACGGGTCGGCGGAAGGGAAAGCTCCGGCGCACCCCTACTTGGCGCGCCAAATGTCGGATTTCGGGTTCCGGCAGACCATCTAGGTTTGAACTCTAGGGTGCGCGTGGAGATCTCGCCCTCTACCTACCTGCACCTCACCGCCTCGCTAGGATCTAAAATACCAAAGGAACAACACAAGAGACACAAGGTTTATACTGGTTCGGGCCACAATTGTGGTGTAACACCCTACTCTAGTGTGTGGTGTGGTGGATTGCCTCTTGGGCTGATGATGAACAATACAAGGAAGAACAGCCTCGCAAGGGTCTGTTCTTGGCTGGTGCTATGAACTGCTAGGGGGAGTTCAGTCTCTCTCTCTCCTTGGATCATCCCCTCTACCTTGTGTGTGACTAGTCCTATCTATAGGCAAGGGCCCTGGGCCTCTTCCCAAATATTGAGCGGGAAGGGCGCCAACAATTGGCCATTTTGTAGGGGAACATCTAGTACACTTATCCTGACTAAAGTTGGTCCTCTCCTGTCAAAGGCTCTGGTGGTGACGCCGGCTTGGGCTCCACGATGACTTCCTTCCTGCCGTTGCGACGGTCTTGGTCTTGTTGCACCGACACGGATGCCTTTGCTTGATGCTCTCGCCTGCGCTTGCCCCTTTGCACCAAAGAGGAAAGGAGGACATCTGCTGGGCGGGCGCCCTTTGGCGCCCTTGGTCGTCATGGCTTGCGTCATGGGCACCTCGTGAGGTACCCCCCTTGATCTCTCCGACTCCTCGCGAGCCAGCCTGACGAGGCCGTGCCCGAGGAAACTTCTTGTCGTCCGCCCCGCGAGGCTTGGCCCCTCGCGAGGGTCTTGAGCTCGTACTGATGAAGATGGGCCATGCTGGGCCACCCCTTGAGCCACGCCGCAGGCCGCAGGCAGACAAGTCTGGGTACCCCCGTTCCCAGAACGCCAACACATGTTATCATGAATGGAATAGGTACTGAAAAATAGGAAGGCATGACATATTTACATGCATGATCAGCATGCTAAGCACATGGCATTGCAACCGAGTACATACACTCCAGGACATTATATGCATGTTTCACCCATATCACAGGCCAAGTTAGAGCAAGGACCTTGTGGGGTGAAGAGGATTCAACATCTTTCTGCAAGTCTTTTGAAGAACTGCCTTTACATGTTCCATCATATTGGGTATCATTGACATCAAGTTTATTGGCCTTTACATTGCTCCGTGAGGTTCTTGTGGATATATTAGTGTGTGCAATTATACCTGACATGCATGGAAGAGAACTAGTAGTTAGATTTATGTAATGAGTGCCTGTAGGAGATGACATAAATAGTAGGACTGGGGTTAACTAGCAGCAACAGGTCTCAAAAACTAAAGGGAGAACACAGATGAAAGCTACAGAATATGTATCGTTTGTACTCGAGATTAACTAGATGGCACACAAAAGTATTAAAGAACAACATAGGTAATACTAGAAGTGGTATAATACTATAATCACCAGCCTGTGGGATAGCATTGGCTGATGGATGATAACTATGGAACAACGTTACCTAAATAACAAGTATCTTAGCTGAACTATGGAATGACGTTAACTCCTGAACAAGACCCGTAAGAGATCAGCATGAATATACAGTGAAATGTGAAAATCTATTTTCCATGCTTAGATGAATAACAAAGCCATAAATGTTGCACACAAGTAAGATGAGGGTACAATCTAACTAGCCGCCATCCATAGGAGTGAGCATCATGTGCTGACTTGTCGATGTCCCTGCAGTTGTTGTGGCTGTCCATGTCGGGCACGCGCATTCAATGCAGGGAACTGTTGAGTGGGGACTATAGCTCCCTTCTGGTGTATGCTTCCCTTGTTGGAGCAGCTGCGATGATTCGGAAGACGGTGTGGCTGAAGATGCAGATAACGCATAATGTTAAGAACGACACATCTCTTTGATCTGTAGAAATACACTAAGAGATCAACATCAAGGTACGAGAGTGGTCACACGTCTGTTGACTGAGACTAAATTGGGGTCACACGATTTTATTTTGTTTTGGTACTGTCCGATCTACGCTGGGTGGCTTGATGGCCGTCTTGTGCCTCCCGGCTGACACTGTTAGGAATCTTCCCTGAATAGCCAGCGACCAACGGCAGAGCAGCTTGCCTCTGCCGTCCATGGCCCTGGCCAAAACCCCGCTCCCTACCCCACCGCACTGCCGTGGTTGCGCCGCCCCCGGGCCAATCCACAAAGACTCCCCGTCATCCAGATCCGGCGGCGGCAGTACCTTGAACCCACGCAACTCTAAGATAGCCATCTAAGCGCTGCTACCGCGGCGAACTTTTGGCCCCGCACCCTTATGTTAGACCCCAGCCAACTGGCAGCCTAGGAGCTTCGCCGCGTCAAGGGGTGCTGCTTTCCATTGGGAATCAATTGACCCAGAATAAAAATTCAGACAACTGAAGCCTAAATAAAGTGATTTGAGATGAGGGTGTGACCTATCTGGCGGCATGGTGAAGTAGGCAGGTCTAGCTGCCGAGTCGGTGAAAGGCGCGGTTGCGGTATTACCGCGGCGAAACAGCGATGTCGCGACGGTCGACGGCTACGGGGAAGGAGCGCCGGGACTCTGGATGGATCCAAAGTTGGAGCCGCTCCGGCGCCGTGAACAACAGCGGTGGTGAATCGGCTCTGGTACAGTTCACGCGGCCGTTGTTGAGGCAGCTCCAGCAGCACGGAGTAAGACGCACACGGCCCAGTGCACGACGGCAAATAGACAGCGTCTCCGGCATTAGGGAGGAGGGCGGCTGTGAGATTGGTGCGGTGGGGGCGCCATGGAGGAGGGGCTGAGGTTTCGCGGCTCGGGAGAAGGGAGCTTCAGGGGAGAAGGTGATTTGGCGCCCACGAGGTATGAATCGGGGATTGGGATCTGCACGCATTTGTCCGAAATGTAAGGGGAGTTCTGATTCTACCCCTGCCTTTAGGCTTCTCGGCTTGGGTCTGTTTACTGAGGGTCGAGGATAGTAGAGTAACTTTGCTTCTCCCCAAATAGTGGGCGGGAGCGATTTCGGGCGAGGAGGGCGTGTTTTGAAATATAGTGGGCGCGACCGGTTTCGGGTGAGGAGAGCGTGTTTTGAAATAGTGGGCGCGAGCTATTTCGGGCGAGGAGAGCGTGTTTTGCCGACCATGGTTTATGAATTATTCGACACATGTCATTTCGGCCGAGGAGAAGGCGCTCTTGGATGAAGTTACGAACCTACCCTCGATGCACAACGGGCCAATTAATGCGTCTCCCACATAGGACGGTAATTTCGCGTCTCCCATTTATTTGCTCAGGCGAATTCCACTGAGCAGACGATGTTTAACGGTTCGTTCAAAATTTGGGAGAACGAGCATCCACGTCTACCTTACCAAGTCGATTCGAATCAAATTTAGAAAGAAATTTAGAAATATTATCTTGCCACTTCTTTTTTAGATGGAGAGATGATACTCGGGAGTAATGTGTTTTTACATGCTCGTTGCTAGCGATTTACTGTATGACAAATAGTTGACCCACTCAAAAACGGGAATCATACCCAAAATGAAATATCTCGACTCAATGAAATAGCTCATTCACCAGGTCAAAATAGTAAACTAAATCCAAAATTGAACACCTCAATCGAATAGCAAGTTGTATTGTATTATAGTACTCCATGAACTTGTTGAAAGTCAAATTAATGAACTTGTTTGATATACACATATATCCCTTCATGTGTGGATTGTAGACACATATTCTCCAATTTAAATATTTGAATACAAGTTTATAGCGAAACATGGTTTATATCAGTCTTTAATGCATAAAACGCGACCTCCCCCTCTCCCGGACTCATGCTCTCTCTCTCTCTCTCTCTCTCTCTCTCTCTCTCTCTCTCGCTGACAATCTTCAATTCTATCGCACGCATCCAACACACAAACCTTGTTGGTCCTCTCTCTTTCTCTCCATCTCTCTCTCTTTGTGTGTGTGCGGGGGTGGGGGGTCTTTATAGTTCGCATGCATATATACTCCATCTATAGGTCTCTCTCGCACACTATGTATGATTCTCTAGTCCAAGCTAGATATCTTGGGTGCACTCATCGTACGCACACAAATTCCTTGGCTCGTTGCCCGTAACTCTCTCACGCACCACTCTGTCGTCTCGGAGCTCTTCCCCCTCTCTCTCAAACTCTCCATCTACCTGGGTCACACATACACATGCATATCTCACTCGCACTCGATAGGCCCATCTAAAACTCTATCTCTATCCCTCGTTCTCTCTCCATATCACACGCGCGCACACACACAATCTAATGCCTAGCTAGCCAAGTATGATGGTCTCTCACTCAATTGTAGACACACACAGTCCCCCCTATATGTATATGACTAGCTAATCTTAGTTTCCATCACAAACATGTGCATGGTCTATCTCGATTTCTCTGGGGCATCTTTCTATCGCGCACGCACCTCCCTCGGTCTCCCACCCATATAGTCCCCTCACGATCTCCAGGGGGTCTCTCTATCACAAACACACCCTCTCGCCCTCCCCATGCGTCCATGTTCTCCATGTGTCCCTCTCGACCTTTGTTCCTTGTTGGCCAGACCTCTATTGGACATGTGATATAGGGGTGTCTCTCTCCGTTGCAAACAATCACACACTAGCTATCTTCGTGTATCTCCTCACCTTGCTTTTCTATCTCGGAGATGCATGCGTGATATGTTCGCCTAAGAAACGAAAAAACACACACTCTCTCTAATTTATCATTTTTGTCACTTTCTCTTTCACACACATACTCTTTTTGCACACTTACTCATTCTCCTTCACACGCACTTGATCCCTCTCGACTTAGACACTCTCCTCGGTCCATAGCATATTGATTTATTGAGAAGTCAAACATCACAAAGTTTGACCATGTACGTGGAGAAACACAATTACATCTGGAACGACAAACATATAACATTAGATGCACCATGAGATGTAGTTTCATATGATGTATCTTTGGTATTGAAGATATAAATAACATTTGTGTAAACCTGATCAAAGTTTCCAAAGTTTGACTTCTAAAAAAGTTACATGCACTGCATTATCAAGCGGATGGAATATCTCTTTCCCCCTCTCAGCTATCTGACGCACCACTCAGCCTTATCGGGGCTCCTCAATCTCTCTCAAACTTCATATCTCCCTGGTTCACACATACACATGTCTCGCTCGCGCTATACATATAGACCCATCCAACACTCTCCGCCCTTGTTTTCTCTCTATGTGACACGCACCCACCTAATAAGTACCATAATCCCTCACTCCATCATAGGCGCAAGCACTCCCCCCTAAGTATGATTATCTCTCACTAGCCATCAGGAACACACGTATTGTCTCCTTCCATCCATACGTCTATCTCGACATCTCTCGGGGTATCTTCTATCGCGCACACACCTTGTCACTCGATCTCCCACCCATGTAGTCCCATCACGATCTCCAGGGGATCTCTATGACAAACACACACTCTCTCCTCCCAATGTCTGCATTTTCTCCGTACGTCTCTCTCGACCTCTCTCCCTTGTTTTTCAGACCCCTCTTGGCCACGTGCTAGGGGTCTTGCTATCTCGGTTGCAAACAACCACAAACTATCTCCACACCTTGCTTCCGTTGTCGAAGATGCATCTTTGATATGTTTGCATAAGACACACACGTTTTTTCTCGACTTTTATCGAGTGTTGTCCATGTCTTTTTCACACACGCACACACACTTTTTTCACTCACTCTTTCTATTTCTCTCTCTCTCTCTCTCTCTATCTCTCTCTCTCTAGTTAGGGACTCTCTCACGTCCATAAGCATATGGATGTTTTGAAAAGTAAAACCTCAGAAAATTTTGACCAGGTATATGTGGAGAAAAACATTTACATCTGGAAAGATCATTAGATTCATCACAACATGTACTTACTTCATACTATCATTTATCTTTGGTATTGTAGATATAAGTAATTTCTTTATAAACTTGGTCAAAGTATCAAAAGTTTGACTTTAAAAAAAATGTTGGAACTACATTATCGAACAGAGGGAGTAGCTCTTTCTCTCTCTCCGCTATCTCTCATGGGCCTCCCCTCTCACACGAACACTATACCGACGGATTATACGCTCACTGTGTCAGCATATAGCTCCACATATTGTTTAGTTGACCGGTCAACCAGTCCGCATGCTACCTTGTCAGCTTGTGTTCTCAGATTCGCAGTGCTGGCCCATGTGGCGATGGGTGAAAATAAGTAAACTAGAGGCCCATCGACACGCGGTGAAGTAAACAAACTTGAAACCACTGGGTAGCACCCTTGCGCTAGTAAATTGAGGGCGCATTGAGGACACACTTCTTCCGCGTGGAGGACACACTCGCGCACAATTCACCACTGCGCGGTGGCATGCACAGAAGGACGCACTCGCGCACACCCAACACACAACACACACCAGCACACGTGTACACCAGCGTCATCGCCGGTTGAGATGGACGGCAAGGCAACCAACAAATGGAGGCGGCTCGAGCCAAAACCGCATCTGGCGAGCCTGGACTTCATCAGCAGCCTCCCTAACGACATGCTGCTCGTCATCATCGGCCTCCTCCCCACCAAATCTGCCGGGCGGACCGCCCTGCTCTCCCGGCGGTGGCGCCCCCTCTGGTGCCGCGTCCCCCTCAACCTCACCGTCGACAGCTGCCTCTGCGACGGGATTGCAAACGCATGGCGCATTCTCCAAGATCCTTTCATCGCACTGGGCGGCCAGACGCCTTGACATCCGCGATGTTCAAGATCAAGCGCAAGGTCCAACCCAAGTTCGACGAGTGGTTCTTATCCCCTGCCCTAGATCAGCTCGAGGAGCTCAGCTTCGAAGCTGGACGATGTCGCTCTCTGCCGCCGTCCGCGCTCCGCCTCGCGCCAATGCTGCGCCGCGCCAGCTTCAGCTCCTGCTATCTTCCCCAGATTAGTGCCACGCCCGCCCTTCTTCTCCCTTAACTCAAGCAGCTCGACCTCTTCGATGTTGTCATCTCTTAGAAGGCTATGGAGCACCTGCTCTGCAGCTGTACTGCGCTCGAGTACCTTCGTCTTGAGCAGATCCACGGGTTCATTAGCCTCCACATCGCCTCGGCATTTAATCTCCGATGGATTTATGTGTCTTGCTGGCCCCGCAAGAAAACATCAATTGGGAAGAGATCACTCCAGCTGTTCCACGTTATGGTCATTGAGAATGCGCCTTTCCTTGAGAGATTGCTTGTATCGGATCTAGAAGGTCCAACAAAAATCAAGGTCATTGACGCGCCGAAATTGACAGCGTTGGTGCACTCGTCTGCAAAATTCTCCGAACTCTTTATTGGATCCGTAATCGTTTAGGTACATCACTCATCTTCTTCTCCGTCTTCTTGAAATTCACATTTTTAAATTTCTTCTTGATGTATTTACGACCGTCTTCCAGAAAATGATTCCCACAAGCTTGACCCAGTCTATGCGCACAGTGAAGATCTTGGCAATAAAATCTATCGACCCCAATCTGTATCAAGTTGTTGGATTCCTTACATGCTTTCGATGCACGGAGAAGCTACTCATCGAGGTGAAACTTCTTTCCTATTAGTAAACGGTAATCACAACGTAGCTCAATTTTTTCGTAATTTGGGTCAAATTTTTCGTAATTTTCCCAAATTACGATGACAAGTGTAGTGTTCAAAACTGCATCTACGCACTGCGCCGAAAGAAATGTTTTTAGTATTTTTTTCTCACGTGATCACCTGCATCGTTTTTTTGTTGTACTACTATAGTAGCCTAGGCTAGTCATAGTGGAAAGTAACTTAGACTACTCCAATAACTCTATGGTTACCCTAAGAACAGGTACTACCTCCGTCCTAGTTTACTCTTCCTATTTTGTAGTATGAAAATTTGACCATAGATTTAACTGACAAAATGTTAATGCATGTCACTAAGAACTATATCATTGGATTCGTATTTGAACATAATTTCAAATGGTGTAATCTTTAGTGACATCCATTGGCATTTTCTTACATAAATATATGGTCAAAATTTTATAATAAATAAGAGGTAGTACAAAAGTGGGCCATAATGGCCCTCCACTATGTAGGCCAAAACACGTGCCAAATTCACTTGTGATGCATTTGGCATCGATGCCCCTCCATTGCTCTCCTGGTGCCCCAATCTGGATCACCTACTTTGCTCCGGTGCCAAATTAACTCACGTAATGCGTGGGAGAGAGAGAGGACTGAGGCAATAAAAAAACACTTGTTTGGGAGAGTGAGAGGCTGGTGTTGTTGGTTTGATTGATTTGTTTATACATGTGGGTTTGTGTGCACAGCGGTGCCAAGATCTTTTGATTTGACATCGATGCGTATTATGTGGCATACTTTTGCGAAATATGGCATCGGCCACATAGTGGAAGGCAACAAATGCCCAAGCTCTTCACGTACTCCTAGGTAAATGAGAGGAAAGAGAAAGAGAGAGAGAGAGAGAGTGTGGAAAAATATCACTAGCCAGCCAACCCTATCGTATGAGAGAATGATATTGGTACCTCTTGATGACGCGACAATCTTATACAGCCAGCTGCTATAATATGTTCTCTCTTTTGCAGATAAAAAAAGACCCGAAAGTGAAAAATGTGTTGCACTATAACAATCTCGTCGAAAGCCTTGATCTCCATCTTACAGAAATCGATTTGATCGACTACCGAGGCAGCACATCTGAGATTAAATTGGCCAGGTTCTTTGTTCTGGAGGCAAGTGTGCTCAAGGTAATGAGGTTTGGCGTTCTGTGGCGCAACAATGAATGGCGTCTTTGATCACCGCAAGCGTCTAAGCCTAAATGACAAAGTCTCCGCAGAAGCTGAATTTGTTTTTGAAACATCAAGTGGCCAGAGACTCGAAATTTATTTGCCCATTAGTGACTTGTCAGGGCGGTGGATTTTAGTTTGTACGATAATGTTGCATCCACCTAAAGTAATGAAAGTTCTTACGTAAACTTCCTAGTAATTCCCTCTTTGTAGGTGCAGCATTACTACTAACATTTGTAATATCAGTTTGAAACTTGTAATATTGCCATGTCCTATTCCTGCATTTTCAAAATCCTGCGAATCAAGCAGGTCCTGAGTTGGTAACGATGTTGTGCCTGCCATCTTTCACCAATAGCCATCGGATCTAGATCTGACGCATACAAACCAAACTTCTCCAGTTTTGCAAAAAGATGCCCGCACTTGTTCCCTATTTTCAAACAACTCCTTGTCTCTCACAATCAGCCTTATCTCCTCCCCACCACATCTAGAAGGCCATGGAAAAATCTGGCGAGATGGCCGCTGCAGGCGCCGTCCACCCCCCAATCTTGGTGTTTCGTGCAATGCACGGGCATCTACGCACAGGAAATTGTGTCGAACACGACTAGTTGTAAGTAGGCTAGGTCTACAGCGATGATGATAGGGACTGCAGACGGTGAGGCTAACTATGGTATGCCGAACACGACACCTATACTCAGGTGTCATCTCTGGCGTAGGGTCTTGTCACTTCATTGTGAGGAGCAACACGTAATAATTTGACCAACAGGTAGTATAGTGCTACTACATTGGTAGTACTACTACTACTAGTACTAGCACCACCGTCTGGATTTACTAGTACTACCATGTCCATCTGGATTTAGTAGTTGACTAGCAATATCTAGTAATGCATGCCACAAAAATGTACTACTCCCTCTGTAAATAAATACATGGTGTATTGTTTTATTCCTATCGGCGAGGTAACTTAATGTTTTTTTCTACTTAATAGGATTACATGCAATGAACTAACCACCGCATGTGATGTTTGGTAGTCTCAAGTCATTGAAAGCATGCACGGGCACGGAGGGGGACGCAGCTTCATTGACTTACTGCACCTGCCTTTGGGTGTATGACACGTGGGTCCAACGGGTGGCTGGCCAACCTGTCATACAGCCAAAGGCAGGTGCAGTAGAGGGGCGAGGAGTAGATGGCCAACACGCACGCGAATTCAACGCAGTCTGCACTTCTCATATAAAGGCTCCCGCCAGTCCAATCTACGAAATCCTACGCACCTACGCACCCAAGGGAAAGAGTGATCACTCCAATCACATGATCAGTTGACTAGAAGCTAGTGTTGGGGAACGTAGTAATTTCAAAATTTTCCTACGCACACACAGGACCATGGTGATGGCATAGCAACGAGAGGGGAGAGTGTTGTCTACGTACCCTCGTAGACCATAAGCGGAAGCGATCACAACGTAGAGGAAGTAGTCGTACTTTCTCCTCGCGATCCTGCCGATCCCAGCCGCGTTACTCCGGCACCTCCGAGTCGATGATGACGTAGAGGAAGTAGTCGTACGTTCTCCTCACGATCCAACCGATCACAGCGCCGTTACTCCGGCGCCTCCGAGTTCTTGGCACACGTTCAGCTCGATGACGCTCCACGGGCTTCGATCCAGCAAAGCTCCGGGGAGGGGAGTTCCACAAGACGACGGCGTGGTAGGACGATCTTGATGTTTCACCGTCGCAGGGCTTCGCCTAAGCACCGCTACGATATGACCGAGGTGGAATATGGTGGAGGGGGGCACCGCACACGGCTAAGGAACGATCTCAAGGATCAACTTGTGTGTCTATGGGGTGCCCCCTGCGCCCGTATATAAAGGAGCAAGGGAGGGAGGAGGCCGGCCCTATGTTTGGCGCCAAGGGGAGTCCTACTCCCACCGGGAGTAGGATTCCCCTTTCCTAGTCCAACTAGGAATCCTTCCATGTAGGGGAGGAAGGGAGAAGGAAGTGGAGGAGTAGGAAGGTGGCGGCCCCTTTCCCTAGTCCAATTCGGACTAGAGGGAGGGGGCGCAGCAGCCTTTTCCTCTTCCCACTAAAGCCCATCAAGGCCCATTACTTCTCCGTAACTACCGGTACTCAAAAATACCCGAATCACTCGGAACCTTTCCGAACTCCGAATATAGTCGTCCAATATATCGATCTTTACGTCTCGACCATTTCGAGACTCCTCGTCATGTCCCCGATCTCATCCGGGACTCCGAACTCCTTCGGTACATCAAAATACATAAACTCATAATAACCGTCATTGAAACCTTAAGCGTGCGGACCCTACGGTTCGAGAACAATGTAGACATGACCGAGACACGTCTCCGGTCAATAACCAATAGCGGGACCTGGATGCCCATATTGGCTCCTACATATTCTACGAAGATCTTTATCGGTCAGACCGCATAACAACATACGTTGTTCCCTTTGTCATCGGTATGTTACTTGCCCGAGATTCGATCGTCGGTATCCAATACCTAGTTCAATCTCGTTACCGGCAAGTCTCTTTACTCGTTCCGTAATACATCATCTCACAACTAACTCATTAGTTGCAATGCTTGCAAGGCTTATGTGATGTGTATTACCGAGAAGGCCCAGAGATACCTCTCCGAGCAATCGGAGTGACAAAACCTAATCTCGAAATACGCCAACCCAACAAGTACCTTTGGAGACACCTGTAATACTCCTTTATAATCACCCGATTACGTTGTGACGTTTGGTAGTACCCAAAGTGTTCCTCCGTAAACGGAGTTGCATAATCTCATAGTTATAGGAACATGTATAAGTCATGAAGAAAGCAATAGCAACATACTAAACGATCAAGTGCTAGGCTAACGGAATGGGTCATGTCAATCAGATCATTCTCCTAATGATGTGATCCCGTTAATCAAATGACAACTCATGTCTATGGTTAGGAAACATAACCATCTTTGATTAACGAGCTAGTCAAGTAGAGGCATACTAGTGACACTCTGTTTGTCTATGTATTCACACATGTATTATGTTTCCGGTTAATACAATTCTAGCATGAATAATAAACATTTATCATGAAATAAGGAAATAAATAATAACTTTATTATTGCCTCTAGGGCATATTTCCTTCAGTCTCCCACTTGCACTAGAGTCAATAATCTAGTTCACATCATCATGTGATTCAACATTAATATTCACATCTGTATGTGATTAACACCCATAGTTCACATCGTCATGTGACCAACACCCAAAGGGTTTACTAGAGTCAATAATCTAGTTCACATCGTTATGTGATTAACACCCAAAGAGTACTAAGGGATGATCATGTTTTGCTCGTGAGAGAAGCTTAGTCAACGGGTCTGTCACATTCAGAGCCGTATGTATTTTGCAAATATTCTATGTCTACAATGCTCGCACGGGGCTACTCTAGCTAATTGCTCCCACTTACAATATGTATCCAGATTGAGACTTAGAGTCATCTGGATCAGTGTAAAAAGCTTGCATCGATGTAACTCTTTACGACGGGCTCTTTTATCACCTCCATAATCGAGAAATATTTCCTTAGTCCTCACTAAGGATGTTCTTGACCAATGTTCAGTGATCTACTCCTAGATCACTATTGTACTCCCTTGCATAATTCAGAGCAAGGTATACAATAGGTCTGGTACATAGCATAGCATACTTTATAGAACCTATGACTGAGGCATAGGGAATGACTTTCATTCTTTTTCTTTTTTCTGTCGTGGTCGGGATTTGAGTCTTACTCAATTTCACACCTTTGCAACACAAGCAAGAACTTTTCTTTGACTGTTCTATTTTGAACTACTTCAAAATATTGATAAGGTATGTTCTTATTGAAAAACTCATCAAGCGTTTTGATCTATCTCAATAGATCTTGATGCTCAATTTGTACGCAGCTTCACCGAGGTCCTTCTTTGAAAAACTCCTTTCAAATACTCCTTTATGCTTTGCAGAATAATTCTACATTATTTCGATCCACAATATGTCATTCACATATACTTATCGTAAATGCCGTAGTGCTCCCACTCACTTTCTTGTAAATACAGGCTTTTCCACAAGTCTCATATAAAACTATATGCTATGATCAACTTATCAAAGCATGTATTCCAACTCTGAGATGCTTGCACCAGTCCATAGATGGATCATCGAGCTTGCATATTTTGTTAGCACCTTTAGGATTGACAAAACCTTCTGGTTGCATCATATACAACTCTTCTTTAATAAATCCATTAAAGAATGTAGTTTTGTCATCCATTTGCCAGATTTCATAAAATGTGGCAATTGCTAACATGATTCTACAGACTTAAGCATCGCTACAGTTGAGAAAATCTCATTGTAGTCAACACCTTGAACTTGTTGAAAACCCTTTTTGTGACAAGTCGAGCTTTGTAGATAGTAACACTACTATCGTTGTCCGTCTTCCTCTTGAAGATCCATTTATTTAATATGGCTTGCTGATCATTGAGCAAGTCAATCAAAGTCCATACTTTGTTCTCATACATGGATCCTATCTCAGATTTCATGGCCTTAAGCCATTTCGCGAATTTGGGCTCATTCTCGCTTCCTCATAGTTCGTAGGTTCATCATGGTCTAGTAACATGACTTCCGGAACATGATTACCGTACCACTCTGGTGCGGATCTTACTCTGAAGACCTACGAGGTTTGGTAGCAACTTGATCTGAAGTTTTCATGATCATCATCATTAACTTCCTCACTAATTGGTGTAGGAATCACTAGAACTGATTTACGTGATGAACTACTTTCCAATAAGGGAGAAGGTACAATTACCTCATCAAGTTTCTACTTTCCTCCCACTCACTTCTTTCGAGAGAAACTTCTTCTCTAGAAAGGATCCACCTTAGCAACAAAAAACTTGCCTTCGGATCTGTGATAGAAGGTGTACCCAATAGTTACCTTTGGGTATTCTATGAAGATGCACTTCTCCGATTTGGGTTCGAGCTTATCAGGTGAAAACTATTTCACATAAGCATCACAACTCAAAACTTTTAAGAAACGAAAACTTAGGTTTACTGTTAAACCATAGTTCATACGGTGTCGTCTCAACGGATTTAGATGGTGCCCTATTAAACGTGAATGTAGCTGTCTCTAATGCATAACCCCAAAATGATATTGGTAAATCGGTAAGAGACATCATTGATCGCACCATATCAAAATAAAGAAATGATTCTGACGCTCGGACACACCATAACGTTGTGGTGTTCCGGTGGCGTGAGCTGTGAAACTATTCCACATTGTTTTAATTGAAGACCAAACTCGTAACTCAAATATTCATCTCCACGATCAGATCGCAGAAACTTTATTTTCTTGTTACGATGATTTTCTACTTCACTCTGAAATTCTTTGAACTTTTCAATTATTTCAGACTTATGTTTCATTAAGAAGATATACGCATATCTGCTCAAATCATCTGTGAAGGTTAGAAAATAATGATACTTGCCACGAGCATCAACACTCATTGAATTGTATACATCGGTATGTATTTCCAATAAGTCATTAGCTTGTTCCATTGTTCCGGAGAACGGAGTTTTAGTCATCTTGCCCAAAAGGCACGGTTCGCAAGCATCAAATGATTCATAATCAAGTGATTCAAAAAGTCCATCAGCATGTAGTTTTCTTCATGCGCTTTACACCAATATGACCTAAACGGCAGTGCCACAAATAAGTTGCACTATCATTATTAACTTTGCATCTTTTGGTTTCAATATTATGAATATGTGTATCACTATGATCGAGATCCAATGAACCATTTTCATTGGGTGTGTAACCATATAAGGTTTTATTCATGTAAACAGAACAACAATTTATTCTCTTACTTAAATGAATAACCGTATTGCAATAAACATGATCAAATCATATTTATGCTCAACACCAAATAACACTTATTTAGGTTCCACACTAATCTCGAAAGTATAGGGAGTGTGCGATGATGATCATATCAATCTTGGAACTACTTCCAACACTCATCGTTACTTCCCCTTCAACTAGTTTCTGTTTATTCTGTAACTCCTGTTTCGAGTTACTAATCTTAGCAACCGAACAAGTATCAAATACTCTGGGGCTACTATAAACACTAGTAAAGCACACATCAATAACCTGTATATCAAATATACTCTTGTTCACTTTGCCATCCTTCTTATCCACCAAATAATTGGGGTAGTTCCGCTTCCAAAGGACTAGTTCCATTGCAGAAAAAGCACTTAGTCTCGTGCTTAGGTCTAGACTTGGGCTTCTTCACTCGAACAGCAACTTGCTTGCCGTTCTTCTTGAAGTTCCCCTTCTTCCCTTTGCCCTTTTCCTTGAAACTAGTGGTCTTGTCAATCATCAACACTTGATGCTCTTTTCTTGATTTCTACCTTCGTCGATTTCAGCATCACGAAGAGCTCGGGAATCATTTTCGTCATCCCTTGCATACTATAGTTCATCACGAAGTTCTACTAACTTAGTGATGGTGACTAGAGAATTCTGTCAATCACTATCTTATCTGGAAGATTAACTCCCACTTGATTCAAGCGATTGAAGTACCCAGACAATCTGAGCACATGCTCACTAGTTGAGCGATTCTCCTCCATCTTTTAGCTATAGAACTTGTTGGAGACTTTATATCTCTCAACTCGGGTATTTGCTTGAAATATTAACTTCAATTCCTGGAACATCTCATATGGTCCATGACGTTCAAAACGTCTTTGAATTCCCGATTCTAAGCCTTTAAGCATGGTGCACTAAACTATCAAGTAGTCATCATATTGAGCTAGCCAAACGCTCATAACGCCCCGTGCATCTGCTCCTGCAATAGTTTTGTCACCTAGCGGTGCATTAAGGACATAATTTCTTCATGCAGCAATGAGGATAAACCTCAGATCACGGATCCAATCCGCATCATTGCTACTAACATTTTTCAATACAAATTTCTCTAGGAACACATATAAAAACATAGGGAAGCAACAACGCGAGCTATTGATCTACAAACATAATTTGCAAAATACTACGGGACTAAGTTCATGATAAATTAAAGTTCAATTAATCATATTACTTAAGAACTCCCACTTAGATAGACATCTCTCTAGTCATCTAAGTGATTACGTGATCCAAATCAACTAAACCATGTCCGATCATCACGTGAGATGGAGTAGTTTCAATGGTGAACATCACTATGTTGATCATATCTACTATATGATTCACGCCGACCTTTCGGTCTCCGTGTTCCGAGGTCATATCTTATATGCATAGCTCGTCAAGTATAACCTGAGTATTCTGCGTGTGCAACTGTTTTGCACCCGTTGTATTTGAACGTAGAGCCTATCACACCCGATCATCACGTGGTGTCTCAAAGACGAAGAACTTTCGCAACGGTGCATACTCGGGGAGAACACTTCTTGATAATTTTTAGTGAGAGATCATCTTATAATGCTACCGTCAATCAAAGCAAGATAAGATGCATAAAGGATAAACATCACATGCAATCAATATAAGTGATATGATATGGCCATCATCATCTCGTGCTTGTGATCTCCATCTTCAAGCACCGTCATGATCACCATCGCCACCGCGCCGACACCTTGATCTCCATTGTAGCATCGTTGTTGTCTCGCCAATCTTATGCTTCCACGACTATCACTACCGCTTAGTAATAAAGTAAAGCATTACATCGCGATTGCATTGCATACAATAAAGCGACAACCATATGGCTCGCCGATTGTCGATAACTCGGTTACAAAACATGATCATCTCATACAATAAAATTTAGCATCATGTCTTGACCATATCACATCACAACATGCCCTGCAAAAACAAGTTAGACGTCCTCTACTTTGTTGTTGCAAGTTTTACGTGGCTGCTACGGGCTGAGCAAGAACCGTTCTTACCTACGCATCAAAACCACAACGATAGTTTGTCAAATAGACTCCGTTTTAACCTTCTCAAGGACCGGGCGTAGCAACACTCGGTTCAACTAAAGTTGGAGAGACAGTCTTCCGCAAGCCATCAATGTGAAAAGCACGCCGAGGGAACCGGTCTCAGCGTAAGCGTCTGGCGTAAGGTTGGTCCGGATCGTCTCGTCCAACAATACCGCTGAACCAAAGTATGACATGCTGGTAGGCAGTATGACTTGTATCGTCCACAACTCACTTGTGTTCTACTCGTGCATATGACATCTACGCATAAAACCAGGCTCGGATGCCACTGTTGGGGAACGTAGTAATTTCAAAAATTTCCCTACGCACACACAGGACCATGGTGATGGCATAGCAACGAGAGGGGAGAGTGTTGTCTACGTACCCTCGTAGACCGTAAGCGGAAGCGATCACAACGTAGAGGAAGTAGTCGTACTTTCTCCTCGCGATCCTGCCGATCCCAGCGCCGTTACTCCGGCACCTCCGAGTCGATGATGACGTAGAGGAAGTAGTCGTACGTTCTCCTCACGATCCAACCGATCACAGCGCCGTTACTCCGGCGCCTCCGAGTTCTTGGCACACGTTCAGCTCGATGACGCTCCACGGGCTTCGATCCAGCAAAGCTCCGGGGAGGGGAGTTCCATCAGCACGACAGCGTGGTGACGATCTTGATGTTTCACCGTCGCAGGGCTTCGCCTAAGCACCGCTACAATATGACCGAGGTGGAATATGGTGGAGGGGGGCACCGCACACGGCTAAGGAACGATCTCAAGGATCAACTTGTGTGTCTATGGGGTGCCCCTGCCCCGTATATAAAGGAGCAAGGGAGGGAGGAGGCTGCCCTATGTTTGGCGCGCCAAGGGGAGTCCTACTCCCACCGGGAGTAGGATTCCCCTTTCCTAGTCCAACTAGGAATCCTTCCATGTAGGGGAGGAAGGGAGAAGGAAGTGGAGGAGTAGGAAAGGTGGCGGCCCCTTTCCCTAGTCCAATTCGGACTAGAGGAGGGGGCGCAGCAGCCTTTTCCTCTTCCCACTAAAGCCCATCAAGGCCCATTACTTCTCCCGTAACTACCCGGTACTCCAAAAATACCCGAATCACTCGGAACCTTTCCGAACTCCGAATATAGTCGTCCAATATATCGATCTTTACGTCTCGACCATTTCGAGACTCCTCGTCATGTCCCCGATCTCATCCGGGACTCCGAACTCCTTCGGTACATCAAAATACATAAACTCATAATAACCGTCATTGAAACCTTAAGCGTCACGGACCCTACGGTTCGAGAACAATGTAGACATGACCGAGACACGTCTCCGGTCAATAACCAATAGCGGGACCTGGATGCCCATATTGGCTCCTACATATTCTACGAAGATCTTTATCGGTCGCATCGCATAACAACATACGTTGTTCCCTTTGTCATCGGTATGTTACTTGCCCGAGATTCGATCGTCGGTATCCAATACCTAGTTCAATCTCGTTACCGGCAAGTCTCTTTACTCGTTCCGTAATACATCATCTCACAACTAACTCATTAGTTGCAATGCTTGCAAGGCTTATGTGATGTGTATTACCGAGAAGGCCCAGAGATACCTCTCCGGCAATCGGAGTGACAAAACCTAATCTCGAAATACGCCAACCCAACAAGTACCTTTGGAGACACCTGTAATACTCCTTTATAATCACCCAGTTACGTTGTGACGTTTGGTAGTACCCAAAGTGTTCCTCCGTAAACGGAGTTGCATAATCTCATAGTTATAGGAACATGTATAAGTCATGAAGAAAGCAATAGCAACATACTAAACGATCAAGTGCTAGGCTAACGGAATGGGTCATGTCAATCAGATCATTCTCCTAATGATGTGATCCCGTTAATCAAATGACAACTCATGTCTATGGTTAGGAAACATAACCATCTTCGATTAACGAGCTAGTCAAGTAGAGGCATACTAGTGACACTGTTTGTCTATGTATTCACACATGTATTATGTTTCCGGTTAATACAATTCTAGCATGAATAATAAACATTTATCATGAAATAAGGAAATAAATAATAACTTTATTATTGCCTCTAGGGCATATTTCCTTCAGCTAGACCCATGGAGACGATGAGCGCGAGCATCAGCCGACTGTGACAGATGGTCCACGACGCCAGCCAGCGGCCTGGCACCGAGGAACGTCTCCAGGTAGTGCTTGAGGCCGCCAGGGCGAGGGGCCGCTTGGACGATAGCTTTGTCTCCTTGTTCGACGAGGTCCTCGCCGGCTTCCTCGACAAGTTCACCATTGTCAAGAAGCTCGCGGACGACCTTGACGTACGCCTCCAGCCCACGTGCCCAGGCTCTGTGATGCCTGCCACCCTCAACGGCCTCTATGGTGACAACCTCTTCGACGCACTGGTGGCCTTGCGACTGCCCGCCGTCGCGCCGGAGAATGTCCACCTCGAGGTCGCGCTTCGCCGCCTGGCGCTGGTGCAGCAAGACACCATCGACATAATCACCCACGCTTCACGCACAAATCGTCCACAAGGACTACTACATGCAAGAGGAGGACGATAGGACGCTGGCCTTCTTGGACCACAGGGCAACCTTGGACGGCATTGTTCAGAAGCACGTTGAGCTTGCCGCCAACGCTGCTGCTCCTCACACGTCGGTTGGTGACCCGGTGCACTAGGGTGTGACGATGTCGTTGATGGATCCGTATGTATCTTTATCTTTCCATCAAATCCATGTAGTAGTATATGGTACTACTAGTAATTATCTTACCTTTCGCATCAACTTCATAATTTTCATACGCACTCTATGCATGGACCGCGCTAGAACCGAACTTCTCATTACTCTAGGGAAAATCGTTGTTTCTATCTATTAGTCGCCCCATGGAGCAGAACCAAATTTTACAAGTTACAAGTTCAAAAGGAAAAGCCTTCCGTGTTCGCGTCGCACCCCCCACACGGTTTGTCCGGCACGCTGCTCAAGGGGTAATGCGTGCTGTGTTGCATTTTCACTTACAAGTGGGACCGCAGTTGAGCAAACCGACTATCGGCAAACCCCCACCCCGCCCATCGCGCGATGGCTGAGAAAACAGGAGGGAGAAGAGATGGTTGTAGCTAGCACGGACTCCAAGAAAATTGGTGTCGGATGGGACTCGTGTGGGTGGCGTGTGCCGTACTGCTAGACATGAATGCTAGTTATGGCCCATGCCACCCCACTATATCGAGGTGCTGGTTATTCCACTATATCGAGTACGTAGAACAAATTTCCTGGAGTCCGTGCTCGGCCCTCCTCTAGCTCTCTTCTCAGCCAGCCAGCAGACGCATGGAGCCCATCGCTTGTTTGATCATTTGCGGTCCCACATGTCAGTGAAAACGCAAGAGGACCCACTGAACCTGCACATCTTTCACCTCGACGTGTTGGTGATGAAAAACAAATCCAATAGAGATCTTCGGTGGCCGCTTTTGGAGTTACTCAAGAGTAGTAAGATTCTATTTATAGTTTAACCCAAGATGCACATCACGTGGCTTCACCTACCACTCTATTTTCTTGCATGACACGACCTGGATGTTGGATGTCCCACGTGTCGGAAAAAGGAGGAAGAACTCGACCAAATCTTCGGTTGTGCTCTCGAATTAGACTAGTTGTGCGAACTTAAAATTTTATTGTGTAGAATAGATGCAAGTTTTGGTATTGGGAAGAAGAGTACAACGATATATTGATAGAGCGCAATTTAGTAGATGTTCTAGCACTTTTAGCTAGCATAGAGGCTGGAGATGAGACTAGTGCACTTGTTGATAGAATAGAGGCTAGACACTCTACTTCTTTACACTCGAAGAAGAAAGAAGCACGCAAGATCGAGCCTCCGCAGATCAACAATGAATGCATCGAGAAGGCACTAATCCAACTTACAGGAGTAGTTATGGAAGTTGGATATCTTCTAAAATGTATGCTTGTGGTTCTTGTTTTCTTTGGTCTTGCTTTTCTAGTCAAAATTTTGGTGATGTATTTCCATGTACCAAAAAAATCAAGGATGTAAAAAAGAATGTGTTTGCAAAGAAAGATGTATGCAGCCGGGATGCGGTCGCGTGTTCGACGCACGACCACCGCATCCGAGAAATGGCCCGGACACGACCCCATTGCCCTACCCAAATGGACAGAATCCGAGAAAAATGGAGATCCGTTTGGGGTCGTGCGTTGGAGTTGGCCTTACAAGTGGGACCGCAGTTGAGGAAACCTACTATCAGCAAACCCCCACCTCGCCCGCCACGCGATGGCAGAGTTAGAGAAACGACGAGGTTGAAGAGATTGTTGTAGCACGGACTCCAAGAAATAAGGTGTCAGATGGAAGTCGTGTTGGTGGCGTGTGCCGTACTCCTGGACGTGAATGCTTGTTCTGGCCCATGCCACCCTACTACTCCTACTACTACTCCTACTACTCCTATCGAGGATTCGAGGTGCTGGTTACATACAGTGAACACATTAACATATGGCCCACCTCACACTGTGGCCAAATTTCCTGGAGTCTGTGCTAGGTTAAAAAGTGTTCTTTGTGAGGATGGGTGGCTGGTCTCAAGTTTAAAACTTGTTGTATTACGTACATAGACGTAGAGATAGTGAAGCATGTGAAGCTAGTACAAATAGTGTACTATTGTTGATTGGCCTCATCCGACAACCTGTTGCAATGCACGTACAATTATGTATTCGGAAAATATTTAGTAAGTTTATCACAGGCATATCATTTTATTACATACAACAGGTCATCAACCCACAACGACAAGGAGGATACATTATAAATACTAAAGTTTTCATCACAAAACAAATAACAAGCAATGAAATGAACTTCAACTCAACCAATCCTCGGGTTGGAAACGCTTGCATTGAACCACAAGTTATTCTCTGGGAAGGGCCAGTTATTGTAAATCTCGAGGCCAACACATGACTGATCATCCAGGCAGAAACGACCTACTATATCAGGATCAGGGTACGTAACCACCGAAATGTCCGACGTATAGATACAGTTGCTTCTCATAAATGGTAATAACGTTGTGTCAACAGCAGCTGGATCGGCTTTCACCATCATTGGATAGTTTTTTCCAAGGAAGAGCGAGTTTTCTCCAAGACTATCAATATGGTACCAGGGATACCATGCAACGGGTGTTGGAATAGGTCCGGAGAGTGCAACCATGGGAGACAACACCTGCTTCCTTAGTAGTAACATCAACAGTGGGCTGTATATAGACAATAAGGGGTGATCCATCGGAAGTTGCCAGGCGCCACTGAGTATATGGGCCCTCCTTGTCCTCATGCTTGTGATCATCACCACCGTCATCTCCCCCTTGGTTATAAAAATTTTCAAGAATGTTCAGAGGACCTTGGAAACACAAGAAGAAGGTTAATTAGTAGAGAAGGGAAACTTGCTAACTCGCATGCATGTGGATGAAACAACTATAATTACGGTGGAAGACAAATGTACCGAAACTACGAGGATCCCATGCAAAAACAGTGCCACGAGTGGTGGCAGCAAACACAAGATCCTCGTATTCAATTGCATCACAGTACACATCCATGTATAGAAACTGATTTTTGAGCAATATCCATCCAGTTGAAACCATGAAGGACGGCAACAAGCTTGTCGAAGATAGCAACAACTTGATAGTTCTTGTAATTCCAAGAGTGGTTGGGAACTCGAGAAATTGCTATCTTCAGTAGACGACAGTCACCATGATCGTATTTGAACATATGTAGATCATCTGTGTGCTCAACCTCAGGGCACTCGGACATTTTTGGAAGTGGAATCCGCTGACGAGTGTACACATTCACAAGTTCCCACTCGCAATTGTACCCAATATAAACAACCCAATCTCCATTTGCGCCAGCCCAGGACTTACCCTTAAGCGATGGCATCTTGTCATCACACGTATCATTATCAAGCGGCATCAACTTGCACAACGCAAGGTCTCCGTCGTCCGCTCGCCAGCGAGCAGGGTCATGGCGAAGAAGATAGGGGAGATCAAACTACTCCTGGACCCTTGGGTTCCTTGTAATGATGTTATCAGTTGAGTCGAGAATGGGCTTGAACGAACCTGCCATGCTAGCCGAGGTGATGACGTCGCAATGATCAATGAGTTCCCCCACCACGTTATCTTTCAGACCGGGGCAAGAATAACGGGGTCGTTTCCGGCATGTTCCCTCCATGGAGAAGACGATCAAACAATGGCAGAAGGAAGGGTGAAGGCAAATGGAGGAGGGAGGTAGAGCGTGCGACAACAGTTCCAAATCGAGAGGGAAAGGAGAAGAGTCGGTGGACGGTTGCCAGTTTGCCACGGTACACGAAGAAACGCCCCGGCCTACACGTCCTTTCGGAAGTTGTACAAAAGGACTCGCCGTCGTCTCACTGACATGTTGGAACAGGACCACATGTGAACAAACACATGGTGTGTAATTTCTCGTGCAAAATGCGATCTGGCTGCGTTGGCCCGAGGTGCCGCATTAGTTATCGAACTTTATTTTTTTAACATACAATCTGAGTGGATAGCTCCTGTGGTCATCACACGTGAGCGGATATATAGGTGGGCTAGGTGGGCAGGCGGTAAGTGCTAAAAGAGTTGATCTCGAAAAAAGAGTTGATCCAATGCTTGGTTTAGTTTGGATTTTCCAACTATGAACATTGGATAGAGTGAATCAATGGCTTACGTTCAAACTTATTCTCATACTATAGAATGGTATAAGAACGTGGAGAGATTTGGTTGATTTTATATCGCTGAATAATATAAAATATTATGAGTGCAGATGCTCCACCCCGAGGTTTGTTGCTCCTTCTCGGTCGTCGGGAATCTATGTTCTTCCACTCTTTCGTTTAAGACATGAGCTTTGTTCATCCTTTTGCCGACACACGGGACATCTGTATGCCTCCATTTTACAAAATCATACTATATGCCTCCATGACATGCGGGAAATCTAGCATCAAGGTGGCGTGTCATGCAAGAAAATGGAGATATGCAAAGGCGTAAGTGAGTCGTGCACTTCGATGGCACCTAGTACTACACAATATTTTTTTCTCCTCGATGGCACGTGAATAATGCACGTACTCAATGACAGAGCACGGGATGGTAGCCATGGACATGGTCGGCCCTTTTTGAAGAGATTACTAATAAATAACTTTGATGTGTCCCGTCAACTCGCAGAACAATGAGAAGCTTGCTTACTATGCCTTCTCCCTCGCCAATGCGTGCGCGGTGGCTCGCAACACGAGGAGAAACTTTTGCTTACAAGCGGTGGACGTGCAGCAGTTCATTTTGTGTCAGATTGCCAGAAGTACTACTGTATTACCATCATTATTGTTTGACTTCCGTAAGAGGAGAAGAGCCAAGCGCAAGGTCACCTACTAACCTAGTACAGTACTACTATAGCCAAAGCTGGTCCACCTTTTTAGAGCATGGTTAATAAATATAGGCGGCTATTGCAGCGGCACATCATTTAGAGCAAGTACTCTCTTCGTAGGAACAAAGGAAGTGAAACAAAAGTTGGAGTGGATGCTAGATTGCCAATTAAAATATGATTACATAGGAAAAATCCTATAGCATTCTATCCTATGAATCAAACGACCAATGTGGGAAAATTATGAGGGGGGGGGGGGGGTCTCTCCAACAGTGTTCCTGGGCTCGCACCTAGCATCACGGTGGTCAAACTTGGAGTCATTCATATGGTACACGTGGCATCTCAGATCTGGACACAAGGTGACACGACCTCTCACTTCTTCCGCCATTTGAAGCAGTGCGCGCCGGTGGAGGGCTAGCATACTCCAATATTTGGTTGGTTCTATGTGATGTGGCAACTTCATATACTAACCGGATGCTGGCTATACTACTACGGTAATCACACTCCAAGAAGTGACTCAAAAACCATTCATAAATTGAGTCTATGACATGCATTTGCAACTGAAATGTACCATTCATTAAATACAACAAGTCATCAACACACAACGACAACGAGGATACATGTTGGATTATAGATTATTTCCAAAAAACATTCTAGAAAAAACTAAAGATTTCATCACACAACAAATAACAAGCAATGAAATGAACTTCAACTCAACCAATCCTCGGTGTTGGAAACGCTTGCTTTGAACCACAAGCGATTCTCTCGGAAGAGCCAGCTACTGTCAATCTCGAGACCAACGCAAGACTGATCATCCAGGCTGAAGCGGCCTACTATATCAAGACCAGGGTAGGGAACCAACGCAATGTACGACGTATAGATAAAATTGCTTCTCATAAATGGTAGTAATGTTGTGTCAACAGCAGTTGGATCGCCTTTCACCATCATTGGATAGTTTTTTCCAAGGAAGAGCGAGTTTGCTCCAAGACTATCAATATTGTACCAGGGAGAAGGTGTTGGCGCTAGCACACTAGTATCCATCCCGAATACCATGCAACGGGTGTTGGAATAGGTCCGGAGAGTGCGACCATGGGAGACAACACCTGCTCCCTTAGTAGTAACATCAGCAGTGGGCTGTATACAAACAAGAAGGGGTGATCCATCGGAAGTTGCCAGGCGCCACTGAGTACATGGGCCCTCCTCGTTCTCATGCTCGCGATCATCACCATCTTCATCTCCCCCTTGGTTATAAATTTTTTCAAGTATAGGCGGTGGAATGTTCAGAGGACCTTGGAAACACAAGAAGAAGGTTAACTAGTAGAGAAGGGAAACTTGCTAACTCGCATGCATGTGGATGAAAAAAATTATAATTATGTTGGAAGACAAATGTACCGAAAGTATGAGGATCCCATGCAAAAATAGTGCCCCGAGTGGTGGCAGCAAACACAAGACCCTCGTATTCAATTGCATCACAGTACACATCTGTGTATAGAAACTGATTTTTGAACAATATCCATCTAGTCGAACCACGAAGGACGGCAACAAGCTTGTCGAAGATAGAAACAACTTGATAGTTCTTGTAATTCCAAGAGCGGTTGGGAACTCGAGAAATTGCTATCTTCTATAGACGACAATCACCATGATCATATTTGAACGTGCGTAGATCATCTGTGTGCTCAACCTTAGGGCACTCGGAGATTTTTGAAGTGGAACCACTGATGAGTGTACACATTCACAAGTTCCCACTTGCAATTGTACGCAATATAAACAACCCAATCTCCATTTGCGCCTGCCCAAGCCTTGACCTCAAGCGATGGCATCTTAACATCATAATATCATTATCAAGCGGCATCAACTTGCACAAGGCGAGGCTTCCCTCGTCCCGCCGCCAACAAAGGGTCACGACAAAGAAGATAGGGGAGATCAAACCGCTCCTGGACCCTTGGGTTCCTTGTAATGATGTTATTAGTTGAGTCGAGAATGTTCTCGAACGAACCTGCCATGCTAGCCGAGGTGATGACGTCGCACCGATCAATGAGTTCCCTCACCACGTCATCTTTCAGACCGGGGCAAGAATAACGGGGTCGTTTCCGGCTTGTTCCCTCCATGGAGAACACGATCGAACAATGGCAGAAGGAATGGTGAAGGCAAATGGAGGAGTGAGGAAGAGTGTGTGATAGCAGTTCCAAATCAAGAGGGAAAGGCAAAGAGTCGGTGGACGGTTGCCAGTTTGCCACGGTACACGAAGAGGCGCCCCGGCCTACACGTCCTTTCGGAAATTGTACAAAAGGACTCGCCGTCGTCTCACTGTCATGTTGGAACGGGACCACATGTCAACGAAACATGGTGTGTAATTTCTCGTGCAAAATGCGATCTGGCCGCGTTGGCCCTAGGTGCCGCATTAGTTATCGACTTTATTTTTTTAATGGTGTGCCATTCAATTTTGAAGCATGACTAACTGGTACTGTTTGCAGAGAAAATATAAACTACTCTACCACTACTCCACCTCTAGTACTAGTAGTATAAAAAAGATATATAGGCTGGAGCTTCAGAGCTTTCTTGCTAAGGGCTGCCCACTAGCTTTTCACACTACCCTCTCTCCAGATCTAGAAAAGACGGCCTCTCTCTTCCTCCTCACCGGTGGTCACAGATCCGCCGGGGAAGAAAAGGATGTGCAGCGTTGATGTACTCGTCGTCGGCGAGCGAGGTCACGCACTGACGACAAGGCCGTCCTCTCAGACCTAGCGCCCGCGCGGAATGGCCTCCGTTCCCAAGCTCGCTGCCGTAGTCCAAGCGGAGGATGACGACCACAAGCGAAGCCACTTCCCGCCGACCCTCAGGTATGCTACCTCTTTTCGAACCATACCCTTGTTCTATTGCCCCATCTACCATGAGCGTAGAATTTTGTTTGGGCAAAATAAATTAACTTGGCAGCACTTAGATCTTCCTAGGCTATAAACTTGAGCTGGCTCCGCCACTGTCGCTGCATGTGGATCTTTTTCCACTCCACCATGTTCCCAATTTCCTGTCCTCTACTCTGCTGATCATGCAGACGAAAACCTTAATTTGCACTATTAAAGGAAACCCTACTTCATGCAGACTAATCCATGTCTGGGTAATATAACGAAAGGAAGGCAGACTGTACTGTCCAAGAGAGTAGGCATCGAACCCGCATCTAGGTTAAAAAGGGGAAAATCAATAGCTAAGGAACGAGTTTCGTGTCTCTTGGTTGAAGAAGGGTAGAAAGGCATGACAACGCAATAGAGAATGACCAGGTCGATCGGTTTGTCGTCCACACATAGGAAAAAGGTGGCTAAAGAGAACAAAATGGGACGTAATCCACATATGCTGCCTGGAATTTGTTGCTCTGGGCAACCATACCTCCCTCACCACTCTATGCGTCCGTGGAGGTAAATCGTACTGGTGCGCCCACTGTCCGAATGGGTCTCCCATGCTCTTATTGCCACTTTTTTGCTGTTAGTATAACGCCAGCGGTAAAGTCAACCAATGCTACTGCTAAAGTGATGCCACATTTAACTAATGCCGCATTCAGTCTAATGCCACCGATAAATTTAAGCAATGCCATTTAATGTCTCTGGATTATTTCAGGGTTAGCTGTTGATTGTGGACGTATTAAAGATTTTTCAGCTAAGGCATTCTAATGTTATTGCACAACCAGTATACCAACGATGAAACTTGTTACTACATTCAGATTTTTGCACTGTTAATGCTTATAGATTACATACCTCACTTTCATGAGATAAGTCAATTATTTTGTATAGTGTCACCAAAATGCCAAGGCGCTGATGTCATTTTATTTTGGTTAAACTACACAAAAAATTATGAAGACAAGAGGAAAGGTCAAGAGTGGGCACCTCCTCCTTTGGCTATTGTATTGATTCGTTCGATCAATTTTTTATGTTTGATCGATTATCAAGATTGGGATAGCATTTTTTCATGTCCATTCGAGTTCGAAATGATATTTACCTTGAAGGTACATGGTTTGCAATTTTTTAATACTGTCATTAGTTAATAATGCTAGTTACCTTCAGACTTTTGTATTTGGTTTAATGCTCTTGCACAGCTAGTATACCAATGATGAAACTTGTTACCTTTACATTTTGTATTGTTAATTTTTATAGAAATCTTCCAGTGCTAGAGCTTATGGAAATCTGTTCGGTAAAACCATTGTACTGTACCCTGTAATAAAATAACTACTCTCTTTGTTGCACTAGCCACTGGATTAGTGTATATTTGTACTATTCGAATGGTGTTGCATTAGCGTATGGACATATATAAAGTGTGGCAAGCTTTCCCAGATATGTGCTCAAGAAAACTACTACCTGTTTTTCTAAATACTGAACGTTTGGGTACTTTAAATTGAACTGCGAAAACGTCTTATATTAAGGAACAGAGGGTGTAGAGTTCACTCAAATTATCCCGGTAAATCTAGTCACACCTTTGTTAAAATTTATCTTCATTATGTTATCGGAGGAGGTCAGTATGTTTGTCTCTAATGCCCGTCGACTACATACCTGACATCACATGATGTAATGTTAAGTAATTTCCTTTTGTACAATGTCACTGAATTGGCAAGGCGGTGATGGCATTTTAGTTTACTTGAGCTGCACAAAATATGCTTAAAAGAAGAGGAAAGGTCAGGAATCGATCATTCTTTCAGAAAGAACTATATATGCGTTAATGACATCAGCCGTTGTTGCCTTATTTATTCCTTCAAACAGGTGGTTAGAAATAGTCTTGCTACCTTTTCCCATTAAGAAATTGGAATGCTTATATTTGTGAGTCTATGCTTCAACTAGTGCCACTTTTATAGTAATCACACTTTCAATATCTATGCAAACAGGGATGCTCGATTTTAGTGGAACTGCACAAAAAGTCCAACTGGTTCAACATTAGGAGCATTTTTTTTCCAAACCTTTATATCCAATTGGTGGCACTATGAGCTGTTCACTACGAAGGTACATGGTTTGCTACTATCTTGCTACTCTTTTTGTACTGTCATTAGATAGTAATACTAGTGGTTTGCATGTAAATTTATTGGCAGGGTGGACCTACATTGGAGGTGCAGGACAGGATTCAATGATTGGATGCTCAATTTTGGTTGTATCGATTTCACCTCTTCCATCACTGCGAACATGGATATCCTTGGTCTGATGAAGAATAGGCGCTTGATAACCCACAAGTATAGGGGATCGCAACAGTTTTCGAGGGTAGAGTATTCAACCCAAATTTATTGATTCGACACAAGGGGAGCAAAGAATATTCTCAAGTATTAGCAGTTGAGTTGTCCATTCAACCACACCTGGATAACTTAATATCTGCAACAAAGTATTTAGTAGCAATGTAATATGATAGTAGTGGTAATGGTAACAAAAGTAACGGTAGAAAAAGTAATATTTTTGGTGTTTTGTAGTGATTGTAACATTAGCAATGGGAAAGTAAATAAGCGAAGAACAATATGTGAAAAGCTCGTAGGCATTGGATCGGTGATGGAGAATTATGCCGGATGCGGTTCATCATGTAACAGTCATAACATAGGATGACACAGAACTAGCTCCAATTCATCAATGTAATGTAGGCATGTATTCCGAATATAGTCATATGTGCTTATGGAAAAGAACTTGCATGACATCTTATGTCCTGAGTACCGGAACAAAGCATTAGCACATAGTGAATACATGAACTCCTCAAACTATGGTCATCACCGGGAGTGGTCCCGATTATTGTCACTTCGGGGTTGCCGGATCATAACACATAGTAGGTGACTATAGACTTGCAAGATAGGATCAAGAACTCACATATATTCATGAAAATATAATAGGTTCAGATCTGAAAGCATGGCACTCAGACCCTAGTGACAAGCATTAATCATAGCAAAGTCATAGCAACATCAATCTCAGAACATAGTGGATAGTAGGGATCAAACCCTAACAAAACTAACTCAATTACATGATAGATCTCATCCAACCCATGACCGTCCAGCAAGCCTACGATGGAATTACTCACGCACGGCCGTGAGCATCATGAAATTGGTGATGGAGGATGGTTGATGATGACGATGGCGACGAATCCCCCTCTTTGGAGCCCAAAACGTACTCCAGATCAGCCCTCCCGAGAGGTTTTAGGGCTTGGCGGCTGCTCCCTATCGTAAAACGCGATGAATTCTTCTCTCATGTTTTTTTCTCCCTCAAAGCAAATATATAGAGTTGGAGTTGAGGTCGGAGGAGCTCCAGGGGCCCACGAGGTAGGGGGGCGCGCCCTAGGGGGGGCGCCCCACCCTCATGGACAGGGTGTGGGCCCCCTGGTCTTCATCTTTTGCAAGGATTTTTTATTATTTCAAAATAGACGTTTCGTGGAGTTTCAGGTCATTCCGAGAACTTTTGTTTCTGCACATAAATAACACCATGGAAAGTCTGCTGAAAACAATGTCGATGCAGGTCAGTTCCATTCAAATCATGCAAGTTAGAGTCCAAAACAAGGGCAAAAGTGTTTGGAAAAGTAGATAAGACGGAGACGTGTCAACTCCCCCAAGCTTAAAACTTTGCTTGTCCTCAAGAAATTCAGTTGATAAACTGAAAGTGAAAAAGAAAAACTTTTACAAACTCTGTTTGCTCTTGTTGTTGTAAACATGAAAAGCCAGCATTCAAGTTTCAGCAAATATTTTAACCATACTCACAATAACTCATAGGTCCCACAATTACTCATATCAATGACATAATCAGCTAGCGAGCCATAATAATAAAACTCAGATGACAACACTTTCTCAAAATAATTATAACATGATATAACAAAATGGTATCTCGCTAGCCCTTTCTGAGACCGCAAAACATAAATGCAGAGCACCTTTAAAGATCAAGGACTGACTAAACATTGTAATTCATGGTAAAAGAGATCCAATCATAGTCATACCCAATATAAATTAATAGTAATGGATGCAAATGACAAAGCGCTCTCCAAATTAGTGCTTTTTAATAAGAGGGTGATGACTCAACATAAAAGTAAATAGATAGGCCCTTCGCAGATGGAAGCAGAGTTTTGTAGAGGTGCCAGAGCTCGGTTTTTAAATAGAGATAAATAATATTTTGAGCGGCATACTTTCATTGTCAACATAAAAACTAAGAGATGGCGATATCTTCCATGCTACACACATTATAGGCGGTTCCCAAACAGAATGGTAAAGTTTATACTCCTCCACCAACAAGCATCAATCCATGACTTGCTCGAAACAACGAGTGTCTCCAACTAGCAACAGTCCCAGGGGGAGTTTTGTTTGCAATTATTTAGATTTAGTTTGCATAAAGCATGGGACTGGGCATCCCGGTGACCAGCCATTTTCTCGTGAGTGAGGAGCGGAGTCCACTCCTCTTGAGAATAACCCGCCTAACATGGAAGATAAGGGCAGCCCTAGTTGATACATGAGCTATTCGAGCATACAAAAAAGAATGTTTGTTTGAAGGTTTAGAGTTTGGCACATACAAATTTACTTGGAACGACAGGTAGATACCGCATATAGGAAGGTATAGTGGACTCATATGGAATAACTTTGTGGTTTAAGGGATTGGATGCACAAGAAGTATTCCCGCTTAGTACAAGTGAAGGCTAGCAAAAGACTGGGAAGCGGCCAACTAGAGAGCGACAACAGTCATGAACATGCATTAAAATTAATAAACATTGGATGCAAGCATGAGTAGGATATAATCCACCATGAACATAAATATCGGGAAGGCTATGTTGATTTTGTTTCAACTACATGTGTGAACATGTGCCAAGTCAAGTCACTTAAATCATTCAAAGGAGGATACCACCCCATCATACCACATCAGAACCATTTTAATAGCATGTTGGCACGCAAGGTAAACCATTATAACTCATAGCTAATCAAGCATGGCATGAGCAACTATGATCTCTAATTGTCATTGCAAACATGTTTATTCATAATAAGCTGAATCAGGAACGATGAACTCATCATATTTTAGAAAACAAGAGAGGTCGAGTTCATACCAGCTTTTCTCATCTCAGTCAGTCCATCATATATCATCATAATTGCCTTTCACTTGCACGACCGAACGATGTGAATAATAATAGGAGTGCACGTGCATTGGACTAAGCTAGAATCTGCGAGCATTCAATAAACAGGAGAAGACAAGGCAATATGGGCTCTTGGTTTAATCAACAATAATGCATATAAGAGCCACTTCAACAATTTAATCATGGTCTTCTCCTATCGACCCCCAAAGGAAAGAAAAGAAATAAAAACTATTTACATGGGAAAGCTCCCAACAAGCAAAAGAAGAATGGGAAATATTTTTGGGTTTTCTTTTTAATTATTACTACTACAGTAAGAAAAGTAAACTAACTAAAAACTACACTAATTTTTTTGTTTTTCTTAAAGTTTATCAAACACACAAGAAGAAAGCAAGAAAAAGAAAATAAACTAGCATGGATATTACAGTGAAAAAGTATGAGCACCGACATCTAGCAATGAGTGTGTGTAAACATAAATGTAATGTCGGTGGGAAATGCGTCTCCCCCAAGCTTAGGCGTTTGGCCTAAGTTGGTTCATTGCCAAGGATGGCTCATGGATATCCGTGGTTGTAGCTGGGGTCGTCTTGAGATGCAGAGGCTATCGCCTCGAAGCTGCAGCGTGGCAGCGAGCTGCCTCCGCCCTCCTCTCGTACTCATCTGCCTCCTCTCTGGTAATAAAATGTCTTCCTTTTGCCTGATAATCAAAGAAGGCAGGAGCAGGAAGAGTAATACAGAAAGCATGATGTCTGTCAAAGATGAAGCGATATCGGAGAGGTGATTCATTCCTCTCGACAAACTGGTCATAGACCATAGAATTATAGTCTAAATAAGTAGGAGGCGACTCAATGTCATCCTCACGAACGTCCACACCAAGAAAATCTGCTAAGCGGGTTTCATAAATTCCACCAAAGAAATCTCCATTATTATTATGCAACCTACGTGCAACAATGGCTCCCAAATTATAAGATTTGTCTCCTAACACATCACTCCTAAGAATACTGAAGTCGGGCACACACATATGACATGCTTCATCCTTACCATTTATGCGCCTACCTATGAAGAGAGCAAAATAATGTATTGCAGGAAAATGAATGCTCCCTATGGTAGCTTGTGCTATATCTCTAGATTCCCCCACGGTTATACCAGCAAGAAAGTTTCTGAATTCAGATTTACGGGGTTCACTAACACTATCCCATTGTGGAAGTTCGCAAGCAGAAGTAAAATCCTCTAAGTCCATGGTATAAGATTTTTCATAAAGATCAAACAGGACAGTTGGAGAATTACGTGAAGATGAAAATTCAAACCTCCTCACAAATTAACTAGTGAGATGATAATATTGGCTGCACTTCTCTGCCACAAAGCTCACAAGATCAGCATTACGCAAATAAGCGTTTAATTCTTCCTTGATTCCCGCTCGATCCATAAAATTTTCTGAAGGCCATTCACAGGGCCGCACAGGAGCGTCCCTTGGTGGCTCCTCATCAGCATCACGCATTGCAAGCCTGGGTCCTTGCTTCCTTAAAGAACCACCTTGGAACATTTTCCTAAGCATATTTCTTCCTCTGAAAAATTTCTGAAATTTTTAGTAACTTCAAACAAAAGTGAAACAACCTTAATAAAATTGATAGCAACTACTCCTACAAGTGCCTAGAGCCTATATCATGCATTAGAACTACTTGGAACCATATAAATTTGACATGCAAGCTCAAGAACATGGTCCCCTAGGCAACACAAATTTGCAAAGAATAAAGCACTAGAACAAAAACTAATTGGACCAATGGAGGAGTCACATACCAAGTAACAATCTCCCCAAGCAGTTTTGTGAGAGGTGCTTTGAGCAAGGAGATCGAAAATAGCAGCAAAATGAGCTAGAACTCGTGCTTGAGCTGGATATTGGTGTTTGTGGGAGGAAGAAGGAGCGTATGGGTGCAGGAATGAGTGGAGGAGGGCCATCATGGGCCCACGAGGCAGGGGGCGCGCCCTGGGGGGTAGGGCGCGCCCTCAACCCTTGTGGCCAGGTGCTTTCCCCTCCTGCTGTTTCTCAGTGCCAGATATTCTCAAAAATTCTAGAAAAAAATCATATTCCATTTTCAGGGCATTTGAAGAACTTTTATTTTCGGGGTATTGTTATATTGCATGGATAAATCAGAAAACAGACAGAAAATACTATTTTTACTTTGTTTCAACTAAATAACAGAAAGTAGAAAGAGGGTACAGAAGGTTGTGCCTTCTAGTTTCATCCATCTCATGCTCACCAAAAGGAATCCACTAACAAGGTTGATCAAGTCTTGTTAACGAACTCATTCCGAATAACATGGAACCAGAGAAATTTCGAATAACACTATGTTACCCCAACGGGGATATGCACATCCCCAATAATAAGAATATCATATTTCTTCTTGACAGTAGGAAGAGGGAATTCATAACCACCAAAAATAATCGATGGAATCTTTCCAATAGAATTTATACTATGAACTTGAGGTTGTTTCCTCGGAAAGTGTACCATATGCTCATTACCATTAACATGAAAAGTGACATTGCCTTTGTTGCAATCAATAACAGCCCCTGCAGTATTCAAAAAGGGTCTTCCAAGAATAATAGACATACTATCGCCCTCGGAATATCAAGAATAACAAAGTCCGTTAAAATAGTAACGTTTGCAACCACAACAGGCACATCCTCACAAATACCGGCAGGTATAGCAGTTGATTTATCAACCATTTGCAAAGATATTTCAAGAGGTGTCAACTTATTCAAATCAAGTCTACGATATAAAGAGAGAGGCATAACACTAACACCGGCTCCAAGATCACATAAAGCAGTTTTAACAGAATTTCTTTTAATGGAGCATGGTATAGTGGGTACTCCTGGATCTCCTAGTTTCTTAGGTATTCCACCCTTAAAAGTGTAATTAGCAAGCATGGTGGAAATTTCAGCTTCAGGTATCTTTCTCTTATTAGTAACAATATCTTTCATATACTTAGGATAAGGATTCATTTTGAGCATAACAGTCAAACGCATACGCAAAAAGATAGGTCTAATCATTTTAGCAAAGCGCTCAAAATCCTCATCATCCTTTTTCTTGGATGGTTTGGGAGGAAAAGGCATGGGTTTCTGAACCCATGGTTCTCTTTCTTTACCATGTTTCCTAGCAACAAAGTCTCTCTTATCATAACGTTGATTCTCTGATTGTGGGTTATCAAGATCAATAGCAGGTTCAATCTCTACATCATTATCATTACTAGGTTGAGCATCATCATGAACATCATCATTAATATTTTTACTAGGTTCATGTTCATTACCAGATTGTGCTTCAGCATCAGAAATAGAGATATCATTTGGATTCCCAGGTGTTTCAACAATAGGTTCACTAGAAGCATGCAAAGTCCTATCATTTTTATTTTTCTTCTTTTTAGAAGGACTAGGTGCATCAATATTATTTCTCTGAGAATCTCGCTCAATTCTCTTAGGGTGGCCTTCAGGATACAAAGGTTCCTGAGTCATTCTACCAGTTCTAGTAGCCACTCTAACAGCATAATCATTTTTCTTACTATTCATTTCATTGAGCAAATCATTTTGAGCCTTAAATACTTGTTCTCACTACAAAAAAAAGACACATCCGTGACATTTTGGGCCAAACGAATTTTTTTCTGTCATACATATGACACTTCTATGACGATAATTGTGACAGAACCCGGTATCATCATAGATGTGGTGGGCTCCTACTTCTATGACAAAAAATCATGATAGAAAATGGGCTTTTCATCCTAGGTGGGCTGGAGACGCAGCTGCATGACATTCTTTGGGCCGTCCATGACGGAAAAACCATGGTAGAAGCGAGGGTGCGGAAAATATCGGGGAGTTGCTTACGATGGGAGGTCGGGGCCGAGCGATGCGCTTCTCTCGTACACATGCGAGGCGTTGGCTCTAATCGAACCCGAAGCGAAGCGTTGGCTCTAATCGAACTCGGCGACAGATCAGTAGGCTATGCGTTATCGAACCCGAGCGATCGATCGATGGCTGTTAATCGAACCCGATGGAGCGATTCTTCGCCATCGCTGCTAACTGAAGCCGATCGATGCTGCCTCTGGGATGAACAGTGAGCGTTGCAGGGGGGGTTGGATGAACAGTGAGCGGTGGCGTTGCCTCTGGATGAACAGGACCCCGTGGTGTGGAGGGCTGGATGAACAGTAGACGGTGGAGGGGTGGCCGTGGAGGGGTGGTTGAATAGGACCCCGTGGTGTGGAGGGTTGGATGAACAGTAGACGGTGGAGGGGTGCCTGTGGAGGGGTGGTTGAACAGTGGCCGGTGGAGTAGCGCGTGGTGGAGGCTGGATGAACAGGAGCCCGTGGAGGCTGGAGGAGGTCGACGTTAGCCCGTGGAGGCTGGAGGAGGTCGACGGTGGAGATGAACAATATCCCGTACGTGGAGTCCCATTTTGCGGTACGCCACACCCCTCCCAATGAACACGACCCCCGTTTCGACCGTAGCGCTCCAACACAAGTCCGTTTCGTCCGTTTTGCGGTACGCCACACCCCTCCCGGTCAACAGGACCCCCGTTTCGACCGTAGGAGGTCCGCTTCCACCGCTTTTGCGGTACGCCACACCCCTCCCGATCAACAGGACCCCCGTTTCGACCGTAGGAGGTCCGTTTCCTCCGTTTTGCGGTACGCCACACCCCTCCCGATCAACAGGACCCCGTTCTGAACGTAGGAGGTCCGTTTCCTCTGTTGTGCGGTACGCCAGGCCTCCTTTACATTGCCTATTCCGTCCAAGCCCTCCCGATGAACACGACCATGCATTCCGTTCTGACCCAGCCGGTTGGCTCCCCATGAACACGACGATGACGTTGTTTCTCTGTTTCGACCCAGCCATGTACATATGCGCGAGTAGGCGTTCGAGACCCTGCCCGTATGTACGTACGTGGCCGTATTTTCTTTCTTGCACCTTTGCCGCTGTACGTACGTGTACATGCTACGTGCGCGCCTCTACTACTAATGCGCGCGTTTCTACAACGACCAGATGTACGCATACGTCGCGACCAGAATGACAACGCCACGACGCTTCGACCAGGTGGGTCCCGACCGCCGTGCACTTCCTTGCATGCGAAGATGTAGCTGGTGGGTCCCAGCAGTCAGGGGGCGAATCGTTTTTTTCCCGGACGCACTTCCTTGCGTGCGACGATGTAGCTGGTGGGTCCCAACAGTCAGGTGGAAATATTTTTTCACGAAATACGGTGGCCCGTCCGGTGGGTCCCCACTGTCAGGTGGAGGAATAATTATTTTGCACGTAATAAGGAGGCACTTCCTTGCTGTGGCCGTGGACCCAAATTGCCGCCTCTCCACGTGATCCACGTCCGATCGAAGCCATTCCTTGACCACGTTGACCACGCCACGCCGAGAGCACCAGGCGGTGGACGGCGACGAGGCCTAGGAAGGGGACGACGGAGCCGGGAAGACGCGGCGATGGATGCCCACGCGTGAGGAGTACGAGGGTTCACCGTTCGCTGCGGTGTGAGGCTGCCATCGCCGCAGAATAACAGGGGGTGTGGGTGAGTAGAGGGATGGCCTGGCTAGCGGTGGGAGTAGTAGGGGGCGGTGAGGCCTCCGCCGCATCGCAGCCGGCCACGGGAGGCAGGAGCACGAGGCACGACCGGCGCTGGTTTGGGCGGCTAGAGCAAGAAGACCAGAGGTTGAAGAAGCACTATGGCCGTTGGATGGACACCGTACGGTCACTGGATCTAGAATCGTGCATATTGACTAAGTTGACAAAGCCCTCCGTCCCCGTCAACTTAGTAGGCCCACAAGTCAGCCTGCCACTATACTAGGTCCCCGCTAACAGGGGGAGTATTCATTTTTTTGTGCGTAATAAAGAGGCACTTCCTTGCGTGCGAAGATATAGCTGGTGGGTCCGAGCCGTCAGCGGCGGTAACGTTTTTTCATGAAATACAGAGGCCCTTTCGGTGGGTCCCTGATGTCAGGTGGAGGAATCATTATTTTGCGCGTAATAAGGAGGCATTTCCTTGCGTGCGGCCGTGGACCCAGCTGTCGGCCTCTCCACATACAGTCCACTTCAGATGCGTGTCGGTCATTGACCACGTTGACCAGGCCGCGCCGAGAACACCAGGGCGGTGGATGACGGCGAGCCCTAGGAAGGGAACGACACGGAGGCAGGGAAGACTCGGTAGTTGTTTCAAACGCGGAGGGGAGTACGACTGTACGAGGGTTTATCGATTCGCCTGCCGTCACCGAGAATAACAAAGAAAAGGGTGAGTAGAGGGATGGCTAGGCCAGCGATGGGAGTACGGTGGGGCGGTGAGGCTGTGGCGGCAGACAGCCGGCCATGGGAGGGGGGAGCAGGCAGTCCCGCCGGCGCTTGTTTGAGCGGCTGGAGCAGGAAGAGCAGAGATTGAAGAAGCACGACGGCCGTTGGATGGACATCCAATAGTCACCGCGTGTGCGTCAACCCTTTTTTTAGGAAAGCCTCAAATCTGTGGAAAACAGCATACAGCCCATCTGCCATTATTTCTAATAATTTACAGCCCATTTGCTAATTCTTAAGGTTTTTTTGGAGACCATATTCTTTTTGTTAGCATTACAACCCATATTGTGGCCACGGTAAAAAAATTATATGAAATTTCGCATATTTCGGTGCGGTCCGAACTGTTTTTAATCCCGAAATTTCGACTCATATTCAAACTGATTTTAAAAATAAATGTATATAAATATAAAATCCAACAAATTCTCCACGCATAAAAATTAATGTAATTTAAAATCTAGAAATGAAAAAAAGATATTTGAAACTAATTGCCGGTTTGATGTGTTTTAAAAATGTATAGCCCATTTCTCATTACTGATAGGCCATTTCTCGGCCAGCCGAATGAAACTCTCCTCGTCTTGAAAGATTTGCAGCCCAACAGACCTGACACAGCGACTTACTTGGCAAATCACAAAAAAACAGGGCTGTGGCCGTGGACCCAACCGTCAGCCTCTCCACGTACATTACTCTTCCGATGGAAGTCGGTCATTGACCACATTGACCACGCCGCGCCGAGAGCACCAAGGCGGTGGACGACGGCGAGGCCTAGGAAGGGGACGACGCGGAGCCGGGGAAGACGCGGCAGTGGATGCCCACGCGGAGAGGAGTACGAGGGTTCACTGGTTCGACTGCGGCGTGAGGCTGCCGTCGCCGCAGAATAACAGGGGGTGTGGGTGAGTAGAGGGATACCCTGGGCCAGAGGTGGGAGTAGTAGGGGGCGGTGAGGCCTCCGTGGCGTCACAGCCGGCCATGAGAGGCAGGAGCACGCGGCACGACCGGCGTTCCTTTGGGCGGCTGGAGCAAGAAGACCAGAGGTTGAAGAAGCACTATGGCCGTTGGATGGACATCGTACGGTCACTGGAGCTAGAATCGTTCATATTGACTAAGTTGACAAAGCCCTCCATCCTCGTGAACTTAGTAGGCCCACAAGTCACCACCTTCTATGGTGGGTCCCAGCTAGCAGGGGATATTCATTTTTTGGTGCGTAATAAGGAGGCACTTCCTTGCGTGCGAAGATACAGCTGGTGGGTCCGACCTGTCAGCTGGGGGAACATTTTTTCGCGAAATCGTAAGCCCTTCCCATGTACAAAGGTAACGACAAAGGCGTAATAAGGAGGAACTTTCCTTGCGTGCGACCATGGACCGCGTGGGTCCCAGTCGTCAGGCTCTCCACGTACAGTCCTCTTCCGATGACTAATAACAGGAGGTGCGGAGTGGAGGGATGGCCTGGCCGTCGGCGGGGTAGCGTTTTGCTGAGGAGCGCAAAACAACGCCGCTGGTAGCCGAAGGCTGGAGCAGGCAGTTTCGGCAGCGCTGGGGGAAGAAGATGAGAGATTGAAGAAGAATGCCAGCTGTTGGATGTAGATCCAACGCCTTCTTAGGCTTCGATCTACTGGCCCACATGTCAGCCAGTCCATTTGTTTTTTTAGTCCATTTGGTGGGCTGGGTGAAACAATGATGTAGCATCTATGCAGCCCGTTTAAATTCCATTTGCATTTTTCTCGAAATCCGCGGACTTGCTGGGCTGGGTGAAAATATCATGTTGGGCTATACGGAGAAATGTTATAAGAACATAAACACATGATTGCACGTCAGTAAAATCTTTGCATGCTTATGTACGCAATCACTAGGAGTTAACTTGGCAAGTTATATATAAACAATTATTATTATTATTTTGTAAGAACTTTCAACTTACAAAATAAAATATCATTTTAATTTGATGAGTTAATAGTACATGGGGTATTATTATTTTTTAGGCTAGACGTGGGACAGTTGAGTTGGTTCTAGGGGAAAGTACTGGGAGAAAACTCAGTTTACATCAAAAAAGAAAGTGGGAGAAAATTCAGAGATCTGCTGGGTCCACCTGAGGAGAGGAATATGTTGGGAGGAAGGAGATTCAAAGCACGGCAACCGTGTGAACTAGTTTGTTTTACGGACAAGCGAACTAGTTTACATACATAAGAAAATAGCCACTAAAAAAGCAATCAGGTTAATGGGTTCTTAAAAGAAATATTTCGGACAAAACATATAATTACGACACATAGGCTAATGCATGAAACACTCAGATGATAAAGGTGCTTATAAACAGATAAAGTACAACATCTAGACCTTCCTGGCATGCTTGATCATGACGTTGCGGCTCTCCGTGTACTCGTCGGTTACGGGAAGCAGACACGCCCTCATGTCTAAGATCTGCCTGTATATGTTGTAGCATGCGTATGCGTCCTTGGCCGCGTAGGTTATGTAGGCTAGATTCAGAGGTACCTCCCACGTGTTCAGGTCGTCTTCTTTCATGTTGGCGTATCAGGGGTCGATGATGGTCTCGGCGAGGTCAACCCCGGAGTCCTTCTCCCTCCCGTTGCTGATGATCTTGTATTGCTTCTGGATGTCGACAAGCTTGTTGCACCAGATGGACGAATCGTCGTGTTTTTCCTTCTCTCCACCGTAGCGAAGGTGCAGTCGGCGCTGCTGATGAAATGGGCGAATGCTCCAGAACCTGGTGCAGCCATAGGACTGAGGCGAGGCAGAGCTTCACCGAGTCTGTATAGTTGGTGTACATCACATTCAACTTGGTGCAGCCATAGGACTGAATGATGAACTAACTCCTTGCTGAAGTCCATATCCAGTAGGCTCACCCCTCGGATCGCCATTGGAGTCTCTTCGAGTGAACGAGTGTGTAGGTGGCGGCAGCAGTTCGTTTTTTAGCTCTTGGGGAACTGGATTCAACGATGGTGAGTGTGTACAGCGACAACAGTTACTACCCCTCCTCGTCTGGCTGCACGCCCGGCAGAAGATGCACCCTGGGCGCATTCAAACGCCTCCATTAAGAAACCTACTCCGGCCACACGTCGGTTCACGAGCAGGTCTCTGTTGGTACTGTAATAACATGAGTTAGTGGTCACTTTACTTAAATTTAATTAGCTTTAATAGAAATTTATACTTAAAACAAGCAATGCATTGGCTCGTTCTATCAGTGCCACGGGATCAACATGCACAATAATTAGAATTATTATTCTCGGGGCCTTTTACGATCAGCACATTTGTCGACTTTCACAAAGATAATACTACCAAGTTTGAACTGTTTGTTATGGTTGTTGTCCTCTGCATCATCCTGCCGTGTTTCCCAGCTTGCAAGATTCAGAACCAACAAATAAGATCCAAATAATAAGTACAACAAAGATGCCTACACATCTCATTAATTCCCAGCTTGCAAGATTCAGAACCAACAATTAAGATACAAATAATAAGTACAACAAAGATGTCTACACATCTCATTGATTCCCAGCTTGCAAGATTCAGAACCAACAAATAAGATTCAAATAATAAGTACAACAAAGATGCCTACACATCTCATTGATTCCCGGCTTGCAAGATTCAGAACCAACCCAGTAGAGCCTTTTGATAATGTGAATATCGGGATTAAATCCATCTTGGCTAGCCATGTCATACAATCGAAGAACTTGGCGAATGCTCTTGACCGTCACAACATCTGTAGTTGAGTATTCCTGTTTTCACAGCATGTTTGCATAGAACAAACAAGGAGACAGGAGAGCATGATTTCACTTTAATAGCGGCCTCCTTGAACTCAACCTCCAGCTCCACTAGGATGAGGTCTTCCTGGAGTTCCATGATTCAATTCATGCACCTTTTTCTGCAGTTCACCTGAAATGAAGCAAAGATTGCATCATTCAGCTAGCAAGAAGTACTTGCTCTTGTGAGTGGCAGGTTCTTCTTTAGTAGTTGCACTAAAATTGAGGAACATTAAGGTTGGCTGTCCGGCTCATGTAAGGTGCAACTATAATTTTCTTATCCTTTTGTGCAGTTCCACTAAAATAAAGTGCCATTGTGGTGACAGTGACGGCTCCATCTCGCAAAGGCTAATAAAATGTTGCACGACATTACCAAATGAGAACTTGACGGAGATTTTGGAAACTCCAATCACCATTTTGTGCAGTTCCACCAAAATTGAGAGATGTTGCCCACGTGACATTTTAGTTGAACTGCACAAGACACTCATTCCAAAAAAGTGTTTTGTGCAGTTCACCAAAAGGTCACAATAGCAACAAGGTGAAATGGATATCCCTATCTGCACAAAATGATAGAAAGTAAACAGTTGTTGGTCAATAAGAATATACGGAACATATACAAAATGAAAAGAAGCATCTTAATTATGTTCATGGCAATCATGCAAGGACAGTAGAAATTTTAAAATGTCAGCAATGCTTCATGTTACCAGAAGCATTATGATCAACAATGAGATAACTCAAATATGGGATTACTTTAATGGTCGCATTGCTTGTTTACCAGACACAGTAAATCAACAGCAGCTAAAGAGTTGGTTTAAGGGCATGGGACCGTGGGGACACCAGGACACTCACCAGCGTAAAGGAGCAACTTACTTATCATACTGGGGAAAACTACAGGAGTGCCATTTGTAACACAGTTTAATTGCATCTTATCACTGGAGGCATTATTGACACTAGTTAGACATGTCCCTAAGGTAACAGTGTGATCGCTTCATTTTACATGCGCCCTTACATTAACAACAGCAAAAGGTTAGTATAAGGACATGCGACAGTGGACGCATCAGCACAATGTACCTACAAGGAGGCATAAAGTGGTGATGTTGAGCTTGTTCACGCTATGTGAGGGAAGCAAACCTAATCCTGGAGACCTTGTACTATGTGAGGGCAGCAAATCTAATCCTGGAGACCTTTTACTATGTGAAGGCAGCAAATCTAATCCTGGAGACCTTTTACTATGTGAGGGCAGCAAATCTAATCCTGGAGACCTTTTACTATGTGATGGCAGCAAATCTAATCCTGAGACCTTTTACTATGTGAGGGCAGCAAATCTAATCCAGAGACTTTTTACTATGCGAGGACAGCAAATCTAATCCTGGAGACCTTTTACTATGTGATGGCAGCAAATCTAATCCTGGACATACTCTGTTGACTTGTCCACCAGCCGCCACTTTCTTTCCTTTTTTCAACCAATAATAGATTTGTTCTTTATCTAGTTTGTACTGCGTTTTCCCATTATTTCCCTTTTCAACCAAGAGACCAGTTGGGTATCCGGTCTCTACTACTTTCACCATATTATTTCCCCTTTGAATCAAGTCCTAGATTCATGCTACAACTTTCCCCCCTTTCTTCGTTGTTTGAACAAAGCCCTAGATTCGAATGCATGAAGTAGCTTTACCTCTAATAATACTAAAGATTTAGGTGGCTTTGGAAGAGCTGATGGGAGTAGAAAAAGATGCACATGCAGACGAATGGGGAGCTTGGGCAGTAGAGCAGGGCTGCTTTCGAAGAACTTATACCTGAGGGTCGCCGGGATGTCGGCGGCGGCAGGTCGGATCTGCAGACAATACGGCAGGGAGGAAGAAGGGTCGGAGGACCTCCCGAGCCGGCGCTGTGTCAGAGAGAACGGCACGGGCAGAGGATCGGGCCCCTCCGGCAGCTGTGGGTTTCCTCCCTCGGCGGCGATGACCGCGTGAACGATGCACCTTTTAGTCCTCTACACACACCGGCCGAAGGGATCCGGCCGGATCTGTGACCAGCGGTGAGCAGAGAGAAAATGTCGCTACCGCTATCTTGTTTATATCTGGAGAGGATGAGAGAATGAAGAGAGCAACCCTAGTAAAGCAAGCGCTCGGGCCCTCGCCCATATATAGTGGAGTGATTATCTTTTTTCTCTCCACAACAAGCGTTTCAATTTGTGTACGTGGCATTAAAGAAAAGAAGCTCTCTATTTTAGGTGACTACTCTACGACTCCTACTTACTACTCCCTCCATCCTAAAATACTTGTCCTAGAAATGGATAAAATGGATGTATCTATAACTAAAATAAGTCTAGATACAACCATTTCTAGGACAAGTATTTCCGGACGGAGGGAGTACTACAGTATTGTTCACTTGTGCTCCCCGCCCCTCCATTCATTGAACAACCCCACGGGTGAATAAACATACAGTAAGTACTGTATTTATATAGAACGAACAAGCTCGAACTGTTTTCGCGGAGTTAAAAGTTGAGGGCGGGGCTTTTCCCGCGCAGTACGCGCGGCAGTTTTTGGGTAGGCGGTTTGACAGAGAGGCGAGGAGGGTGAGTGAGTGGGGCTATGCGATTTGACGGCGCGTTACTGCTGGAAAGACTTGTGATATGACCACTCACTATAGTCATGAATTACTGGCGCTCCGACCGGGGTGATGCCCCCCTTCCGTTCCGCTCTAATCTGGTGCATGACACGTCGACCCGGATGCTGGCTCTCCCACATGTCGGACTAGTAAGAAGGAGCAAAGAATGATGCGGTATATACTAGTACTATACTACTCCCTCCGTTCCTAAATATAAGTCTTTGGAGAGATGTCACTATGGACCACATGTCGGAGTAGTAAGAAGGAGCAAAGAAGGTTGAGATTGCGGTTGAGAAGAAATCATCTCAGATAGTCGCAACAGCGTTAGCTGCCGCAAAACAGGTGGTTGCAGATTTATCTACTTCCTTGGTGACGGGCGTTTTCAATTGGACAAGGCAAAATCCAGAAGCACATGCAGAGGACTTTCCCCTTGCTGACTTCTTGGGAGCACCTGCTCCCGCACTGCTCCCTTGACCGGACGTGTTTCGGGCGGTGCTTCTTCTTTGGCTGAGCTCGACGCCCTCACGGTATCTGTCACACCGGCCCCCTTCAATATAAATGTATAATCTCCCATTTTCGTTGCCTTTCGGATGTCTCAACTCGCATACTTTTCTTTGTAGGGCGGCGAAACCCGTGCACCATATTGTACACCATCGGCGACCAGAAGGTGGACATGCGGAAGGCGATGATAATGGAGCTGAAGGAACCATTGTTCCACAGCCGGCCGATCCCCCTGAACATCTTCAAGGTTTCCGTGGCCAGTGTCGAACCGGGCCACGAGAGTTTGCCTCCTCCAATACTACTGGTGGATGACGAGGAGACACCATGGCGGCTTGGTGATTGTTGCAATGGGTGGGTCCTATTGTGGCCAAAGAGTCTGCTTCGTCTGGAGGCGGTCGGGAGCACACCCACGAGCACGCAACCTCAGCAAGGTATGAACATCAACACCCCACCTACCCAATTAGCGTCGGTGTCGGGTTGGGTGATAGCGGACGGGTAAGGAGGAGGCTCCATTAGTTGCTGATGACGTCGCCATGGATGAGGATGAGGACGACGGTGGCGCTGAACAGTATGTCTATACTGGCGCCTCCTCAGGGTTTGAGCGTCATGAGTCGGTGCCTGAATTGCCGGTAGTAAAGAAGTCTAGGAAGAGAGCGAGGAAAGGCAAAAAAGCTGATTCTATGATCCAGCCGCCTCAGCAGCCTCGGCTTCAGGACCGTATAGATATCCCCGATGCGGATAAATGGCATATCCCCGGTCAACCAATCCTACCTGCAAGAGCGCTAGGGGCCAGATTCGGCGATCTAAGGAGACTTCATGACGATGTGCTGCGGGTAGAGAAAGGCCTCATCGCCTCGACAGATCCAGGATACCCACTCTACGTGGTTAACGTTCTGCGGGAAATGTCGTATGTCGACAGCTTCCCCGCGGATAAGTTCTTCGTCCGATTCGTTTACATATTCGACATGTTTCACGTGAAGAAGCTGGATTTTACGTTTGTCCGCCTTTATGCCTTGCACATGAACTACATTATCGGGTTTGAGCAGATATCTCATATCTGTGTCGCTGACCCGTACTACATGCACGAGGGCTTCTTGGGAGTCTGCGCAGAGCAGCATGTATACGCAAGGGAATACATCGTCAATTTCATGCTCGCCTATAAGGACAAGGAGGCGATTCTCGTGCCTTATCATCCCGTGTAATTCATCCGCGCTGCTATCCTTCCTTCGATCTCAATCATTCATTTGCACGGTGGAGGCTAAGTAATTTGAGGTGTACTTATTTTTTGCTTGGCGAAGGCCGCCGTCCTCATCATCCTATACCCCGATTCTCCCACGCTCTTTACTTGGACTCGTCAAGAACATTCACAAAAAGGATTACACCCACATCAAAGATGTTCTCGACAGTGCTATGTTTTACTACCAAGCAAGGGGTGGAGAGGTTAGGGACAAGAAGAGAAGGGGTGGCAGGCTCGCCTTCGGCCATAAGACCGACTTCTGCTGCACCCAGCAACCAAATGATTCTCTTAATGATGGATTCTATGTCCTACACCACATGCTGGAGTACAGACGGGATCACTAGAACCTTCGCATGTCACCTACATCCGGCGATGCCCATAATCTGCAATGGGCAAAGAATGTAGGAGATATCGAGGATCATCGACTTTGAGCCGAGTTCTATCACATCCAGTGCGAACTTGCCCAAATCATCATGAAGGAGGTCGTCGGAAAAACAGGGATGTTCTACGAAGAAGGACAAATGTCGCAGGAAGACGTCCGAACACGGGTAGCCACTCAGCGTCTCGACCTGAAGCCTTTCACTAGGCTCGGGGACTATCTCCCTGACATGGATGGATGGAACGAGATGTTGGAGTGATTGTCGATATATGACAATGTGTCCGTTTAGTCCATACTTTCTGTATGAAAAAACTTTGAGTTATGCACGGTGAAACTTTATTTGTGATGTAATTAAACTGTTCTCCTCCTCAACTAGTGAAAATCACTCTAGTTAGGGCATTTTGGGGTACGATGAACTTTGTTATTTATGCTTATGATATGTTGTTTCTATTTTTGCCAAGTCTGTCTCTTTCTGTTGCTCAACTATATATATATATATGTTGCATATCATCGACTCATGTGACGATGCAGGTGCATAGATCATCGATGGTGAATAAGTGCTACGCCAGAGTATATATATCGACAAGTGGCAGTGTCGTGCCCAGTGTACCGCTTTCCGGTTTTCGAGCGACATGCATTAGTTAGTTTAGGTTCACGCTAATGCGAGAGAGGGATACGAACTCATGTAATCAAAGTGATAGCTCTTCTCACAGATATCATTGTTTAGATGGATGACGATGTATTTGCAAGTAATCGAGACTTGTATCGCTATTTTCGAGATGATGACGAGAGACCACTTTGTGTTGGATGATGATTATGATGAGACTATTTTTATGTATATGCTATGATTACATTTGTGGTCTCCAGGCATTTGTATGTGTATCATGATGCCATTTGTATGTGCTAAAGATTCTTCTATAAAGCCTGTTCAAATACAAAACAAATATGCCAAAAAAACAAAAAACTACTAAAATTAGCAGTAGCGAGTGTATGAAAGTTAGCAGCAGCACCGCGATACCAAAGAGCGTCCAGCCAGAGCTGCTAGAGCTACTAGCAGAGCGAGCTTACACTAAGCGCTTCACATACACTTGTGTAGCAAGATGGCTACTGGTGAGCACGCTGCCATCGCTATGTGTTAGTTGTAGCGCCTTATTAGTAGCGCCACTCCCCGCGCTACTGATACACCTAAAACCCGCGCTGCTGGTAGCCTTTTCCCTAGTAGTGCAGTGAACCAGCAGTAGAAAACAATGTGGTGATATGGCCATAAAAAACAATGTGCTACGGTCCACACTGTAGCATGTACAGTAACACTCCTATTTGTTTGGATCCCTGAGTTAGAGCTAGTTTGGGTTGAAATAGCCTCAAATTATCAAAACAAGAGGGGTTAGTTTCAGCTAGTTTGCTCTAACCCAGCTAAAAAAACTAGCCCGGTGGAGAGGTTCTAATTGGGTTAGTTATCCTCGGGCCCACTAAAAGATAACTAAAAAATCTCACCTGCCCGCACCAGATCGCTCCCCCCTCTCGCACGACTCCTCTCTGTTCCCCATAGGGCCGCCCGCCCAAGCGCCGCTCGCCCTCTCTCTCCTTCGGCCGCCCTCTCCTTCCGGCCTCCGCCGCCCTACTCTGACTGCCCTCTCCCTCCGACCTTCGAAGGTCGCCCCGCTCCCCCCTCTCGTTTTTCTCCCTCTGTCGTGCGCGGCGGCGGCGCATCTACCAGGGAGGTCGCGAGAGGGGTGAGTTTGTTCGTTCCTTCTCTGTCTCACGACCATAGCATTGATCTTGCTTGCTCTAGCGGTAATTCTGATTTGGAAAAGTAGATCCTGATCAAACTTGCTATAGATTTGTGGTGCACGCATGGAATTGTTTGATGCTGCTTGAGGAGGTAATAAATCTTTCTACAGGCCCAAAGATTCAGTTCACCTTTCTAGGTATTTCAGTTTCAGGCTTGCATTATTTCTAGAGGCCTAAAGATTCAGTTCACCTTTCTATGTATTTCATTTTCAGGCTTGCATTATTTCTAGAGGCCCAAAGATTCAGTTCACCTTTCTAGGTATTTCAGTTTCAGGCTTGCATTATTTCTAGAGGCCCAAAGATTCAGTTCACCTTTCTAGGTATTTTAGTTTCAGGCTTGCATTATTTCTAGAGGCCCAAAGATTCAGTTCACCTTTCTAGGTATTTCATTTTGAGGCTTGCATTATTTCTAGAGGCCCAAAGATTCAGTTCACCTTTCTAGGTATTTTACTTACAGGCTTGCATTATTTCTAGAGGCCCAAAGATTAAGTTCCGAGTCGGCGGCAAGCAGCCCTGCTACCCATGCCGGTGTTGACCTCAACTCACAAGGGCCAGCGTCGGAGGGGTTCCCGGGGCTTGGGCTCTACAGAGCCTTCCTCCAGAGCGATGATGGCGAGCTCCTCCCTCGGTGCGTGAGGGGCTCAGGGATCCCTCCCTATCGTGAATGACTTCCGTGATGAGTTAGCTCATTCTTTGTTTCATGAAGTGTTTTTTTATTTTGTGAAGCTTGATTGACGACTTGTATGTTTAAGTGGGACATCTCATTTGTATGGACAAAGTAAAAATTATCATGTTTTGCATGCTTGATTTGTATAGATGGTTCGTTTATGTCAATTGTGAGGGGGGGAGGCCACATAAGAGCCGACCACACCAAGAGGGTGCTTGGATCCAAGGGACTTATTTTAGTCTGACTAAAAATAGGGTCCAAAATAGTCAAATGATTGAGATAGAGCATTTATTGTCAATCTAACCCTGCCATCCATACACCTCTTTGGTTTAGAGTTAGTTCAGGGTTAGAATCTAACTCTAACCTCTAACCGAGTTAGAGTTCTCCTCGTCTCGGTTCATCGCCATCATACTTTCCCCATTCCTGTGTTTTCAGTATCCTCCGAATCAAAGAGGCCCTTTTTTGCGGGAAAAATCAAAGAGGCCCTTAGATTGGTTTAGGTCTGGTCATTTTTTTATAAACGTGTTATGTCCAAAATTCAATGACCGTGCTCCGTGAAGGAAATATGCCCTAGAGGCAATAATAAAGTTATTATTTATTTCCTTATTTCATGATAAATGTTTATTATTCATGCTAGAATTGTATTAACCGGAAACATAATACATGTGTGAATACATAGACAAACATAGTGTCACTAGTATGCCTCTACTTGACTAGCTCGTTGAATCAAAGATGGTTAAGTTTCCTAGCCATAGACATGAGTTGTCATTTGATTAACGGGATCACATCATTAGGAGAATGATGTGATTGACATGACCCATTCCGTTAGCCTAGCACTTGATCGTTTAGTATGCTGCTATTGCTTTCTTCATGACTTATACATGTTCCTGTAACTATGAGATTATGCAACTCCCGTTTACAGGAGGAACACTTTGGGTGCTACCAAACGTCACAACGTAATTGGGTGATTATAAAGGAGTACTACAAGTGTCTCCAAAGGTACATGTTGGGTTGGCGTATTTCGAGATTAGGTTTTGTCACTCCGATTGTCGGAGAGGTATTTCTGGGCCCTCTCGGTAATGCACATCACATAAGCCTTGCAAGCATTGCAACTAATAAGTTAGTTGTAAGATGATGTATTACGGAACGAGTAAAGAGACTTGTCAGTGACGAGATTGAACTAGGTATTGGATACCGACGATCGAATCTCGGGCAAGTAACATACCGATGACAAAGGGAACAACGTATGTTGTTATGCGGTTTGACCGATAAAGATCTTCGTAGAATATGTAGGAGCCAATATTGGCATCCAGGTCCCGCTATTGGTTATTGACCGAGAATAGTTCTAGGTCATGTCTACATAGTTCTCGAACCCGTAGGGTCCGCACGCTTAAGGTTTCGATGATGCTATATTATGAGTTTATGAGTTTTGATGTACCGAAGGAGTTCGGAGTCCCGGATGAGATCGGGGACATGACGAGGAGTCTCGAAATGGTCGAGACGTAAAGATCGATATATTGGACGACTATATTCGGAGTTCGAAAGGTTCGAATGATTCGGGTATTTTTCAGAGTACGGAGAGTTACGGGTATTCGCCGGGAGAAGTATTGGGCCTTATTGGGCCCTGCGGGAAAGAGAGAGGGCTGCCTAGGGCAGGCCGCTGCCCCCATGGCCTAGTCCGAATTGGACTAGGGAGGGGCCGCACCTTCCTTCCTTCCTTCTCTCTTCCCTTACTTGTCTCCTACTCCTAATACATGGAAGGACTCCTAGTTGGAATAGGAAAGGAGGAAACCTACTACCGGTGGGAGTAGGACTACCCAAGTCGCGCCCCTCCTCGGGCAGGACTCATCCTACCACCATCCTTTATATACGGCGGCAGGGGGCACCCCATTAACACACCAGTTGATCTACGGATCGTTCCTTAGCCGTGTGCGGTGCCCCTCCACCATATTCCACTTGGTCATATCGTCGCGAGCTTAGGCGAAGCCCTGCGCCGTAGAGTCATATCGTCATGAGCTTAGGCGAAGCCCTGCGTCGGTGGAGCATCATCATCGTCACCACGCCGTCGTCTTGTGGAACTCATCCCCGACGTTTTCTTTGGATCGGAGCCCGGGATGCGCCATCGAGCTGAGCGTGTCAACTCGGAGGTGTCGTGCGTTCGGTACTTGGATCGGTCGGATCGTGAAGACGTGCGACTACATCAACCGCGTTGTTATAACGCTTCCGCTTACGGTCTCACGAGTACGTGGACATACACTCTCCCCTCTCGTTGCTATGCCATCACCATGATCTTGCGTGTGCGTAGGAAATTTTTTGAAATTACTAAGTTCCCCAACAGTGGCATCCGAGCCTGGTTTTATGTGTTGATGTCATATGCACGAGTAGAACACAAGTGAGTTGTGGGCGATATAAGTCATACTGCTTACCAGCATGTCATACTTTGGTTCAGCGGTATTGTGAGATGAAGCGGCCGGACCGACATTACGCGTACGCTTACGCGAGACTGGTTTCACCGCTTCGAGCACTCGTTGCTTAAAGGTGACCGGCGGGTGTCTCTTTCTCTCACTTTAGTTGAACCGAGTGTGGCTACGCCCGGTCCTTGCGAAGGTTAAAACAACACCAACTTGACAAACTATCGTTGTGGTTTTGATGCGTAGGTAAGAACGGTTCTTGCTCAGCCCGTAGCAGCCACGTAAAACTTGCAACAACAAAGTAGAGGACGTCTAACTTGTTTTTGCAGGGCATGTTGTGATGTGATATGGTCAAGACGTGATGCTATATTTTATTGTATGAGATGATCATGTTTTGTAACTGAAGTTATCGGCAACTGGCAGGAGCCATATGGTTGTCGCTTTATTGTATGAAATGCAAAAGCCATGTAATTGCTTTACTTTATCACTAAGCAGTAGCAATAGTCGTAGAAGCAATAGTTGGCGATACGACAACGATGCTACGATGGAGATCAAGGTGTCGCGCCGGTGATAATGGTGATCATGACGGTGCTTCGGACATGGAGATCACAAGCACAAGATGATGATGGCCATATCATATCACTTATATTGATTGCATGTGATGTTTATCCTTTATGCATCTTATCTTGCTTTGATTGACGGTAGCATTATAAGATGATCTCTCACTAAAATTATCAAGAAGTGTTCTCCTAGTATGCACCGTTGCTAAAAGTTCAGTAGTGCCCGGACACCACGTGATGATCGGGTGTGATAAGCTCTCGTCCATCTACAACGGGTGCAAGCCAGTTTTGCACACGCAGAATACTCAGGTTAAACTTGACGAGCCTAGCATATGCAGATATGGCCTCGGAACACGGAGACCGAAAGGTCGAGCGTGAATCATATAGTAGATATGATCAACATAGTGATGTTCACCGTTGAAAACTACTCCATCTCACGTGATGATCGGTTATGGTTTAGTTGATTTGGGTCACGTGATCACTTAGATGACTAGAGAGATGTCTGTCTAAGTGGGAGTTCTTAAGTAATATGATTAACTGAACTTAAATTTATCATGAACTTAGTCCCGTAGTATTTTTGCAAATTATGTTGTAGATCACTAGCTCGCGTTGTTGCTTTCATATGTTTGTTTTGATATGTTCCTAGAGAAACTGTGTAGAAAGATGTTAGTAGCAATGATGCGGATTGGATCCGTGATCTGAGGTTTATCCTCTTTCTTTACGTAAGAAATATGTCCTTGATGCACCGCTAGGTGACGGACCTATTGCAGGAAGCGGATGCACGACGTTATGAACGTTTGGCTAGCTCAATATGATGACTACTTGATAGTTTAGTGCACCATGCTTAACGGCTTAGAATCGGGACTTCAAAGACGTTTTGAACGTCACGGACCATATGAGATGTTCCAGAATTGAAGTTAATATTTCAAGAAAATACCCGAGTTGAGAGATATGAAGTCTCCAACAAGTTCTATAGCTAAAAGATGGAGGAGAATCGCTCAACTAGTGAGCATGTGCTCAAATTGTCTGGGTACTTCAATCGCTTGAATCAAGTGGGAGTTAATCTTCCAGATAAGATAGTGATTGACAGAATTCTCTAGTCACCATCACCAAGTTAGTAGAACTTCGTGATGAACTATAATATGCAAGGGATGACAAAAGTAATTCCCAAGCTCTTCGTGATGCTGAAATCGACGAAGGTAGAAATCAAGAAAAGAGCATCAAGTGTTGATGATTGACAAAACCACTAGTTTCAAGAAAAGGGCAAAGGGAAAGAAAGGGAACTTCAAGTAGAATGGCAAGCAAGTTGTCGCTCCCGTGAAGAAGACTAACGCTGGACCAAAGCCTGAAACTGAGTGCTTACACTGCAAAGGAAATGGTCACCGGAAGCGGAAAAGCCCTGAATATTTGGTGAGTAAGAAGGATGGCAAAGTGAACAAGGGTATATTTGATATACATGTGTTTGATGTGTGCCTTACTAGTGTTTATAGTAGCCCTGAGTATTTGATACTTGTTCGGTTGCTAAGATTAGTAACTCGAAACAGGAGTTACATAATAAACAGAGACTAGTTGAAGGGGAAGTGACGATGAGTGTTGGAAATAGTTCCAAGATTGATATGATCATCATCACACACTCCCTATATTTTCGAGATTAGTGTTAAAATCCAAATAAATGTTATTTAGCGTTTGCATTGAGCATGAATATGATTTGATCATGTTTATTGCAAAACGGTTATTCATTTAAAGTTAAAGAATAATTGTTATTCTGTTTACATGAATAAAACCTTCGATGGTTATACACCCAATGAAAATAGTTTGTTGGATCTCGATCGTAGTGATACACATATTCATAATATTGATGCCAAAAGATGCAAAGTTAATAATGATAGTGCAACTTATTTGTGGCACTGCTGTTTGGGTCATATTGGTGTAAAGCGCATGAAGAAACTCCATGCTAATGGACTTTTGGGATCACTTGATTATGAATCACTTGATGCTTGCGAACCATGCCTCATGGGCAAAATGACTAAGACTCCGTTCTCCGGAACAATGAAGCGAGCAACAGATTTGTTGGAAATCATACATACTGATGTATGTGGTCCGATGAATATTAAGGCTCGCGACAAGTATCATTATTTTCTGACCTTCACAGATGATTTGAGCAGATATGCGTATATCTTCTTGATGAAACATAAGTCTGAAATAGTTGAAAAGTTCAAAGAATTTCAGAGTGAAGTGGAAAATCATCGCAACAAGAAAATAAAGTTTCTGCGATCTGATCGTGGAGATGAATATTTGAGTTACGAGTTTGGTCTTCAATTAAAATAATGTGGAATAGTTTCACAGCTCACGCCACCTGGAACACCACAACATAATGGTGTGTCCGAACGTCGTAACCGCACTTTATTGGATATGGTGCGATCTATGATGTATCTTACCGATTTACCACTATCGTTTTGGGGTTATGCATTAGAGACAGCTGCATTCACGTTAAAAGGGCACCATCTAAATCCGTTGAGATGACACCGTATGAACTATGGTTTAGCAGTAAACCTAAGCTGTCGTTTCTTAAAGCTTGGAGTTGTGTTGCTTATATGAAAAGGTTTCAACCTGATAAGCTCGAACCCAAATTGGAAAGGTGCGTCTTCATAGAATACCCAAAGGTAACTATTGGGTACACCTTCTATCACAGATCCGAAGGCAAGTTATTCGTTGCTAAGATGGATCCTTTCTAGAGAAGAAGTTTCTCTCGAAAGAAGTGAGTGGGAGGAAAGTAGAACTTGATGAGGTAATTGTACCTTCTCCCTTATTGGAAAGTAGTTCATCACGAAATCAGTTCTAGTGATTCCTACACCAATTAGTGAGGAAGTTAATGATGATGATCATGAAACTTCAGATCAAGTTGCTACCAAATCTCGTAGGTCTTCCAGAGTAAGATCCGCACCAGAGTGGTACGGTAATCATGTTCTATAAATCATGTTACTAGACCATGATGAACCTACGAACTATGAGGAAGCGATGATGAGCCCAGATTCCGCGAAATGGCTTGAGGCCATAAAATCTGAGATAGGATCCATATATATAAGAACAAAGTGTGGACTTTGATTGACTTGCTCGATGGTCAGCAAGCCATGTTAAATAAATGGATCTTCAAGAGGAAGACGGACACTAATAGTAGTGTTACTATCTACAAAGCTCGACTTGTCACAAAAAGGTTTTTCGACAAGTTCAAGGTGTTGACTACAATGAGATTTTCTCAACTGTAGCGATGCTAAAGTCTGTCCGAATCATGTTAGCGATTGCCACATTTTATGAAATCTGGCAAATGGATGTCAAAACTACATTCTTTAATGGATTTATTAAAGAAGAGTTGTATATGATGCAACCTGAAGGTTTTGTCAATCCTAAAGGAGCTAACAAAATGTGCAAGCTTCAGCGATCCATCAATGGACTGGTGCAAGCATCTCGAGTTGGAATAAACGCTTTGATAGTGTGATCAAAGCATATGGTTTTATACAGACTTTTGGAGAAGCCTGTATTTACAAGAAAGTGAGTGGGAGCACTACAAAGATTTCGATAAGTATATGTGAATGACATATTGTTGATCATAAATAATGTAGAATTATTCTGCAAAGCATAAAGGAGTGTATGAAAGGAGTTTTTCAAAGAAAGACCTCGGTGAAGCTACTTACATATTGAGCATCAAGATCTATAGAGATAGATCAAGACGCTTGATAAGTTTTTCAATGAGTACATACCTTGACAAGATTTTGAAGTAGTTCAAAATGGAACAGTCAAAGAAAGAGTTCTTGCCTGTGTTACAAGGTGTGAAATTGAGTAAGACTCAAAACCCGACCACGGCAGAAGATAGAAAGAGAATGAAAGTCATTCCCTATGCCTTGGCCATAGGTTCTATAAAGTATGCCATGTCATGTACCAGATCTATTGTACACCCTACAATCGAGTTTGGCAAGGAGTACAATAGTGATCTAGGAGTAGATCACTGGACAGCGGTCAAAATTATCCTTAGTGGAATAAGGATGTGTTTCTCGATTATGGAAGTGACAAAAGGTTCGTCGTAAAGGGTTACGTCGATGCAAGTTTGACACCGGTCTAGATACATATTGAAAGTGGGAGCAATTAGCTAGAGTAGCTCCATGGAGAGCATTGTAGACATAGAAAATTGCAAAATACATAACGGATCTGAATGTGAAAGATCCGTTGACTAAGATTCTCTCACAAGCAAAACATGATCACACCTTAGTACTCTTTGGGTGTTAATCACATAGCGATGTGAACTAGATTATTGACTCTAGTAAATCCTTTGGGTGTTGGTCACATGACGATGTGAACTATGGGTGTTAATCACATACAGATGTGAATATTAGTGTTGAATCACATGATGATGTGAACTAGATTATTGACTCTAGTGCAAGTGGGAGACTGAAGGAAATATGCCCTAGAGGCAATAATAAAGTTATTATTTATTTCCTTATTTCATGATAAATGTTTATTATTCATGCTAGAATTGTATTAACCGGAAACATAATACATGTGTGAATACATAGACAAACATAGTGTCACTAGTATGCCTCTACTTGACTAGCTCGTTGAATCAAAGATGGTTAAGTTTCCTAGCCATAGACATGAGTTGTCATTTGATTAACGGGATCACATCATTAGGAGAATGATGTGATTGACATGACCCATTCCGTTAGCCTAGCACTTGATCGTTTAGTATGCTGCTATTGCTTTCTTCATGACTTATACATGTTCCTGTAACTATGAGATTATGCAACTCCCGTTTACCGGAGGAACACTTTGGGTGCTACCAAACGTCACAATGTAACTGGGTGATTTAAAAGGAGTACTACAGGTGTCTCCAAAGGTACATGTTGGGTTGGCGTATTTCGAGATTAGGTTTTGTCACTCCGATTGTCGGAGAGGTATTTCTGGGCCCTCTCGGTAATGCACATCACATAAGCCTTGCAAGCATTGCAACTAATAAGTTAGTTGTAAGATGATGTATTACGGAACGAGTAAAGAGACTTGTCGGTGGCGAGATTGAACTAGGTATTGGATACCGACGATCGAATCTCGGGCAAGTAACATACCGATGACAAAGGGAACAACGTATGTTGTTGTGCGGTTTGACCGATAAAGATCTTCGTAGAATATGTAGGAGCCAATATGGGCATCCAGGTCCCGCTATTGGTTATTGACCGAGAATAGTTCTAGGTCATGTCTACATAGTTCTCGAACCCGTAGGGTCCGCACGCTTAAGGTTTCGATGATGCTTATATTATGAGTTTATGAGTTTTGATGTACCGAAGGAGTTCGAGTCCCGGATGAGATCGAGGACATGACGAGGAGTCTCGAAATGGTCGAGACATAAAGATCGATATATTGGACGACTATATTCGGAGTTCGGAAAGGTTCCGAATGATTCGGTATTTTTCAGAGTACCGGAGAGTTACGGGAATTCGCCGGGGAGAAGTATTGGGCCTTATTGGGCCCTGCGGGAAAGAGAGAGGGGCTGCCTAGGGCAGGCCGCACGCCCCCCCATGGCCTAGTCCGAATTGGACTAGGGGGAGGGGCCGCACCCCCTCCTTCCTTCCCTTCTCTCTTCCCTTACTTGTCTCCTACTCCTAATACATGGAAGGACTCCTAGTTGGACTAGGAAAGGGGAATCCTACTCGGTGGGAGTAGGACTCCCAATGGCGCGCCCTCCTAGGGCCGGCCTCCTCCTCCCTCCCTCCTTTATATACGGGGCAGGGGCACCCCATGAACACACAAGTTGATCTACGGATCGTTCCTTAGGCGTGTGCTGTGACCCCCTCGAGCATATTCCACTTCGGTCATATCGTAGATGAGCTTAAGCGAAGCCCTGCGCCGGTAGAGTCATATCGTCGCGGAGCTTAGGCGAAGCCCTGCGTCGGTGGAGCATCATCATCGTCACCACGCCGTCGTGCTGACGGAACTCATCCCCGACGCTTTGCTGGATCGGAGCCCGGGGATCGTCATCGAGCTGAGCGTGTGCTGAACTCGGAGGTGTCGTGCGTTCGGTACTTGGATCGGTCGGATCGTGAAGACGCGTCTGACTACATCAACCGCGTTGTTATAACGCTTCCGCTTACGGTCTACGAGGTTACGTGGACATACAGTCTCCCCTCTCGTTGCTATGCCATCACCATGATCTTGCGTGTGCGTAGGAATTTTTTTGAAATTACTACGTTCCCCAACACTCCGGTTTCCACGAAAAGAATACGGTTTCATGTAGTAATTCATTCATTTATTTATTCTTCTGCGGGGGGTTTGCATGTAATTCGTGAGGTCTGAAATGTAAAGTACCCCGGCGTATGCTCCGAGTCATGCATGCACTACGACCCAGATGCTCGATGTCCCACATGTCGGCAAATGAGAGCACGTTGAAATATCCTAGGAGTACATATAGGAGGATAAATGCGTGAAAAAATATGTACTATGAAGCGTAGCCGTGGTTCGAAAAGGAGACCTAAAGTGATGACGGATATAGGTCGCATGCACCCAACTTGTGGTAGTACTTGACATACGACTAATTTTTCCCTAAAAAAAGAGGCACGAGTGCTCAGTACTCCTATTCTATAAACACGAGTCCCATCTGACAACAACATCCGTGCTATAGCTAGCTGTCGTCCCTCGTTTCTCTCTAAACTCAGCCGACACCCGGTGGGCGGGGTGGGTTTGCTCAACTGCGGCCCCACCTCATAGTGAAAACGTTACGACTGGAATAAAAATGCCATATACTCCCTCCGTTCATAAATATAAGCCTTTTTAGATACTAGTTCAAATGGAATACAGCATACAGATGTATGTAGACATAGTTTAGAGTGTAGATTCACTCATTTTGCTCCGTATGTAGTAGTCACTTGCTGGAATCTTTAGAAAGACTTATACTTGGGAACGGAGGAGTACTATACTAATAAAACATTAAGGCCATGAGGTGATGCAAAGGTTGGTTACAGGAGGCAAGAAGAAGAGATGCATCCATCGACGACGTCCACCTCCTCGACTCAGGGCGCCGGCCCACCGAACGGCGCCTAAGTAGCAGCGGCTTTCGTGGCCAGGTCGACATGCTTCTGAACAATGGCGTCCAAAGATTCCAGCCGCTGGAAGAAGGCCAACGTCTTTCTGTCCTCGCTTGCCTTGTAGTGGCCTATGTAGACGATTTCCTCGTAGACGTGGATGTGCAGGTCGACGGTTTCTTGCATGGTGAGGCGCTGCGCGGCGAGCGCGGCCTCGAGGTGCACATTCTTCGTCGCGACCTCCGGCACCTGCAGGGCCACCAGGGCTTGAAAGAGTTTGTCACCATGTAGGCCGATGAGGGTGGCAGGCAATGAGGAGCCTGGGCGCGCGGGCTGGAGCAGTACGGCAAGGTCGTCCGCGCGCTTCTTGACGGCGATGAACTTGCGGATGGAGTTGACCATCATGTCGTCCATGCGAGAGGCGAAGCCGGTGTCGGCGAGGGCTATGATGCCTGCGGTCGCCAGCACCATCTGGAACGCTGTGCGCGGTCTTGAGCGCAGCCGGCGCCTTGGATGATTTGGCATAGCCGACTGCCTCTCGCGACCATCGCTTCCATAGGTGCTTCTGGCTTCTGGTCACCTGGTCTTGGATTGGAGTGAGCGGTGTTCTTGCAGAGACTTGGGAGTAGATGGATTGGAGTGGTGGGGCGCCTTTATTATATGAGAGTCCAAACTCTGTTGCATTCACATCGTGCTGGCTCTATTCTACTTCTCCAATTAATTCCCTCTGCATGTAGTTGAGGATGCATCATTGTCGTTCAACGTCTCGGGAACCGCTACCCTCTTCCTCCTTGGCATTCAAGCACCTATGGACCCGTCGACGACGAGGTGCCTATGGTGACTTTGTAAATTTCAAGATGATAGTGCCGTGCGTGTGTGCGTTCATAGGGGTGAGTGTATGCGCGTGTATATGAGCGCTTGCGTCATCTTGTGTCAAAAAAGCGTAAATGCGTGTCAAAAAGAGACTAGTCAGTATACTCAATATTGTGCACCTCGGAGAGGAAAACGATAGAACTAGTATGTATTTATTTATGGTGCAGATTCACTCATTTTGCTCCATATGTACTCTGTCTCAGTGTAGTCTAGTCACTTGTTGAAATCTCTAGAAGGGCAAATACTACTTTCTGGTTTACAGGGCTATACTAGCAAGTAGTTGTACGTACTAGTACAATAGTGGGCTCACATAGCGATTTTGTCTCATGCAAGAGCCTGGCTATATGCGTGCTCCAATGTTCGCAACTGCAACATTCGGTTTGCGCTTGGCTCTTCGCCTCTTCGAGAAGACGAACAATGATGTTACTACTACTGCTTCTACAGTGTCGAATCCACTGCTGCATGTCCGTCCACCGCGAGCGGGACGGATAGCTTGTTGTAGAAGTACTACTAAGAAAAAGCATGTCCTCGTTTGCGAGCAACCGCGCGCATGGGCGAGGGAGAAGGTGTGTAGTAAAATCAAGCTTCTCCTCGATGTACGAGTTGACACGACACATCATAGCACTGTCCCCACATGCTTGCCTCTAAACTTGGCTAAAAGACCCGCAGTGTACAATATATTTGCTGCAACCTCTAACATTTACCCACCACAAATTAAAATATATGTGGCCATATGCATCGTTCTGATGCAGAGGCCGGGGAGTCCCCCCTTTTCGAAAAAAACAAATTAAAATATATATTCCTGTCTTGACCAGATGAGCGTGCAAACTACAATCACCAGGGTGACAGGTAGGGCCAGAAGAGTATTTTATTTTTAAAAAAAAACTTCGAGACGGCCACATACCATGGAGCCGACCCCAACGATTTTAAGCTTACATGCACGGTACACGCTATCCTAGACTACTCTACACATGAAACTGCCACACGAGCGTCCGGGCTGCGCTTGGCTCTTCGCCTCTTCGGGAAGTCGAACAATGATGGTGTACTACTGCACTGGAGGAGTACTATAGTATGCTTCTGGCCATCTGACACCGATTGAACAGCTGCATGTCCACCGCGTGCGGGAGGGAGAGCGTGTAGCGAAAGCTTCTCCTAGTCTTGCCAGCCACCACGCTCATGGGCGAGGGAGGGAGGCTCATGCCTTTGCGTGTATGATAGGTGGACCCGACAGGTGTGTGGCCAACCTGTCATACAGCCAAAGGCAGGTGCAGTTAAGTCCGCGAGGGAGAGGATAATCAAACTTCTCGTTGATGTACGAGTTGATGCGACACATCAAAGCACTGCACTCGATATATTTCAATAACTTGCATTTACCGATGCATTAATTACAACGCATGCATGCATCCTGTGACTCTTCTTTTGATACTTGCATGTGTTGATTTAATGCACCTTGAAGTAGTACTCCCTCCGTTCCTAAATTATAAGTCTTTGTAGGGATTCCATTATGAATTACATACAGATGTATATAGATGCATTTTAAGTGTGGATTCATTCATTTTGCTCCGTATGTAGTCCACCTAGTGAAATCTCTATAAAGACTTACATTTAGGAATGAGGGAGTATAAAATATGTGACGGTAAAGCTTTCTAATACCCCGGCCCAAGTCGAGAGATGGTTGTGCATGAGGAGGGTGAGATCATGCAGACCAAACAGGAACAGGACCCGACGATGGAGCTCTCTAAGGAATCGATGGACCTCACCGTGCTTCACTGCCCCTTGTGCCTCCGCCCCTTGACGCCTCCAGTGTATGAGGTTCGAATACACCTCGTCCGTTCGGCTGATTGAGCAAGGTGCATGTTTCTTGATTGATGTGTTGTTCGATTGATTTCCGCAGTGCAAGGGAGGGCACCTGGCCTGCGTGGACTACCGCGTCGAGCTCCCGGGGAACCAGCGGCAGTGCCAGAAGTGCGAGCGCGGCGGTGGCTTCGACGTGCGGAACACGGCGGTGGACTCTGTCCTTTTGTCGGTGAGGGTGGAGTGCCCGCACGAAGGTTGTGGGCTCTACGTCACTTACCACAAGCTCGCCGATCACCGGGCGTGTGTCCGCCGCGCCGCAAATGCCCGTGCCCGTCTGCTCATGGGTTACAGCGTTCGCCACGGGCGCCTACCACCACATCAGCACCGCACATCCCATGCCCGTGCACAGGATCCAGTACGGTAAGGTGCTCCAGCTGCAAGTGCCACTGTCGGAGCCACGGCTCTTCCTGTTCGTGGAGGAGGACCGCCGCGCGTTTTTCTTGGTCGGCGGCGTGCTCGACATCGGCGCGCCTATCGCCGTGTCGGTGCCCATCGGCGAGCGGGTGTCCCCACCGCCGCACTACTTGGCCAATCAGGCGAACGGCCCGCCAGGGAGCCCAAAGGCACGACCGACGCCGTCGAGGTGGAAATGGAGGTGACAAGCAGCAAGGATCCGGCGATGTCGACGCGTGCGAGCTGACCTTCTTGACAGTTCCGCCCAAAGCTGCTGGTGAGGCTAAGCTTGTGTCCCTCCACATTCAGATTGACAAGTTCACGTCCTAAATGTTTCGGACAGGCCTTCTGTTTATCTTAGTAATATGCTAATATAGGGATTACCTTGGTCTACTTTAGCTTAAGAAATGGTGGGTTTTGGTGGCGATGCAGAATTACTTCGACATCAGATCAGTAATTTCCAACAGTCGAACGTATATTTTGTGTCTGTTGGATATAAAGTTCCTTTAAGCACTCCCTCCATTCCACAATACATGCCTTCCATTTTTCAAAATATAGATGTATCTAGACATGTTTTAGTATATAGGTACATCCATGATAGAGCCAATCGGATGGTTGAGAACACTACAATTCGTAGCTACAGATGCGTGTGTGACTCCCAGGTGCAGAGGCCGGGGGTCATCATCCTCCTTTTTGAGAAAAAACAGACGCGTGTATGAGAGGACGAGTGTGTGCGTGCACCTCTTCTCTTCCTGTATAACGTACAACTAAACTCAGAGTACAAGTTTTTGTGGATGGCATGATGGTGCGTGCGAGAAGTCCCGAGAGATAGGTTTAATGCGTCTGAAAAAAGGACTAGCCTAGAGCTTGCCACGCGGATATTCCTGTCGAACGCCCCATTAGCCGTAAGATATGTATACGACGGTGCCAGTTATTGCACGTACACAACAGTACTCCCTCCTTTCCGTTTTATAGGGCTTAATTCAAAAATCTCACCAACCAAGATGGTGAGTGGTGAAATATTTTTTGTAGTTTGCAAAAGCACCTAATTAATGCTCTTGTTTTTCTCAAAAATTTATGTTTATCAATGCATTAATTGCAATGCATGCATGCATAAAGTACATGCATTGGTCAATTTTCTCTTAATACTTGCCAATGATTTAATGCACCTTGGAATCTGAACTTGTGTTGGGGAACAACCAAATTGAGCCTTATAAAATGGAAAACCTAAAATTTTGAGATAAACCTATAAAACCGGAAAGGAGGGAGTAGAAAAAGAAGTACTCCATCCGGGAATAGTGCCGCACTTTGAAACTAGAACCGTCAATAAATTTTGAGCTTGCGTCTCGTCACATTCCAAATTACTCCACGCTATATTGAATTGCAAACCTGTTCACACCGATCACAACCTAAACGGTTTCCCACTTAGGAGCGTATTTGTACCACGCTATATTGAATTCCAAACCTGTTCACACCGATCACAACCTAAACGGTTTCCCACTTAGGAGCGTATTAGTACTCGGTTATAAATACTATTATGCCAAGGAGACTGCACATTCCTCCTCAACTCCTCATCCACAAAAACAAACAAGTCATTCAGCATCCTTCCCTTGCGTCTGCCATGGTCAGCGTGAGTTCTGGGTCGAGAGATTGCCACCAGGGAGAGGCGAGCATGGAAGCGAAAGCACGAGAGATGTCCCGCCTCGCTGCGAGAGCAGCCGACATGTCCTGCCGCGCGGAAGTAGCAGCACAGAGGTCCCGCCGCGCCGCTGAAGTAGCACAGAGGTCCTGCCGCACCGTCGATGCAGCAGACTGGTCAGGCCGCACCGTGGAAGCAGCAGAGATGTCCCGCCGCGCCACGAATGCAGCAGAGATGTCCCGCCGCACCGCGGCGGCCTGGGAAAAGTTATGCGGGCAGGCGATGACTGTTACAGACGCATGCATGCGATCGTCCATAGCCAGATGGATCAGATCTCCGGATGAGCGAGGTTGCAGGACGACGTGAAAGCCTCGTTTGAACAGGCTATCAGCGTCATCCGACAACTAAGGGAGGGCAATGAGAGGCTCCGGGCCGAGCGTGACCTGCTGAGGGAGAAGGTCGTCCAAAGTGCAGACCAGCAGGAGGAGACCAGTTCCTTGTTAAAGAGGACCGGCGTCATCGTCAAGAAACTTATGGACAAGAATGACATGCTCCGCAATGAGCGCCATAGTCTGGTGGAGGAATCCGTGGATGTTCTCAAGCAGCGTCTTGAGAAAATGAAAGAGCTCATCGCCGCTCGCCGCGGAGAATAGTTCCCGCGGCCTGCAGCAACGCATCAAGAAAGTAGAGATCAGCGAGCCAGATCCTTGTCTTCCTTCTTCTTTTGCCCTTGTGTATTTCGGGCGTAGCCGCATGTGGCTTTTTTAATTATCTTTCTAATTATGTAAGACAATTAATCGTCCTTATCTTTCTGTGGAAGATCAATGTTGCGAGGCTGGAATGAAGAGAACTCTTGCTGTGGCGACTCTGGTGTTGTTGTTCTTCTAGTTGTTGCTGGGCTTCCTTGATTTCCTGGTTTCTTTTGATGTAATAATCGGTTTAGGATGTGGATTGTGTCGTCGGTTGTGAAATGTTGGGTTCTAGCGCGGATGTTTGGCCTTTGTTGGCCTCTTGGGATGTTGCGATTTCAATCTGGTAGCTTTTAGTCCTTCGTGTTAGGATGGAGTCGTGCTGAACTTCTTGTGAATTGTGGTGGTTTTCAGTAATGAAAATTGGAAGGGTCAAGCCCTTCTTTGATCAAAAAAAATTAATCATCCTTATATATTCATCAGTGTTGCTATAAGTCGCAGTAGATGCTATATAGGTCCGTCTGATCTTACATCAAGATCCGTGCTTTCAGATTTTTCTTTTTTCTCTCTTAAATCTTAGTTGAGCGAGACATAGCCACGCCATTAAACAGAGGCTCGGGCGCCATTAATGGAGACCTTGGGAGACAGGTGAACGGCAGATGGAGGTCAAAGGGCTCTCCTCTCGATAATCACGCGCAGGGGTCTGATCGCACGCCTCTCGTACTCAAATAGCTACCCTACACGGTGCCTCCTAGCTAATAAAAAATGGGGACGCGTGGCGGCACGTAAATGGTACTAGTAAGTAGAACGCCCACGTTTTCAATAATACTTGTGTTTCCGATTGTAACGTGATAGCACTTGTTCCAAATTGACTTTGTTGATTGTTAATGTGTGCGCCTTCGCAAATCGGACTGCAAATTTACCACAGCATGTTGGTGCCATGTCATGGCACCAAGCCAAGTTTCATTATTTTCATGCGTGTTTTGGATTTACAGGAATTACAAAACTAAGGTTCTCAATTTTTCCAACCCAGCCACGACGCCTTGAAATTTTGAATTTCATTCCCATTTCTTGCATGGAACCTAGAAATTTACCCGAGGACACACATGTGATTTTTCAACCAACTTTGGTGCCTTTGGAACATGTGCTTGTATTTCAAATTTGAATTATGCACACAAAGGTGACACGTTCCCTCCCAAAACCACGAGCCTTCTTGAGAGAAGCTCCGATTTGCAAGAAGCTTATACCAAAATTTGTTCCTATTCGGTCAATTTGTTTTACCACGACATGGTACTACCATGACATGACACCATGCCAAGTTTCATGATTTTAAAACCAAGTTTCTCAATGTTCTTGACCAAGCCACGATGCCCAGATGTTTGAATCTTATTCTCATTTTTTGCATGGGACCTACTCCCTCCTTCCATCTATATAGGGCCTAATGTGTTTTTCAAGACAGCCTTTGACTATTGACAAGATTAATAGCACATGAGATGTATACTATGAAAATTATATTATTGGAAGCTCCTTTGACATACAAATTTGAAGGTATGCTTTGTGTAAGTTGCATGTCATATATTATTGCTCTAATGTTTGGTCAAAGTTAGCCTCGAAAAACGCATTAGGACCTATATAGATGGAAGGAGGGAGTAGAAATTCACCCGAGGACACAAATGTGATTTTTCAACCAACTTTGGTGCACGAGAGCATGTGCTTGTAGTTCAAATTTGTACTATGCACATTAAATGACCAAAAACTCAATTAATGTGTAAATAAGGCCAAACGAAGTCGGAATAATTCCAAAATTTAACAGGGCACTCATGTAGTTCTATGATGCCTTAGTAAAAAAACTCAAGGGGCACAATGGATATCGTTTCGCACTCAAAGGTGGCACGTTCCCTCTCAGAACCACGAGCCTTCTTGAGAGAAGCTTCGGTTTGCAAGAAGCTTAAACCAAAATTTGTTCCTATTCGGCCATTTGTTTACCACAACATGGTATTACCATGACATGACATCCATGCCAAGTTTCATGATTTTCAGACGTGTTTTGGATTTACAAGAATTTTAAAACCAAGTTTCTCAATGTTCTCGGCCGAGCCACGGTGCCCAGATGTTTTAATTTTATTCTCATTTCTTGCATGGGACCTAGAAATTCACCCGAGGACACAAATGTCATTTTCAACCAACTTTGGTGCACGAGAGCATGTGCTTGTAGTTCAAATTTGACTTATGCACATTAAATGACCGTAAACTCAATTAATGTATAAAAAGCGACAAAGCGAACCCGGAATAATTCCAAAATTTAACTGGGCACTCATGTAGTTCTATGTTGCCTTTGTTAAGAAACTCCGGGGGGGGGGGGGCAGCGTATATCGTTTCACACTCAAAGGTGGCACGTTCCCTCTTAGAACCACGAGCTTCCAAATCGGCCCAGTTTTTTACCACAACATGTTAGTGCCATGACATGACACCATGCCAAGTTTCATGATTTCCAGCTGAGTTTTGCGTTTACATGAATTTAAAATCTAAGTTTCTCGATGTTCTCGGCAGAGTCATGACGCCCAGATGTTTGAATTTCATTCTCATTTCTTCCATGGGACCTAGAAATTCAACCAAGGACACACATGTGATTTTTCAACCCACTTTGGTGCCTTTGGAGCATGTGCATGCAATTAATATTTAGATTATGCACATTAAAAGTCCAGAAACTCAATTAATGTATAAAAAGGCCAAATGAACCCGAAATTATTCCAAAATTTAGCAGGGCACTCATATAGTTCTATGTTGCCTCTGTAAATAAAATTAGGGGGGAGGCAGCGTTTATCGTTTCGCACACAAAAAGGTGACACGTTCCCTCTCGGAACCACGAGGCTTGTTGAGAGAATCTCCGGTTTTGCAAGAGGCTTATACCAAACTTGTCCCAATTCAGCCAAAAATTATACGTATGAAAACAGGGTTTAGATTATCCCGAACATCTCGCTACCTAGACCAATAATGTACTATGATTTGAATTCAACATAAAATGGATACAAATATTTGAATTGGAGAACGTATGGTACATGTAGTTCATAGTGAAATATGATTACTGCTATATGCATGTCTTTTTGTTATCAAGATAATATTTAAATTATTGTATAACTTGACAACAATCGTATTCAAATAAGGAAAATTGATTCAAATTTAGTCCATATGGTAGACGACAATATATATGTTCACATGGTGGAGTAAAATGTTCATATATGATGGAAGATCAAAATGTACGACTACATCAATTATAAACCGCAAGGTCACCTAATGATATATTCGAATTGAACATAACGCGGATTCAAAAATTGAAATTCGAGATCATGGCATCTGTAATCATATAAAAAGGGACATTACTCTTTCTTTGGTGGGAATTAATTTGTTTTTTGTTGTTGTTGAGGGAAGTGCGAACCGATTTGGTCTTGCAGGTAATCTTGTCCTCCCGATTTTTTAAATTTTTCTTGTAGTTTTTCAATGGCATCTATAGCAATATAGTAAAAGGGGACATGACTCTTGTGTCTTGTTTGAATTGTTTTTTACACGTTAAGTTTGTTCTGCCGAACAAGGAATCCGCACCTTGTTATCCCAAAATTTTCAAGCTCGAGTATCTTTTGTCTCACCTGCTTTGAAACTCCCGCTTCTTCAACCCACACCGCACCTTGTTATCCAAAATTTGGACACGCGCGAGAACTCCCTCCTCATCCAAAATTGCTCCCGCAGCCCGCATATCGCCAAATCCCCTTCTACCCTCACCGAAATGAAGCTCCACGCCGCGGAGTCAAAACCGGTGGGGGAACGCTGGTAACTTACCCTACATTTTGGACAAGCACGTCCCTAAGCTTGGCTCCCCCCTCCCCCTTCGCCCCCCATTCATACACCGAGGCCGCCAAAACCCGCGAAACCCCACGCTCCTCCGTCGGCCTCCCGACCGCCGCCCAGCCGGAGACTCTTCCCAGTATGTCGCCCACCGCAATAGCTTCGCCGTCCCTTATCCACCGCACGGATGAGGATCCATTGTCGATCTCGTCGTCCCGCGGATCAGCCGCCCGTCCTCCACCTCCAAGGAGCTGCCCCGATGTTCGCCTCGTCTATCGCGCCACCTCAATCCCCACAGCGTCGTCTTGACCTGCCCCACCGGAACCGCAGCACCCTCACCAATTCCTCCGATGAAGCCAAGGCCAACTCGGCGCCACCATGGAGGTTCTGCACTCACCGCTGCACTTTATCTTTTATTCGATCTCACGGGGCTGCCGGTGCTCGATACCGAGCAGGCATGGCATCTCCATCGACGGCGCCGTCGCCGGCCACATCATCCAGGGCGTCTCTCCCCCATGTCGTTGCTTCCTCGGCGGTGACCTCCACAACGGCACTAGCTGCAGCTGCTCAGGCTCTCGCTCGCTGCGGCTGTTTCTGTTCTTCTTGTCGGTCAGCGCTGCTTTGCCTTTTGCTTTCGTTCGTGCTGCTCTGCTCTTGTTCTCGCTTGCGCTGCTTCTTTGCCGACCTCCGGCAACTTCTGAGGAGTTGCTGCTTTAGCACTCGCTTCATGGTGCTATTGCACGACTTGCTCTCTGCTAGTGCGTTAAGCTGCTCGGCGTCTGCTGATTTAGATCATCGCTTCCTGCTACTAGTGCTCGAACGCCCTAAACATCTATTGCAATGCTCACATTAGTTCAATCAGTTTCGACAAAGTAAAATTCAGTTTTGACTGTGAAGTTCATTTTCTTCGCTTAAGTTCGAGTGAGCGATTACAAAGATCTGTCGGAGCGGCCGTGGTGCGGCTGATGCGTTTACATCTAGCACTTTTTGGTGATGTATTTTACATCATCTATTGCGTATGATATTAGGGTCCCACTTCAGATTAACATTATCTGTCTTGTCATGCTTCAGCCTCGTCAGCCGTACACCTTAGCGGAGCTGCTCCAACGACGGAACCGTCCATCACAATGAGCAAGACCCTCGGCGCCCGTTCCAGAGGCCTCGGATCTTCTTCCCCGCCTCCGACAGTCACACCAAAGATCATCACCATCCTCCACGTCCAACCCAATGATGCCGAGGTCCACAAGGCTATGCCAAAGATGTTGTACACTCGTCACATCACTTTGTTTCTCCATTCCTCTGTTCTTCCAATTCATGTGAGCCAAACACCGTGTTGTTGAAATCCTATGTTTCCAAATGCTCTGTTTTGCACGTGCATTCCTATCATATTCATGTGTTTTTCTGTCCCTGCGTTTATAGAATCCTCCAATTCTAAGGAGCCACGACAGATTTACTTCATTTTCAGATTACGTCAAAGAAAACTCAGATGTTATGTCCTGCTCTGCCGTGCCGTCATCCACCCCACCTGAGGTGCACCATCGACAGAAGCGTTCATTGCAGCAGAGATCCCCCCTGCAGACTTTCTTTCACTGCCTCAGATCATCTTCCCTGTTGCCGGCAGCCATGCCAACTGCATTACCATCATCGACTGAGAAGATGAACCTGAGGACTACAGTTCGTAAGAGAGGTCGCATCTTTTCGTGGTTTGCTTACGTTATACATCGGTTATTATTACCTGCTACTTTATCGTTCAATCTTGAGTTTTGAATTGCCCATGGGTCTCATATCGAGCCAGCAATGAATAGTATCTGTCTACTATCTGGTTCATCTGGGGTCTTCTATGTGGTTCATGTTGGGTGGGCAACAAACAATAGATGACCCATTGTCTATCTTTTTAAACTGAAGCTATAATCTACCTGCTATCATTAGTTTTGGATCCATCCACTCGTCTGCTACCATCAGTCTTGATTTTTGCATGCACCCCTTAGGCCTTACAAAATCTAAATATTTTTTTATTATGCATGTCAGATATTGTACACAATCATACTGAACATGTAGAGAAAAAGAGAAGACCGTCGCGTTCGAATATAATTTCATGCAGACGCTGCTCCATGGTGGGAGAAGTGCCCCCCCCCCTTCTCCTGCATTTCCAGATTGTATTCAAGAGGAAGATAACTATTCAGATGGAGATTCATAAGGAACCGACCATGCCTGTTTACCACCTGAGGTGTTTTCTCTAACCTGGCATGCTGATGTTGGTCATATCATGCATATGGCGCCTTGCATTGCTTACATTATACATCTTATATGTCATCAGCTTAGTTTAGATTTGCTTTGTGTGAATGCCACCTGTTTGGTTTCTATATCATACTTCACCATTCCTAAATATTTGTCTTTTTAGAGATTTCAACAAGTGACTACATACGGAACAAAATGAGTGAATCTACACTCTAAAATATGTCTATATACATTCGTATGTGGTAGTCCATTTTTAATCTCTAAAAAGACAAATATTTAGGAACGGAGGGAGTATATGGGAATTATGCAACACCATCTTCTTTAGCCAGGCATCATATACGTGAATCATGCAATGCCATCCTGTTTAGCCAGTCATCATATATGTGAATTGTATCGTGCCATATTTTTTTTCCATAATGCATTCCATTTGTCAACAATGTTTATACATTCATCTACTCTTCTTGTGCATCAGCCATTTGAGTCGGTCATGGGAAAATCTGGAGTGAAAACAAGGTCTTCTGAGCAGTCAGTGCTACCTCTCGATACAGATTTCTTGCTGGTTACAGATAGCTCCTCAGAGGAGGATTCAGAGAGAGATGACCATTCGTATCCCCCCCGAGGTGCATGCTCTAACTTGGCTGGGTTATATTGCTCATATCATGCATATGGTGTCTTGCATTGCCATGACATCTGCTTAGATTAGACATGCTTTGTGTGAATGCCTCCTTTTTGCTTTCTATATTAGATATGTGAATTATGCAATGCCATGTTTTTCAGCCAGTTATCATATATGTGAATTATGCACCGCCATGGAGCCAGGCATCATATATGTGAATTATCTCATGCCATCTTTTTTTTTCATTACGTATTCCATTTGTCGACAATCTGTGTATATTGAACTACTCTTCATGTATATCAGCCATTTGAGACGGTTATGGCAAAATCTGGAGTGAAAACAAGGTCTTCAGAGCAGGCAATGGTACCTGTTGAAGCATATATCTCGATGGTTACAGGGAGCTCCTCAGAGGAGGATTCAGAGACAGATGACCAGTCCTATATCCCACACGAGGTGTATGGTCTAAGTTGCAATGTTTATATTTCTCATATGATGCATATGGTGTCTTGCATTGCTTAGTTTAGACATCATATGCACAATATTGAATTCTATCTCGCTTAGTTTAGAGATCATACATGCGAAGTGCCACCGCTTAGTATATGAATCAATTATGTCAATTATATCATGCCATCCTGTATACTTAGACAACATGTATGTGAATTATTTCATCCCAACCTATTTTAGAAAGACATCATATAGTTTTGTCATGTCATCCTGTTTAGGTACTCATCATATGTTGAATTATGCCATTATATCCTCTTAAGTTATCCATCATATATCTGAAACTGTGTCATGCTATCCTGTTTAGTTAGGCATCATATACGTGAAATTGTGTCATGCTTTGTCTGTTTGGTTAGACAACATATATGTGAATTACCACATCATCTATCATACAATGTTTGTGCGTTCAATTTCTTTTCTTGTTTATCAGCCATTTGAATTGGAGGCGGTGATGGCGGTATCTAAGGGAGCAAAACCCGTTCTTCACAAAAGACAAGTGCTACCGTCGATGCAGATAGAACCATGGTTGTATTGGCCCACAAACTAGCCCCACCACACATAATCGAGACTCTTCCAGATTGCACACTTACGGTTGGGCAGAGAACCAGCTACAACCCATCTAACCGCAACCCCAGCGGATAGTAACCCACTTATAGTGGACAAAGCACCATGTCCACCACAGAGTACCCCCACACGAGCAGTTTGTAAAGCTACTGTAGTGCCCAAAGCACAAAGACCATCACAGCTAACCTAAACTCCACGTTTAAAGTAGAAGAGCAACTGTTCTCAGGTCAGATTCCGTAGCTATGGTCCATACTCCCTTGCTGTTGCATCACTGTATTTACTCATACCAACTACTTTCGAATTTGAAGGATCCAATTGAAACTCCAATGGCGCAATGTATATGTTTTAAACCTATTTCTTTAACTGGATTGCTATTCTAACTTCTTGCTCTATGTTGATTTCAGTTTAAGTTGTATAAACAGTTATGTTCTCATGTGATGCACATTACAAGTGCTGCCAATGCTGTGTAGTTTCTCACACTTATATTCTGTCAATGCTACCGTATCTTAAAAATATATGAGTTGAACTGTGTCTCTATCTTGATTAGGGAACATAAACTAGAATGATATGGACAATACAGTGACCATAGTACATAGATATATGTTTGTTTCATGTTGTTATCCTGTCCACCTTACTACTGAACCGGTTTACCAAATGAGTTTGGTATACTACAAGCTAAACCTGTGATGTGTCTGCTTGTTTCTCTTGTAGTATGCAAATAGAATATTGGAGAAGAGCACCCCGCTATGCAATGGTAGAGAAAGTAATGCAAATAAGGTTCAAGATAGTGAAACAACCCTGTTGGTCTCCAAGAAAGGTGATAAAAACGATCTTCTAGACAGTGAGAAAACCCCACAGTCCTGCGTTGATGTAGTGTTCGAATTCTTGGCGATCACCGCACAAGCTCTCCGAACTCGTTGCCTGAATCACTTCGGCTTCTTCAGTCTCAGCTACAAGCTGAAAGGCATCATTCAGCTATGCTGCGGCAAGAAGCCGAAGGACTGAGGAAGTCCCTGCACAATTCAGATGCATACTTTCTTGTGCAACAACAAGCGCTGGAGGATTTAAGTGCCAAACAAGAGAAAGTTAATAAGCTTGCTAAGCATCTTGCCAGCATTATGGGTACCCAGGATATTGTTTTTTGAACTCTTCAGAAGTGGTTTCGATTACGGACTTGTTTCTTTGTGGCGTTTATGTCTTCTTTGTGTTCCCTATATTTGCACTGGTGGCGAACTTTGATGCCCAGTGGATGTAATATGTGTAATAGCCGTGATAGCCTAGAATAAGTTGCTTGCTTATTTATTTCCTTGTTGTCTTGTTTATTTGTTTGCTTTTAGTCAGTGCAGTTCTTTTTCCGCGGTTTGCTAGTGGCTGCAATAACCTATTTTTAAAACTAGGCCACAATAACCATGGGCTAATATTCTTTGTAGTGACCTTTGGGCCTCCTACGGGCCGTAGAAATAGTGGGCCTTCTACGGGCCGTAGAAACAGTAGGCCTTCTACGGGCTGTAGAAACATTGGGCCTTCTACGGGCCATAGAAACAATGGGCCTTCTACGGGCCGTATCATCAATGGGCCTTATACGGGCCGTATGATCGATTGGCCAAACATGGGCCAATAACAGGCCGCATTATGGCCATAACGGGCTAGAGTTGGAATCGTCCGTTCATGGGCCGACCATAATGGGCCATCTTTAATAGGCCGTATTAGATGACGCTATGAAAACGTCCCTACGTATTAACGGACCACAAACGGGCCGACTGTAGCCACGGGCTGAATTTGGCCCTGGCGAGAAAATAGCGATGTGGGCCATAAGTAAACGAATCTGAAATGAGCCCAAGAATAAATGGGCTCGAGAAGGCCGAAAGATAACATGGGCTGGAAATGGCCCAATCGAATAACGGGCCCTTAATGGGTATAAAGTGATACACTTTGTTCATTACGGGCCGATTTCACCACGGGCGTTAATGGGTGTAAAGTGATACACTTTGTTCATTGCGGGCCGGCTCACCACGGGCCGTTAATAGGCCAAGAGTTACATAGGGCCTCATATGGGCCGAAAGACGTCATGGGCCAGAAGTGAAAATGGGCTGGAATCATATTGGATGGCCCAAATGACGTTACTGGGCCAAATTCGGATAGGGCGTAACGGGCCTTGGGTTAGCGGGCTGTAAATGGGCTATATGCGAACAGGCCGTTAACAGGCTTTCCATGGGCCGACCCGCCACCTTTTGACCAAGTCAAACAGGCCGGCCTTTTCACAGGAATGGGCCTCTGTTGGGCCGTGCCACGTGTCGAAGTATCATAGGCGCCTTCTGTCCAATGAGTGGATGACATCTGTCCCAGCGATGAGCCGACACGTGTTTCCTCCAGCCAATGATGATTTTACACGTGGAAAATCCCCATTGGTCGGGGCTGTTAACGGGTTATCAGATCCAAAACCCGACCCTATAGCTTAACAACATTCCGTTATGGTGGATGCCACGTGTCGGTTACCCTTGACGAAAGCACTTCTGTGACGCCCGATTTATCGTGATGGAAGTGGACACTTCCGTGATGATAATTTTGGTAATGTCATGGAACACTTCTATGACATCACAGGTATGACTATCTTGATTCTGTCATAAAATCGTCATGGATGTACATGCATGACAAAAAACGCGACCTACTGTGAAAAACACGTATCATCACGGAAGTGTATTTTTTTGTAGTGTCTACTTGAGTGGTAACCATAGAAGCATGTTTAGTAATGAGTTTAAGTTCACCCTTAACATTAGACATATAATTACTCAAGTGTTCAAGCGTATCGAAATTATATTTCAATTGTCTACGAAAATAGCATGGAAGTTTTCTGGTTTGACAATAAAATTATCAAACTCCTCTAAGCATTTTCTAGCAGACTTACGGTGAGGAATATCACCTTCATTAAATCTATAGAGAGAATTTACCTTTACTACCTGTGTCGGGTTATCAAGACCATGAGTTTCTTCAATAGGTAATGGATTAAGATCATATGTTTCTTCAGCAGGCGGTAGATTAAGACCATGTATTTCTTCAATAGGAGGTAAATTCTTAACATCTTCAGCTTTAGTACCCTTTTCTTTCATAGATTTCTTTGCCTCTTGCATATCTTCGTGGATCGAGAAATAGAACACCTCTCTTCTTTGGAGTTGGTTTAGGAATAGGCTCAGAATTGGCTCAGAGCTGGCTCGGAAGTGTCCAATTATTTTCATTTGTCAACATATTATTTAATAGAATTTCAGCTTCATCCGTGTTCTTTCCTCGCAAATGTAAACCAGCACAACTATCCAGGTAATCTCTGGAAGCATCGATTAGTCCGTTATAAAAGATATCAAGTATTTCATTTTTCTTGAGAGGATGATCAGGCAAAGCATTAAGTAACTTGAGATGCCTCCCCCAAGCTTGTGGGAGACTCTCTTCTTCAATTTGCACAAAATTGTATATTCCCTCAAAGCAGCTTGTTTCTTATGAGCGGGGAAATATTTAGCAGAGAAGTAATAAATCATATCCTGGGGACTATGCACACAACCAGGATCAAGAGAATTAAACCATATCTTAGCATCACCCTTTAATGAGAATGGAAATATTTTAAGGATATAAAAGTAGCGAGATTTCTCATCATTAGTGAACAGGGTGGCTATATCATTTAATTTAGTAAGATGTGCCACAATAGTTTCAGATTCGTAGCCATGAAAAGGATCAGATTCAACCAAAGTAATTATATCAGGATCAACAGAGAATTCATAATCCTTATCGATAACACACATAGGCGAAGTTGCAAAAGCAGGGTCAGGTCTCTTTCTATCATTAAGAGATTGCTGATTCCATTTAGCTAATAATCTCTTGAGCTCATATCTATCTTTGCAAGCTAAAATAGCTAAATAAGCTTCTTTATCAAAAACATAACCCTCAGGAATAACATGCAAGTTTTCATCATCACTTTCATCAATATAATCAGTTTCAATAATTTCTTTCTCTCTAGCCCTAGCAATTTGTTCATCAAGAAATTCACCAAGGGGTACAGTAGTATCAAGCATAGAAGTAGTTTCATCATAAGTATCATGCATAGCAGAAGTGGCATCATCAATAACATGCGACATATCAGAACAAATAGCAGAAGCAGATTTAGGTGTCGCAAGCTTACACAAAACAGAAGGTGAATCAAGTGCAGAGCTAGATGGCAGTTCCTTACCTCCCCTCGTAGTTGAGGGATAAATTGTTGTCTTAGGGTCTTTCAAGTTCTTCATAGTGACCAGCAGATATAAATCCCAAGTGACTCAAAGAATAGAGCTATGCTCCCGGCAACGGGCGCCGGAAAATAGTCTTGATAACCCACAAGTATAGGGATCGCATAGCAGTTTTCGAGGGTAGAGTATTCAACCCAAATTCATTGATTCGACACAAGGGGAGCCAAAGAATATTCTCAAGTATTAGCAGTTAAGTTGTCAATTCGACCACCCCTGGATAACTTAATATCTGCAGCAAAGTATTTAGTAGCAAAGTAATATGATAGTAGTGGTAATGGTAACAAAAGTAATGGTAGCAAAAGTAATATTTTTGGTGTTTTGTAGTGATTGTAACAGTAGCAACGGGAAAGTAAATAAGCGAAGAACAATATGTGAAAAGCTCGTAGGCATGGGATCGCTGATGGAGAATTATGCCGGATGCGGTTCATCATGTAACAGTCATAACATAGGGTGACACAGAACTAGCTCCAATTCATCAATGTAATGTAGGCATGTATTCCGAATATAGTCATACGTGCTTGTGGAAAAGAACTTGCATGACATCTTTTGTCCTACCCTCCCGTGGCAGCGGGGTCCTAATGGAAACTAAGGGATATTAAGGCCTCCTTTTAATAGAGTACCGAAACAAAGCATTAGCACATAGTCAATACATGAACTCCTCAAACTATGGTCATCACCGGTAGTGGTCCCGATTATTGTCACTTCGGGGTTGCCGGATCATAACACATAGTAGGTGACTATAGACTTGCAAGATAGGATCAAGAACTCACATATATTCATGAAAACATAATAGGTTCAGATCTAAAATCATGGCACACGGGCCCTAGTGACAAGCATTAAGCATAGCAAAGTCATAGCAATATCAATCTCAGAACATAGTGGATACTAGGGATCAAACCCTAACAAAACTAACTCGATTACATGATAGATCTCATCCAACCCATCACCGTCCAGCAAGCCTTCGATGGAATTACTCACGCACGGCGGTGAGCATCATGAAATTGGTGATGGAGGATGGTTGATGATGACGATGGCGACGAATCCCCCTCTCCGAAGCCCCAAACGGACTCCAGATCAGCCCTCTCGAGAGGTTTTAGGGCTTGGTGGCGGCTCCGTATCGTAAAACGTGATGAATTCTTCTCTCTGGTTTTTTCTCCCGAAAGCAAATATATAGAGTTGGAATTGAGGTCGGAGGAGCTCCAGGGGCCCACGAGGTAGGGGGCGCGCCCTAGGGGGGGCGCCTCCACCCTCGTGGACAGTGTGTGGGCCCCCGGGTCTTCATCTTTTGCAAGGATTTTTTATTATTTCTAAATAGACGTTCCGTGGAGTTTCAGGTCATTCCAAGAACTTTTGTTTCTGCACATAAATAACACCATGGAAAGTTTCTTTGAAAACAGCGTCGATGCAGGTCGATTCCATTTAAATCATGCAAGTTAGAGTCCAAAACAAGGGCAATAGTGTTTGGAGAAGTAGATACGACGGAGACGTATCAGCGCTATATTTCTGCTCTGAACCAGCAAATCAATTCAGCATGAAATTCACTGGGGCAAAACATGACTGTATCAAATTGTCCAGTGCAAAACATGACAGATGCTAAGCGGAAGAGACATGTTTAAACCAAAAATACAAGGTGGGGTATTTGTTTACTAGCTGCTTCATATTTGTGCAGACAAAGATGTCTGCCCGTTGCTATTTGGCACACACACAAAGTAACCGCAATTTTGGTTGAACTGCACAAGAGAATAGTATAGTCACTGCATGCAGTGCCATTTGAAAATAGACACAGAAAGATTGGATAGTCACTTCATGGACTGCAGAAAAGTAGTATTGTACTATTTATTAGCCAACACTAGGTGCTTCCTTGCTTTGGTGTTATTATACAATGGGCATCATTTTGCCCAAGTTAAAGTTTGTATTCCGAAAATAGTCTCGCCGTGTGATCGAGAGAAGACCAAATCATATTGCAGCGGATGTTCCTCCATCATGTGTGCTTCATTCTCATGGTTCCAGCTGTTGATGAAACCACTTACGTTTGCAAGAGGAATTTTAGACTTCACAAACAATGTTGGCCAAGAGAAGCGTCCATGTTAGTAGGAAGAACAAATGTTTTTTCTAGCTCTTTTCTTTTGGAGCTACATATTTATATATGATCTGTGAATCATTGAGATGCAGTAACATGTTGATCCTAAGTATGGGAATCGTACTAGTTGGTTTTGAATTTGGGCTACTAATGTGAACATATTACAATGCCAGGCCTGTGAGTCTCGTGTGAACATTTTGAACGGATCGGCTCTTACTGCTGTGCAGAGCATGATCCTTATTTCTGTGTTCTCAATGTTTACAAGTTACTAACAGTTCCTTATTTCTGTTCGCTCAATGTTTACAAGTTACTGATCGATCACTAGCTAGCCTACTAATGCGCTCCCGGCAGTTTTAGTTCGACGCAAGATCCGAAGTGGTAGTTTTTGAATAAAAATGCCTACCTCTGAAAAGCCCGACAAGCTGCTCTGAAGAAAATGCCATGCGAATCTGAAGAAACTGCCAACAAAAACGTTCGCAAATGCCTTATCTCCCAGCGAACTTTCATCAGCTAATGCGATCGTACATGTACACCATCCGACCTACTCGATCCTACACATACACTATCCGACCTACTCGATCCTACACGAATAAATAGCGGATCACGCACGTACTACTTCCTTTCCGGTTTGCAGGGCTCAATTCAAAAAATGACCTACTCGATCCTACACGAATAAATAGCGGATCACGCACGTACTACCTCCTTTCTTGTTTGCAGGGCTTAATTCAAAATCTAACCAACCAAGGTAGATGATGAGCGGTGGAATCATTTTTGACAAGGAGGAAGTACCTCATCTGGATGATTCGAGTGCACTCGTTTGACCATCATGCCGGCGTGCAACCCAACATGGACGGGACAGCACAGTCATAATTTCAGTTTTTCTAGTTTTCCACGGCAAGCTGGCGCGCTAAGCCATGCCTGCTTATGCATTGAATTCCGATGACCGTGATAACCGTCGCGTTTCCTGCGACACGCTAGTTCGCCTACCTTCCGCCTATAATTACTGTTTCCCGGGATTCTCCGGTGGCACCATCACCCAACTGGCCCTATCCTCATAAGCCCCCACCAGCCCGACGTCGCTCGCCACTTATCCTCGCACTCGCCACGTCCGCCATGCCCCCACCCGTGCGGTCACCGCCGGAACTAGTGTTTGGTTTTTCACCGGAAGGCAGACGGAGGGAGGAGGCATTCTATCGGTCTTTAGATGGCAATCCGGAGATCGAGGAGTTGTTGGAGCACGACCGCCTGGCAAAGGAGCATGAGTTGTTGGAGCGCGAGTGCTTGCCGGAGGAGCAGCATATCGCCGATTTGCGCCGCCAGCGGGACATGGAGCAGCAGCGCACCGACGCTCCGAGTCGCGAGCAGAGCACCCGCAACTGGGCCGACTACGTGGAGGCCGGCGCCCGACAAATAGCCCTGAAGGCTGTCGGGCACGCATGCGTTCGCGACGCCGATTTTTACTACCAGCTCGTCAAGTGGGTTTCCCGCTTAGAAGCCGAAGCTTCGGTGGACCACGCCGGCATGGGAAGGGCCAACGCGCGCGAGCAAGGCACCCTATCGCACCTCTGGCAAGTCCGAGGCGAGGCGGAGGACGCCGGTGCCGGTGTTTAGCGTGTACCGCAGATGGCGGCCGGCATCGTCTAGTTACTACTTGTACGCTACTAGAGTATTAGTGGGAGTAGATAGTTAACTTGGCTATGATGGTTGTCAACGTGGAAGTTCAGTACTGTATATGTGGATCAGACCTGTTACTTTGCTTTGAATGTTGAACTTTCTGTTTGAACGTATGGAATGGGTAGTTATTTTTTTAAATGGGTTGTATTTGTCCTCCATGGGTTTAGAGGCTGACTTGTGGGCCTGCCAAGTTGATGCGTACACAATCAGGAGATGATTGTATGTGGAGAGGATGACAGCAGGGACCCGCCAAGGTCATGGCAATACGCAAGCAAGTGCCTCCTTATTTCAAGCCAATAAAAAATGGCTCCTCCTAATGGATTTCTGACATCTGGGTCCCATGCCATTGTCAATGTAGTCAATAAAAAGGAGAATTGCACAACGAGCGGCTGACACCAGGGACCCAGCAGCTCGCCCAGTTATTTCTGAGGGGTTAATTTGATATATGCCACTCCAAATCTGGTGTTTCCGAGAAATGCCACTGCAATTTCCAAACTTTGAAAATGCCATTTCATACCATTTCCAGTGGCATTTTTCGAAGTCTGGAGTGGCATTTTTCAAAGTTTACAAATTGCAGTGGCGTTTTCCAAAGTTTGCAAAAATTGCAGTGGCATTTTCCAAAGTTTGGAAATTGCAGTGGCATTTTTATGAATCGCCATAATTGGAGTGGCATTTATCTAATTTGTTTTTGAGACGGAAGCATGGTGTCAACTTGGCTGTGCGGAGCACTCTGGCCTGTCTAGACAACCTTCTCTTTTATGTTTACCACAGACCAGCCCAGTAGTTTTTTTTCTTTCTGAAAATGGCTAGCCCAGTTTTTTTGTGATTTGCCAAGTAAGTCGCTTTGTCAGGCCTGTTGGGATGCAAATATTTCAAGACGAGGAGAGGTTCATTCGTCTTGACAAGAAAATGGCCTATCAGTAATGAGAAATGGGCTATACATTTTTAAAACACATCAAACCGGCAATTAGTTTCAATTTTTTTTTCATTTTCAGATTTTAAATTGCATTAATTTTTATGTGTGGACAATTTGTTTGATTTTATATTGGTATACATTTATTTTAAAATCAGTTTTAATGTGACTCGAAATTTCGGGATTAAAAATAGTTCGGACCGCACCGTAATATGCAAAATTTTGTATAATGTTTTAGCCGTGGCCAGAATATGGGCTGTAATGCTAACAAAAATAATATGGGCTCCAAAAAAAACCTTAAGAATTAGCAAATGGGCTGTAAATTATTAGAAATAATGGCAGATGGGTTGTATGCTATTTTCCACAGATTTGAGGCTTTCCTAAAAAAAAGGTTGATGCACAAGCAGTGACTGTTGGATGTCCATCCAACGGCCGTCGTGCTTCTTCAATCTCTGCTCTTCCTGCTCCAGCCGCTCAAACAAGTGCCCGTAGGACTGCCTGCTCCCTCCTTCCCGCGGCCCGCTATGCTGCCGTGCAGGCCTCACCGCCCCACTGTACTCCCATCGCTGGCCTAGCCATCCCTCTACTCACCCACACCTGCTGTTATTCTCCGGCAACGGCAGATGAACCAGTAAACCCTCGTACAGTCGTACTCCCCTATGCGTGGGAAACAATTGCCGAGTCTTCCCTGCCTCTGTGTCGTTCCCTTCCTAGGCCTCGCCGTCGTCCATCGCCCTGGTGCTCTCGGCGCGGCCTGGTCAACATGGTCAACGACCGACATGCATTTGAAGTGGACTGTACGTGGAGAGGCTGACAGCTGGGTCCATGGCCACACGCAAGGAAATGCCTCCTTATTACGCGGAAAAATAATGATTCCTCCACCTGACATCTGGGACCCACCGAAAGGGCCTCTGTATTTCGCGAAAAAATGTTACCGCCGCTGACAGCTCAGACCCACCAGCTATATCTTCACACGCAAGGAAGTGCGTCCTTATTACGCAAAAAAATGAATACTCCCCCTGCTAGCTGGGACCCGGTATAGTGGCAGGCTGACTTGTGGGCCTACTAAGTTGACGGGGACGGAGGGCTTTGTCAACTTAGTCAATATGAACGATTCTAGCTCCAGTGACCGTACGATGGCCATCCAACGGTCGTAGTGCTTCTTCAACCTCTGGTCTTGTTGCTCCAGCCGCCCAAAGCAGCGCCGTTCGTGCCGCATGCTCCTGCCTCATGGACCGGCTGTGCTGCTGCGGAGGCCTCACCGCCCCCTACTATTCCCACCGCTGGCAACACCCTGCGGTGACGGAGCCTCACACCATAGCCGAACCACTGAACCCTCATTCTCCTCTCCGCGCGGGCTTCCACTGCCGCGTCTTCCCTGGCTCTGCGTCGTCCCCTTCCTAGGCCTCGCCGTCGTCCACCGCCCTGGTGCTCTCGGTGCGGCATGGTCAATGTGGTCAAGGAACGACTTCCATCAGAGGTGGACTGTACATAGAGAGGCTGATAGCTGGGTCCACGGCCGCAGCAAGGAAGTGCCTCCTTATTACGCAAAAAATAATTATTCCTCCACCTGACAGCGGGGACCCACCGGACGGGCCACCGTATTTCGCGAAAAAACCTTTCCCCTGATTGCTGGGACCCACCAGCTACATCTTCGCACGCAAAGAAGTGTCTGACAGTCGGGACCCACCTAGTCGAAGCGTACGTAGCATTCTCATTCTGGTTGCGTACGTGTACGTACATACTGGTCGATGTAGAGGCGCGCACGTGTCATAGTAGAGGCGCACACGTAGCATGTACATGTATGTACAGCGGCCAGGGTGCAAGAAAGTAAATACAGCCACGTACGTACATACGGGCGGGGTCTCGAACGACTACTCGCGCGTACGTATGGCCAGGGCTCGTGTACATGGCTTGGTCGGAACAGAGAAACAACGTCGTCGTCGTGTTCATCGGGAGGAAACGGATCGCGTGGGAGCCAACCGGCTTGGATGGAACAGCGATGGAAACGAGGCCTGGCGTACCGCGGAATGGAGGAAACGGCCTTGTGTTCGACCGGCCACGTTCGAAACGGGATCCTGTTCATCGGGAGGGGTCTGGCATACCGCAAAACAGAGGAAACGGACCTCCTACGGTCGAAACGGGGGTCCTGTTGATCGGGAGGGGTGTGGCGTACCGCAAAACGGAGGAAACGGACTTGTGTTGGAGCGCTACGGTCGAAACAGGTGTCCTGTTCATCAGGAGGGGTGTGGCGTACATAAAGCAGGACTCCACGGGATACCGGCCCATCTCCACCGGTCGACCCCTCCAGCCTCCATGGGCTCTTGTTCATTCACCGTCGACCTCCTCCAGCCTCCACTGCATTTGTTCATCCACGGGCTCCTGTTCATCCAGCCTCCATCGTGCGCTACTCCACCAGCTACTGTTCAACCAGCCCTCTCCACGGGCTCCTGTTCAACCACCCCTCCATAGTCTATTGTTCATCCTTCCCTCCACCTTCTACTGTTCATCCTGCCCTCGACAGGGTGGTCCTGTTCATCCTGCCCTCCACGGGGTCTTGTTCATCCAGCCCCAACCGGCTCGAACGATCGGGGTCCTGTTCATCCACCCCCACCGGGAACTGTTCATCCAAACCCCCCCGCAACGCTCACTGTTCATCCAGAGGCAACGCCACGGGGTCCTGTTCATCCACCCCCACCGAGAACTGTTCATCCAAACCCCCCAGCAATGTTCACTGTTCATCCAGAGGCAGCATCGATCGACTTCAGTTAGCAGCAGTAGCGAAGGAATCGCTCGATCGGGTTCGATTAACGATCATCGATCGATCGCCGGGTTCAATAACGCGTAAGCCTGCGGTCTGCAATCGCTCGGGTTCGATTAGAGCCCTAACGCCTCGCTTCGGGTTGATTAGAGCCCAACGTCTCGCACACCCGCGCGTACGTACAAGAGAAACGCGCATCGCTCGGCCCCCGACCACCCACCGTAACCGGGGACTCCCTGATATTTTCCGTGCCCTCGCTTATACTATGGTTTTTTCCGTCATGGACGGCCCAAAGAATGTCATGCAGCTGTTTCTCCGGCCTGCCCAGGTCTAAAATCCCATTTTTTGTCATAGAAGTAGGACCCCACCACATCTATGATGATATCGGGTTTTGTCACAATTATCGTCATAGAAGTGTCATAAATATGACAGAAAAGATTTTCGTTCAGCCCAAAATGTCACGGATGTGTCTTTTTGTTGTAGTGTAAGTTCCTCCCCGCCCCCTATCTGCTTTAGAAGGGAGCTCTCGGTGCCGGAGATGGAGGATTGGGAACGCCTAAGGCCTAAGATAGCGGATGTGTGCTTCTCGAACACCGCAGATACGGTGTCCTGGAGACTTTCAGGCTCTGGCAAGTTCACTGTCAATTCCCTTTGTAGAGAGCTGTCCCGCACCAATGTCCCTATGGCTGCCTCGGGGCTTTGGAAGGCTCGAATTCCTCTCAAGATCAAGGTTTTCCTCTGGCAACTTTGCCAAGATCGCCTCCCTATTCTATCAATATAGCCAAGCGCAATGGCCCGGCCTCCGGGCCTTGTGCTTTGTGTGGTGTCCCGGAAGATGCTGACCACGCATTCTTCCGATGCTCTTTGGCATGCTTTGCCTGGAGCGCGGTCGGCGAGGCCGCGGGTGTGGATTGGGATCCACGCTCCCGCTCCGAGCTCGTGTCGTCTTTGTCCTTGGTCCAGGGATCTTCGCGCCGTGTCATATGGACAAGTACGGCAGCCATGTTGTGGGCTTTATGGCATATTCGTAACAAGTTTACTATTGAGGGAGTGTTCCCCTCTCACCCCGCTGACGTAATCTACAAATGCATCTTGTTCTTGTAGCAATGGGCCCCACTGGGAAGACAACATGACTCTGATCTCCATCGTCATGCTCTTGCATGCCTTCGCTCCGTCTACTCGGCGTCTCGAGCCACGTCGCCCTCTTCCGCTGCCTCTTAGGAATGGGTAGCCCCTTTTGGAAGTGTTTCCTCCGAGCCTGCGTGCTCTTATGTTGGCTGGATACGCCATGTAATGCACTTTATTCCTACGCCGTTTTCTTTTGTGGAGTGTCTGGGACCCCGGAAGACTAGTTTGGTTGTGGTTGTAGGTTGTTTGGTTGTGCACGCTGCCTATGTTGAGGGCTTTATTAATTTAAAGCCGGACGTCCCTTACGTCTATGTTCTAAAAAAAGTAGGAGAAGAAGGAAGAGGAAGAGGAGAGAAGGAAAGGACACCCCCCCCAATTCGGATTGGGCTTGGGGGCGCGCCTCCCACTTGGCCGCCTCCACCCCTCTTCCACCATGGCCCATTAGGGCCCATTAACTCCCCGGGGGGTTCCAATAACCCCCTGGTACTCCGGAAAATGTCCGAACTCATCCGAAACCTTTCCGGTGTCCAAACATAACCTTCCAATATATCAATCTTCATGTCTCGAACATTTTGAGACTCCTCATCATGTAAGTGATCACATCCGGGACTCCGAACAACCTTTGGTACATCAAAACACATAAACTCATATTATCGATCGTCACCGAACGTTAAGCATGCGGACCCTATGGGTTCGAGAACTATGTAGACATGACCGAGAGTCATCTCCGGTCAATAACCAATAGCGGAACCTGGATGCTCATATTGGCTCCCACACATTCTACGAAGATCTTTATCGGTCAAACCGCATAACAACATACGTTGTTCCCTTTATCATCGGTATGTTACTTTCCCGAGATTCGATCGTCGGTATCTCAATACCTAGTTCAATCTCGTTACCGGCAAGTCTCTTTACTCATTCTGTAATGCATCATCCTGTAACTAACTCATTAGTCATATTGCTTGCAAGGCTTATAGTGATGTGCGTTACCGAGAGGGCCCAGAGATACCTCTCCGACAATCGCAGTGAAAAATCCTAATCTCGATCTATGCCAACGCAACAAACACAATTGGAGACACCTGTAGAGTATCTTTATAATCACCCAGTTACGTTGTGACATTTGATAGCACACTAAGTGTTCCTCCGGTATTCGGGAGGTGCATAATCTCATAGTCAGAGGAACATGTATAAGTCATGAAGAAAGCAATAGCAATAAACTAAACGATCATAGTGCTAATAAGCGAACGAATGGGGTATTGTCCATCACATCATTCTCTAATGGTGTGATCCCGTTGATCACATGACAACACATGTCTATAGCTAGGAAACTTAACCATCTTTGATAAACGAGCTAGTCAAGTAGAGGCATACTAGGGACACTCTGTTTGTCTATGTATTCACACATGTACTAAGTTTCTGGTTAATACAATTCTAGCATGAATAATAAACATTTATCATGATACAAGAAATATAAATACCAACTTTATAGGGCATATTTCCTTCAGGCTCCCACTTGCACTAGAGTCAATAATCTAGTTCACATCGCCATGTGATTTAAGGCCAATAGTCCACATCTTCATGTGATTTAACACTATAGTTCGCATCGCCATGTGACCAATACCCAAAGGGTTTACTAGAGTCAATAATCTAGTTCACATCGCCATGTGATTAACACCCAATGAGTACTAAGGTGTGATCATGTTTTGCTAGTGAGAGAGGTTTAGTCAATGGGTCTGCCACATTCAGATCCGTATGTATTTTGCAAATTTCTATGTCTACAATACTCTGCGCGGAGCTACTCTAGATAAATGCCCCCACATTCAATATGTATCCAGATCAAGACTCAGAGTCATCTAGATCGGTGTCAAAGCTTGCATCTACGTAAGTCTTTACGACAAACTATTTATCACCTCCATACCAAGAAATATTTCCTTAGTCCTCTAAGGATAATTTTGACCAATGTCCAGTGATCTACTCCTAGATCACTATTGTACTCCCTTGCCAAACTCAGGGCAGGGTATACAATAGGTCTGGTACACAGCATGGTGCTACGTCTTGAGCTTGCATTGGTTTTCCCCGAAGAGGAGAGGATGATGCAGCACAGTAGGGTAAGTATTTTCCCCCAGTTTTTGAGAACCAAGGTATCAATCCAGTAGGAGGCCACGCGCGAGTCCCTCGTACCTGCACAAAACGATAGCTAATCGCAACCAACGCGATTAGGGGTTGTCAATCCCTTCACGGTCACTTACGATAGTGAGATCTGATAGAGATAATATTTTTGGTATTTTTGGTATAAAGATGCAAAGTAAAAAGTAAAAGCAAAGTAAAAACAAAGCAAGTATAAAAGTGATAGAGATTGATATGATGAGAATAGACCCGGGGTCCATAGGTTTCACTAGTGGCTTCTCTTAAGAGCATAGATATTCTACGGTGGGTGAACAAATTACTGTTGAGCAATTGACAGAATTGAGCATAGTTATGAGGTTATCTAGGTATGATCATGTATATAGGCATCACGTCCGAGACAAGTAGACCGAAACGATTCCGCATCTACTACTATTACTCCACTCATCGACCGCTATCCAGCATGCATCTAGAGTATTAAGTTAAAACAGAGTAACACATTAAGCAAGATGACATGATGTAGAGGAATAAATTCATGCAATATGATAAATACCCCATCTTGTTATCCTCGATGGCAACAATACAATACGTGACTTGCGACCCTTTACATCCTTTGGGTAAGGACACCGCAAGATTGAACCCAAAGCTAAGCACTTCTCCCATTGCAAGAACTACCAATCTAGTTGGCCAAACCAAACGGATAATTCGAAGTGACTTGCAAAGATAACTCAATCACACATAAAAGAATTCAGAGAAGATTCAAATATTATTCATAGATAAGCTGGATCATAAACCCACAATTCATCGATCTCAACAGACACACCGCAAAAAGAAGATTACATCGAATAGATCTCCACGAGAGAGGGGGTGTCGGGGGTTGGGTGCGACATATGCCAAAGGATGGCTTATCATGGTGGGGGCGAGTAGAACGTCGCCGGTGCCTGGAAACGGGATGAGGCGAAGGCATGGACGCCGGCAGATCTTACCCAGCTTCATGGCTCTCCGTGGAGATAATACTCCTACTGCTGCTCTGCGGGGTCTCCGCATGATCACTATGGCAAAGTGGGTACAAGGTTGTTCCTTGAGTTGTTCGGGGTGAGGAAGGAGAAGGGCATGACTAGCTCTTCTCTTCCCTCTATGTGTGTCTAAAACTGTTAGGGTCCAATCTCTTGCATGGGTGCCCCGGGGGGTTTATATAGGCCTACCCCTCGGGGGTACAATGGTAATCCAGCTGGGCGCGGCTCCCAGCCCTCTGTCTCTCAGGTCGTCGTCTTCTCCGCCGACTGCTGGGGCCCGCCGACTTGTGGGCCCCGCCGATGGGCCCAGCATGGGGCCGACAGGCCTTGTCCGCCGCGGGCGGGTCTTGCCGGCTGCGGATTACTGTAGACGCGCCTCCAATGATGCTGGCTTGGTCATGGGGTCATGGCAACAGTGCCGCCGCCTGACGGGCGATCACTGTTGCCATTCCCTGTCTTGTTTGGTTAATGGCGTGCGGGGCTCGTGGGAGGGGCCGGCCGACTCCTGGGGGCCGACTCCCAACGGGTCCGACTTATGGCGCTCTCGACGTCTTCTTCACCCTGCCGGCAGGCGGGTCCCGCCGTCTCTGGGTCGTATAGACAGGCCGTCATGGGCTCAGGGCGTCGCCCACGGGGCTGATGTCAGGGCCGGCATGGCAACAGTGCCGCGCCGGATGGAGATCTCCGTCGATGCAGACGGCACATGCCGCCATGCCCGCTTTCGTGAACGGCGAGGACGGGCCGTGCGGTGGCCGTACCCCATCCCGTCTGTAGTTGCATAGGCAGGAGGTGGTTGGAGTCGCGGGTCGACTCCCCATAGCCGGCTTCTCCGGAAGCCGCCAGTTGGGAGTCGGCTTATCTCGAAGCCGTCCCTGGGACTCGGTCGTGAGGGGCAGTCGGCGGCCTTGCCGCTGATTCTCAAAAGGTGGCTCTTCGTCTTGGGGTCTTGAGGGGCGCAGCCTGCCCCGTTGTCTTGAAAAGTCCGGGGCTCGGGTTGGCCTACCCATGGCCCAATACTCCGACAGTAGTCCCCGAAGCTGGTGAGGCGCCGAGGGCAACATGTCTAGGAGCCTTAACAGTTTCATATCTCTGGTAGAAGAATCTGGGCCTCGCTCGCCGTCTTCCTCTAGGCCTACTAGCTGGAGTCGGACTCGCGGAATGCCGTCTTGCTCCTTAAAGGATTTGAAAGTCGTAGCGGGATCCAGGCAGCGTGCCTGATAACCTTCCATGCAGCTGCCTGTTGTAGACCGTCGCGTGGCGCCACGCGGCTGGGTCAGTCGCCCACCCACGCGCGCGACGGGATAGGCCGTCAGGCGGGGCCCGCCACTACCGCGCCCCGGCGTGCGAACAGATCCGTTGCGGCTGTGCTGACGGTTGGGGTTCCCACGTTGTAACTGCACGCAGTAACTTCGTGGGTTAAATCGTGGGGGGGCGTGGGGTCCCGGGCGCAGTTAATCCCATGTCCGCCCCATCGGCTTCTCAGCCTATGAGCCTATAAGTAGGCGGGGGGAGGGGCAGCGGCGAAGCACGCGCGCCCATCTCCCTGCTTCCCCCGCTTCCTCTTGCCTCTTCTTCCTCTTGCCGCCGCCGCGCCGAACCACGCCAAGCCGCGGCGATGAGCTCTTCCTCCGCTGCTGCACCTCCTGCCACACGCTCCGGCGTGTGGGATGGCTCCGAGGTGGACGACGACCACATCGAATTCCTCCGCCAGACGCGCCGCCTCCCCGGCAAGAGCCTAGTGCGGACCCGCGCCGCGCCGGCGGGAGAAATGTCGCCGGCGCCGGAGGAGGCGGCGGGTCGATTCGCCGCACCTCATGCGCGGCCTAGGGATGCCGTCGAGCGGTTTCTTCCGCGCCTTCTTGAGTTCCACGGGCTCAGCCGCACCACCTCACTCCAGATCACGGTGGTGCTGCTGGCTACCTTCGCCACCTTGTGCGAAGGCTTCCTCGGTGTTCTCCCCACCATCGAGCTGTGGGGGGAATTCTTCCAGTCCAAGCTCGGCACGCACGTCGCCGGCGTGCCAGCTCTTTGCGGCACCTTCATCGCGATGCGGCAATCAGTGGCCGACAACCCGTTTCCCACCATTCCACTGATCAAGTCGGTAAAGATGTGGCAGCGAACCTACTTCTATGTGAAGAACGTCGCTCCGTATATGCATCGGGTCAATCTGCCGCCTTTAAGCGGTCTTTGGCGCCCGCGCCGTCATTGTCGCAACTCCGGAAGTCTTTGGCGCAATGGAGGGCTTGACCGGCCGACCTGCTGGCCGCCGCGTGGCGCCGAGTCCTTCCGCTCCTCAAGGCCGACCTCGATCGGTCGATGAGCGGCCACCGAACCCCAGTCGGTCAGGCTCCAAGGACATGCCCCATGCGGAGGTGGCAGACACGGTGAACTACATTGCGAACTGCAATCTCACGGCGGATTGGCAGTTCGGCAAGGAGCCGTACTCGCGCGCCAACCCCCCGCATGTGATAAGTCGTCTCTCTTCCTCTTCTGTTTTCTTTTTTCAGCCGAATCCGACCTCTGATCTTTTTTGGTTTTTTTTCGAGTTAGAACGCCCTCATGCAGCCTTCAGCCGGCACCACGGGGCCAGCCCGTGAGTTCGTCCCCGACCGGGCGAGAGCGATGTCGGCGACCCTGACTTGGGGGCGGCGGCGATGGAGGCTGACGCCGAAGGAGGAGGAGGAGGGGCTGACGACTTCAGGCCCTCGGCTACCTTTGCCGACTTGCCTGAAGATGACGGCGAGGGGGAAGTCGCCCAGCATCGCCAGCCGAAGGTAGGCCAGCCAGGCGCGAGTTCCTCCGCCGGCTTGGGTGGTCGAGGCGGCGCGAAGAAGCGCCGGGCCGGGCCGAGCTTGCTTGGCGGCCGGTCGGAGAAGTTCAAGGGGACGGCCGCCGCGACCAAGCGGGAAGAGGCGGTCGCAAAGGCCAACCGCTTCCGCAAGGAAGTGAAGAGGCCGCCACTGGTCTCTGCGTAAGTGCTTCCGCTTTGGTCTTGTTTTCTTCCGGTGAATCTTGTCCAAATCTTTTACACGTCTTCCTCGCATCAGGGCTCCCCTTATCTTAGAGAGGGTCGCCGCCGCCTCCGTCATGGGGTCGGCAGAGACGTCCGCCACTACTCGGTGGATCGACCCCGCCGCCGACCTCCGGGAGGCGACGGAGCGGAATGCGCAGGAGAAACGCGATGAGGAAGAAGCCGCCCGCCTGGAGAAGGCGGAGGCCGAGAAGGCGGCGGCCTCCTCCCAGAGGAAGCTGGAGGAGGCCGAAGCCGCCGTCGCGGCAAAGTGGCGGGCCGAGGAGGCCGCGCGCCTCCAATCGGCGTTGCTCGTCACCCCGCTGAGTTCCGCGCCGCCGCCGCCGGAGTTCACGTGGCAGACGGAGGGAGCCGGCAGCGAGTTCCCCATCATGGAGAGGGAAGGCGGCGAGACCTCCATGTCGGGCACGGCCGTGCCGCCACCGCCGCCTCCGCCGCCCGTGCGGGAAGCGCGCCAAGGTAAACAGCGGCGGACCCGCGGTGCCGCCCGAATGAAGACGAGGCCGTGTGGCGGTTGCTCCTTCAAGTCGCCTCGCCAGGTCTTGCTGCCGTCTTGAGAAGGCGACTTGGCGCCACGCCTTGAGACCGGGCGCCGCCAGCTCGGCCATCGAACGCCGAGGCGACAAAGCGCCACGCCCGTTAGGTGGGTGCGAGGAGGCGTACAGCCCGCTGAACCAAAGCGCTCGACGTTGAGCAAAGCTGCGAGCCGAGGGCGACGCCATCCAGAACTGCACCAAAAGGCGCTGGCGTCGCGAACCGACGTTCGGGTATGCTTTCTTCTTTGAGTTTGTTTTTCTTGTTCTTCTCTGTGGGGGCGCGCCAGCGCACCCACTGGGTGTAGTCCCCGAGTTTTGGGCCGACTGCTGAGCAGGCGGCTCGGAACTCTATCTGGCGAATTTCAAATATTTACCTTTGTCTAAAATGCTTATGACAGGAGTATCACAACCTCCGCGTCACTGCCTTCAACCGCAATGTTGAGGAGCTGGGCAAGCGGACCGCCGACTTGTCGAGGAGCCGGCGTTAGTGCACCCGCGGGCTGTAGTCCCCGAGATTCGGGCCGACTGCTGAGCAGTCGGGCCGGATCTTCCCAGCGACCTTCTTAGTTGGCGACTTAACGTCCTTTTTCTTTTTATTCTTCAGAGGCCAACACCACTCTTCGACGGCAATTGGGCGAGGCCGACACCGCCTTGCGGGCCAAGGGGGAGGAGTGCAGCAAGCTCGCCGCAGAGCGCGACCTGCTGGCTATGCAGCTGGCGGAGCAAAGGGAGCTGCTTAAGAAAGGCGGGGCGAGGCGGAGAAGAAAGAGGCTACTCTCCCGGCCGAGTTCGAAAGCGAGCGCTCCTCCTGGACCTACAAGGAGGCACAGCTGACCTCCGGCTTCCATGAAATCGAGGACATCGCCGACGGTGAGTTTCTATACTTTCTGTCTTTGAGCCGCTGACTATAGGTCGGGCTGTATCCTGGTTTTTTGACTTGCTTCTTTTTCGTCTTGGCAGAATTCTTCCACGGCCACACACAGGCGGCCAATCAAGCCATCGAGGCTGATCGCGAGGCGCGGAGGGCAAATGCTGCGGAGATTGATGCCAACGCCCCCGGGACCCTTGACGAGCAGCTTCTGAGCATCGAGGCTCGTCTGCGGCCGGCCCATCGGATGCTGCGCCGGCTTCAACGTGTCGGTGCCCAGGCGATCGCTACCCTATGGCCAGACATGCCGGTTCTGCGCACTCCCAGTCGGACTGCCGACTGGCTGGAGGTCGCGGATGGCCGTCTTGAGGCCTGGAAGGGTTCCGCGGCCCGGGCTGGAGCGCGCCGGGCCTTGGAAGTCGTCTAGGCGTGGTATCGAGGCTGGATCTGGGACCGGTGGCCGCGTTCGGTCGAAGGCGGCGGAGCTGGCAGCTACGGAAGACACCCTCATCGAAGCGTCTGCGGCGGCGATCACCGACTACACGGACACCAGCGTCTTCGTCCCTGAGCGGGCTGAGGACGGCGGGGAGGCGCCGCCGGAGTGGTTCGGGATGAACCCGGATTATGACGAGGACTCGGCGGAGGTGATCGGGTCCAGCGCCGAGGAGGAAGGCGAGGCGGAGGACAGAGGTGAGACGGAGACGCCCGGAAAGGCAGGCGGGCGACCAGCCTCGGCTCGACCGCGCCTCCGGCAACGAAAGCGCCCTGCTGGGCCGGCTGCCGCCGGAGATGATCAAGCCGAGACTGCCCAGCCGGCCGCCCCGGCGCCTGACACCGCCGTCTCCTCCGGCCCTCCAAACCCGTCTGCCGCTTCCTAGGCTGCCGTCTTGCCTTTATTTTACCTGCTTTAGTAGTCTTTGAAAAACTTGTTAATTCGCACAATTCCACCCGCGGGGTGTATTTTGAACTTCTGCTCGAAGATTCGGCCGAGGGCCTCTGCTATGTAAATATTTATCCTAATTCTATCTTTCATTGCTCGTTGCTCTTATGGCTTTTTCCTTTGACGCCTTCCCTTAGTCGCCGCCTTGCCAGTCGGACAACCGCTCTGCGGACTACCGCTTGGATCAAGTGCTTTGGCTACTCTTGGGAAGGCAACTACTTGGCCGTTTTTTAGAGTCTTTTTAACAAGTTGGATAGAAAGCGGCAAGCCGACCACTCAAGAGTCGGCTTTGCAAAGAGGGGTTGGAAGCCGGCTTAAGCTATGTTTATGCTTTGGGTCCTTAGCCATTTTTCATGTGGGCGCCCATTCTTCCTTACTCCTGCCTACCAAGCAGTCGCTCTACGAGCTGCGGCTTCTCACAGGAGACGGCTTAGGCACCGCACACTACTTGTCCGACTGCAGGAAGCATTTCATAGCGCAAGGCGGCGAGTCCCCGGGCCGACTAGTCGAACCCGGTGCCAAACGGCATAACAAAGAGTAACATACTCGAAGGCATAATTCTTATCATACAAATAACAAAAAAGGGCAGTCCCCGAGCTCATCTCGGGGGCTCAAAGTCTTGGTATTTTAACACAAAAGGTAGCGTGGTACATACTACATAAACTGTAAAATCTTCGGAGAAGATTTGCATTCCATGGCCGTTCCGTCTCTTTGCCGGAGTCGTCCCTTTTGCGTGCTCGGGGCTTCGAAAGGCGTCGATCGTAGTAGTAAGTCGTTGCTTGACACTTTGTCGATAATCGAAGGGGCCTTCCCAAAAGGCACCGGCGAGCTTGTGCTGGCGGTTTTGGATCGATCAAGCACAAGGTCGCCCTCTTGGAAAGATCTCGGCCTGACCTTCCTATTGTAGTAGTGGTGCAGGCTCTGCTGGTAGATGCTGGACCGGCAGAGTGCCAACAGTCGGCCCTCTTCCAGCAGATCGACGCCGTCTTGACGTGCTTCTTCTACTTCCTCCTTGGTGTACATGGTAACTCGCAGGGAGTCGAACTCTATGTCCGTTGGGATGACGGCTTTAGCACCATAGACGAGGAAGAAGGGTGTGAAGTCGGTTGACTTGTTTGGAGTCGTGCACAAACTCCAGAGGACGGCTGGCAACTCATCAAGCCAACAGCCGGCCAAACGCTCTAGTGGTTCGACCAGTCGAGGCTTGATGCCAGACAGGATGAGGCCGTTTGCTCGCTCCACCTGGCCGTTTGACTGTGGATGGGCAACGGACGCTAAGTCCAGTCGGATGCCTTGTGTCGCGCAGAAACGGGCCACGGCACCTTTGGCAAAATTTGTGCCATTGTCGGTGATGATGCTGTGTGGTACGCCGTACCGAGTCGTGATGTCGGCGATGAAAGTCATTGCAGTTGGACCATTCAACTTCTTGATGGGCTTTACTTCTATCCACTTGGTGAACTTGTCCACCGCGACAAGTAAATGAGTTAGGCCACCTCGTGCTGCTTTGAATGGTCCTACCATGTCCAAGCCCCAAACAGCAAAGGGCCAGGCGATGGGGATAGTCTTGAGTGCGGAAGCCGGCTGATACGGCTTGGAGCGGAACATCTGGCACCCCTTGCATTTTTGGACTAATTCCTTGGCCTCTTCTAGGGCAGTTGGCCAGAAGAAACCGTGTCGTATGGGTTTGGCGGCGAGTGCTCTTGAGGCCGCATGGTGGCGACTTTTCATATGATGAATGTATTCAAGAATCGCTTGGCCTTGCTCTGGCTCGACGCAATGCTGGTAGACACCAGTAACGCTAAGCCTGACCAGCTCTCTGTTGACTATGGTGTAGGCTGCCGCTCGGCGTTGTACTTGCCGAGCCAAGATTTCGTCAGTTGGTAGCTCTCCGCTTACTAGGAACTTCAGGATGGGCTGGGCCCATGAGGGTGCTGCTATTTATTCAACTACCAGTACTGCTACTTGGACGAGGGCGGCTGGGCTGGGAGGCGGCGGGCCGGAGTCCGCGGCCGCTTGCTGGATTGATGAAGTCCCCGGGCCGACTGGTGCAGTCCTCGGGTCGAGCTCTGGAGTCTTTGCAATGGTTGCCGCATCCCGGGCAGGTTACGAAGTCCCGGGCCGGCTTCGACTGCGGCATTCTTGGGGCCATCTGTAAGAGTTCTCGTGCCGTCTGCCGAGGCTTTTGAGTCGGATCCGACTTCTTCAGGGGGAGCCGGCACAAAAATGGAGTCTGATTCTGGTGAAGGCTTGACAGATGGCTTGAGGAGGCGCTGAAGGGCGACGCCGGATGGTATTGCCTGGCGGGTGGAGCCGATTCATGCCAGGGTGTCTGCTTGGTCGTTGTCATTTCTTGGTACGTGAAGGAACTCGCACCCCTCAAAATATCCACCGAAAGTTCTTTGCATGCAGTAACGGTAGCTCGCCATGTTTGCATCTTTAGGCGTCCCAATCGCCAGATGACTGTTGGACCACCAAGTCGGAGTCGCCATAACACAGGATCCGGCGAATGCCAAGTTCTTTGGCAAGCCGGAGCCCGTGAATGAGCGCCTCGTATTCGGCGATGTTGTTGGAGGCGACGAAATTGATCTGCAACGCATATTTGAGCTTGTCTCCTTTGGGGGAAGTGAGGAGAATGCCGGCTCCCAAGCCGGTGCGCATCTTGGAGCCATCGAAATGCATCCGCCAATGGGTGGAGTCGGGCACTGGCGGCAGGTACTGGGTCTCGGCCCAGTCGACGAGGAAGTCAGCCGATGCTGCGACTTGATGGCGGTCTTGGGGCTGGTAATAGATGGTGTAGGGGCCAGCTCTATGGCCCATTTGGCCACTCGGCGAAGCATCTCGGCTTCCGATGATCTCGGCTAGTGGGGCTGTGCAAACCACGATGATTGGATGCTCTTGAAAGTAAGGCTTCAACTTGTTGGCGGCAAAGTGCACGCCGTAGCACATCTTCCGTAATGGGGGTAGTTACGCTTGCGGTCGACAAGATGCCATTTCGGGTAATATACCGGTCTCGGACAGGTAGCGCCTTGCCTTCCTCCTTGCGCTCAACTACAATGGATCGTCGACTACCCGGCTGGTGGCGGCAATGTACAGGAGCATGGGCTCTTTAGGAGTCGGGGCCGCCAGCACAGGGGGAGTAGTCAGCATTTTCTTCAACTGGAGAAAAGCTTCATCCGCCTTGTGGTTCCATTCGAAGAAGGTGGTCTTCTTCATGAGCTGGTATAAAGGGAGAGCTTTCTCGCCCGTACCGGATCGATGAATCGGGCCGATGGACGCCAAGCAGCGGTGAACTTTTGCACATCTAGCAGTCGGCGGGGTACTTCCATCCTCTCGATGGCCTTGATCTTCACAGGATTGCACTCTTTGCCGCGTTCAGAGACCAGGAAACCAAGGAGTTGGCCGGCTGGTACTCCGAAGACACACTTCTTAGGGTTGATCTTGATCTGGAATCGGCGCAGGTTCTCAAAGGTTTCCTTAAGGTCTTCCAGCAGTGTTCCTCGCTTTTCTGTCTTCACCACCACATCGTCCACGTAGACGTGGGCGTTTTACCGAAGTTGCTTGAGGAGGCACTTCTCGCATGCAACGCTGAAAGGTGGCGCCGGCATTCCTTAAGCGAGCGTCATGGTCGGTGTGAGAAGGCTCCAAGCGGCATGATGAAGGCGGTCTTCACTGTCACCGGGTTCAGCTTGATCCGGTGATATCCTGAATATACATCTAAGAAGCTCAACGGCTCGCATCCGGTATGGAGTCTATCACTGATCAATTCTCGGCAGGCGAATGGGTCCTTGGGCAAGCTTTGTTGAGGCTCGTGTAGTCAATACACATCCGCCATCGCTTGTTCTTCTTCCGTACCGGGACTGGTTTGCTAACCATTCTGGAAAGAACACTTCCATAATGAAACCGATCGCTAGGAGCCGGGCTATCTCTTCTCCAACAACTCTTCTCTTCTCTTGACGGTAGGCGCAAAGGGCGGCATGGCCGGGCTTCACATCATATCGGACATGTAACTTGTGCTCGGCGAATTCCGCTTGTGACACCGCATGTCTTTAGGGGACCATCTTGAAAATGTCCCGATTCCCACGGAGGAAATCGACGAGCTCGCCTTCCTATTTGCTGTCAAGGTTTGCACCTATGATAGCATACCTCTCCGGTGCTCCGGGTCCAAGGGTATCTTCTTCGTTTCTTTGGCGGCTTGAGCAGGCTCTCAGCTTCCGACTCCTTGGGGTTGGGCGATATTTCGGGCTACTTGTCGGCCATCGCCACAACCCGATCAAGAAGCCGCTTCTCAGCTGCGATCACCAGGGACTCGGCTAGCCGACTGCTTTCAGCTGCGCAAGCGGACAACTTTCTGTAGTCGCCGACTACGGTCAGAATCCCCTTGGAACTCGACATCTTCATCTTGAGGTAGGCGTAGTGGGGGACCGCCATGAACTTGGCCAAAGCAGGTTGGCCAAGCAGAGAGTGGTATGGACTTTCGAGGTCCACCACTTCGAACCAAACTGGCTCTCGGCGGAAATGATCTTTGTCCCCAAAGAGGACATCTATCAGGATCTTGCCGATCGGTGAGCAGGAAAGGCCAGGTACAATGCCGTGGAACACAGTACGGCTGCTCGGAAGCTGTCTTTGCTTGATTCCTAACTTCTCCATCATGTCCTTGTACAGGATGTTGATGCTACTGCCTCCGTCTATCAGCACTCGCGAGAAGCGAGCGGCCCGCCTATCTGCGGCAAGGGTGGCTCCCAAGACCAGGGCGTAGGAGCCCGGACTCGGCATCACCTCTGGGTGGTCAGCTCTGCTCCAACTGATAGGCCTCTCGGACCAGTGCATGAATTCTGGAGTATCTGATGCTACTGCATTCACCTCTTGCTGCTGCAGCCGCCTGCTGCGTCGATCGTCGGCCACACTGGTGAACACCACATAGGCTCTGTGCTCTTCCGGTACTCATCTTGCATCGCCCGATTGGCACGACAGCCGGCCATCGGGCCCGGTGGAGGCGGCGGCCCAGCAGGCGCGGGAGGCAGGAAGCCATCTCCCTTGGCGATCCTGATGAGCCAGTGGCACTTCCGGGTGGTGTGGTTTGACGGCTTCGCGCCGCTATGGAACTTGCAGGGACCATCTAGAGTCTGCTCGTAAGAGAAGGCCGGCACCCAATTGGACTTGCCGCCTTTACATGCCGCTTGGCGAGGCTGCCCCTCGGCTGGTCTTCAATCGCCGCAACCTGCCGCTCTTTGGAAGCTGGCTGCGGGGCCTTGAGCTTGTGATCGTTCTGTTGCTGTCACCGACTGGTGTCGCCAGCCGGAGTTCCGGGAGCCTGAGGAGCCACTTTGCCAGTCGCACTGACTTCGATCTCCACCTTCATGGAGGAGTCGGCTTTGGCGTACTTATCTACTATGATCAGCAGCTCGTCGAGGGTCTCCGGCTCGTCGCAAAGGAGCTTGTGCTTGAGGAGGGTGCCTTCTCTGCACCCGGTGGTGAAGTACTCGATAGCTTGCACCTCGTGCACGCCCTCGCAGGAGTTCCGAAGCTCGGCCCAGCGCGTGAGGTAGTCGCGAGTCGACTCGTTGGGGCCTTGCACGCACAAGGAAAGCTGGCGAGGCTTGGGAGCTCGCTTGTACGTGCTTGTGAAGTTGCGGACGAAGGCTTCGGTGAAGTCGACCCAATTTGTTGATGCTGCGGGGCTTCGGGCTGTTCAACCATGTCCGGGCCGTGCCACAGAGCATGAGTGGAACATACTTTCTGACAACACGCTTGTTGCCGTTCTCTATGTTGACGGCCGTGGAGTAGTCAACCAGCCAGTCTTCCGGCTTTACGGAGCCGGTGTACTTGGGCGTATCTCGGGGGAGTGTGAACCCTCTGGGAAAGGGCTCGTCCCGGATGCGAGGTCCGAAACAGGGCGGACCCAACTCGTCTTCTTCTTCCTGACCCAGGGATCAGTGGAGTCGGTCGATCCGGTGGCGGGTGTCGTTTTCTCTGACTCCCTCTCGGCGGCCAAGGCGGTCGCCGAGAGTCGGATGCTCGACGGGTGGCGGGGAGACTCGCCTTTCTTTGCGAGGAGGAGGAGGAGGCAGATAGTCATCCCGCCGTTCCACTGCTCTTGGGCAGCCGTCTTGGTCACACTCGATGGAGATATGAGTCCGACTGTGGTTGACAGCCGGATCCTTGTTTTTTCTTCCGCGGACACCGCCAGTCGGTGTTCGAGACGTCGCGCCTTGATCTCGGCGGGGAGGCAGGTCGTCGTTTTGTCGTTGCGGCGCCTCTGCGGCCCGGCCTCGTTACGCACGGCAGCCGCGTCGAGAGCTGCTGGACTCGCCCATCATCGGTAGCGCTCTTCACCCTCGAAGTTGTCCAGCTTCGTCGCGCGCCGCTGGCGGCGCGGATGTTCTCCGCAGGCGTGGCGTACACATGGCGATTGGCCCCGAACAGGTTGGCGATGGCCAGGCCGTGCTGTTGGACCGCGCCTAGGCGGCTAGGCCCAGTCGGGGCCGGCGAGCCGCCCACAGCGCGATCCATCTCACGCTAGTAGGCTTCTGACAAGCGTCTCATGCTTGCCAGCTTCCCCGCGCCTTCGACGAGCTGAAGGCGGCATGCCTCCAGCATCTCGGCGTCAGTGTCTTCCGGAATAGGCGCGGTCAGGTCTTGCAGGGCCGCGTCGAGAGGGTCATGAGCTCCTTCGCCGGAATGCTCGCCATGACCGACGACGAGCACTTCTGTGATGGTGCTCCCGCCGCTCCCCGCGCGAGGGAGCGGCTCGTCGTAGACCACCACGTTGGTGGGGAACGCGTCGAGCGACGTGGTGTCGGAGTCGACCGGCATCGGGTCGGTGGAGCCTACGGACTCCAAGTCCATGGCAGGCTCGCCGGCGATGTGGAGTTGGTCGAGGAGGCCCGCGAGGAGGCTCTCGGGGACGCCCGTGCCTGCGTCGGATGCAGGCTCGTCGGAGAGGCGAACCTCGCCGACAAGTTCGGCGAGGCAGCTGGCCGCACATGCGATCTCAGTGCTGTGCAGCGCGTCGGCACAGACTCCGTCTGGCATGCCGGGCTGGCTGCGCTCGCCAGGGAGGAAAAGGGTTCCCATCCAGAGCAGCTCTCCGGACGACGGTGCACCTAGCCCCATGGTGGGCGCCAAATGTCGGGGGTTGGGTGCGACATATGCCAAAGGATGGCTTATCATGGTGGGGGCGAGTAGAACGTCGCCGGCGCCTGGAAACGGGATGAGTCGAAGGCATGCACGCCGGCGGATCTTACCCAGCTTCAGGGCTCTCCGTGGAGATAATACCCCTACTACTGCTCTGCGGGGTCTCCGCATGATCACTATGGCAAAGTGGGTACAAGGTTGCTCCTTGAGCTGTTCAGGGTGAGGAAGGAGAAGGGCACGACTAGCTCTTCTCTTCCCTCTATGTGTGTCTAAAACTGTTAGGGTCCAACCTCTTGCATGGGTGCCCCGGGGGGTTCATATAGGCCTACCCCTCGGGGGTACAATGGTAATCCGGCTGGGCGTGGGTCCCAGCCGTCTGTCTCTCAAGTCGTCGTCTTCTTCACCGACCGCTGGGGCCCGCCGACTAGTGGGCCCCCCGGCCGACGGCCCAAAGCATGGGGCCGACAGCGCGTTGTCGCCATGGCGGGTCTTGCCGATTGCGGATTCATGTAGCCGCGCCTCTAGTGACGCTGGCTTGGTCATGGGGTCATGGCAACAGCCGCCACCGACGGGCGATCACATTGCCATTCCTCGCCTTGTCTCGTTAATGGCGTGCGGGGCCCGTGGGAGGGCGGCCCGACTGAGGGGCCGACTCCCAACGGGTTCGGCTTGTGGCGCTCTCGCCGTCTTCTGCACCCTGCCGACAGGTGGGTCCTGCCGTCTCTGGGTCGTACAGACAGGCCGTCGTGGGCTCAGGGCGCCGCCCACGGGGCTGATGTCAGGGACGACATGGCAACAGTGCTGCGCCGGATGGAGATCTCCGTCGGTACAACGCACTGTGGCCATGCCTGCCCTTCGTGAACGGGGCAAGGACGGGCCATGCGGCGGCCGTACCCCATCCCGTCCGTAGTTGCGTAGGCAGGAGTTGGTTGGAGTCGCGGGCCGACTCCACATAGCCGGCTTCTCCGGAAGCCGCCAGTTGGGAGTCGGCTTATCTCGAAGCCGTCCCTGGGACTCGGCCATGAGGGGCAGTCGGCGGCCTTGCCGCCGATTCTCAAAAGGCGGCTCTTCGTCTGGGGTCTTGAGGGGCGCAGCCTGCCCCGTTGTCTTGAAAAGTCCGGGGCTCGGGTTGGCCTACCCGTGGCCCAATACTCCGACAGGGGGAGAACATTGTATTGAGATCCAAAAAGAGAGAAGAAGCCATCAAGCTACTAGCTATGCACCCGAAGGTCTGAAGTAAACTACTCACACTTCATCGGAGGGGCTATGGTGTTGATGTAGAAGCCCTCCGTGGTGGATGCCCCCTTCGGTGGAGCTCCGGAACAGGCCCCAAGATGGGATCTCGTGGATACAGGAAGGTACGGCGGTGGAATTAGGTGTTTGGCTCCTCTTCCGATCTGTTGAAGTGCGTAGGTATATATATAGGAGGAAGAATGCGTCGGTGGAGGCGTCGGGGCCCACGAGGTAGGCGGCGCCCAGGCGCCCTCCATCCTCGTGACCGCCTCTGGCACTTCTTGGAGTAGGGTCCAAGTCTCCTGGATCACGTTCGGTGAGAAGATCACGTTCCCGAAGGTTTCATTCCGTTTGGACTCCGTTTGATATTCCGTTTCTTCGAAACACTAAAATAGGAAAAAAAAAACAATTCTGGGCTGGGCCTCCGGTTAATAGGTTAGTACCAAAAGTAATATAAAAGTGGAAAATAAAGCCCAATATAGTCCAAAACAGCAGATTAAGTAGCATGGAGCAATCAAAAATTATAGATACGTTGGAGACATATCAGGCATCCCCAAGCTTAATTCCTGCTCGTCCTCGAGTAGGTAAATGATAAAAAGAGAATTTTTTATGCGGAGTGATACTTTGGCATAATTTGAATATAAATCTTCTTACTTGTGATATGAATATTCAGACCCGAAAGATTTAAGACAAAAGTTCATATTGACATAAAAATAATAATACTTCAAGCATACTAATCAAAGCAATCATGTCTTCTCAAAATAACATGGCAAAAGAAAGTTCATCCCTACAAAATCATATAGTTAGGCTATGCTTCATTTTTAGTCACACAAAGATGTTCCCAACTTCTATACCCCGATGACAAGCCAAGCAATTGTTTCATACTCAAATAATCTAAAACTCTTTCAACCTTTACGCAATACATGGCCTTGAGCCATGGGTATAGCACTATGGGTGGAATAGAATATGATGATGGGATTGTGTGGAGAAGACAAAAAAGGAGAAAATATCATATCGACGAGGATAATCAACGGGCTATGGAGATGCCCAACAATTGATGTCAACATGAGGAGTAGGGATTGCCATGCAACGGATGCACTAGAGCTATAAGTATATGAAAGCTCTACAAAAGAAACTAAGTGGGTGTGCATCCAACTTGCTGGCTCACGAAGACCTATGGCACTTTGAGGAAGCCCATCATTGAAATATACAAGCCAAGTTCTATAATGAAAAATTCCCACTAGTATATGAAAGTGACAAAATGAGAGACTCTCTATCATGAAGATCTTAGTGCTACTTTGAAGCACAATATATGAGACT